>CM056049.1:215225931-215924730 GCA_029574335.1 Rana kukunoris | reverse complement strand
GGTCGAGGACGTCCTCCAACTGACACCCTTGCCTGAAGGATGATAATGACATTCCATAATTCCGGCATTCCTGTCTACTGCACAGAGAAACACGAGTGGTGACCTGGTCCCAGACCTTACTTCCTGGGAACTGGAAGCATCAGAGTATGTGTTCTCAAGGAACATCTGCTTTTAACTAATAGATGAATTGTTAGACTTAGTCTTTTTTTTTAAATATGGACTTTATTAGCTGTTTAATGCACTTTTGTTTATTACTAATGGGCGCTTGTTGTTCCTGTCTCCTTTGGTATCAAAAGAGATGAGTCTTGATCTTCTCCTGAACGCTAAGTGGTTTTCCTCTAATCAAATTCTGGTTGGTAAAGCGTTCCATAGTCTGGGACCTTGGACCGCGAATCTCCTTTCCCTCCTTTGGACTTGTAGTTGGCTTTTGGTATCTGGAGGAGATTTTGATGGTGGATCACAAAACGTGATTGGGATTATGAGCTTTTATTTTTTCGCATAGATAATGGGGGCATTCCCATGGATATATCTCTATGCGTTAGACAGAGTGCTTTAAAAGTGATTCTGTCTTTACTGGTAGCCGCTAGCGGAGCGTATTTTGAACGACTTGTAGACGACGATCGATTTGGTACTTGGTTGGAGTCCCAAGGTAAAGGGCATTTGCATAGTCCCAATCTTGAGTTTACAATTGCTCCCCACCATGACCACTATGTCTTCCCTGGGAATAAAAGGAGTATGTCTGCGTATAGGCGCAGCAGATGGTGAGATCCGCTGACAACTACTGACCCTTTGTGCGTCCATTGTCATGTAGGAGTCGAAGATGACCCCCAAAAACTTTTTGACTTTGGCGCTAGGTATGATGATTTTGCCCAGAATGGGCGGGGGTGTCCAGGTTGTTGCAAGTTGATTCATACGCTTGCCGTGAAACAGGAGAAGTCTGTTTTCGCTACGTTGAGTTTAAGATAACAACTTTGTCATCCAGTCCTCTATCAAATAGAGGCATGTCTCTAGATTGAGGTGATGAACCTTTTTATTGCAAATGCGGAAATACAGTTGCGTGTTGTCTGCATATGAGTGGTAAGCACTTTCTTTCCTCGTACATCACGGGACACAGAGCGGCATATTCATTACTATATGGGTTATATGGAGTACCTTCAGTGTGGACACTGGCAATCTCAAACAAACAGGAAGTCCCTCCCTATATAACCCCCTCCCCTAGAGGAGTCCCTCAGTTTTTTTCGCCAGTGTCTTAGGTGTTGGTCACGGAATAGCTTTGCTCCACATCCTTGGGATTAAGGGCGGGCTAACCGGATCTGTCCAAGAGCCTCAGTGCCAAAGTGGACAGTACCCGGGCCCCAAACCGTGGGGTTTTTGCCTATAATGCTCCTCTTTGGAGGGCTGGACCCTGGCCCAGGACTTGGAGTTTGTAAAAACCATAAGTTCCTGTTTGCCAGGGTGCTATATAGGTCCAGGACAGTGGGTACCTTCATAGGACCCCAGGGCCTGAAGGTCTACTACGCTACCCACGGAGATGGGAGAAGATTGGACTGTTTTTGCAAAACGTCCTGCTGCATGGAGCAGGTAAGTGGGAGCCTGCGGGACTTGGTTCGACAGCAGGCTCTCCAGGGGATCTTAAGGGGGGGTAGCCTGAGTATGCTCTGCATTGGCACCATGGTCACTAATGTCTGATAGACAGGATGCCCTGAAATGTTTCCCCCCATAACTTGATCCCCCTACCTATCTATGTATGTTTGCTAGCTACCTGCTGCTCGCTGGTTGAAGATCTTTTAAAAAAAAAAAAAAGATCTGTCTCTAGGCTAAAGGGACTCCTTAGGGCCTGTGTTAGCCTTACCTTGCCGGGATTCAAATCTGCCGGCCTGATGCGTCCTCCAACCTGCATTCCTGGCTCCAGAGTGCGTCTCCTCCTGGGCTCTCCTCCCCCGACAGTCGCACGCGCGCGCGTGCACGCGCGCATGCATATAGAAAATTTTCGCGCCGTTCGGGAGGGGGGGGAGGGGCGGAGTGTGACTGCAGTGTAGAGTGGGGGCACGCCTTTTATTGCTGTTATACACAGCAGGCGCGTTCTTAGCTCAGTTCAGAGCTGAGCTGGAGAGAGAGAGGACGTAGAGCTGGCAGCACAGTGACTCCCGGTGGCGAGAAGGGGTACTACATACTGGAGTCAGCTCCAATACTTTTTGTTAAGCCAAAATCCCCTTGGCAACAGGTTGAATGCTGGCAAACATGTTGGGGGTGGGGCTGTATGTGGTGAATAACATATAAAAGAAAAACATACTGAGCCCCACCGGTTTTTGGGGGCATTAGTGATCCTATTGTCCCCTAAACCTTATTTTTTTGTACTCCTGGCTATAACAGTCTGTTGTTGTAAGCGGAGTCCTTCGCTTTTGTATTATGGCTTCCAAGGGTTCAGGATCAAAAAAAAAAAAAAAAGAAAAGGCAAAGACAAAGGGGTTCCTCCTCCTCTGGTTCTGATAATATGCCAATACTTTCCCCACAGGTTATTCCTATAGGGGGTCACCCTGGATAAGCCATTAAGGGGGTCTGGTGCTGAGGCTGGCCCAGGTCGGCCCAACCCTGTGTTATCACAGAGGAGATGCTAGCCGTCACCCTAGGGGGGCTAAAGAAAAGAGGTTAACAGCTATGATCGCTGGCTCTTTTTCTGGCAAGAAGCGGACTAGATCCCCATCGCCAAAAAGGGACAGAACCTAGAGGATCTACCACTGTAGAATCGTTTTCAGCCTCCCAGTCTTTGACAGACATGGCCCGCTTGGCATTCAATTTGCCATTTCCAGAGCCTCAGGTTCCTGCGGTATCCTCTTTGGGTTCTTTTAAAAACGCCTTTAAGCAACGCAGCTTTTCTGGTCCATCCTCTGTTAGAGGAATTGGTTTTTCCAGGATTGGGACGACCGGACAGAATTTTTTCTGCCGCCTAAAGCTGACGAGAGGGTAGTCTTTATGCACGTCTGCCAGGAAATATTTGTGCTTGCAGGCACTCTTTCCCCTGACCAAGTGCTCTTTAAAAAGGGGGCCCGGATGGCTCAGTTGGTAGAGCATCGACTTTTAATCTGAGGGTCCAGGGTTCAGGTCCCGGTTCGGGCACTGCTTTTCAACTACCCGTGAGGTCCTTGAGGCCGCATCTCCCGGAAAGCGCCCGATCTCGTCCTGATCTCGGAGGCTAAGCAGGTCGGGCCTGGTTAATGCCTGGATGGGAGACCACCTGGAAGGTTGTCTGTTATTTACCCTATGGAAAAAAAAAAAAAAAAAAAAACATTTTTTCTAAGAAAGGGGGCGCTCCCAACTGTGGACGCAGCCATCTCATGGGTGAATAAATCATTAACTGGCCTAAGGGGAAACATACAAATGTTTAAGGTCCCGGTCAATAAACGTTTAGAGACACTTTTTCCAGCATCCTTGGCTACAGCCAGCAGGGGCTGCAATTGGAGTTTTGTCAGGCGTTAAAGAACCAGACAAAACAGATGCTTAAGACATCCCTGCCCAATAGGCAGAGGAGTTATTGGATATATCCCAGAGCTCTGTGCTTTGCGGTAGAGGTTATAAAAAGACTCCATCCAGCAGGCAGGCGTCTCGTTGTCACTATTTTTAGTGCATATGAGAAGGCTCTTATGGTTGAAGAACTGGGCGGCCGAGCCCATGTAAAAGACTGCTGGCAGGTTTGCCCTTCCATGGAAAGATCTGGATAAATACATTCAGACTGTTTCAAGTGGCAAAAGTACCCTTTTACACCAGTCAAAAGAAGTTCCGGGGTCCTGCGTTTAAAAGGCAGTTCCCCCCCCCTGTTCCGGGGCCCCTCAAATTCCAGGCAGTACGGACCTCCTGCGCGATCAAACTTTTAAAATGGATCGCAAGGACAGGCCTCTGGGGATCGATCCCCGACAGAGGGGTCCGATCATCTGTGGCCGCAGGCTACAGATTAGAATTTCTAAAAATTTCCTCCACAAGGAAGGCCTCGATGCGGGCGGCGTTGGTTCATCTGCTTACCAGGGCATAATGGTAGAGGTACCCAGCCCAAGAACATGGGCTAAGTTTCTATTCCAATCTGTTTGTCCATACCAAGGCCCATCGGCGATGTCAGACCAATTTTGGACCTAAAAGGTTTAAATGCTTACCTAAGGGTTCGCTCTTTCCGGACAGAATCCGTTCGGTCAGCAGCCGCCACACTCCAGAAGGATCTAGCTTCTATAGACATAAAGGATGGTTACCTTCATGTACCAAGTCTTTCAGCCACATCAAATATTTTTTTTTTTTACGCTTCGCAGTGATACAGCGTCACTTCCAATTCGTGGCGCCCCCCTTCGGGCTGGCTACGGCCCCCGGGTATTCACGAAGGTCCTTGCTCCAATTCTAGTCAGTCTAAAGGATCCAAGGGATCTCGGTCCTAGCATACCTGGACGACCTCTTAATCATAGATCACTCCGCTTCCTTGGTGGAATGCGTAGTAACCCTCATGGTTCAGTACCTCGAGAGGTTCGGCTGAGTCCTAAACTGGGGAAAGATCAGCATTTCAACCTACAAAGCAGTTGGAATATCTCGGCATGAGATTAGACACAGAACAGAAGATGGGTGTTCCTGCCCCTGGTAAAGGTCGAGGCTATCAAAAGATTAATTCAGTTGGTTCTAAGCAAAAGAGAACCAACTATTCGCCTATGTATGCGATTACTAGGCAAACTAATGGCCATGTTCGAGGCGATACCACACGCTTCCACACTCGGGTCCTACAGACAGCAATTCTAGCAGCCTTGGTTCTGCCCAGGTGGTCTGGAAGGCTGGAGAGCGGTCTGGAACGGGTTCACTCTCGCCAAGTAACTTGGGCAGAGGCGGAGAGGCAGCTGCCCATCAAGGTCTGGGAGATCAGAGCGGCTCGGCTAGCCCTCCTGGCATAGACATCCAGATTACAGGGGTCCTCGGTGAGAAGTCATTCAGACAATGCCACAGCGGTGGCATATATGTGAACCACCAAGGGGGAACCAAGAGTCAAGCCACTCAGAGTGAGAGGAACTTGGTTTTTCGGTGGGCAGAGGTTTATGTACCCTGCATATCGGCGACATTCATTCCCGAGGTGGACAACCTGCAGGCGTACTTCCTAAGTCGCCAAACCCTGTCGCCGGGGGAGTGGTCCCTGCATCCACAAGTTTTTTTCAGACAATCTGCCAGAAGTGGGGAGTGCCAGACGTGGAGGTCATGGCATAAGGATTCAACAAGAAGCTAGACAGGTTCATGTCTCGAACGAGGGACCCTATGGCCTGCGGAAAACCGATGCGTTGGTTTGCCCTTGGCATCAATCATAGCTTCTATATGCATTTCCCCCCGCTGCAGTTACTACCCTGCCCTGTGGCGCAGGATCATAAGCACAGGCCGGTTATCCTGGTAGCCCCAGCTTGGTACCGGGTCGGAGGCATGGTACTCACTAGTCCTGAAATTGGCAGCGGAAGGCCCTTGACTCTTCCTCTATGGCCAGACCTACTCTCACAAGGCCCGATCCTCCACCCTGCATTACGGCGTCTAAAATTGACGGCCTGGCGGCTGAATCCCTGATTCTCAGGGGTAGAGGTCTGTCTAGGCAGGTAATCCCTACCCTCATTAAGGCTAGAAAGCCGGCCTCCAGGGTAATTTTGTTACAGGGTTTGGAGGGCCTACGTAGGCTGGTGTGAGGCTAAGAGATGGGTTTCCCGCAAGTATACCATTGATAGAGTATTACGTTTTCTCCAGCTAGGAGTGGATAAAGGCCGGGCATTAAGCACGATCTAGGACAGATTTCAGCCTTATCAGTGTGGTTTTCAGAGGCCGCTGGCCGCCCACTCGCTGGTTAAGATCTTCGTACAGGGAGTCTTACGTGTTAATCCTCCGGTCAAATCACCACTTGTCCATGGGACTTAAATCTTGTTCTGTCATCTCTACAGAAACAACCCCTTGAGAGCCGTGAGGTGGACCTTTGGTTTTACTGACTAGAAAGTCGTATTTTTCTGATCTGATCACATATAGTTTCGGCCAGGAGAGTATCGGAATTGGCAGCCTTATCTTGTAAGGAACCATATCTTATTTTTCATAAGGATAGGGCGGGGTTCCGTCCTCATCCTTCCTTTCTACCAAAGGTTATATCCAGTTTCCCACCTGAACCAGGATGTGGTACTTCATCCATTCTTCCAAAACCCACCTCTAGAAAGGAGGGGTTGCTGCATACGTTGGATATTGTCAGGGCCATAAAGGCCTATCTTAAAGCTACAGAGAAGGTTCGGAAAACAGATGTGGTGTTCGTTTTACCGGAAGGGCCCAAGATGGGTCAGGCAGCTGCTTGATCCACCATCGCAAGATGGATTAAACAATTAATTGTTCGGGCCTGCGGTTTGAAGAGGTTGCCTCCTCCTTTGTCGGTAAAAGGCCCATTCTACCAGGGCCATGGGCACCTCCTGGCAGCACATCATCAGATCTCTATGGCTCGAATATGCAAGGCAGCAACGTGGTCATCAGTCCACACGTTTACAAAATTTTTATCAATTGGACGTAAGAAGGGATGATGCGGATACAGCCTTTGGGCAGTCAGTACTACACAGGCCGCGATTCAAGCTCCTCAGGATCTGAGGGGGCTCCCTTGATTTGATTTGAGATTTACATTTCTCGTTTAAGTTGGATTTACTAGTATTTGAGTATAACCTCTAAATTAAATCCTTCTTTGGAAGATGTCTCCCTCTCCCTCATTAAAGCATTGCTTTCGGACATCCCATATAGTAATGAATATGCCGCTCTGTGTCCCGTGATGTACGAGAAAGAAAAAGGGATTTTTAAATACAGCTTACCTGTAAAATCCTTTTCTTGGAGTACATCACGGGACACAGAGCTCCCACCCCTCTTTTTGGGAACATTTTGGGAGGCATACTGCTTGCTACAAAACTGAGGGACTCCCTCTAGGGGAGGGGGTTATATAGGGAGGGACTTCCTGTTTGTTTGAGATTGCCAGTGTCCACACCTGAAGGTACTCCATATAACCCATATAGTAATGAATATGCCGCTCTGTGTCCCGTGATGTACTCCAAGAAAAGGATTTTACAGGTAAGCTGTATTTAAAAATCCCTTTTTTTGGCTGCTAATAATCTCAAAAATTACTAAGCAGGTGCATCCGCATGTGCCATTTAAAAATGTTCTGTTGCATTTCTGCTTCAAAGTGGGGATTTGTGCCTCAGAAGCTTGCTTTTTATTTTCACTGCAGTTAGCCTATTAAAGGTATTAGGCCCCATGCACACGAGACGCTGGTAAACTCGAGTTCAGAGGCATTTGGGCATTTTTTTTAACTGCCCCTGAACATATTTAATGTTATCCTATGTGTCCAGGCACACATTCACGTTTTTTTGTGTTTTAAAGCAGTTGGGTTTAGGCTCGTTTTCTCAGAAGCAAAAAAATGGGTTCAGACGCAAAGGTTTTCGCGTTTCAGAAACAAATGGCGGCAAAACGCGATTTCGTTTATAGGCGTTTTTAAAGGTGACCTATTTTTTTACATTAGAAGTCTCAAAAATGTTGGCAAATGATGAAAAACCATTAAAAAAAACTTAAAACAACTATAATTGCTTGCATTGCATTGTCCATCCACAACTTGTGGCAGCTGACGTGGCCAGGTGATTTGGCAGCTGACGTGGCCAGGTGATTTGGCAGCTGACGTGGCCAGGTGATTTGGCAGCTGACGTGGCCAGGTGATTTGGCAGCTGACGTGGCCAGGTGATTTGGCAGCTGACGTGGCCAGGTGATTTGGCAGCTGACGTGGCCAGGTGATTTGGCAGCTGACGTGGCCAGGTGATTTGGCAGCTGACGTGGCCAGGTGATTTGGCAGCTGACGTGGCCAGGTGATTTGGCAGCTGACGTGGCCAGGTGGTTTGGCAGCTGACGTGGCCAGGTGGTTTGGCAGCTGACGTGGCCAGGTGGTTTGGCAGCTGACGTGGCCAGGTGGTTTGGCAGCTGACGTGGCCAGGTGGTTTGGCAGCTGACGTGGCCAGGTGGTTTGGCAGCTGACGTGGCCAGGTGGTTTGGCAGCTGACGTGGCCAGGTGATTTGGCAGCTGACGTGACAATTGGACAATCCACAACTTGTGGCAGGTGACGTGGTCAGGTGACGTGGCCAGTGGACAATCCACAACTTGTGGCAGGTGACGTGGACAATCCACAACTTGTGGCAGGTGAGGTGGCCAGGTGATTTGGCTGCTGACATGGCCAGGTGACGTGGCCAGATGACATGACAAGTGGACAATCCACAACTTGTGGCAAGTGGACAATCCACAACTTGTGGCAAGTGGACAATCCACAACTTGTGGCAAGTGGACAATCCACAACTTGTGGCAGGTTACGTGGCCAGTGGACAATCCACAACTTGTGGCAGGTGAAGTGGCCAGTTGATGTGACAGGTAACGTGGCCAGTGGACAATCCACAACTTGTGGCAGATGACGTGGCCAGTGGACAATCCACAACTTGTGGCAGGTGACGTGGCCAGTGGACAATCCACAACTTGTGGCAGGTGACGTGGCCAGGTGCATGTGGTGCAGCTGACATGGCCAGATGACGTGGCAAGTGGAGAATCCACAACTTGTTGGCAGGTGACTGGGTGTGGCAAGTGGAGAATCCACAACTTGTGGCAGGTGACGTGGCCAGTGGACAATCCACAACTTGTGGCAGTGACGTAGGAGCGTGGGCAATGAACGGGTGAGTGGCCAGTGGACAATCCACACACTTGTGGCAAGTGGACAATCCACAGCTTGTGGCAAGTGACACGCTAAATACAAGTATACTGCTGCTCTTTCAGCTGCGCTACTCACAAAAATGGCTGAAATGGTTAAATAATATGTTTTTTTGAGCTTAGGGAGGGTCTTATGATGTTTTTTAACTAAACCCTTATAAATGCGGGCAAAACGCCGCAAAATTCCGCTGCAAAAAAAACTGCGTTTTTAAATGCCGGTTTTTTGCTTTGAAAACGTGTGTTGTTTAGATGTGTTTTGCATTTGCGTCGTCGTGTGCATTGGGCCCCTCAATTACTTTGTAATGTTTACAAACACTGGATTGTTTCAGTTAAATTTCAGTGTGTGTGTGGTGTGGTGTTTTTTTTTTTTTATTATGAAGAAGATACATACAATATGTTTTTCTTACCTGCCTGATCACAATGTACATTGAGTTGCGCATGCATTGTTCAGTGAACGATTTTGGTATCTGTCCAGATAACTGAAAATGCACCAGGAATAAACATCAGCCCGGCCGATCAAAATGGCCAAAGATCAGAACCCAGATTAAGAGAGAAAAATGAAAAGCAAAAATAAATATTCATAATCACCTAGGTGGATGCTGCATCTGTCCCCCGCCACCTTGTAGACCGAGAACCGAGTGATCAAAGACGGCTCATGTTTCTGTTCTCGGGCTTCAGTGATCAGTGAGCCAGCGACTGCTCTGCCCCATCCAACACTCACTGGAGTGCTAGGCTGTGCAGGAAATGGGAGTTGGAATCTCTCCAGAGCCTGAACCAACTAAGTGACTTTAGTCCTCTGTCGGCTGAATACAGTTTACAGGAGTGCAGAACCAAGTGGCCCATAGGAGAAGTAGGGCTAAAGGAGCCTTGGCTTTCTCCTTAAGACTGGTTGGACATCTGCAGCCAGAGAGGGAACGCATCACTGCAGTCAGGGGCGGACTGACAACTCATGGGCCCCCGGGCAATAGAAGATTATGGGGCCCCCCGCGCTTACAGATGGCCACCAAGCCAGGTGGCAGTACAGAGGCGGAACAATGTAAATCTCCTGCGCTCCGGTATTTCTTGCTTATGGGGACATACAATTCAATTGTACAGTGTCTTTCAAAGTCTTGCAGCCCTCCTTAGAATCGTGGGAATTCAAAGGAACTAAAAAAGAAAAAAGAATGGAGGGGCGCACCGACTAGTGTGATACTGTTACACAATTTTTATTAAAATACTAAAAATCAATAGTTATACTCACAAAATGAGTTAAAGACAATCCAACAGCGCCAGCAGAACAGGACGGTTGCTTCAGTCTACAAAGGTATCTGACCGATAATCAGGCTAGGCTTACGTTTCGGGGGCGTACCCCTTTCCTCAGAGCCCCAGGTGGTCTGCACCACCGGGGCTCTGAGGAAAGGGGTACGCCCCCGAAACGTAAGCCTAGCCTGATTATCGGTCAGATACCTTTGTAGACTGAAGCAACCGTCCTGTTCTGCTGGCGCTGTTGGATGGTCTTTTAAGGCTTGTTTTTTTAACTCATTTTTGTGAGTATAAACTATTGATTTTAGTATTTTAATAAAAATTGTGTAACAGTATCACACTAGGTCGGTGCGCCCTCCATTCTTTTTTCTTTTTTAGTACAGAGGCGGGGGCAGCTAAAATCTCGGGATTTTCACATCAAAAGCATGTTGGTTTTGGACATCAGGGACGATGTAAAAAAAAACAGATTTTTTACATACTGTCCCTTTTTAATGAGCCTGGCAACCCTGATGGGGCCCCCTAGTGGCACGGGGCCCTCGGCAGTGCCCGAGTTTCTCAATGGTCAGTCCGCCCCTGAATGCAGTGGAAGGGGACTAGTTCTGCTTTCAAGAAAACCATTTTCTGTGAGAAAACGGAGGGCTGCCATTACTGAACAATTGGAAATGCTAGCCTTTTGACTGTCGGGTTGATTCAGTGGTTTAGACACTGTTGCTTATCTGACAAGTATTAAAATCAGAAGTTATCACTTTGCACAACTTTGCTGGCTACATACTTATTTCCAGTCAATCAAATGGTGGGTATTTGAAGGCAGAGTCTGGCAGAAGAGAGGTCAGTAATGGCCACCCCTTTGATAACGTTTGGTGACTAGTATCTTATCTCTCTGGTTGTATGGTATTCTTCTGTGTAACTAATCCTAAATAGAATGTGCATTATGAAACATAGAATATAGTTAATTTGCCACCTGGTGTACTGTTTGCTTCCAGAGACATGATCCTCCCGTAAGCAGTATTCCTTGCTTGCACTACAAGAAAATGAAGGATAATGAAGAGAAGGAGAAGAATGAACGAATACCAATCCCTGCCCCCTCAGAGTCTGTTGGTGAAAATTCTTTAGAGTGCAATTCTGAGGAAGTTGATCCAGCTGCTGCAGACAGCATTGTTCCAGGTGGCCCAGAACGCCCAAGCGAAGTCGCACAAGGAGCCCTTGGACAAGTCAGGGCCAAAGTGGAAGTTTGCAAAGATGAATCCATTGGTGAGCCAACCTAAATATTACAAGGCTAAGAATGTTGACACTATCATTTTAAAGCTTGAAAAGTTTGTTGGTTTGCATGGTGGTGGTTTTTTTTTTTGGGGGGGGCGGGGAGGGTGTAGAATTTTTGACGTACCTCGGTCCCCATGAATAACAGTTTGTGGAAGCCTCTCTGAACCTGGATATATGTATCAGACCTTCACTGTATAAGCAATTTTTGACCCTTGGACTGCAAAGCTGAGGGTCTATCAGCTCTGGTGAGTGGGGTCAAGAGGGGAGAATGTTCGCTGGTATTCCTTTCATCCTGGAAACATGAATTTCTGTTGGAAGCACTTTATTTTATCATATCACTATATATCTGTATTCATTACATGTTGTGTTTAAATTGTGTTTACTATATGTAAGCACTCATATTTCATTATCACTGTAATTATTCTGTATATCTCATCATTCAAGGTTTAGCACCTTTGCAACAGCTGCTGTGGTGGTCTTGCAAGTTTTTCTTATATTACTTCACTATCTTAAATCGGAGCTCCACCCTAAAGTGAACTTGTGCTGATCGGAACCCTCACCCCCCTTCGGTGTCACATTTGACACCTTTCGGGGGAGGGGAGTTCAGATACCTGTCTTAAGACAGGTATTTGCACCCACTTCCGGCCTAGCATTCTCGGGCAGAATACGGGCATGTTGTCACATCCCGTCGCCCCCCTGTTGTGTGCTGGGAACACTCGGCTCCCAGCACACAGCGGGAGCCAATCGGCCGGCGCAGCACGACTCGCGCATGCGCCGTAGGGAAACCCGGCAGTGAAGCCAGAGCGCTTCACTTCCTGGTTCCCTCACCGTGGATGGATGGGGGAGTAGCAGAGAGTGGACGGCGCTGGACTCCAGGACAGGTAAGTGTCCCAATATTAAAAGTCAGCAGCTGCAGTATTTGTAGCTGCTGGCTTTTAATTTTTTTTTTTTTTTTTTGAGCGGACATCCGCTTTAATATCCCATTAGCGCAAGTTTTGGTTTGTATTGTATTGGAAAAGGGGTGGTTTGGGAGGTGGCAGGGGTTGTTGTTGTTTGGAAGTTGGGTGACGGCAGTGTAGGAGGGGGGGTAAGTGTGGGGGGGTAAAATAGGGATTGTGGGGTAGGAGAGTTGAGATGAAAAAGGCTGTGATTGCTGGGGGAAGACGATGGGGATAGGAGGGTTATTGGGAGACATGGGTGACAGCTTGTAGAGGGAAGGAGGAGGCAACAGCAGTGACTGCAGGCATGGTACCGGTAGATGGTCAGGGACTGCAGGCATGGTACAGGAGTCTCTTGTGGGAGAGGAGCTGGCCAGACAACACAGAGGAGGGAGAGAGCGCCGCTGCTCAGTACAACAGGATACCCCCCTGTACAGTGTCTTCATTCAGAGCCCCCCTGTTCTCTGCCTCAGCATCCAGCCAGGGAGAGCCTGGATCAAATTTGCACAGAATTTGTTTACTAGCCTCAGGTACCACCTCACTTGGAATACCCAATAGAAAACTTTTAGGGCCAGTCCATCAGATTTCGATATGCGCCGCGTAACTGTGATGATGCGCCGTCGTTTCTATGTGCCCGTACCCAGCAAACTAGATGCGCCCAATAACGGGTCATTTGCGACCGGCGGAACGTTCCGATGCCAGAGTATCGTCAGCGCTTATTTTCGCTGGGCGCATCAGTCGCGCCCATTGATTTCCCCTGCAAATATGCAAATGAGGTATTTTTCCCAATTCACGAACGGATTAGCACCATACGCTGGCTACATGCGCCGCGCGTATCTGGTCCGTCCGGCGCAAAGTTATTTCTACAAAAGGCTGCTTTATCTTTACTCCAGCCGGTCACAGGTCAGCAGGAGAGCAGCTACAGCAGCGTTACCGACGATAGGAGCTTGCTGAGCACCCCCACTTGCAAGGACAACACCTCTGTGTGCCAACATGCCAGGGGCAATTGTGGTCTTAGAACTACTGATGGGTCCCCCGGAACCAAGAAGGCGGGCACGTGAGAGGATATACCGCACTCGTATGAACCTCTTTGGCATGGGGGAGGAGGAGGTGTATCGCCTCTTCAGATTCAGCCCTGATGCAATACTTGAACTAACCACAACCCTGCAGTGACATCACCAGCAAGACATACCGCTCACAAGCAGTGCAGCCACTGGTGAAGGTACTGGCAACACTCCATTTCCTTGCCAGTGGATCATTCCAGCGTACAAGTGGAGTGGTGGCTGGGATGTCACAATCCTCCATAAGCAGATGTGTGCACCAGGTTGTCCCTGCAATCCTCAGACGCATGTCCAACCAGTTCATCAGACCCACCACTGAGGAGCTGCGGCAGAAGGCAATGACAGATTTCTACAACATTGCCAGATTCCCACGCACTGTGGGGGCCATTGATTGCACACATGTGGCCCTACAGCCCCCCAGTGCCACAGAGCACATTTACCGCAATCGGAAGCATTGGCATTCCATCAACGTACAGGTGATAGCTGATGCCCAACGCCTCATATGGCACGTCCGTGCCAAACACCCCGGGTCCAGCCATGACAGCTACATATACAATCAGAGCCCCATCCCAGCAGAATTTAACCAGAACATGTATGGGGACAGCTGGCTGGTTGGTGAGTGACATGGGTGGCAGGCATGACTATCCCCTCCCGTGATGCACAACAGAAATCGCACATGCATGACTAACATTCTCCTGTCTTTTACCTTACAGGTGACTCTGCATATGCACTGGGACCCCATCTAATGACTCCTTTCCGGAACCCCAAACCAGAGGAGAGAGAAAATACAATGAAGCACACATCAAAACCCGTGCAGTGGTGGAGCAAACATTTGGGCTCCTGAAGTCCCGTTTCCGCTGCCTGGATAAGTCTGGGGGGACCCTATTGTATTCCCCTACCTTTGTGTGTCAGATCATCGCTGCATGTTGCATACTACATAACTTTGCTATTAAAAAAGGCCTGCATATTGACATACGTGATGACCTGACCCCCGACCCACACAGCCCCCCCCTGCCAGAGGACACCCAGTCTGCTGATGGAAGAGCAGTCAGGAGGGTCCTCGCCGTAGGCATCTTTGGACACTAAACCAAAACATTAATCACACAGACAATGCACGCGTGTACACCACTGGATCACACACACCACATGCACATCGCATTGGATTAGCCCAAGTCCAGCATGTAGGAGTTGGGAGCAGTAACGCCAGCGTCAAGGCCCCAATGATGTCACTGTCCATTCACACACCTTTCACACGTGATTCATTCAGCCGTGGGGTTAACTTCACCACCACGGCCGAGGGTGACACCCCTTACTGTCAGGAGTGCCACCCTCTCACATTCACACACCATTCACACTGTCCCCTGCACTCCTGACCGTGTGCAGTACAAAAATAAATTAATAATATCATATCCTGATAATGAAAAGAAACAAAATCTCATAACCTGAGAAAAAGAAAAAATAAACTCATGACCTGAGTATGTCCAAATCAAAAATATAAAACAACCAAAAAAAAAGGCCTCATCGGGGATGCCGGGGGCTTCTTCTGGGGGCCCCTCTCTGGCTCCGCAGCTGCCTGGATGGAGTGGGTGGGGGTGGGGGGCATCTGGAGGTGGCTGATCCCCAGGTGGGCCACTCCTGGCAGGTGTGGCCTGCGTGCCCTCCAAGGCCCTGGCTATCCGTCCAAGGTAGGAGTTGGTCTGTGCCTGCATCCGGAGCTGACGGGTGACCTGATAATGCTGGGCCCGCCGACTCAGCCTCCCCTGGTCCCGGATGGCAGCACTGTTGGCCTGGACGGCTGCAGTAAGGTGCCGAATATCCCCCTGCACCTCCCCCAAAGTGGTGACCACTGCAGCGCAGTTGCAGCTGACATCCTGCACTGCGTTGCTGAGGTTGGCAACGGAGCCCAGGCTGTCAGACACTTTCTCCAAGTGCACCGCTATGGCCCCCATCTGTTCCGTCTGCCTGGCGTGATCCCTCGCCAACTGGTCCTGTATACCATCAGACACCCCCCTGGTCTTCTGGGTCGCCTTCCTGGGGCCAGAAGATGGATGTCCTCGGGTGGAAGGAGTCGCCCTTGAGGGGCTTCCAAGGATGGGGGAGGGGACGACAGACGGCCCAGGAGAAGGGGAGGAGACAGACAACACTAATGAAAAGTCCTGCTCTGCCACAGCAGGATCCTCCACAACCACCTCGGCAGGTGTGGTGTGGCCACTCTCCTCCTCCACAACCTCTTCACCACCCAGTGGCTCGGGCACACGATGGCGTGGGGGGGATGGGGTGGAATGCACGCTGACAGATGATGGCCCAGCTCCGTCATCTGTGGATGACACAAAGCAGACACATGTTGGTGGTCCCACACACTTGGCACATGTACCCCCCCCCCCCCCCAAATGCAAAACAACAAATAGGGGATTATAAAACACTTACCTGTCCTTGTGCCTTCCTCCACGGAGTCATAGCCTGCGACCCCCTCCACCTGCTCCCTCTCCAGGCAGCGAGCAACCACCTCCTCCTCTGCGGTCAGGGTGACAGGACATGGGGGACCACCACCTGTGCCCCTCTCATACCTCCTGATGGAGGCCACCTTGTCCCTCACCTTGCGCCGCAGGTCATTTATTTTTTTTTGTATGTCCCCAGCAGTCCGGGTGGAGTAGCCCAGGACATTGACCCTGGCAGCAATCGACTCCAGGATGCCCTGCTTCCTTTCCCGGCTGGTCTTCCGGCTTTTTTTGCCATGGAGAAATTCATTATCCCTCTCCATTGCCGAAATGATCACTGAGACCTCCTGGGCATTAAAATTGAGGTTCCTCCTCTCTCTGGGGGTAGCGGGAGCAGCCATCACAGCACAAAAGTATCTTCCCTGGGGTGGGGGGAAGCGGAACTACTTTTGCGCCGGAATGGCGTTTCCGCCAGCGCTTTTAAGCGCCCAGCGGAACGCATTGCGCTGACGTTTCCCGTGCAGTGGTGCCGACGGAAGTTGTGAGCATGCGCACAAGGGGGGCGAGTGGAGCCGCACTCACTGCGCATGCTCCGTGGATGATGCGCTGAACGTAAGCCTCTGCGCTGGGCTCCGCCCATCATTTACATATGATCACACCCACTTCCACTTGCGTCGGGTTACGCCAGCGCATTATCGTTACTCTGGCGCAAGTTTACGCGCAACTGCTATGTGAATTACAGGACTTGCGCTGAAAGGGTCTTCAGAGTAACGTAAATGAGAAGCGTTACTCCAGAGGAAAGATACTCTCATCTACCTGAATCTGGCCCTTAGAGTCCATCAGAACATTCGTTTGAAACATTTCATTAGGTGTATCCACTGCCCTCTTTGAGTAAAGATGTAATTTTGGGCAACGTCATTGTAAATGAGACCAGTCATCATGGCCTCTCCTGCATCTACTGTAAAGCAGATCAGCAAGGGTACCCATTTTGAAAAGTCTTGGCAGACTGTGACTATTTGTGGGATGTGTTAAGATGGCTTATCACCATGGATTAAAACTCCTCATCCCATTGGTATCCCATTTTTTTTTTTCACCATTGCAACATTACTTTAACCAATCGTGTTTTTATGTGCCCTGTTTATATAAAAAAAAAAGAGCGTTCTGTTTTTTATTATGGCTACATACAATATTTTTTCATTGTTGTAATCTTTAGACACTTAGTTTACATAAGGTTCTATATACTGAATGTGACCAAAGTTACAGGTTTATTCCACAACTCTGTCCTCCACCCTTTTCTGTAAACGGTTTATTGATTGCTGTGATTTTTTTTATGGGTCTTTGCGCCATGTTGATAAGATTGCTTATGCTTCTATTAGTAATGCCCATTTCTGTTTTCTCCCTTTTAAAAAAAAATGGTCATTGATACCCATAGTGAAGTCAATTTTTTTATTTTATTTTTTTCATTGTGATGTCTTGCTGAAATTATACAATGTCAAGAGATTGAATAGATTGAAAGTGACCATTAATATTTACATTCTTAAATGTTTTTTATTCTATATCAGATCTTGAAGATTTCAGAAGCTACTTGGAGAAAAGATTTGACTTTGAACAGGTTACTGTTAAAAAATTCAGGACATGGGCAGAAAGAAGGCAGTTTAATCGAGATGTAAAACGCAAGTTGGCAGAATCTGAAAGACCAATTTTACCTGCCAATCAGAAACTTATAACTTTGGCTGTTCAAGATGCACCAACAAAGAAAGGTTTGTTTAATCCAAGAGTGCGTGTATTTAAGATGGAGTTCCACCCAATTTTTGAAACTCGCCTTCCCGTGTTGCTGATCACATTGCCTGCCATTAATCATCAAAAATGGAGGCTGGAACTCCGATTTAACACAATTCTCACAATGTCTTAAACCTTTACTTGACTAAACAAATATGATTGGGTAATTGTTTTTAATTGTCTTTTAAATGTATCTATTTATTTAAATAGCTGCCACCAATCCTGCACAGTTAATGCTGGTGGCAAAGACGTTTATCGCAGTTTTTTTATAAAAATATTCTTCAATGTTCTACGTTTTTAAACCTATTTTGACTTTTATAAAAAAAAATTTACAACTAACCACTATTTTTTGTCTCCTAGAATTTATTATCAATCCGAATGGGAAGTCTGAAGTCTGCATTCTCCATGAATATATGCAGAGAGTCCTTAAAGTTCGCCCTGTTTACAATTTTTTTGAATGTGGTAAGGAATGTAAGCGTGTTTCTCTGTCGTTCATTGAGGGACAAAGCTCCTTCAGAAGCCAGTTGATCTGTATCGCCACCTGTGCAACAACAACAAAAAAGTCTGAGGGGCTTTTTTTTTTTTTTTCTAGGAAGGATGCTTTTTTCTAGTGTTTTTCATGTGAGCTGTGCTGTTTTTCTACATTGATCTAGTACATGGGTCTTCAAACTACGGCCCTCCAGTTGTTCAGGAACTACAATTCCCATAATGCCTAGTCATGTCTGTGAATGTCAGTGTGTTACAATGCCTCATGGGATGTGTAGTTCTACAACATCTGGAGGGCCGTAGTTTGAGGATCCCTGATCTAGTATAAACTGCTGACTAGGTGACAAGTTGCATATTCTAGAATACTTGTAGTTTTCCAGTGCATGCAGAACCTGATGACATGTTTCTGGATCAACTGCAGTGATGCATCTGTTTATGATGTAGTGGGGTGACTGAGGTGCTTACACTAAAGGAATTGGTTTGACCATTGGTCCCCGATTGGCAGAGGGATGATGTGGTTGTCGGCTGCAATTTTTCTGTGTTTTTTTTGTTTTGTGTGGTTTTTATTTTATTTTTATCGATGGCCAAGCCTGGTTGCTGCAGACACTCTTTATTTTTGTAGCCCCATATTGTTAGCTGCACGGTTCCCATTTTTCCTTGTTTTCATCACTCAAACACAAATAACCAGACTGGCTTTTAAAGCAGGAAATTAATATTCTAGAAAGGCCAAGTCACAATCCACACCTCAGCGCAGTTTTAGATCCCTGAAAAATAAACCAAAAGGTTTTTTTTGTTTTTTTTTTAAATGAGATCTAGAGTAAGCTCTTAAAGTGTTACTAAACCCACAACAGTGAAATCGGGTCTGTGTATGCAGTAAAGCATGCTTGTTATACTCACTGTGCAACATCAGGTATTTAATCTTTTGCATTGTGTAAAAAGGCTGTTTGGTCCTGTCTTCTCCTCTCCACCCCTTCTTCCACAGTCCCCAATCCACCTTATGATAAGACAGAGCCTTTGGAGTGCCTCTACACATGCTTCTTTGGTGTGTATTGCTAGAGAGTTTTTTTTTTCTTGGGAGGTTGTATATGGTCATCACCGTGCCAATTGGCACTTTTCGGACAGCGGGACAGGGGTCCTGGAGCCTCATAGGACAGTGGAATGGAAACTCAACCTAAAAGCTTTAACCAGATACTGATGAAAGTCACAATACTGCTATATACTGCTGATGAGAAAAGGTATTTAGCAGTTGATATTTACTGAAACTATTGCATTTCCATGTGTACTGTGGGAGAACAGATATAGTGAATCCTGGGTTTAGTAACACTTTAAAGTACAGGTTATGTTTAGAGGTTGCCTTTAAGCCTCTCATGTATCCAGATCATGACTTAGCTAGTAGTAGTGGTTGAATTCAACTGGCCTTGTGCTGTAACAAAAATGTTTTCCTGCTATTCGATAAGAAGTTAAACGTTTTCAACGTTTCATGTCCAGTTGAATATGGCTAGCTACTTTTTAGAGGTTCTGGCTGCTGAAGTTCATAAAATTATGGTGATGCTGTGTTTGTTTTATTCAGCCTGGGGAAGTTTGAAAAGGGTGTTCAACAAACCCAGAAAAAGAGTACCACTGTTTTTGTGCTCCAGATATCGGCAGATTGTGCTTGTTGACAGTTGATGTGTAGCTGAAATTAGGCCACATTTCAGGAGCCATAACCCAGAAATTTAGAAAGGGGTTCCCAAACCTCTCTTGTAACTCTGGATAACTTATTTGTTCTGGGAGAAGTATATTGTTTGCGCTACTTTTATTTTTCAAACACAAGTTGACTGCATGTTTTTATCTTTAAACCTAAATTCAAAACTCAGAATAGGTAAATGTTCACATGCTTCCATCATTGGTACATTTTTGTAATGATTCCATGAAAAGGCCTGGGGGGTTCAACCTGAAGTGACTGTTGCCAGAAGGATTCTGGAATCTTCTGCTGAGCAAATATACCCACTCAATATTTTTCCATATGTTGTTGTTTTTTTTTTCACTGACGTCACTGCTATCAGTCGAGGCAGCGTGTCATCCCAACTTCCGAAATCTGTATCCGCCAGCTGCCTGGTCTGATGGCAGTCTCAGCGAGCTGCTGAGATGGCTCCTCCGCCCCTCCATAGCTCAGCACTCCAATAAGCGTGGAGGACCAGAGCAGGAGAGATGCTGAGTGACGGGCACCATCTCTCCGCTCAGGGAGGAGTGAGAACCGAGCCATCGGCTGTGTTTTGTGGCTCAGTTCCCAAAGATGCTGGGGGACAGCTGCAGCATCAGTATGAAGCTGTATCCACCTAGGTAAGTATGATTATAAAAATAAATATATTGTGTGTGTATACATGTGTCTAGAACAGGGGGGCTCCAAACTACGGCCCTCCAGTTCAGAAACTACATTCATGTCTGTGAAGGTCAGTTTTACAATGTCAGTTTTACAATGCTTCATGGGACGTGTAGTTCTGCAACAGCTGGAGGGCCGTTGTTTGGAGGTCCCTGGTCTAGAACAAGAAATGCAAAAAAAATGCTTTAAAAGAGAAGTAAGGTCTTCTTCTCTTTTTTTTTTTTTTTTAGGAATTGCACTTGCCTTGGTGGATCAGATTTTCGCCTTTAAGAGTGAGAACAGGGCGATATAACACCGCTGATCGCTCTGTTCTCTGAGCTCCCTCTGCAGAGCACTGGTGACTGTCAGTCAGCAGCTTTCTGCTCTACTACCCCCTTGGCGCCTACTGGAGTGCTGGGCTGTAAAGGGTGCGGGAATGGCCAGCTGGGGCTCTTATCTTCTCGCCAAGAGGCTGAGCTGGGTGCTGGTCCACGCATGTCGGTGGATCCCGACTCCATTGACACAATCTTGCCAGAGCCTGGACCAGCTCTGTGAGGTTAGCAGACAGCGGACTTCAGCCTGCTGTCTGCTGAAAATGGGTCACAGAAGTGCAGAACAAACTGTGCACCCGTGATCCACAGGAGATGTACAGCCAAACCAGCTTCGGCTATACTAATCCTTTTTACAGAAGTTTTTTTTGTTTTTATACAGCCATAGAGTGCATTTGGTGCAAAGCACGTTTCAGATAATTGCAGTTTGTTTAAAATAAAAATAAAAATGTTTTAAATATTTTTTCTTATTGAAGGACTCACAGATCATTTAAGTGAAAACCCTGTCTGTAGGGGTCAGGACAGTAAGAAGATGCTTCACTTTGAACATTAAGTATTATAAAGTAGCTCATGGGGGCTATTCCCTTCTGGAACTATGCTAAAGGGCTGTACACACTGGCTGAATATTGTGCGGCATTGGCCGGCTCAATACAAACGCTGTGTGTCCAGAAACCGGACCAAAAATGGTCAGCCGATCGGTGCTCTCGGCCAATGGCTGAGAGTGCTGACTGGTGTGTTCTGATGTCAGAACACAATAGCTCAGCAGGGACGATTGCTGTACTAACATCAGACCGTTAGTACAGTGGCTCCTCCTTGGCGTCTTTTTTTTTTCCCAGCCCCCTAAGGTTAGCCATTTTTACTTTTATTTTAGTAAAGGTTTTATAAATATATGTGGTTGATTTGTGTTCATTTTTGCTTAAAAAAATATTCTACAGAGAACCCAAGTGAGCCTTTTGGAGCATCTGTAATTATAGATGGTGTAACCTATGGTAGTGGGACAGCAAGCAGCAAAAAACTGGCAAAGAATAAAGCTGGTAAGGTCCATTTGAAATGAGTTTCCTAACTTGTCCATAATGCATGCTTTAGTACAGATTTCCGTAAACTGTTTTGGTGTAATCTTCTTTCAGCTCGGGCTACATTAGAAATCCTTATTCCTGATTTTATAAAGCAGACCGCTGATGACAAGCCTAAGGATGGGGATGAGCTGGAGGTGAGATGCTTCTATAAAATAGACTTTGGCTTCCCAGAACACCTTTTATATTGATTTTTAGATGTTTCTGCTTTAAAGGATAAGTTCACATTTAGGAACGTGTTCCACCCGTTTTTTAGGGTGGAACATGTAACATGTTCCCAATGCTGCAGCTAGCTGTGGACCACCATGGTAGTTTGTTGATTCTTACTGTTTGCCTGCATGGGCCCGTTTTTTGTCTTCAGTTACACCGACAAGTCACCGTGCAGTCGAGACGAACCCGCGCATGCCCAGAAGCTAGTTATGAAGCGAGCTTCAATGGAAAAGAGTGGTGAACGTAACCTCGCTTTTTGTGAAAAAACGATGGTGTGTATGCAAAATTGTCTTTGAAAAGTGACGTTTCAAAAACGTAGTTTTTTACTTCACAGAAAACGTCGTTTTTTTTTCATCGCAAAAAACGACCGTGTGTACGCAGCATTACTGTTTGCCTGCATGGGCCCAGTTACACCGACAAGTCTGCAGGAGAGACCTGCATGGCACCAAAGATCTGCTGTACATTTTATAATTTTTTTTATTAAAAAGTGAACTTATACTTTTAAAGTGGCATGCCAAATACAATTTATACATATCCACTAATTGATTGCCCTCTATTTTCTATTTTTCATAAAATTCTTTTTTTTGTAAGGAAAAACACAGTAACGTTCTCTGTAAAACCCTGAAACTGCTTTACCCTCCTTCCTTTGTAATGAGCAGTATGCATTGGCTGCAGGCATGTGCATTCCTCTATGCACACTACAAATTTCTAGTACCTAGTCTCCGGAGCAAGCAAGAGTGGCTAGGTTCCTATTGGATGGTGACTATGTTGTTCTCCATGGTCCCACTGAATGTAGTAAGTCTGATCACAGTGGCCAAAAAAAGAGAAAGGGATTTGGAGGTATGGAGGAGGCGGAAGAGATGACTTCTGGAACAATAGGAAAACACAGATATATGCAGGGTACCTGGGGGCCATGGAAAAGTTAAGGGGTTAGTTTGGGCACCAGGGCCCTGGAGAATAAAATGGCACAAATATTTTACAACAAAACAATGCAACTGCTATTATCAAACACTTATTTTTCAGAGAAAATCTCAATATCAAATGTTTGCTAATTTTATAAAATTATAGGGTTACAAACTAAATAAAGTTCAGTAGCTTAAACAGAAATGGCCAGGGTGGTTCCCCAGGGTGTGGAGGGTTCCCTGGAACCCAATGAGCTCTCTCAACTGCAAACATGGGAGAGAATGCTTTTCAACCAAAAGTTTCGACGAGCCATTGTTCGATGAATGCTACAGGATTCTTTCCTTCGTTTTTTTTCCCCTGGTATGCCCACTGCTTGCACATTATTTCTTCTAAGACTGTTCTCCATGTCCTCCAGGCGTGCAGCATGACACGTGGCCAAGCCGTGTACCTGTCACACTTCATGTTGTAATGGAGCAACATCATCTTCAGTAGTACTCCCATGTCCCTCCAAGGCTGCATGTGCAATCTCTCAGCTTCTGCATATCCTGTCTGAAAAAAACAAATTCCATTTTCACCCCTTTGAATTCAGTAGTAAAATTAGACAGGTTGTTACTGCATGAGGTAATGGCAGCAAAGATTTCTTGGAGAGTAGGCTCCGGGTCTTATGTGCTGTAAGCGCTGAGATCAGAACCAGAGGCCAGGATAGCAGGTGTACTTGCTGTGTCCCATAGAGTCTCTGCAGGGTCCTCTAGACAAACAGAATCCGTCTCTTTATCAGCAGCCGGGCCCGGGTGAGCCTCAGAATGTATGATGGTCAGTTTAGCTGGGGTTTCCTTTAGGCAGTGGCTTGGTTTACCAGCCTTCACACAAAGCATATGCTTTAGAAATAGTTCATAAACACTTGCGTACTGTCCATAATACTTAAATTATGGTTCACGGATTACTTTTGGCAGCAGCTCTGTTTGTGTGAAACATGAGAACGATTAAACCTAGGAGAGAGATCTATCCATTATGACTAATGCTAGTGTCCCCCCCCCCCCCCCCCCCCCCCCCCAGCTGACGTAAAATGTCGTTGGGCAGCTTGGCGGAAAGCAAGACATTGTGGAGCATGCGCAGGGTGTGTGACAATGCAGCAGCCACAGAATTGTCTGCTCTTTAATTGCCACTGAGTAGAGGCAGAGTCAGCCAGGTATTTCTCACAATAAATGATGCCTTAAAATGTCATATATACCGTAGTCTAAATGTATTTTCGATCTTTCTAAACCTCCATCCTTGATTTAAAATCCCAGGCACTATTGGGTATAGGTTAACAACTGTTTCCTAGTTGTGCTACAGCTTTGTCATGTGGGTGGCTGTGCCAACACACTTTGAGCATAGCCTTCTGTCACTAATAGGAAGCCAGTTCCTCCATCTGTAGTGGCTCTCCCCACTCTGACAGGCTTTTACGGAGGCAGTGGGAACCATTGGCACCTGCTGCTGTCAGTAAAATTCTGTGATGAGAGAGCAGGGGCCAGGTCTGTGTGTATATAGGGGCACACCAAGAATGGGAGAAGCCAGGAGTGCTTATGGGGGGGGGGGGGAAAGAGGCTGTTCAAGCTGCTTTGTGGAATTTCATTCCACAGAGCAGATAAGTATAAACCTGTGTTTCTTTTAAAAATTGGTTGCAATCAATTTAAAAGGCTTTAGTTGTGGTTGTAAAGGTACAATTATTTTTTTCCCTAAAATAGCTTCCTTTACCTTAGTGCAGTCCTCCTTCACTTACCTCATCCTTCAATTTTGCTTTTAAATGTCCTTATTTCTCAAAAATCCTCACTTCCTGTTCTTCTGTCTGTAACTCCACACAGTAATAAAAGGCTTTCTCCCTGGTGTGGAGTGTCGTGCTCGCCCCCCTCCTTTGGACTACAGGAGAGTCAGGACGCTCTCTACGTTGCAGATAAAGTAGCTGTGTGTTAGTGGGCGTCCTGACTCTCCTGTAGTCCAGGGGAGGGGGCGAGCACAACACTCCACACCAGGGAGAAAGCCTTGCATTACTGTATGGTGTTGCAGACAGAAGAACAGGAAGTAAGGATTTCTCAGAAGAAATTTGGACATTTAAAAGCAAAACTGAAGGAGGACTGCACTTGGATAAAGGAAGCTATTTAGGGAAAAAAAATTGTACCTTTTTAACAACCCCTTTAATCTCTCTTCCCTCCCATACAAAAATAGTCATAAATATGAAGTTTCCTGTGTCTTTGGGTACGCAAAAGTATTTTACAAGTAAACCAAATATCCCCAATACATATGTATATTATTCAGTGACATACATTGTAAAAAGCCCTTGTTCGCTTTTCTTTCTTTTATAGTATTTCAACCACATCAGTATTGAAGATTCACGAGTGTATGAGTTGACCAATAAAGCTGGACTTTTGTCACCACATCAGATTCTACTTGAGTGCCTTAAAAGGTAGATTTTTTTTCCTCTTTTAATAGATGTTGTAATGGTAATTACGTTTTTATTGCTGACCTTGACCCCATTATGGAATTTCACCTGACTTCATATCCAAGTGAAAGCAGGACCAAACAGGGTTGCGGTTGTCACTTGGACAGGAAGACAAAGTAAATCCACACACAGTCCCTTGTCTGCAATGTTGCAGCCATATTTGCTGATTTCTTGCACATGTTTTGCATCGCTAAAAATGGCAGTCCTTTACTTTTAACCGTACAAGTCTAGTGGTTTGCACATCCATTAAAAACAAGTGCTTTTCTTATGCAGCTGATCTGATTATATTATCAATAACAAGTAGGGAGACTGGGGATTTTTTTTCTTACAAAAGTTTTATTGTCATACAAAATCGACAATACAGGTTTACAATAGAATTTTATAGCATACAATATACAAAGTAAATCCAGACCCGAGAGCCCTCATCAGCATAAAGGAAGCAGGAGCCGCAATCTTATGCTATACTGAAATAAAAAGAAAGATGTGGGGGGAAAAAAGTCCTAATGCCCGGCTGTCTGTAAACCTGTAGAATGAGTGTGCAATACACAACAAGAGAACCTGAAGGTTGGCATCCTCTAGAAAGAGTAGAAAGGGTTAATAGCAAAGGGAGAGACTATAAAAGAATGGAAAAAAGAGAGGAAAATGGAGCAGAAGGAGAAGAGGAGTGGAAGGTGAAGAGGGAGAAAAAGGAAGGGAGTAGAGGTTGACCGAATATATCGGCCGATTTTTAGCACTTTTTAATTAATTGGCATTGGCCGATTGTACTGAAAAAAAGCCGATTTAACCCCCCCCCCACCCTTCATTTCATAAAATCTAACAGTTGGACCCCTTTCACACTGGGGTGTTTTTCAGGCGCTTTTGGGTTAAAAGTAGCACCTGTAAAGTGCCTGCAAAACGACTCCCCTGCAGTCTGTGTGAACGCCTGAGTGCTTTCACATTGAGGCGGTGTGCTGGCAGGATGTTAAAAAAAAGGCCTGCCAGCAGCATCTTTGGAGCTGTGTATACCGCTCCTTCACCACTCCTGCCCATTGAAATGAATGGGCACTGCTGCTGAAGCGCCTGCAAAGTGCTTCTGCAGCAGTGCTACACGGGCGCATGTAACCTCTTCATCGGCCGCTAGCTGGGTTATAAGCGCCCCACTAGCAGCCGAATAGCTCCGCTAAAATGCTGGTAAATCGCCGCTAAAACTAGCAGCGTTTTACTGTCAATGCCTGTCCAGTGTGAAAGCAGCTGAGTTCCTGCTGAAAAGAAAATATTAAGTCAGCAGCTACAAATACTGTCGGCACCCGAAACCGATCTCTCCCTCGGCTCTCGGGTGCTGCCCCGGCAATCTTCAGTAAGGGAATCCGGAAGCAGGCACAAAAACAGGTAATCAAATCTTTTGGACGAAGAAAAAAAAAAACGGTTAACTTTACTGTGGTTTTATTTTTTTATTCATTAACCACTTAAGGACCGGACCGATTATGCTGCTAAATGACCCAAGGGGTTTTTACAATTCGGCACTGCGTCGCTTTAACAGACAATTGCGCGGTCGTGCGACGTGGCTCCAAAACAATATTCGCGTCCTTTTCTTCCCACAAATAGAGCTTTCTTTTGGTGGTATTTGATCGCCTCTGCGATTTTTTTATTTTTTGCGCTATATACAAAAATAGAGCGACATTTTTGAAAAAAAAAAAAAAAATGTTTTACTTTTTGTTATAAGAAAAATCAAATAAACTAAATTTTAGTCAAACATTTAGGCCAACATTTATTTAGCCACATGTCTTTAGTAAAAAAAAAATCGCAATAAAAAAAAATAGCTACCTAGCGGGAACAGCGACACTAATACAGCGATCAGAAAAATTATCGCTTAGTGACACTGGCAATAGGGAGTGAAAGGGTTAACACGGGGGCGGTGATCAAGGGGTTAAAACTTTATTAGGGGGGTACGGGGGCTACCCTGAACCTAACACTAACTGCCTGTCACACTGACACTAAATGCAGTGATCACTACATATGTGATCACTGCATTCAGTGACGCTGTGACAGGGGGATGGGGGGTGATCGCAAGGGGTTAATGTGTCTGCGTGTACTGGTGTCCGTGTAGTGTTGTGCAGACTTACTATGTGATGTGATCTCTCCTCAGCGGCAGTTGAAAAAAACGCAGAGAGCAGAGATCACATCACTTCCCTCTTCCTGTGTTTACACAGGAGGAGGAAGTGACACTGCAGGGAGCGCGCGCATTGGCTGGGAGCGATCCGGAGGGGGCGGACAAAAACGAACAGCCGCCCCCTCAGCACGGGTCGCTCCTACAGCCACCGGGACCGTCGCATGTACCGGGGGTGGGGGGTCCCGATCGGACCCCCGACCCACGTCAAGGCAGCCACGTACAGGTATGTTGATGTGCCTGTCCGTGCCATTCTGCCAACGTAAATGTACATGCGGCGGTCTTTAAGTGGTTAAAGTGAATTTTTTCCCCCAAAAAATTGCGTTTGAAAGACCACTGCGCAAATACTGTGTGATATAAAATATTGCAACAACCGCTATTTTA
The DNA here is from genome assembly GCA_029574335.1 of Rana kukunoris. NCBI lineage: Eukaryota > Metazoa > Chordata > Amphibia > Anura > Ranidae > Rana > Rana kukunoris. The sequence goes on along the minus strand of CM056049.1, from coordinate 215,896,909 downwards.
TTCCCTAAGGTCTCTGCTAAAAAAAATACATAATGTTTGGGGGTTCTAAGTGATTTTCTAGCAGAAAATACAAGATTTTTAATTGTAAGCAGCAAGTGTCAGAAAAGATTTAGCCTTTAAATGGTTTAACTGAGAACTCTCCTACACAGAGTTAAGTTGATTGATAAGTGGAAACATTGTATTATCTTCTCACACTTGGCAGGCTGCCCAGAGAGAGATGCTCCACGGGAAACTTCAGGCAACTTGCATTGACTTCTATAATACAGAAGTTATTTGCAAGTCGTGCTGAAAAAAATCGGCTTTTTAAATTAATTAAAAAGTGCCAAAAATCGGCCAATATAGATCGGCAGGAGTGGCTCTATGGCTGGCCCTCCTAATCACATGATGGCTGTTTCCAATCACAGCCATCATGTGACGTAAATGGAGAGCCGGTTGCTAGGCTATCGGCTTTCTTCTCACAGACTTTATCAGTGAGGAGAGCTGATCGCTACAACAGCCAGCCGGTGATCAGTGAGTATGAGCTGTTTTTTACAGCTTTTTACACACTGATCACCAACCCATTGTCCAAAACAGTGTCTCCCCACACAGTAAAAAATACCTGCCCCCCACATAGTCATGGCCAAAATTGTTGGCACCTCAAATGTTTCCCGAGAATCAAGTATTTCTCACAGAAAAGTATTGCAGTAACACATGTTTTGCTATATACATGTATATTCCCTTTTGTGTGTATTGGAACAAAACAAAAAAAAGGGAGGGGAAAAAGAACATTGGACATAATGTCACACAACTCCAAAAATGGGCTGGTCAAATTTTTTGGCACCCTTTCAAAATTGTGGATAAATAAGATTTTCAAACGTGATGCTTTTTTAAACTAAAAGTAACAGGTGTGGGCAATATAAAAATCACACCTGAAAGCAGATAAAAAGGAGGGAAGTTCACTAATGGCCCATACACACGATCCGAATATCGGCCGATGGATCGTACAACTTTTTTTTCGCTGAATAATCGCAAGTAAAATAAAATAGGTTATTAAACTCACGAAAATTCTCGTACGACAGAAAAAAAAGATCGGAAGTGATGTCACGTGTTGTAATGTATTTGTATTGTATTGTCGGACGACGGCTGTACTGACTAAACGAAAATCGTACGATCTGACATTGTACAAGGAAATTTTTCGCGCTTGTCCGATCGAAAAATACCGGATGAACGGTCGTGATCGACTCTCGAAAGTAGTGTACACACGATCCGAAAATCGTACGATCCATCATCGGACGATCGTTTTCGTCCGATATTCGGATCGTGTGTATGGGCCATTAGTCTTTGCATTGTGTGTCTGTGTGTAAAAATACCAACAATCTCAAGTTTACAAGTCCATCTTCAGAGATCTAGATTTGCCTTTGTCCACAGTGTGCAACATTATCAAGAAGTTTGCAACCCATGGCACTGTAGCTAATCTCTCTGGGCGTGGACGGAAGAGAAAAATTAATGAAAGGTTGCAACGCAGGATAGTCCGGATGGTGGATAAGCAGCGCCAAACAAGTTCCAAAGAACTTCAAGCTGTCCTGCAGGCTCAGGGAGCATCAGTGTCAGCGCCAACTATCCGTCGACATTTAAATGAAATTAAATGCTATGGCAGGAGACCCAGGAGGACCCCACTGCTGACACAGACATAAAAAAGTAAGGCCGCGTACACACGATCGAACATGTCCGCTGAAACTGGTCTGATCGTGTGTACGGCCTATCGGACAGTTTTCCAGCGGACAAAAGTTTCTAAACATGCTTAGAAACCTGTCCGCTGGAAACCTGTCCGTACTAACCATCGGAACAAAATCCTGCGCATGTGTCAAATTGATTCGACTCATGCTTGGAAGCATTGAACTTCCTTTTTTCAGCACGTTGGTGTGTTCTACGTCACCGCGTTCTGATCCGAGGGGATTTTGGTCCAATGGTGTGTACGCACATCAGACCAAAAGACCACTTCAGACATGTCCGATGAAAACGGTCCGTCGGACCTGTTTCATCGGACATGTCTGATCGTGTGTACGCGGCCTTAGACTACAGTTTGCCAAAATGTGCTTGAGTAAGCCAAAATCCTTCTGGGAAAACGTCTTGTGGACAGATGAGACCAGGATAGAGCTTTTTGGTAAAGCACATCATTCTAATGTTTACCGGAATGAGGCTAACAAAGAAAAGAACACGGTACCTACAGTAAAATATGGTGGAGGTTCAATGATGTTTTAGGGTTGTTTTGCTGCCTCTGGCACTGGGTGCCTTGAATGTGTGTAAGGCATGAAATCTGAGGATTACCAAATGATTTTGGGTCGCACAGAGGAGCCCAGTGTCAGAAATCTGGGTTTGCGTCCGAGATCTTGGGTCTTCCAGCAGGACAATGACCCCAAACATACTTCAAAAAGCACCCAAAAATGGATGGGAACAAAGCGTGGAGAGTTCTAAAGTGGCCAGCAAGGAGTCCAGATCTAAATCCCATTGTAACCTGTGGGGAGATCTTAAAATTACTGTTGGGAAAAGGCGCTCTTCCAATAAATGAGACCTGGAACAATTTGCAAAGGAATAGTGGTCCAAAATTCCAGGTGAGAGGTGTAAGAAGCTTATTGATGGTTATAGGAAGCGACTGATTTTCAGTTATTTTTTCCAAAGGGTGTGCAACCAAATATTAAGTTAAGGGTGCCAAGAATTTTGACCAGCCCATTTTTTGTAGTTTTGTGTGACATTATGTCCAATTTGCTTTTTTTTCCTCCTATTTTTTTGTGATGTTCCGATACACACAAAGGGAATAAACATGCGTATAGCAAAACGTGTGTTACTGCAATACTTTTCTGTGAGAAATACTTTATTTTCTGGAAACATTTCTGGGGTGCCAACAATTTTGGCCATGACTGTATGTCCCAGTGAAATCATATGTCCCAATGATCATCTGCACTAGGGCTGCAACTAACGATTATTTTCATAATCGATTAGTTGGCTGATTATTGTTTAGAATTAATCAGATAATGGCCTTAAGAAAAATGTTATAACATTTTTACATTTTTATTTGGGGCCAATTTGTTGGGCAGATTACAAAACACAAATTGCCGCAAACACACATTACAAGCTTTTCTGCAGCTTCTCCATTGAAGTACAGTACAGACCAAAAGTTTGGACACACCTTCTCATTCCAAGAGTTTCTTTATTTTCATGACTATGAAAATTGTAGATTCACACTGAAGGCATCAAAACTATGAATTAACACATGTGGAATTGTACACATAACAAAAAAGTGTGAAACAACTGAAAATATGTCATATTCTAGGTTCTTCAAAGTAGCCACCTTTTGCTTTGATTACTGCTTTGCACACTCTTGGCATTCTCTTGATGAGCTTCAAGAGGTAGTCACCTGAAATGGTCTTCCAACAGTCTTGAAGGAGTTCCCAGAGATGCTTAACACTTGTTGGCCCTTTTGCCTTCACTCTGCGGTCCAGCTCACCCCAAACCATCTCGATTGGGTTCAGGTCCTGTGACTGTGGAGTAGGGTGTCCCGATACCAGTATCGGTATCGGGACCGATACCGAGTATTTGCGGGAGTACTTGTACTCCCGCAAATACCCCCGATACCAGAATAAAATACTCGCCGCCGCCGCACCGCACCATCGCCGCATCCCCGCCGATTAGTTAATACAGGCTGGGAAGATAACCGCTTTCATTTGAATAGCTGTATCGTTTCCCGTGGCGCCGCACATAGACACTCCCCCTTGCTCGTGATTGGACAGATCGCGAGCAAGGGGGAGTGTCTATACGTGGCACGGCAGGAAACGATACAGCTATTCAAATGAAAGCTGTTATCTTCCCAGCCTGTATTAACTAAGCGGCGGCAGCGGCGATGCAGGATGTAGGTATGTGGGAACTGGCTGCATATATGGGGCTGACATAGCTGCATATATGGGGCTGACATGGCTGCATATATGGGGGTGACATGGCTGCATATATGGGGGTGACATGGCTGCATATGTGGGGGTGACATGGCTGCATATGTGGGGGTGACATGGCTGCATATGTGGGGGTGACATGGCTGCATATGTGGGGGTGACATGGCTGCATATGTGGGGGTGACATGGCTGCATATGTGGGGGTGACATGGCTGCATATGTGGGGGTGACATGGCTGCATATGTGGACACATTTAAAAAAAAAAAAGTATCGGTATTCGGTATCGGCGACTACTTGAAAAAAAGTATCGGTACTTGTACTCGGTCCTAAAAAAGTGGTATCGGGACAACCCTACTGTGGAGGCCAGGTCATCTGGCGCAGCACCCCATCACTCTTTTTCTTGGTCAAATAGCCCTTACACAGCCTGGAGGTGTGTTTGGGGTCATTGCCCTGTTGAAAAAATAAATGATGGTCCAACTAAACGCAAACCGGATGGAATAGAATGCTGCTGCAAGATGCTGTGGTAGCCATGCTGGTTCAGTATGCCTTCAATTTTGAATAAATCCCCAACAGTGTCACCAGCAAAGTGGGAACCAGGCATGTAGAGTCCATCCATTCACCTTTTCTGTGTTGCACAAAGACACGTTGGTTGGAACCAAAGATCTCAAGTTTGGACTCATCAGACCAAAGCACAGATTTCCACTGGTCTAATGTCCATTCCTTGTGTTCTTTAGCCCAAACAAGTCTCTTCTGCTTGTTGCCTTTCTTTAGCAGTGGTTTCCTAGCAGATATTCTACCATGAAGTCCTGATTCACACAATCTCCTCTTAACAGTTGTTCTAGAAATGTGTCTGCTGCAAAAGGTGGCTACTTTGAAGAACCTAGAATATGACATATATTTTCAGTTTCAAATTTTTTTGTTATGTGTATAATTTCACATGTGTTAATTCATAGTTTTGATGCCTTCAGTGTGACTCTACAATTTTTATAGTCAGGAAAATAAAGAAAACTCTTTGAATGAGAAGGTGTGTCCAAACTTTTGGTCTGTACTGTATATTGAACCAAAAAAATAAAAAGTTTTGCATTAAGGTCCTTGCCCTTTCCAAATACGCAGCAGCTGAAAAAAAATCATGTGAACGTGTCCCATAGGAAAACATGTAAATGAACTGTTATATAAGTAGTATTGATGCGCTAATACCAACTTTTGCTGCTAACAGTGTACAGTTTACAGCGTGTACAAAAAATACCAATTATACACACAAAATAAGAGGTATCAATAAAGTGCCAATATATCTGTGCAATGTGAGACCAATAACATAAAGCCAATGTGTGAAAAAGTAAACCCCCCCTCACATACCTGGTATTTGTACACGCTGTACACTGTTAGCAGCAAAAGTAGTTTGTATTAGCGCATCAATACTACTTATATATCACTTTGGTTTTGTACACCTCCTTTTGTATGCAGCTATATCGTTTGGACATTTTTGTTGTTTTTCCTTTCTTTTTATCTAGTAGCGCAGTAGTATATTTTCACATATGTAAATGAACTGTAGTGCATTTCTGCAAAAAGCACCAAAAAACAGAGGTGTGAACCCAGGCCTGAGATGTTTAGTAACATAATGGGGTTAAAATAAAGTACAAAGAGCAAATAATCGCTACTGTAAGGGGTTCATTTTTTTTTACTGTTTACCATTATGTTACTGGCTGATCGATTATGAAAATTGTAATCGATTAATTTCATAATCGATTAGTTGTCGATTAATCGATTAGTTGTTTTGGCCCTAATCTGCACACATGTTTGTGATCCTATGCGTACATCTGTCCGTGATCACACAAACCAATGATATATCAGTATTTTTTTTACCGAAGACATGTAGCAGAATAAGAAAAAGAAAAAATTAGTGCAGCGCCAAAATTACATGAAAAAACATCCACATAGAGCAAGTGGGTAGAATAATAAACTTAGGGAATAGACTGGAAGTCTATTCAACTAAGGTGATGATTAATCACTTAAATGTGTAATAGGGCTGGATAATGAGTCCAGCAAACAACGTGATAAAATTAAAGTCCCATAAAAGTAAACGTAAGGTAAGTGAGTATTCTTTGGATGCTTGTAAGTATCATCAGACTTCACAGTTTTCCTTATGTTTAAGACCTCCACATTTCCACATACATAATCCATGGCATATAGATGAAATGGGTACGCTTACCAGCTGTAGTTGACCCACTACCACCATACGGCGAGTGGGTCATAAAGGCTTGTATGGACCGGCTGCCCTCCTCAGGATTGGACGTGGATATGGCTCTCACTCCTGGCGTTCCAAGCGGATCCAAACTGGTAGAGATGGCCACAGGATAATTGGTAGGGTCCTCCAGCAAATTTTTCCGGTCACAGGAAAAAAAGGAGAAAGGGGGTACACCTCCTCATAGTGTAAAATAGTATTTATTGATACACGCAGATAACAGCAACATGTGTAAAATACTCAAACTTTAAAATGAAATTAAAAAAAGCACAAATAGAAAAAGTCTCAATATGTGAAAAAAGTTCCCACAGCCGCAGTGAAAGTGTTTGAAAGGTTCAACCCGACCGGTTTCGTCTACAAAAGACTTCAACTGGGGCTGGGAACCGGTTCTGGGAACACTTTCACTGCGCAGCGATTTTCATCCTCAGTGTGTTTGTGTATTTGGCTGTGGGAACTTTTTTCACATATTGAGACTTTTTCTATTTGTGCTGTTTTTTATTTCATTTTAAATTAGTTTGAGTATTTTACACATGTTGCTGTTATCTGCGTGTATCAATAAATACTATTTTACACTATGAGGCGGTGTACCCCCTTTCTCCTTTTTTTCCTGTGACCTGAAAAATTTGCTGGAGGACCCTACCAATTATCCTGTGGCCATCTCTACCAGTTTGGATCCGCTTGGAACGCCAGGAGTGAGAGCCATATCCACGTCCAATCCTGAGGAGGGCAGCCGGTCCATACAAGCCTTTATGACCCACTCGCCGTATGGTGGTAGTGGGTCAACTACATCTGGTAAGCGTACCCATTTCATCTATATGCCATGGATTATGTCATGGATTATGTATGTGGAAATGTGGAGGTCTTAAACATAAGGAAAACTGTGAAGTCTGATGATACTTACAAGCATCCAAAGAATACTCACTTACCTTACGTTTATGGGACTTTAATTTTATCACGTTGTTTGCTGGACTCATTATCCAGCCCTATTACACATTTAAGTGATTAATCATCACCTTGGTTGAATAGACGTCCAGTCTATTCCCTAAGTTTATTATTCTACCCACTTGCTCTATGTGGATGTTTTTTCATGTAATTTTGGCGCTGCACTAATTTTTTATTTTTCTTGTTCACCTGTTATCCACTGTTGTGCTGGCTGCCTAATTATTTATTTTGGTTTACACATTGATTTTGTATTCACATTGTTATTTTACTATTGACATCATTTAGCGCAGTATATTTGTATTTTTTATGTAGCAGAATAAGTTTTGGTTTTCTTTTCAAATAAAAAGTTGAATTTCAAAAAAAAAAATTCAAAATTTTTTTTTTTTTTTTATTGTAACAAAAAAAAAAAAAAACACTAAGTAGTGACTACCACCAAAAAAAGCTCTATTTGAGTGAGCAAGATGATAAAAAAATGTAATATGACACCAGTGTTGCATGACAGCGCTGGGAAGGAAAAGGGTAAAAGTGCCCAGTATTGAGGTCGTTAAAGTCGGGAATAGCAATGTAAAATGAAGCATAAAAGCCACCTTACTGACTGTTATTAGGTATCGGACTCTTCTAATCCTATGCATTCATGCTGGGAGAGGATTGGGCAGCATCAAGTAGAATACAAGTATTTAAAACTAGTTAAAGTGGTTGTAAAGTCAAAAGGTTTTTTATCTTAATACATTAACATAAGGCTTTTTATGTGTGCAGCAGCTTTCCTCAGCCCCCCTAATACTTACCTGAGCCCCATTTCTATCCAGGAATGTTGCAGGAGACTCTTGGTTGCCCAAGACTCTCCCACCTCATTGGCTGAGACGGTAGCACAGCTCCATTGGCTACTGCTGCTGTCAATCATATTCCCTGTTTAAACTGGCTATGCTTGACTGACTGACTTATGCTTGTTTGCAGAAACCATGGGATGGGTGATACATCCATAAAGTTTGAAGTGATTCCTGGCAAGAACCAGAAGAGTGAATACGTTATGACTTGTGGAAAGCATACTGTGAAAGGCTGGTGTGAGTGCACAGTTCTTCTTTTATTTCATCAGCAATTCAGATTTCTGTAACTTTGTAATAACTGGTGTTCACTTGTTTAATATGGATTCTTCTGTCTGGTCTTTTAGGCAAAAATAAGAGGGTTGGAAAACAGTTGGCATCACAGAAAATCCTGCAGCTCCTCCATCCTCATGTGAAAAACTGGGGATCCCTATTACGTATGTATGGGAGAGAGAACACCAAGATGGTGAAACAGGTTAGTTATGGAAATGTCCATGCAGCAAAAATAAAAGTATGACGTAAATCAACATTTTGGCCACTTGCGTACTTCCATCTTACAATAAAGCTGACCATTGTGTTGCCTTTTTCCGCCAACCCTTAGCCTAGTTCTTGGTGTGTTTATAAAGTTCTTGATTGGTATTGGCCTTTTTTTTTTTTTTTTTTTCAAGGAAAATGCAGATAAAAGTGTAATAGAACTACATCAGTATGCGAAAAAGAATAGGCCAAATCTTCATATTCTGAATAAGCTGCAGGAAGAGATGAGCAAGCTGGCAGACGAGAGGGTAAGTGGCAATTGTATATCTTGAACCCCTCTTGTTACCCTTCAGAATTCATATTTGTTTGCTGTATGTCAGTAATGCGACCTGTGAAATTTATAAAGGTCCTCTGAGCCATGAAATGCAACTCCAGCCTCTGTCAATCATCCTATTATGATGTTTATCATATTTGGAAGATTTTGTGTAATTTCCTGTAAGATGGGACCCAAATTTTACCAAAAATCTCCCTGCTTCCTGCCTGTGTGATATTGGGAACAGGAATGGCTATTTGTCCTACTCTGGGGGAAACCAATGGCTTCAAATTTCAAAATTTTGCATGGAAGGTCTGTAATTGCTTTCCTGTCCTGAGACGGGGGATACCTGCCATTCGTAGACATCCAAGATGCCCATCTTCACATTTGCACACCTCATCAGCGCTTCCTGGTTTCTCGTACTGAGCTTTAGGCCTATTTTCTGCTCCCAAAGTTCAAACACCTCTTGTCCTCCTCAGGATAAGAACTCCATTCAGGTTATCTAGACCAGTGGTTCTCAATCCTGTCCTTAAGTACCCCCAACAGGCAATGTCTGCAGGTTTTCCTTTTATCTCACACAGGTTCTTTAACCACTTCAATACCAGGCTTTTATACCACCTCCATACCGGGCCTATTCTGACACTTCTCTCCTACATGTAATAATCATCATTATTTTGCTAGAAAATTACGCAGTACCTCCAAACATTATATATGTTTTTTTTAGCAGACACCCTAGGGAATAAAACGACGGTCATTGCAACGTTTTATCTCGCACGGTATTTACGCAATCATTTTTCAAACGCCTTTTTTTTGTAAAAAAAATTGTTTCATGAATTAAAAAAATAACAAAACTGTAAAGTTAGCCCAATTTGTTTGTATTATGTGAAAGATTGTTACACCGAGTAAATAGACACCCAACATGTCACGCTTTAATTATGCGCACACTCATGGAATGGTGCCAAACTTAGGTACTAAAAAAAAATCTCCATAGGCAACGCTTTATTTTTTTACAGGTTACCAGTTTATATTTACAGAGGAGATCTAGTGCTAGATTCGTTGCTGGCACTCTAACGCACACGGCGATACCTCACTTATGTGGTTTAAATGGCGTTTACATATGTCGGCGGGACTTGCGTTCGCTTCTGAACGCGAGCTATCGGGGACAAGGGCGTTTTCATTTTTTTTTTTTTACTTTTTTTTTTTACACTTTTATTCCTATTACAAGGAATGTAAACATTATTTGTAATAGGAAATGTGTGTGACAGGTCCTCTTTAAGGAGAGATTTGGGGTCAATAAGACCTTGCATCTCTCCTCCAGGCTGGAAACCATGAGATTGGTGAAAAAAAATTCACCGATCTCATGAATGGTTGCATACAGCCGCAATCGCGGCTTTGTTTACTTACGGGGACCCGGGCGTGACGTCATCACATCGCGCCCAGGTCCTCCGACGGTCATAGAGATGACTGGTGACCATCTGGTCACCAGTCATCTCTATGCTTCCTGCCGACGCCGGACGATTTGTTCTCCGGGCCCCCGAAGGCACGGGAGAGCCCGGAGAAGCACCGGATGGCGGCGGGAGGGGGGGGTGTCCCCTCCCGCGGCCTGTAAGAACGATCAAGCGGCGGAACCGCCGATATGATCGTTCTTATGTTGTGCAGAATCGCCGGCTTAAGAAGAGGATATCTGGATGATGCCTCTGGCTGCAGGCATCATTCAGATATTCACCTGCAAAGCCCAGGCCGTCAATTGACGGCCACTTAGGATAGGAGATCCCATCTCTGGACGTCAATTGTCAATGGGCCAGTATTGAAGTGGTTAAAATCAATAGCCAAATAGCTTGGTATTTTGGACACCTATTTTATCGAAGAGAAATTCCTAAAACATGGCCTGTTAGGGGTACGTGAGGACAGGGTTTGAGAACCGCCGATCTTCTTTTGACGTGCTCCTCTTCTTTACAGCTGACTGCACACATCCTCATTACAATTCAGATTATCCAGGCCTTTGGTTGAGTGATCACTCTCTAAGAATCTGCTCTCTAACCTTCTCCTTGCCTGAAATACCTGGGTCTGGTTCTGGACACATCCCAAGCAAATGTTTTCCTTCCAGAGAATAAAACTTTCTCTTGAAGCCCATGCTCCAATATTTTTAGGTCTGAAATGTCCTAAAAAGAGTCCTAGGCATCATGCTAGCCTCCTTCATGGCTGTACCATTTGCCCATTTTCATTTGAGACTTCTCCAGCATATCTTGGTACCCTAAAACCTTCTTCTTCCCTCACTCCACCCATGCTCGTGTCTAGCCAAGCCTTCCTTTATCACTGAAAAACAGATGTCAGCCTTTCAGACTAGGAAGGAGTGATCAGTCCCTTGCGTTCCAGGGAGTATAGTCACTTGTGGAAGCCAAGCTTCCCCATCCATATACTGGAAACATGCAGTATAAACTACTCTGCAACAACTGACCGCCTTTCTGTGAGGACACCCAGTCAGGTTTCAGTCAGACAATGCCACAGCTGTGGCCTACATCAACCATTTAAGGTGGCAGCCTTTGAAGGAAGCAAGCCAAATAAAATTATTAGAAACTTGCTGTTCAGTGATCTCTGCAGTCCACATCCCAAGAGTAGACCGCTGAAAGATGGACTGACTCTGCCACCACTGCCTTGATCAGGTTACCCATCACTTGATATTCATATTCTTCTGGTAGGACCAATACAGTGATAACCCAGTTCACAAGCTCTTCTGTTCATGAACAACTCTGTTTAAAAAACATTCTTCGGTACGCTAACTTGGCTTTGGTTCCTGAACACGAGCCATGGCCATTTTCCCTGCTCTAACACGTGGTTGTGACCAGAGCTGTATCCTGGCCTAGGCCAACAAGGCCCAGGCCTAGGGCAGCACTTTGCAGGGGGGCAGCATGAAAAGAGTCCCCGCCGGCTTGCGCTACACTGTTAGGAATATTAGTCTAGCGCCTGCGCTGCTTCTGGTATGCCAGCGGCTGGCATTTCGCAACCACGGTTGGCGGGGGGGCTAGCGCTTCCAATTTTTTTGAATCAAAACAACTTTTATTGAGCATAAGGTAAAGACAGGAGTACAGTCGGGTAAGAAGTGCAACATGCACTACAGGTACAAGTAGATCCATTTGACATTGTGCATGTACATAAACATGAATAGAGTTAGTAAGGAGTAACAGTGGGGGTCGCTACTGGTGTGGTACAGGCTAGGGGGCAGCAAGCAACCGTATGGGAAGTGGGGGGGTGCGCTATAGGATAAGTTGGCAGACAGCGTGTGGGAACCGCATCTAGCCCACATCAGTGCAGGAGGAGGAGTCCCCCAGCCACCTGTCCCAAACCTTGTTATATTTCTGTGGGCAGCCCCTGTTGGCATACAACATTTTTTTATAAGGGAGGGCAGCATTAACAGCACTGACCCATTGTTGCAGGGAGGGCGGGGTACCCCTCATCCAGTGCCTGGCAATTTGCAGACGAGCAAGGAATAACGTTTCTTGCAGAAATGTGTTGAGGTATTTTTCTTCTTCAGGAAGGGAGAGAAGTCCCAGTATGCACTGGCGGGGGCAGAGGGACACAGGGGAGCCCATCCGATCGTGTAGGAACCGGACCACCTGAGTCCAGAACCCCTGGATGGGAGGACAGGCCCAGAGTAGGTGGAAAAAAGGAGGCATCAGGGTGGCCACAGCCGGGGCAGTTGGGGTCTTGGTCGTTCTTAAATTTGGAGATGCGGTGGGGTGTTAGGTATGACCTGTGAAGAATGAACAGGTGGGTGAGGCGGTCGGATAATTTAGGGGAGACCGTCTTGCAGTTGGCGAGAGCCTCACCCCAGTCCGCGTCGGACACATTGCCAATGTCAGGCTCCCAACGGTCTTTAAGGCGGTATGCTGTAGCCGCCGCAGAGTGCTGTATGAGGTAGCAATAGAGTTGGGAGATGAGCTTCTTGTGATCAGATCCAGTCACAATATCAACCAGGAGAGGGATCTCGAGGGTCGGTGCGGGGCTAACAAATTGGGAGTTGAGGGCATGTCGGAGTTGAAAGAAGCGGAAGAGCATATGATTAGGTAGTGCAAATTTTATCTTTAAGAGTTTGAAACGACGTGACCGAGCCCCGGGCCACCACCTGTGACAGATGGATGACACCACTGTTAATCCACAGGCCACGGTCGGGGACAGAGGCAAGCTCGGGCAGAAGAGGGTTGTCCCATTGGGGGGAGGGGGCTGCGCCAATACGCAAAGCTAATTGCCATATTTTACGGTGGTGGAAGAGCATCCGACCGGCGACATCGGTGTGAGGTGGGGCCCGTGGCTCGCAGAACAGAAGTTGGAAGGGGTGGAACAGGGGCCCCGGGGCGTGGGAACAGACCAGGGCAGAGTAGCGGTCTTTGTCGGACTGATTGTAATGAAAAAAATGAGAGAGCTGGGAAGCTATGTAGTAGAGGAGCAGGTCCGGGAGTGCAGTGCCGCCCAAGTTGGTCGGGCACTTCAGGACCCGCCAGGACAGTTTGTGACGAGACGGGCCCCAAACAAATGTGTTGAGGATGGATTCCATGGCCTTCAGGGTGCGCTGGGGGAGGTATAGAGGGGCGTGCCAGAAAACATAAAGCAATTTAGGGAGAAGAATCATCTTTACCAGGTTGATCCGACCCATCACTCCAAGGGGGAGTCGGGACCAAACCTGGGTTTTTTGTTTCAATAGTGCAAATAAGGGCTCGACATTGAGGGGGGCATAGTCAAAGAGGGATTTAGAGATAGTGACACCAAGGTATTTAATAGTGCTAGCTCTCACGAGAGGTAGCCGGGCCTGGTCGAAGGAGGGGGCACCCGAGTCTAGGGGAAGTATGTGGGATTTAGTCCAGTTTATCCGGAGCCCCGAATATTTCCCGAAGTCAGTGATAACCTGAAGGGCCGTCTGAAGTGAGGGTCCCGGGTCCGCAAGGTAGAGGAGCATGTCGTCGGCATAGAGGCTGACCACCTCGGTCAAATGGTCGTGGCGGAGGCCTCTGATGCCGGGGTGGGTCCGAAGGGTCATGGCCAGGGGCTCCACGGCCAAGGCATAGAGTAAGGGAGAGACAGGGCATCCTTGGCGTGTGCCACGGGAGAGGGGGAAGGGGGGCGAGATCCTACCATTGACTCGAATGCGTGCCGAAGGGGACTGGTAAAGGAGTTGGAGCCACTTGACATAGTTGGGGCCGAATCCGAACCTGCGGAGGCATTCCCACAAGTATGTCCATTCGACAGAGTCAAATGCTTTGGCGGCGTCTAGGCTAACCACCACTCTGGAACCCACGTCTTCGTGTTGCGCCTGGAGGTTCATGTGCAGACGTCTGAGGTTGAAGGCAGTGTTTTTGCCTGGCATAAATCCAGACTGGTCGGGGTGTATTAGGCTAAGGATAACTTTGTTGAGACGCAGGGCTAAAATCTTGGCCAGAATTTTGATGTCGAGTTGGAGGAGGGAAATGGGTCTGTAGGATTCAGGAAATAGTGGGTCTTTGCCTGGTTTGGGGATAAGGACTATGAGGGCTTCGCTCATGGACGGTGGGAGTGAGCCTGTAGCGAATATGTGCGTGTATAGTTGGCAAAGGCGTGGGACAAGAGTGTTGCCAAATTGTTTGTAGAATTCGAGGGGAAGGCCGTCGGATCCGGGCGTTTGGACGTGGGAAGCGACGCCAGGGCCTCAGCAACGCAGACCTCAGTGATGGGTAGCTCCAGCTGGGCCACCTGGGGGGGCGTAAGTGTAGGGAATTCAATGTCGCAGAGGAAGGCCGATAGCTCATCAGGGGTGTGTTGGGCCGTGGAAGAGTAAAGATCGGAGTAGAATGATCTGAACTCCATGGCCACCAGGTCTGGGTCAGTGACCCTGGCCCCGGAGGCCAGCTGGAGGGAGACCACCACCGGTGGCTTGTATTCAAGGTGAGCGAGATACGCAAGGAGCTTGCCTGCACGTTCACCAAACTCATAGACACGCTGCTTACTAAAAAAGATGCCCTTTTTGGCCTTTTCAAAGTGTAGTTGGTCGGTGAGTCTGGCCTGTACCTGGACGCGGGCGGCGTTGGCTGCTGTGGGGCTGTCCCGAAAGGTCTGCTCCAGGGCATCAAGGCACTCCTCTGCCTGACAGAGCAGTGCCTTGGATGCGGCCTTGTGTCTGTTGATGCGGGTGGACAAGATCAGGCGAGCATGTGATTTAAAGGTCTCCCAGACGGAGCCAAACGAAGCGGAGCCGACATTTATGCGGAAAAAATGGTCCCACTCGAGCTGGACCGAGTCCAAGTCGGGTAGAATATTGAGCCAGAACGGATTTAGTGTCCATAGTCTGACTGTGGGGGGGACTGGGAGCCGCAGTTTGATCCAGCAAGGGTAGTGGTCAGAAAGCACTCTAGTGCCAATGTCTGCTTCTAGAAGGTGGGGGAGGAGGGAGGGGGTAAGGAGCACTAGGTCTATGCGGGACATTGCAGAGCGCGAGGGGGTGAAACATGAGAAGTGTGTTTGCGTTGGGTGTGTGTGACGCCAAGCATCCGTAAGGGCGAATTCAAGGAGGAATTTACCGAATCTGGTGGTATCAGGCGGTAAAGGGGAGGAGATGGTAGGACTTAGCCTATCAAGGCTAGGGGAGATCACCATATTAAAGTCCCCGGCCCAGATGGCCGGCACCAGGGGGTGTTGGGCCATAAAGGCCACCCCGTCCCTCAGTGCCTCGAACTGAAAGGGGGGGGGGATGTAGAAAGCAAAGAGAACGAGTTCGAGGCCCCCCACAGTTGCATGTAAAAACAGTGACCTACCCTGGGGGTCCGACTGCAGGGAGTGTAGGCAAAATTGTACCGTCTTGGCTATAAGTATGGCAACACCACGAGAGTTGGAAGTGTACGGGGCCTGGTATAACCAGCCCACCCAGGGCTTTTTCAGGCATAGTTGTTTTTGGCCTGTGAGATGGGTCTCCACCAGGATGGAGATGTCTGCACGGAGGGATTTAAGGTGGGACAGGACAGCAACACGCTTGGCCCTCTCACCGAGGCCACGGACATTCCATGTTAGTACCTTAAGGGAAGCCATATTGGGATAGGGGGGGTAATGTGAGCAGTCGGACGCCCAGGGGGGACCACAGTACACAATAAACAGCAGATTAGGCATACCACAAAGCACAGTAGGACATAAAGCAATAAAACAGTTCTCAGCACAGTAAACGCACAGGGAAGGCCCTGGCTTAAGGTACATGTCAAAATGGAGCAAAAAAAACAAACAAACTGAAAAATAAAAAAGTTAAACATATGTACATATGGGCAGGAGCCCAACAGTCTGCATAGGCTCTGGACCAGCAATGCAGATGAAATACCCTGCCATTCACCAAACAAGGGTGGGCAGGGGCTGGCCAGGGAAACAAAACATAAGGGACAGTCTTGGCGGGTGGCTCAGGTGCCATGTCACCCGTACAGATCGGGGGGCGACCAAAAAGCTGAAGAGCACACAACAGTGCAGCGGAGGCAGCCAGGCAAGGTGGATGCCGGCGTAGGTGAGCCGCCCGAGGCACATATAAACAGGGGGGGATGAGGGGGAACATAAAACAAGGGTAAGATTACCACCTCTCAGTGTGGTCCAGGGGCACAGTCAAACAGCTGGAGGGGCAGGTGATGAAAATGTAATAGAGGGCAACTCATGGTTCTGTATAGAGGTCCAGGCGGGGAGAGTGTTCTCAGAGCAAGTGTCCACAGCAACAGTGACCTGATGAGTGCGGGAAGAGGCAGCACAAGAGTCCAGGCTGCACCATGGCACGGGGGGAATGCCGGTAAAACACCGCAAAGGGGCAAAGGTGTGCAGGGTGCCTGCAATGCTGGAGGTTACGGCAGGGGGGGGGGAGGTGGCAGGCAGACAGGCAAGGGTTAAGGGCGAGGCCTAGGCAGCCGCACCAAGGTTTTCCAGCCAGGATAGGACAGCTTGCGGGTCTTCAAAAAACTGGGCCTTGCCCTCACACACCACGCGGAGGCGAGCAGGGAAAAGCATCGCGTATGGAAGGTGGCGGGCGCGAAGCTGCCTCTTGACCTCGACGAAGCGGGCCTGCTTTTTCTGAACCTCGGCCGAGAAGTCCGGGAAAACGGCCACATGTATGTTGCCGATGGGGATGACCTCGTTCACGGCGAAGGATCGCGTCACGGTCCCGGTAGTTTAGGAACTTCGCAATGAGAGTACGAGAGGGAGGGGGTTTTGCTGCAAAGCGATGACCACCACGAATGTCGAGGAGAAGGCCTCTCTGCCAAACAACCTGACCAGCAGATTTTCGTAGGTAGGGGGGTCGGCGCCTTCCGCTCTCTCAGGGATCCCCACGAAGCGCAAGTTAGACCTCCTGAGACGGTTCTCCATGTCGTCCTGCATTGGAGAGGACGGCGTTCAGTTGGTATTGTAGCTGTTCCGTGGTCACCTGGAGGGGATGCAGACCTTCCTCCACATGGTCGATCCTGCGTTCCGTCTCCGACACCCTTTCCCGCAGCTTCTGGACGTCGTGGCGGATCAGGGAGATGTTAGCGCTTCCAATTTTGACTGTTTTATCATCCTGGACCACAAACCTTCCTTACTATGCTATATGTTTCTGCTGCACCATCTACTTAAAGTAGAACTATAGGCAAACTTTTTTTTTTTTCATTTTGGGTAGAGTAAGGAAGGGTTATAGCCCCTGTCAGTTTATTATTTACTATCCCTGTCCCATTGCGAAGATTTCCCTTAATTTCTGCTCTATGGGCAACCAGGAAGCAAGAGGAAATCTAAGTAAATTAAGGGAATCCATTGTCCTCCACCCCCCCCCTCCCAGGCCCTCAGAACTAGTGTCCTCATTTAAAAATTTCAGGGCGGGTCTTAAACACAGGGTGTGGCCTTGACAGGAAGGGGTGGGTCATATTTAAATTAGGGGGTGCACAAGTTTAGTCAGGCCTAGGGCAGCACAAAAACTAAATACACCCCTGGTTGTGACTTCCTGTAGGTGGATCGGGGTCACAGAGAAGTGTACTGTAAGACATAGTATTTTGAAGCTTTTTATCACATACTGTTCCAGACATCCAGTATGGCTCCAAAGAAAATTAAGAGCAAGCATGGTGGTAAGAAGAAAGTACGGAGCAGTAATGAATGTGACAAGAATGTGCAGAGCGGAAATGCCGGTGTCAAAAATGTGCAGAGCAAGCATGGTGGTAAAAAAGTGCTGAGAGATAATAAAGGTGACAATGTGCAGAGCAGGAATTCTAAGAATAAGGTTGAGAAGAAAATAACCATTGAGCTGAAAGAGGAAATTCTAGAAAAGCATGACTGGTATTCGTGTGACTGATCTGGCCTCAAAGTACAAGATGGCAAAGTTGACAATCTCAATTATTTTGAAGAACAAAGCTGCCATCAAAGGAGCTGATGTGGCAAAAAGAGGTAACTGAAAAACGGGGGGGACGGTGTCTGCGCTGTGAAGGTGATACAGAGGTATCACAAGGATGGGTGATTGGACAAGTGAACGTATGTGAAAGGGGCTGAAAACAAACTCAGAGTAAGACAATAACAAACAACTATTAATAAATGCAGGGCATAAGGTATATAAATCACAATAAATAGTGAAATACCAAAGGTGACAAATATAATCAAAAAATTTGAGATGAAGGAAACCAAGAAGGAAAAAAGTATACACATAGAGTGCTGCAAAATGACAAAATAAAGTGTTTAAGCCAGAGGGAACATCCCACAGGGAATGCCTCTGGATGGGGTGAAAAAGGTCTCTCTAGTGTCTCCCAAAAGTCCAGAAAATCCAAAGATGGAGATGTGGTGTCAGGAAAGACGTTAGCAGTGAGCACCTCTGGTGGTCCCTAGCTCCTAACCTCACGGCTATTGCACAGATAGCCAAAAAACCACCTCCAGGAGAGGGGGTTACTTCAATGGAAAAACGACAGCGGCACTCCTCAGCAGTGAGGCATGGAAAAGATATGGAACGGGTCTTGATACAGTGTAGGGAACATCTATATAAGCATCATAAATCGCACATGCATCCACTCACATGTGAGTGATGGATGGTGGGCCTATCTCCCACGAACTGCGAGTTCGCTCTTGATCCGGAGTGTGCCCCTGGCTGCTCCTCTTCTAGGGTGTATTAGATGGCACTCAAAACGAATCCGAGGAACCTCAGACAATGTACATAGGAGAGAGACGGACTATAGCACAGCCCGGCAACTTGGAACACATTTATTAAAACACACAAAGATTGCACTCACATTTAAAAAAGGTGCTAGGACATAGAAATCCCAGACGGACGGCAGATAGGTCTTGCTGCGTCAGACGTATGGACTCTAATGCTCCTCGATCCCTACGCGTCTCGTCACACCACGTGACGCAGTTCGTGGGAGATGGGCCCACCATCCATCACTTACATGTGAGTGGATGCATGTGCGATTTATGATGCTTATATAGATGTTCCCTACACTGTATCAAGACCCGTTCCATATCTTTTCCATGCCTCACTGCTGAGGAGTGCCGCTGTCGTTTTTCCATTGAAGTAACCCCCCCTCCTGGAGGTGTTTTTTTGGCTATACGTGCAATAACTGTGAGGTGAGGAGCTAGGGACCACCAGAGGTGCTCACTGCTAACGTCTTTCCTGACACCACATCTCTATCTTTGGATTTCTGGACTTTTGGGAGACACTAGAGAGACCTTTTTCACCCCATCCAGAGGCATTCCCTGTGGGATGTTCCCTCTGGCTTAAACACTTTATTTTGGCATTTTGCAGCACTCTATGTGTATACTTTTTTCCTTCTTGGTTTCCTTCATCTCATATTTTTTGATTATATTTGTCACCTTTTGGTATTTCACTATTTATTGTTATATTGTGATTTATATACCTTATGCCCTGCATTGATTCATAGACGTTTGTCTGTTATTGTCTTACTCTGAGTTTTTCAGCCCCTTTCACACACGTTCACTTGTCCAATCACCCATCCTTGTGATACCTCTGTATCACCTTCACAGCGCAGACACCATCCCCCCCCCTTTTTTCATTGTGCACTTTCTCTCTGCCTAGGACAGATTGTCAGGTGTTTTGCAGCAGTGTCCCCACCCCACCCCTCTTGGTAGCGCAGGAGCCCCTTTCTACAAAAAGAGGTAACTGTTAACCAAGTGGAGGACACAAGTACTGGAAGAGGTGGAAAAACTTTTTGTTTAGTGTGGTTGAATGCGAAACCGCTGGCAGGCAGGCGCGTTAGTATGCCTATAATCTGTGAAAAAGCCAGGAAATTGCACAGTGATTTATTGTGAACAAATCTCTCTACAAGTGAAGAATTGAAAGCCAGTAGAAGGTGGTTTGGAAAATTTCGCAAGATGAAGTGGCATCCACAGTGTGACAAGATATCGTGAGGCTTCCGGCTCTGACGAGCCCGGTGCAGAAGCCTACAAGAAAGAACTTGCAGAATTCATAAAGACGGAAGAATACATTGCGCAACAAGTGTTCAGCTGTAATGAAACAGGGCTCTTCTAGAAAAAGGTGCCAAACGAAACCTATTCACGCAGGAGGAAAAGGCACCGCCGGGGCACAAGACCATAAAGGACACATTGGCACTTGCGTTCTCACAGCGCAAAATGGTCAATTTGAAGAATCTTAAGCCCACCACAGGTGTACCATTCCCAGACCCCTCTACATTCAGGGAACAGAATGTGAGAAAGGCCAGCCTGTTCCTGTGGCGGGCCAATGTGAAAGCTTGGGTCACAAGGCAATTGTTCATGGAATGGCTGCACAAGGTGTTTGCACCCACAGTAAAACAATGATCTTTCTGACAACCAACTGCCTGAAAGGGGCCTTCTTCTGATGGACAATGCCCCAGTGGCACACCCTCCAGCTTTGGTGGATGATATGGACACTGAGTGACTTCATAAAGGTCAAGTCCCCCCCCAACATGACACCTTTTGCAGCCAATGGACCAGCAAGTGATCTGCAACTTCAATAAGCTGTGAACAAAGACGCTCTTTACTAGGTGTTTTAATGTCACTGAACAGATGTCCTTGACTCTGAAGGGATTCTGGAAGAAACCTTTCAATGTTCTCCATTGCATTAACCTTCTTTGACAGCCTGAGAAGAGGTCACTCACCAAACCTTAAACTCAGCCTGGAGGAAACTGTGGCCAGAATGTGTCGAATGTAATTTTGAAAGATCTGATGCAGAGGTAGTGGATGAGATTGTGTCCATGGGCAAAAGTCCACTAGGGCCTGTAACAACCTAGCTTCGAGAAGCATAAATTCACGAACATGTGATCAATATTCACTTGAAGTGAAAAAGACCTAGCATCCATAATATAACCTTTACTCCTTCAATTGTATAAATATTGGGGGGAGGACACATTAGAAGATGGAAAGAAGAGAGGGAAATATAAAAGACTGAATAAGAAGAATTATCTATAATTGCCTCCTTTTGTTCACAATCCCACCCCTGCTCTAAATCCTATGCGGTGGATTGGGTAATATAACCAAGGATTACAAACATTTCAAGTTTGTTTGTCTCGAAGAATACTAACCAGCTTTTTGTGCAACATCCATAAAATTTGTTTCTCCCTTGCAGGAGTTTTAATGCAGGTGATTTCTATGCCTTTGCCAGTGGCGGAATTTTCATGGTTGCAACAGTCGCAATTGCGACTGGGCCCTGTAATTCTGTCAGTCCAGGGGGGGCCCTCACCTTGTCACTATCACTACTGTGTGCGGTGCGCACTGCCTGGCGTGCTTTTTCGTTCGGCCGCGGGTCGGGACACACGCACACATTGCAGAAGGCAGGGCAGCTGAGACAGCACTCACTGACTGACTGAGACGCAGACATGTAAGGCGGGGAGGACTCAGGCTCACCAAATCAGCGAAGGACGGGGAGGAGCGCTCCAGGCGGCGGGAGAAGTCACACAGCGAAGCGTGGACTGGAGTATCTATCCTGCGTCTACCGAGTG
The DNA here is from genome assembly GCA_029574335.1 of Rana kukunoris. Taxonomy (NCBI): domain Eukaryota; kingdom Metazoa; phylum Chordata; class Amphibia; order Anura; family Ranidae; genus Rana; species Rana kukunoris. The sequence continues at coordinate 215,875,265 of CM056049.1, read as the reverse complement.
CCAGGGCTTTTTTTCTGCCGGAACCTTTGGCAGCCCTCCCTCTCCTCTCCTACATGCCTGTCTTTTAATACTGAAGCCAGTAGAGGAAGTTTTCTGCACAGCGCACTTCCTCTACTGGCTTTTCTGTGCTAGTGCTGGGTACTCCAGGCTGCTGCCCTCGATCACTAGTGAGTGCTTCCGATGCCAACTTTTAGCTGCTACAGTGATTCGGGAGGAAGCTTCCATCCCTGCCTGCCACCGCAAATCAGCCTTTGTAGCACAGAGGTGAGGAGCCCTGAAACACCTCCTCAGCTCTGTGCTACAGTAGGGGGAGCTCTCTGGTCCACTGTGCAGGATAAAAGCCTGCACATACCAAAGAGTGCAGTGATGGAGGAAGAGGTGACACTCGGGACCTGTCGCTGTGAAACACGAGGGAGAACTTTTGCAGAGACACAGTTCGTTCAGAGAGGAGTGCACTATTAAAGTATGTGGGGGAGGGGGAATCAAGAGGTAAAGTTTGTGTGTGTGTTTAGCAGAGGGGAGAACATTGTACACACAGGAGAGCTTGGGGCAATTTGTGATGAGAGGTGAGCTGGGGTAATTTGTGCAGAGAGGCGAGCTGGGGAGATTTGTGCAGAGAGGCGAGCTGGGGAGATTTGTGCAGAGAGGCGAGCTGGGGAGATTTGTGCAGAGAGGCGAGCTGGGGGGAATTTGCCTTAACTCATAACAATCTTTTAGTGCTGCTGTACACTCTCTTGGGCATGGCTGAGGTGGAGTTTGGGTGTGGTTGGGGCGGAGAGTTGGACAGAGAGTGAGTTCCTGCACCTTTTTTCTGATAAAAATGCCCTGCCCAGGGCACATGAGGCAAAGCATCCTGGCGGGAGAAGGTCTGGCACAGTGAAGGTGACTCGGAGTAAGTGACCCACAGAACAGCAGATCGACGGTAAGTCAATCAAGTGACAGAGCTGCTCAGCAATTGATGCCAACCTCCACCACCTGTGCCTCTTACTGATCCCATTCCCCCACCACTGATCTCATCCCTATCCCCCCATTACTTTTAAAACAGAGGTGATGGGGGGGGGGATAGGGATAAGATCAGTGGTGGGGGGATGGGATCAGTAAAAGGCACAGTTGGTGGTGGGAGAGGATGGCACTACCGCTGCCACCCCCTCAAGTACGAGCGGTGGTACTTGAGGGAGGTTGGCAGTGGTGGTGCCATCCTCTCCCACCACAAACTGTGCCTTTTACTGATCCCATTCCCCCACCACTGATCTTATCCCTATCCCCCTATTACTTCTACAACAGAGGTGATGGGGGCGATAGGGATGAAATCAGTGGTGGAGGGATGGGATGGGATCAGTAAAAGGCACAGGTGGTGGTGGGAGAGGATGGCACCAACACTACCGCTGCAGCCACCGCTGGTACTTGTGGGGAGGTGGTAGCGGTGATACTTGAGGGAGGTGGTACTTGAGGGGGGGTGGCCGTGATGGTGCATGGTGCCATCCTCTCCCACCACCACCTGTGCCTCTTACTGATCCCACCCCCCCCCCAACGGCCCCACCACTGATCTCATCTTTATCCCCTATTAGTTCTACAACAGAGGTGATGGGGGGGTAGGGATGTGATCAGTGGTGAGGACATGGGATCAGTAAGAGGCACAGCTGGTGGTGGGAGAGGATAGCACCATGCACCATCACTGCCGCCCCCCCTTTTACTTTGTTGTACAGTGTAGAAAAATTAAGTATCAAAATCAGGCTTTTCAGGGGGGGGGGGGGGCCTTCATGATATCTTGCACCGGGGCCCTGAAGTCTCTGGTTACGCCTCTGGCCTTTGCGATGGTCATTTTGGTCTCCAGAAAAATGAGACGGGTGGGTTGAGGGAGACGTGCTCCTTAAGGATTTATTAATTTGTGACTTCTCCAGCTTAAAATTCTGCACAATTCATAGTCGAGTAATGCGTTTCTACCTGTTTTAGAAGCTAAGATCCATGGTGTGCGACAGTATGCGGTCCCCATTTCTGCCAACACTGCACGAAGGATTTCTCGTTTTGACATCACTTGTGTCTGTGTTTTCCAGAGATGACCAAAGTCACTGGAATGCAGGGGAGGTGCAGTACAGCTCAGTAAAGCTAGCTATACTGTACACCAGTAGATTTTAGCTGAACATTGTGAATATTTGTATGAAAATGAGATGAAAAATCTTTGTACATTTTGACTGGATGTCATTTTTTTTAAAGTTTTAAAAATATTTGTTTGCTTCAACCTTTGATTTTGGAATGAATGCAATTTCCTGAATGGAAAACCGCATACACTGTAAGAAATTGGTTCACACAGTTTTCCATCCTGCTCCTTCAAATTTTTTCCCTTACAGTGGTTGAAATCTAATGGTGAAAGAAGGTAGTGCTGCGCTATAAAATGGGAGATAGAAAAAAAATGTGTGGAGGAAGTAAATATATGTCTAATAGTTATAACAGTCCAATAGAAAACATGTGGCATAAAAAGTGAACTAGCTGACAAAGGTGTATCAGTTACAAACACCAGTGCTATTTAGTATATCTTTATAATAAAGTGAAATACAATAATATAGTATAATATACTACTGCAAATTAAGATGTACAACGTGCATAGCACAACACACAAGTGGCTGAGATAGGCTAAAATGAGTCCATGCAACAAAGCCTATGGGCATAACAAGGAGGAGAGATGAATAAATAAACAGGAGTCCAAAAATAAATATAAGTGCTGGTGTGGATCCCAAAAAAATGTGGAGGGAGGATGAATTTCCAATGGTCTCTTCAGAGTGAGTGAGGATGTCCCCTTACCTTACTGCTGTAAGGTGGCAGCATATAAACCCAAACGCACTTTCTGATCGTGTCCGCATAGGATGTTATCCAGATGGACTGTAATTCAAAACACAGGTCCCTCTCGGTAGTCACGTCTCAGGATTGGCAATGCCTCGCACCCACAGGGATAATGTACCAATAGTGTAGTATCGTTTAAAAAGGTTTATTCAACAGACTACATAAGGGTACTCGCATAGCTATGATAAAATCGGGCATGTAAAAAAAAAGGAAAGTGTGTTCGCCAACGTCACCTCCAGTACCTCTTGGTGGGCTCTTTATAACACTCTTACAGGTATTCGTCACTTCTCGTGACTTCCTCAGGCTTTGTTGCATGGACTTATTTTAGCCTATCTCAGCCACTTGTGTGTTGTGCTATGCAAGTTGTACATCTTAATTTGCAGTAGTATATTATACTATATTATTGTATTTCACTTTATTATGAAGATATACTAAATAGCACTGGTGTTTGGAATTGATACACCTTTGTCAGCTAGTTCACTGTAATATATTTACTTCCTCTACACAATTTTTTCTATCTCCCATTTTATAGCACAGCACTACCTTCTTTCATAATTTATCTTATGGTTTGATACACCTTTTTAGTGCCGCAGCTGTATCCCCTTCCCCCCCACTTTTTGGTAGCACGGTAATACTCACTCCTTCACTTGAAATCTAATGGTAATTTGACAAAAACTAAACAGACTTTCTTAAAACTGCCCATAGTGGTTCCACATTAAATGAATGGGAGCATTTTTAATTGCACTAAATATGAGTTTCCACTACTTGTAAAACAGTTTTGTCACCCTCTCGCCTTTTTTTTTTTAATTTTTATTATTATTATTTATTTATTTTAATCACCTGCTACCATTTTTTGAAGATATTGAGATCAAATATTTAAATGTGTTTTTTAGATGCAATTTCTCTTCTTACTTTTAGGAGGAGACAAGGAAAAAGCCGAAGATGACGATTGTTGAATCGGCACAGCCTGGCAATGAACCCCTTTGCACAGTAGACGTTTGACTGCTGTACTGATGGAGCAATAAGAAACTTGGGAGGCTTGCTTTACTAAACTGTTCAAAGGATGCTGAAGACGATTGTGATATGCAAACAGGGCTGCTTCCTTATGCATAATCGGTTTTCCTTTGTCTGCACAACACTGCAGAGATATTACCTCCCTTATGAAATTGTGTGCCATTTCACCTTGTTTGAGTTCTGTCTTGTGGTCCAAAAGAGCATTGCTGAGATGTGCACATCTAATATGCTTATGCATTATGTTTAGGACATCAAGCACTTTCCCCTTTTCAAGGGACAAATCTGGTAGCCATGCAATGGCCTTGTAATATGAAGCTTCTGTAAATCAATCATTAAAACATTTGAAGGACTGCTTCATACTAAAGTAACCACTGCAATATTTTTCATTGTGGTTACTGCACACACAATGGATACATAATAATAAATATTTGAACCATGACATAGGTGTGACTGAATTAAGTGAGACACAGAGCACAATATTCAGCACATACTTTGCTATCTGGTATTGGTGTTTTGCACACATCTCGGCTGCTTGTTCCATCCTAAACAAAATGTTGCTCTGTCGCATCTACTGCACTGAATGCTTTGTGCTGCAGATGTGCCTTCTATTTATTGGCAAGTTCATTGTAATACACTGCTGTTTTATTTTTCATGCAAAGAATACTTGCTCACTGGACGTTTTGAAAGCACATTCCGTATGCAAATGGTATGCCATTGTCCTATGCCCTTTAATGGCTGCATCAGTCTGCAATGCAAATACTACTCTGTCACTGTAAAGGGCCTGTGCAGTCACACTGCCTTGAATTGTAGAAGTCACATGAGCAGGAAGATACATTAAGGGTGCTCAAGCTGTCTGATTATGTTCACTTTTTAAGCACACAAAGGGGGACAAGCTCTTTCAGAATTACAAAGGTAACCCTATCTGAAACCTTTGTTTAGTTCTGTTGAGCATCAATATGTTTTAGAAAGCAATTCATATTCCTCAATAACCGAGGCTTTAAGTATTAGTTTTAAGACCGATGTGCTTGTATTTAATGCATTTTTCTACTTGTATTCCTAGTTTAATATTGCAAGCTGCTTATGTTGTCTTTGTTCAGTTCTATTTAACAAATTATGTCTGACCAGATTTGAATGATAGCCAGTAAGTGTTAGTGGATTCCTGTCACTATTACAAATATGAATGTTGGTGAATTTTTCGTGCATTGTACGCTTTCTTCACTGTGACTTTTTTTTTTTTTTTGCAGCGTATTTGTTTAGTAAGGCCTTATGTGAACCAAAGGCAATAGAGGCTGGGCCAGGCCATGCTCACTCTATTTTTTGCTTGTTTGAAAATGCAGGGTAACAAGATACTACCATTGTTTTATTTTTCTGCATTATACAATGGGGAGGAATCTTCAAGAAGCTATTACAATTTAATTGTTTTTGTGCCTATCCAGTAAAGATTCAGTCAATTTTATGTAGCTGTCAGTTCTATGTACATGTATTGTGGAATGTATAGGAAGTTTTATTACCCCAGAGTCGCTGCCATTTCTTTTGACGAGCTATGAAAATATTTTATGTTCACTAGGCAAGCAATGCTTTGTGATGGCAGTGAGGTCCTGGTGGTTTATGAACCTCTTGAGGCTTGCCAGATCTGCTCACCATTTATGTGGGTAAGGCTCTTGCAGTACCTTGTGCTTCCCAATTGTAGAGACACTAGGAAAAGTAACAGGTTCGGATCTCTGTGCTATTTTTCCCTGTGCCCATATGCCTAAATAAAAAAAAGTAATGGGAGATGGGAATATTATGGAAGCTTTCTCTTTTTTAATCAAAACTGTTGTGTATTTAGGCTATTTTACACCTGTTTAGGCACAAAGCATATTAAATATCTCACGATTCACACCTATGGAAAGTGCATTTTTGTGGAAACCATACAAAAAATGTGACCAGACCCCTACTGGATACATTGGCTACTTTTAAAAGCTCAACCAGCAATAAATTGAAACTATTTCTGGGAGACTATAAACCACCTTAATTGCCCCAGTCTGATGCTCAATACAGTGAGGATTGTGGATGTGGGAAGCATTTGATGCCACACACACAGAGTACAATCCACGCTATCTATACTGCTGCCATCCTCTTTTATTAGTAAGCAGAGAAAGAAAGGTATCTTCCTTTCACAGCCGACACACTGAAATGGCGCACACATGGTTGTGGGCAGCTTTTCTCAGACACAAGCAATTGAAAATTCAATGAATGTGTCACAAGTAATTCTTCTCACCTTCATCTGTTTGTGAGACATTTCGCAACTTAGTAGAAATTGTCAGAACAGTCCAATTACTGGCACAGAGCTTGTCTTTTAGATTTCATTGACCTGTTCAGATGATCACACAGGACAACTCATAATCTTTTGCTCAATTTCTTATAGCGATCTCCCATTTCTAGGTAGCATTGCATTGCTGTTCGGTGTTGTAGAACAGATTTACTTTGCTGTAATAGAACCACAAGATAGAACTTCCAACATGAACATGATACAACATGAAGTAGCTAGTCATCACAAATGTGAAGGCTATGACCAGCTTTGATACAAACCAGCAATGAAAACCCTATGGTAATAATGGCCTTGTTTCACTTAAATTTCAATTTGGTTTTAGTATTTGAACTATTTAAACTAAATTATTTTTATATACATATAACTTTTTTGAAACTGTTAATTAAATAAAAAATTAGGAACATGTTAACTGCTGATATTGGGGTGACAATTCATTAAATTACTTGGCCAGCAATCTCTAGTAATGGCCGCCTTGCTTAACAGGACTAAATTCTGCACTTGGATTCATTGTGTGTAAATAATCTCTTAAGTGCTATACTGATCAGATTACATTTTAGTATATATAAAACCAGCATAACATTTAAAGGATATGTGTAAAGCCAGCCATACTTGGATTGGAATTTGGCAGTTTTCAGTAGAGATCGGCCGAACTTCGATCCATGTTTGGGCACCCTGTTGGAACTTTTCTGAACAATCAGTCCTGTCGGCTGTAGCTGGCAACATTGAGCGTTGTGCTCTGATTTTGGGCAAGGCTCTCAGCTGTCAGAACACAGAGTGAATGTCTTTTTTTTTTTTTTTCCATTCAACCCTCTGGATGAATGGGGGGAAAAAAATGCATCATTTTTTAACAGAAAAATATTGATGGCTGAAAATTGGTAAGTAAATAAAGTATTACCCTTTTCAATTTAGAAAAAGCACTGGCCTGCACAAACAAATGCATTTTTCTACCTAATAGCTTACTGCCAGCATAAAGTGTGCTGCAAGATGTAAACGCTGCTCTGTTGCCATATGGTCTTTTTTAAGACAACAGACTGCCCTTTAAGACCTTGATGTCTACTAGAATGTAGTGGCCACACGGTCAGAGTTGCTGCTCCCAGCCTGACATCTGTCCGGGTGTCTGATGGGGGAGCAGCAGCTGTTTCTGTGCAGCCACTTCATCCCAACTGACATCAGTGGGACTGCCTGCATGGAGCACATGTGCATACCCATGGTGGGTCAACACTGCCCCCCACAAGTGTATAGTATGCACTGTGAGAATGAGGTGTAAAAAGCAATATATAATAGCCTTTCAATGGGGCTTCTGACAGGTGTACAGGAGGTGCTATTGCCTTCTAATGACACTAGTCTTTTTTTGAGGTTTTGTTCACCATCTTTTTAAATTGCTGAATAGAAATGTTACATTTGTGAGCAACCCCAATTATCTCAATGGGAGAATTTTGATAAAAATGCTGCAGTTGCGGCATGTGAACAGCTCTGTCAGGCTATAATGTTAGCATTCCGACAGGTTGTAAAACTGCGGGCTAACATGCCTTTTTGTACTGTCCCATGGGCCACATGGTGCTACCTAGGGTTTCTTCCCCACATTGGTTAACTATCATATAATTTGCAAGCTGGTTGACTTTGCAGTCTTCAAAAAAAAAATGTACAGTGGAACCTTGGATTATGAGCATAATCTGTTCCAGGAGAATGCTCGTAGTCCAAAGCACTCTCATATCAAAGCGAATTTCTCCATAGAAGTCAATGGAAACGAAAATAATTTCCGCATTGACTTCTATGGCATGCAATACTGCATGTGGGCAGAGGTGGTGGGGTGTCGGAAAGGCTCAGGGACAGCTTGGCTGAACTCGGGAACGAAGTATTTCTGAGCAGCTCCGGTGCTCCACTGTGGCTTGAATCCTGCTAATTTTGTGAGACACTTGAAAACTGAGTCAGGATTTAGAAAAAAAATGCTTGTATTGCGAAACGCTCCTTAACAGCATTACTTGGAATCCGAGGTTTCACTGTACTGGAAAACTGGGATGTGTACAAATTAAGCGTTTATCTTATGCTTTTAAACAGTTCTAAGTCTCTATAGATGATTGTAGTTGCCCTGCACTCACAAAAGTTGTTTCCTAAAAAAATACTTGGAGAACTGGAAAACCATTTTCACAGATTCTATTCTGTGATCATATTTTTTTTTTTTTGTAATTGTTCTTAAAAATAGACATACACAAGTAATTTTGACATGTCACTGCCGTCTTTGGGGGACGTAGGATGACATACTCACACTTTTTCAGGAAAACAGACTTGAGCCTTGGCTGGCGAAATCTCTAGCATAGGGTAAATGAGACGGGACGTTGGGTAAACTAAATGGCTGAATATACAGTGCCTTACAAAAGTATTCACCCTCTTGACATTTTCCACAACCTGGAATTAACATGGATTGTTTTTTGCATCATTTAATTTACAGAGCATGCCCACAACTTTAAAGATGTTTTTTATTTTTTTTATTGTGAAGCAAACAACAAATAGGACAAAATAACAGCAAAAGTCAATGTGCATAACTATTCACCCCCCTAAAGTCTTTGTAGAGCCACCTTTTGCGGCTATCACAGCTCCAATTCACACAGATACTCCCGTCTCTACTGTGGAACTCTGCAGCTCCTCCAGGGTTACCTTCGGTCTCAGTGCTGCCTCTCTGATGCCCTCCTTGCCCGTTCCCGTGAGTTTTGGTGTGCTGCAGTCTTTGTAGGTTTGGCTGTTGTGCCATGTTCTTTCGATTTGGTTATGATAGATTTGATGGTGCTCCTAGGGATCATGAAAGATTTTGATATATTTTTTTTTTTTTTATAACCTAACCCTGTTTTCTCAACAACATTGTCCCTTACTTGTTTGGAGAGTTCCTTGGTCTTCATGGCAGTATTTGGTTAGTGGTGCCTCTTGCTGAGGTGTTGCAGCCTCTGGGGCCTTTCAAAAAGGTGTGTGTATATATAATGACAGATCATGTGACACTTAGATTGCACACAGGTGGGACATCATTTCACTAATTATGTGACTTCTGAAGGTAATTGGTTGCACCAGAACTTTTTATTGGCTTCATAACAAATGCCAATTATCATTTTTTTTATCATTTTTTTTTATTTCTGAAAGTTTTATGTATATATTTTACTTTACCAACTTAGACTATTGTGTTCTGATCTATCACATATAATTCAGATTAAAAAGCATTAAACTAAAGGCTGTAATGTAACAAAATAGTTAAAAAGACAAGGGGGTGAATACTTTTGCAAGGCACTGTATGAGCCCTTATGTTCTACTGACAAGACCTGTGCCTGAGGCCTGCACCAGGAATTGATACATCTGTAATTTCTGTGCTAGCACTCGGGGAGAAGTCTGACAGACTTGAGGCCAAAGATTTTAGAACGGAATGACCGGTGCATGGTCACTCTGCCCCCCTATACGTTTGAGCTGTAAAGCTTCCAGATAGTGTGTGTGGGGGGGGGGGGGGCTTACTAAAACTGGTGCAACTGTGCATAGTAACTGATTTAGATTCTAACTTCAGTTTGTTCTGTTAGGCTTTGCCCAAAAAAAACTAGCCGATGCACAGTTGCACCAAATTATGTGTGCATCAGTTTTAGTAAATCAACCCCTATGTGTTTTGCACAATGGAGTTAAACAGTGCTTTCAGTGTGTTCTTTTCTTGGTATTTATTCCATATAGTCTACCCACTATGGTTTCGGTTCACTGCATTTGTGGAATGTGGCACAGTATCCAATTCTTTGTGTACACAAAGCCAATGATAAATACTAATGTTCCCAATAGAGGTCACTTGGGTGAATGGGGATAGGCTGTATGTAATACCTCTAAGTATTGTGTTTATAATATGCACTGGAAGAAAGTAACAAAATAGCAACTGCTGTACATATGATACAATGTCTGCACGTCCTTTGTCTTGCAGCTATGAAATATAGAAAGCAAACATCAAATCAAAATGGTAAAGACTTGCATTTATATTCTAAAGTAAAAGTCCGTTTTGATGAATAAAAGAAAAATGGAAAGCAGATACAAAGTTTCAGAGACTGATAGAAAGAACAGGGAATATCTGTGTGCATTAAAATGAGTGGTTTAGGCTGACTTAACATATCATGAGATCAGCGCCTAACGTGATTTTCTGCTGAGCAGCATCTTTATTTTTTTGGTAATGCTGGTTGCCAAGCTACCTATATCTTATGCAACAGCAAATTGACTGTATAATACTTGAATCCTACTTTTTGTGTATATTTTCTCTAAAGGGGCTAAATGTGGCAAGAAAATATATATTTGTGTAAAAGAGAGAAAGTTAAACTATGCTAGCCGGCGTTTTTTTCTGATGTTTACTGAGGAGCCGATTGGTATTGATCAGCACCAAGTCCTTGGCTGTTGCCCTGGATCAGTGTGACAGAAGCCATTTTCTGCAGACAATCAGAGGCAGAAGTTGTGACCGTGGTCATCTTTCATTTCAGTACAAAATGGCTGCTTCCGTTCAGGAAGCATGAAGACTGCAGGAGTGATCACAGTATGGGACTTTTATTATCTGGACACGAAGAGAGCTTTCAGTTACTTGTGTTTGTTATAGGTCAGAAAGTGCCATACTTTATTATATATAATATTCATTTCATGGACATAAAATCTATTTATTCCATATAAGCTCTTTGATATTTTGCGTTTTAATTGATAGTCGAATCTTTTAAACTTTGTATATACTATACTGCTACAAGCTTTATATAAAAGTTGTCAGGCCAGTCAAAGCTTTAACTGAGTGTGAACTGTATATTTGTGTATGACAGTGGAGACGTGTGCAGTTGTAGAGTAATGCAATAACTATATTCTCTAGTGTGCTTATGTCTTCTAAATATGACTATGGGCAGGTTCATTGTCTGAAACCTCAATCTACTCTACACCATTGTCATTTGTTTTCTTATTCTGGTTTCCATGGCTTTGTTGGACTTTTTCCATTTTCAACTTGGGCCCTTTACACGCTAGTGAACTGATCGGATCCACCTATGCCTACTTCAGGCGGACCCTCTATAGAATGGTGGGCGTACATGGACATGTGTGTGTTCACACCTGCCGACATCCAATCCAAATTGCTGAAAACAAATGGATGGGGATCCATACCCCATCTGGCTAGCGGATCGGATGGCAGTCGTGTGTAACCAGATGGCCTGTTTACAGCTGAGTGCCCATAGAAGAAAGTGGGCTGTGTCCACTGCCATAAGCGGAGGGAACACGGACCAGCCATCCGCTTGATCAGCGGAGAGCAGCAAACAGATTCCCTCCTGAGCTGGTGGAGTCAGCCCTGTGTGGAAGGGGTCTAAACACTGTGCCTTTTGGTCCCCTCATTCTTTTGGTATCCTTATATTTCCCACATAGCAGTCCTGGTGGTGAGGCTTCACCTAAAACTGGTCAGAAGCCAACTTATCGTGTTTTATTATATATATTTTTTATGACCACATATTGTGCAATGTATTTGGCCGCTATGTGCAGCCCTAAATGAGGGCTTGGCAGTCTATAGCAGATAAAACAATTTTATATCTTTTGTGATGTCAATTGGCTTGTCAGATACCCCTTGGTTCCTAAAGCAAGCACACAAATAATGCCTAGCCTGTGCTAATGTACTATAAATTTATGTATCAGATTTGTTAAAAAATAAACCATAAGTGCAGTTTTTTTTTTTTTCCTACTACGGTCATGACTATGTACTAACTGTCTGAAAAAACAGTCAGAGCTTTTCCTTGTGTATGAGCCAATGGAGCCAGTTCTAGCGAGAGATTAAATCAACTTTTAAGTGCCTGTCATTGACAAGTGTCAGTAGTGTGAGGATTATTTGGTTGCAATGTAGAGAAATCTTAAGGCTTGGTATGACCAGTGGGGTACATTCTATAGTTTGGGTATGGGCACTGATACAACTTTTAAGCTTTTCTGTACCTTTTCAGTATCGAAGGCAATGAAATATCACCTAAAATAGGTTTTCTGTATTTTTTTTTATTTTTTATTGTGGGGATTAAAATCGACTAAATCCATAAAATGTGAGACCTACAGCAGGAAATTAGGCTTGCCATAATTATGCAGCCTCTCTGCAATCATGCTTTACTATGTAGGGAGATACTGACTTAGGGTGGACTTCCAACAAGTGAAATCAGGATTATATTTTTAGGTCTGTAACTTTCAAAATACTTAAAACAAGATGCTCAATACAAGTCGCATGGCAGCTCCCATATTTTTTTTTTTTGTTTTGTTTGTTTTATCCTGACCAGTTTCCTTTAACTGCTGTAATGATCTTCATGCAAGTCCTGCTGCCATTTGTAGTGAAATTCCTAGTGCAAGTTTACTTGATGGTCTTGGCAGGATGACCTAGTGTTTTTTTTTTCTTTTTCTTAGAAATTTAAGCACCCAATTTATTCACTGATACAAAATGTTAACACATGTCGTCTGTCTTTTTATGACAACTCGTTGCACAAAGTTTGACCTGCAAATCAATGTCTGTTGCTTATTTGTTGATGATATTTTTTAATGCAATATTGAGACCTAATGCATGACATTTTTTTTTTAATGCTTAATTAAATGAATTTGAGTGCAAAAATGCTCCAGCATCTGTGCTCCTTATTTTATAGTATTACAAATGGCAGTTGTATGGTCATTTTGTCCACATTTTATTATATGAAAATGACAGTTATACAATAAAAATGAAGGTGTCATTTTAACATGTTTGGTACACATGACATGTTTAGGCTCTGTGGAATATTAAGTGTTTACAGTAAGCTATGGTACTGCCTGCATACATGTAAGACATTGGTGGCTTTTTATTTTTTGTGAACTATTATGGAGTGTGTACTGCTTTGATTTACATTGTAACCCTGCTGTTACCCTTTACTGTATGTAATCCCTGATGTCCAGGGTTTAAACTAATATTAAATAAACTAAACAGTTTGGATGTTAACATTCAAGGTACTGTTCCAAAAATGTGTAGCCACTGGTAAAATCAAAGCAGTGCTTTTGTTCCCAGTATAAAACACAGTAACCAGTGTAAGTATTGTCTGAAAACTTGTGTGCTAAATATTTTTTGGTTGCTGTATGAATTGAGTGACTGTCAGATGCTTGTGATTTTGTCATGTCTGTCACCTGTTTCAAAAAGGGACTTTGTTTTTAATGCAGATGTAAAACTTGTGCATTTAATCTTGCATATTGTGTTTTTTAAACTTTTTTTTTTTTTTCTTGGTTTAATAGTTTTAAGCAATAAAATTTGATATTACAAACAGTTTTGTTGGCTTATTTAACCCCCCCGGCTTGGTTTCAGGAATGTATAGGCTAGCGGCCTAATGAAAACACAATTGATCACACAGGATGAGTATTCAGGTACACAGGCTTATGCTGTTTGTGTTTGTGTGTGTTGTGTGTGTGTATGTATGTATGTAAATATATATATATATATATATATATATATAATTTACAGTTGTATTCAAAATTATTCAACCCCCACTGAAATTGATTTGTTTTGGCCAGTTTGACATTGATTTTGATCATTCAGTCATCCTGCTTACAAATCAAAGAGGCACGTGTAGGTCAGACAAATATAACATAACATTTATAATGAAATACCCACAAATGTATTTTCTGTGCTCACATCATTATCAGTTTTATTCAACCCCCAAGTGACATTCAATCTTAGTACTTAGTACAACATCCTTTTACAGTTATAACAGCTTTTAAACGTGAAGCATAGCTTGACACAAGTGTCTTGCAGCGATCTACGGGTATCTTCACCCATTCGTCATGGGCAAAAGCCTCCAGTTCAGTCACATTCTTAGGCTTGCGCACTGCAACTGCTTTCTTTAAGTCCCACCAGAGGTTCTCAATCGGGTTGACGGCCACTCCAAAATGTTCCAGCCTTTAATCTGCAACCATGCTCTAGTGGACTTGGAGGTATGCTTGGGATCATTGTCCTGTTGAAAGGTCCAATGTCTCCCAAGCCTCAGGTTTGTGACGGACTGCATCACATTGTCATCCAATATCTCCTGGTAATGAAGAGAATTCATGGTACCTTGCACACACTGAAGCTTCCCTGTACCTGCAGAAGCAAAACAGCCCCAAAGCATGATTGACCCCCCGCCATGCTTCACAGTAGACAAGGTGTTCTTTTCTTTATAGGCCTTGTTCTTCCTCCTCCAAACATAGCGTTGATCCATGGGCCCAAACAGTTCTAATTTTGTTTCATCAGTCCACAGAACACAATCCCAAAACTTCTGTGGTTTGTCCACATGACTTTTGGCATACTGCAGTCGACTCTTATTCTTTGGAGACAGCAAGGCGGTGCATCTGGGAGTTCTGGCATGGAGGTTTTAATTACGCAGTGTGCGCCGTATTGTCTGAGAAGAAACTTCAGTACCCACATCTGACAAATCTTTTCTCAGTTCCTCAGCAGTCACACAGGGACTTTTCTCCACTCTACACTTCAGGTAGCACACAGCAGTCAAAGTCAACATCTTCTTTCTGCCACGACCAGGTAGCGTTTCAACAGTGCCTTTTGCCTTGAATTTGCGAATGATGCTTCCTATGGTGTCTCTTGGTATGTTTAACATCTTTGCAATCTTCTTATAGCCATTGCCCTTCCTGTGAAGAGTAATTACCTCTTCTCTTGTCTTTCTGGACCATTCTCTTGACTTCACCATGTTTGTAACTACACCAGTAAGGGCTCTTTCACACGGAGCGGATCCGTAATGGACCCGCTCCGTTAGCCCGTTTGCTCAGTGGTGATCCTCCGTAAAATCCCCGCTGAGCTGTCGGCGGACAGGACCGCCCTGTCTCTTCTCCGTTCTCCCCTATGGGGAATCGGATGAATATATGGACCGTGTCCGTATTCATCCGATCCATTCCGCCAGACAGAAAAAAAATAGGGTTTTCTTCCATCTGGAAAACCGGATCCAGACAGAGGCGGGTGATTACGGACGTTAGCGGATACTCATCCGCTAACGGCCGTGATCCCATAGGGCACCATTCTAAGTCCGTTTACGGACTGAGAAAAAGCGGACCGTTCGTCCGCTGGTGTGAAAGAGCCCTAAATGTCTAGAAGGAGCTGAGTATCGCAGTCATTTTAAAGCTGCCTAATTGGTGCTTATTAGGCTTTATTGCTGCTCCCTGACCTCCACAGGTTTTCAATACCTGATTGAAAACACTTCAATGAACCTCTGTTCTTCAGAGTGGTAGTCTTTAAGGGGTTGAATAATTGTGTAAATGAAGAACACACAAAAGAAACATTTACTACTGTATTACAAAACCAATTGATGTCATTTTAGTTGCATATGGTTCTTTAAGAAGTCATTGTAGGATTTCATTCTGAATACAATTACAAATGTACACTAAATTCCCTAAAACCCTTTTCAGCAGTGGTCCTCAACCTTTTTGGCACCGGGGACCGGCATTGTGGATGAAAATTGTGCCAAGGCCCGATGATGCGGGCCGACGATTCGGTTTTTCGCAGCCAATTTGTCAGTAAATGGCTGGTGTTCGCACTTCGATCACCACAACACCATGGTTAATATGGTGTCAGGATGATTGAAGCACATTATTATGTAACTCTCAAAAAGGCATCAGGAATCTCCTAAGGAGCTGATGCCGTTTTATGTAATGCTGATTTTATCTATGTTTTTATGTAAGGACATTACTGTTCAATAAATTGCTTGTTGGTTTTTGTACTACACCATTGGAGGTCCATTTCTCCTTTTGAGAGAACGGAGGAGAGGATTTTACACATCCGGACAGTCTGAGAATGGCCACATCCCTGATAACTGTAGAAAAAAAGAGAAAATACCCCCAAGGAAGCGGGACTTTAAAGGCCAAGTTCAGAACAAAAATAATTTTTAATAGATTATAATATAGACCAAATCACATACAAATTTGATACCTGTTGGAAAGTGACCTGTATGGTCCACTACCTCTTTGTGACAATCACTGAGTAGGTATGGAACATCAGGGGTTGGAGAAGTGCACCCGGTGAAAGAAATAGAAGGAAGATAAAGTCAAATAACAATACGGTATATAATACAACATAGTAAAAAAGCACAATCTCCGTGGGACAAAGTGGAGAATGCCCGACGTGTTTCTGGTCTCTTGATTTCAAAGAGGACCGTCATCAGGGGCCAGGGAGTTGTACCGCATAAAAATTCTCAATTCGCTGGCTTTGCGGAGAGAAAGAGAGAAGTCCCTTGTTGGGATACTAGTGGTCACAAGTGGGTTCGGAATGGGTCGGTAAGTGTTGTAGCCCTTCCTACATGAATGATCACACTCCCGATGTGGGAGGGGGGTGAGTTTATTTCAAACGCCCCCTAAAAATCCTGTGTGATAGTATTCAGGTGATCCCCTTGGATCAAGGAAGCGAGACAGCTATTTCGAAATGTCCACGGCCCAGTGGCATTGTCCCTGATGTGTATAGGGTGCCTGCACACAGGTCACTTTCCCAACAGGTATCAAATTTGTATGTGATTTGGTCTATATTATAATAATATATTAAAAATTCTTTTTGTTCTGAACTTGGCCTTTAAGATCCCGCTTCCTTGGGGGTATTTTCTCTTTTTTTCTACATTTCTCCTTTTGTTTTCCTGAGCTACTTAGAGATTCCTGATGCCTTTTTGAGGATTTGTTTGAGTTACACAGCAGTGTACACTTATACCACAGGAAGGAACTGGAGATGCCCGGTAGCTTTGATGCGATTACTTATTCCAGTGAGGTGAGAGGCTTGTGAGGCTGATTCCCACGGATTGGCACCTGCACAGTGTGTGTGGACACTGGATCTATCACGGACTGTTTTTGATGTGCACTTTAGTTCACTGATTGCACTTGTGTGTTCACATATGGACTTTTAACCCTATTCGATACTTATATATTATTTATTTATCTAGTTTGATAATTTTTTTGGTTGTTTTTTCAGTATTGCAACATAACCCCAAACATACCTACAAGACGACCACTGCCTTGTTAAAGAAGCTGAGGGTCAGGCAGGGTTCACACTGGTACGACAAACGCTCCGACATTGGGAGTTAATGCATGACGTATGAAAAAAAAAAATCAATGTTTCCCTATGGGAGCCGTCTTAACTGGTCCGACTGAAAATGCTCCCTGCACTATTTTGGTCCGACTTTGATCCTACTTTAGCCCATTGAATATCACTGAAGTTGGATTGCCTTCTTGACTTATCAGATTTTAGCATGCGACTTGTGCTCTGATGATCTTGAGGGGGAACTCCACTCCAAATTGGGCAAAAAAAACACCTTTGGTCTGGTATGGATTTAAAGGGGCACGCCTATGCACAAAATCCATACCAGACCCTTATGCATGCACACAGCCTGGCAGTTCAGGAAAGGGCGGTGGGGAGTGTGTGCTTTGGGGCAGGGGGCCCTGCGCCCCACACCCCAAAGCACCTTATCCCCATGTTGATGAGGACAAGGGCTTCTTCCCTACAACCCTGGCCGTTGGTTGTCGGGGTCTGCGAGTGGGGGCTTATCAGAATCTGGGATTAACATGTTGAGGGCATGCGTTCTGGTATGGCTTTTGGGGGTACTACTATGTTTTTAGTGGCGTAGGGGTTCCCCTTAAAATCAATACCAGACCGAAGCGAGAACCCATGCCGCTTTTTTATTTTATTACATTTGGCATGAAGTTCTTTCTAAAGATTCATACCAAATACAGTGCCTGGTATTGTTGGGGATCAAAGTCTGATCCCTGTTCATTTAAGTTGGACTTCAAGTCGCAGGGCAAAGTCAGATCCAAAGTGGTACAATTGTTGTGTCGTACCAGTGTGAACCTAGCCTAAAGGTGATGGACTGGCCCAGCATGTCTCCAGACCCCAACTCTATTGGGAATCCTCAAACGGAAGGTGGAGGAGCACAAGGTTTCTAACAACCACCAGCTCTGTGATGATGCCATAGAGGCGTGGAAGGACTCCAGTGGCAACCTGAGAAACTGGTGAACTATATACCCAAGAGGTTTATGGCAGTGCTGGAAAATAATGGTGGCCACATAAAATTTGAGCCCAATTTGGACATTTTCACTTGGGGGTGTACTCACTTTTGTTGCCAGCGGTTTAAAAATGAATGGGTGTGTGTTGTGTTATTTTGAGAGGACAGCCAATTTACACTGTTGTATAAGCTGTACACTCGCTAATTTACATTGTAGCAGTGTCATTTTTTCTGTGGTTTTTTTTGTGTTGCTGCACAAAAAATATAATAAAATGTGAGGGGTGTACTTAATTTTGTGATATACTGTGTGTAACGGCACCCCAAATGGGACAGGGGTTAAAGCAATTTAGGATATTCCATTCCCAAACCCAAGGCAGCTATCGACGCTCCACAATCCGGCAAACACGACCCATACGAATTCCCACATTAACGAGACACACAGCTCTGTTTTGAGGTTCAACAGAAATGAGACCCTTTATTGAGAAATGCAGCTCTTTTATATTCAGTTTAGGATACTGCAGTAACCAAATGAACAATGACCCAACTCCAAGCACTTCGAGCTTTATATAAAATTTGTCAGGCCAGTTAAAGCTTTAACTGAGTGTGAGCTGTATATTTGTGTATGACAGTGGAGAAGTGTGCAGTT
Organism: Rana kukunoris; assembly: GCA_029574335.1. Lineage (NCBI taxonomy): Eukaryota > Metazoa > Chordata > Amphibia > Anura > Ranidae > Rana > Rana kukunoris. Next base: position 215,856,487 of record CM056049.1, on the reverse strand, counting down.
GTAGAGTAATGCAATAACTATATTCTCTAGTGTGCTTATGTCTTCTAAATATGACTATGGGCAGGTTCATTGTCTGAAACCTCAATCTACTCTACACCATTGTCATTTGTTTTCTTCTTCTGGTTTCCATGGCTTTGTTGGACTTTTTCCATTTTCAACTTGGGCCCTTTACACGCTAGTGAACTGATCGGATCCACCTATGCCTACTTCAGGCGGCCCCTCTATAGAATGGTGGGCGTACATGGACATGTGTGTGTTCAGACCTGCCGGCTAGCGGATCAGATGGCAGTCGTGTGTAACCAGATGGCCTGTTTACAGCTGAGCACCCATAGAAGATAGTGGGCTATGTCCACTGCCATAAGCGGAGGGAACACGGACCAGCCATCCGCCTGATCAGCGGAGAGCAGCAAACGGATTCCCTTCTGAGCTGGTGGAGTCCACCCTGTGTGGAAGGGGTTTAAACACTGTGCCTTTTTGGTCCCCCTTATTCTTCTGGTATCCTTATATTTCCCACACAGCAGTCCTGGTGGTGGGGCTTCACCTAAAACTGGTCAGAAGCCAACTCATCGTGTTTTATTATGTATATTTCTTATGACCACATATATATAATGTATTTGATCGCTATGTGCAGCCCTAAATGAGGGTTTAGCAGTCTCTAGCAGATAACACAATTGATATCTTTTGTGATGTCAATTGGCTTGTCAGATACACCTTAGTTCCTGAAGCAAGCACACAAATAATGCCTAGCCTGTGCTAATGTACTATGAATTTATGTATCAGACTTGTTAAAAAATTAACCATAAGTGCAGTTATTTTTTTATTTTTTTCCCTACTACAGTCTGTATGTACCAACGGTCTGAAAAGCCAGTCAGAGCTTTTCCTTGTTCGTATAACAAGATTTACAATACTGGCGCATACTAAAATATAATATAATAATATTTTACATTTAACCGCTAAAGGTGCTGAAAGCGTTACCATTATTTGCAAGGAAATTTGGCGTTTTATATTGTAGGCTTGTAATTCTTAGGAATAACTTACTTAAATCTGACCAAACAAAAGTCTAATAGGCATGACATTTTTAAAAAAAATGTTTTATAAATTATAATATAATAAATAATTATAAATAATTATAACAAATAATATAATTATAGTAAAAATTATTTAATAATGTAATGAAATCAAAAACACTGGAATTTGCTCAGTTGCAGAATTGTCGCTGTAATTTTATTTATTTTTTTATGACGAATTTCCCCACAAATAGCTATCGCTAAATTCTGCAAGTGATTATAGTTTATTATCGCTGTTTTCTAGCTGATCTAAAACCATTTTTGACATAAAGGGACACTTTTGGTTGCTATGGACAATCTACAGTTTGCAGGGAGAAAGAACACTTTTTATTATATAAAAGGACATGTAGGGCAGACCACTAGAGGCAAGGGGGGGGGGTGTATTTTTTTACATACAGTACTGTAATCTATAAGATTACATTGTACTGTATGTAATGTGTTTGTTTACATTTTTGAATATGGCGCAGTTTCTCCGCCCCCGTGCGACGTAACGTCGCAGGGAACGGAGATCGAACGCACACGGGGACGCTGTGTGAATCGAGCGAGCACCCGCTCGCTCACACAGCGTGTTGGCATCGCTGGATCCAGGAACAAGGTAAGTAAACCCTGTCTGTGCACTCAGCGAGGCGAGCCCGAGTCTGACTCGGGGTTACCGATCGCAGCATGGAAATTTAACCCCGAGTCAGACTCAGGAATACCGCCAGGGAGGTTAAGGACCGCCTCTTGCACATTTACGTCGGCAGAATGGCACGGCTGGGCACATGCACGTACAGGTACAGTCTGTGCTAGTGCCCAGCCGTGGGTCGTGCACCGGGACCGCGGGACCCGATCGCCGCTGGAGTCCCGCGATCGGTCCCCGGACCTGAAGAACGGAGAGAGCTGTGTGTAAACACAGCTTCCCCGTTCTTCACTGTGGCAGTGTCATCGATCGTGTGATCCCTTTTATAGGGATACACAATCGATGATGTATCACCTACGGCCACACCCCCCTACAGTTGTAAACACATATTAGGTCACACATAACCCCTTCAGCGCCCCCTTGTGGTTAAATTTCCCAACTGCAATTGTAATTTTCACAATAAACAATGCATTTTAAATGCCTCTTTTGCTGTGAAAATGACAATGGTCCCAAAAATTTGCCAACATTGTCCAAAGTGTCCACCATAATGTCGCAGTCACGAAAAAAATCGCTGATCGCCGCCATTAGTAGTAAAAAAAATAATAAAATGCAATGAAACGATCCCCTATTTTGTAAACGCTATAAATTTTGCTGCGATTGCTTATTGCGATTTATTTTTTTTTTACCAAAAATAGGTGGTAGAATACGTATCGGCCTAAACTGAGGAAAAAAATATATTTTTTATATATATATATTTTTGGGGGATATTTATTATAGCAAAATATATTGATTTTTTTCTTTCAAAATTGTGGCTCCATTTTTGTTTATAGCGCAAAAAATAAAAACCGCAGAGATGATCAAATGCCACCAAAAGAAAGCTTTTTGTGGGAAAAAAAGGATGCCAATTTTGTTTGGGAGCCACGTCGCATGACCGCGCAGTTGTCTATTAAAGCGACGCAGTGCCGAATCGCAAAACCTGCCCGGGTCCTTTAGCTGCCTGAAGGTCCAGGTCTTAAGTGGTTAAAAGTCCTTTGAGCAAATAGCTCTAGAGTGAGAGAGCAGTCTTTTTGTTCTGGGCAGCCTTACGTGGGGAGCTGAAGCCAGACTCCAAAACCTGAAACGGAGAAACAAACAGGCGCCACTTAGAACAACTGCAAACTTTAATATAAAAATAACATCAAAGCACTCACATGGAAGTAGTATGTGGATGTGGTCCTGGTGACATCCCCTACATGCCATTTTGCGTCCCAGCAAGATCCACTGTTTGCGCCCCAGCCCTCGTTCTGGTTACCGCAGAGACTTACCGGAAACCGCTTGTCGGTGAATCAGGGACATGCTTGCCTACAACGCTGCGTATGGATTCTACAAGGAATAAGGGACTACTCATTGCGGTTGTGAACTGACTGTCACCTTGGACCACATCCACATGCCTGTATACTACTACTTCCATGTGAGTGCTTTGATGTTCTTTTTTATATTAAAGTTTTTATTGGATTTTAGAAATTACACATATCTAGTATACATATGCAGTAAGATACATCATGAAATACAGTAGCAATACACAGCAATACAGAGGTCGCAAATAAACAATCTAATACACAGGAATATTCTTCATATGCATAGAATCTAGTTTTAAATGAAGACAATCAAAAGTATCTACAATACAAACTTCAAGTACCATCAAGGAACAATACATGCAGTAAAAGGAAACAGTCAGAATATAGAACACTGTCTCCCACAATAAACAAAAAAATGTTCACAGCAGGCATAGGTGCTGCTGCAACCAGAGAACCTCAGAAAAAATAAATAAAAGGGCATTCAAACATATAGACGTTTATCATTTTGGTCGTTCCATATTACCCAAGGATGCCATAATGTATCATGTTTATGCAAAGTATTCATAGAAGTGGCTAACATGCGTTCATACGTCATATGTAAATTGGTCAGATCTATAGCTTCAATAACAGATGGGGGATGAGAGTCTTTCCATTTTCTAGTGATGGATAACCTGGCAGCAAGAAGAAAGTGGGTGACAGAACTGCGTACATGAGTTGGAAAATCATTGATCCCCAGGGTTAGTAAAGCCAAAGCTGGGTCAGGTTTTATCGGGGAGCCAATCAAAGCAGATATGATGTTAAATATGGCTTTCCAATAATTTGCAAGTAGGGGACAACTCCATAAGACATGTAGTAGATCACCCTTAATGTCACAAAGTCTCCAACATTTATCAGAGTTTTGGCTGCTGAACTTGGACAGTACAGCCGGTGTATAGTACCATCGTAAGGTTATCTTAACTGACAATTCCCACAGGGACGTACACTTGGATACTGATTGATTGATTTTACATGCAGTAAGCCATTCATCACAGGAAAATGACTGTCCTAGGTCCTCCTCCCATTGTATATGGGAGGGAGATTTCACAAAGGTTCTCTTAAGTTGGAATAAATTATAAAAATGGGAAATCCCTCCCTTCTTTGTATCACAAGAATTTAAGAAGGACCATGCTGATGTGTGGAGGTAAATAGGGGCAGTATTCAATTTTTGTAAGCAGCGTGTAATTTGAGTATAATGAGAACAGTATGTTGAAGGCAAGTCAAATTCCGATTGCAATGTAAGGAATGATTTGATTCCGTTTTTGTCGTATAAGTCTTGTATATACACAATGCCTTTCTCACTCCAAAGGTCAAAGGGAACTTGGTTCACAATTAAACGCAGCACTCGAAGTGGTATTTTCACGTCAATTTTAGAGTCTAGAATTTCAGCAGACTGAAGAATTTTCAGCCATGTCGTGATAGACACCTTTATCGTCGGGGACAAATGCGTAGGGATTTTGATGCCCATATGTGCTCCAAACAGCCATAAATAAGTCTGACCCTCTTTGACATAAGTGGATTCGATCATTCCCCACATTGTTGTTGGAGAAGAACGAAACCATTCTTTAGCTTGTGTCATAATGGATGCATAAAAGTAATCCTGGAAGTCGATATAGCCCACTCCACCCCACATCCTATGTTTGATAAGTTTATGGTGGGCACACCTGGATTTTTTGCCATTCCATATGTATCTAGACAATAAAGATTGAAGAGATTTAAAAAATTTAATAGGGACTGGGATGGGCACACTTCTAAATACATATAAAATTTGCGGCAGATGGATCATTTTAAACGCAGAGAGTCTACCCCACCAAGAGAATTCATTCCTTCCTAGTTTGAGCAAATCCAATTGTAATTTATTTTTTAGGGAACATAGTTATGTACAAATAGGGATTTAGTTGTTCTCGTAAGGTTTATACCAAGGTATGAAATGTTGTTCTCCGCCCATACATAGGGGAATGTGTTTTGGAGAATGTTGTTTGATATAGCGTCAATTCCAATGTCTAGCACATAGGATTTTGTGGTATTTACTTTATAATAGGAGATCCTTCCAAACCATGACAGTATATTTTGTACTTCCACTAGAGATGTACATGGGTCAGTCAACATTAATATAATATCATCAGCAAATAGACTGATCTTATGGACTTGAGGACCAATAGTAATGCCCGAAATTTTAGGATGAGACCTGATATGTTCCGCCAAAGGTTCTATCATTAAGTTAAAAATCAGGGGCGACAGAGGGCAACCCTGACGAGTTCCATTAGTGATATCAAAAGGTCGGGATAGTAGATTAGAAGTAAAAACTCTTGCATTTGGGAATGAATATAAGGCAAGTATAGCTTTAAGAATAAGTCCCTGGAATCCAAATTTCTGTAGAGCTAATGATAAATAGGACCAGTTCACTCTATCGAACGCCTTCTCTGCGTCCAATGATAGGAGCAGAGAAGGCGTTCCAGTCATATTAATATTGTGAATAACATTAATTAGTCTTCTAGTCGCATCAGATGTTTGACGTCCCTTGATGAATCCAGTTTGGTCTATATTTATAAGGTTAGGGAGAATATCAATCAGTCTATTAGCAATTATTTTAGCATATATCTTAAGATCAATGTTGAGTAGAGAAATGGGTCGAAAATTTGGGGGGGAGGTAGGATCTTTGCCAGGTTTGGGAAGCGTGATAATCAATGCGGAGAGCATTTCCTTCGGAAATGACGACGAGGATGCAACATGGTTATAAAGGTCTCTCATATGGGGTACCAACAATTCCTTAAACAGTTTAATATATTCTCCAGAGAAACCATCAGGGCCTGGTGCCTTGGCGCTGGGCATAGAGTTAATGGAATGTATAATTTCAATGTCGGTGAAAGGGGTATTCAGTAGGTCAAGTTGATCATCTGATAATTTAGGCAATTTTAAAGGAGAGAGGAAGGAATGAATCTCGTCAATGGAAGGCTGTTGAATAGTGCCGTCATTGTTAAGGTTATACAAATCACTATAGTATGAGCTAAATAAATCAGCCATTTTTTGCGGATTTATAATTTTTTCTCGAGTGACGGGGTCAATAAGGTGCGAGATTTTAGTCTTTTGTCTGTGTCCTTTAATACGAGATGCCATAACTTTACCTGCCTTATTATTGGTGACGTAGGAGCGCGCCTTTAACTTCCTAAGTTTGAGGTCATAAGATTGCAGGAGCATAGAGCGTAATTCGTGTCTTAAGTCATAAAGTTGGGATTGGAGAGTCGGAGAGGGGTTAGCCCTATTTTTTGAATCAATGTCATTCAATTCCTTCGTTAGTTTATCTAGTTTTGCAGTCCGTTTCTTTTTGTATTGCGATCCAAGTTGGATCAAAAGACCACGTACATAGGACTTATGTGCATTCCACAATACCGTCGGGTCGGATACAGAGCCCACATTGTTAGAGAAAAATTCAACTAATTTTTCAGAAATATATCGAATATTATCCGGTAGTTGTAGAAGGTAGTTATTTATACGCCATAAGTGTGATTTTTGATGAGAATTTGCATTTTTCAATTTTATGCTGATGGGTGCATGATCCGACCAGGTGATATCATGGATGCGGGTGTCAATTACATTTTGTAGCAGCCATTTATCAGAGATAAACAGATCAATCCGAGAGTAAGTGTTATGACGCGGGGAATGGAACGTGTAGTCCCTTTCAGCCGCGTGATAACACCTCCATACATCATAAAGATCATTATCCATAAGAAAGGACGCAAGGGGAGAAGCAAATCTTTTGGCACTGGAAGAAGAGTCCATAATAATATCTGGGACCAAATTAAAGTCCCCACATATTAAGAGATGACCTTGCTGAATTTCATTAATTTTCTTCAGAACAGCTTTGTGGAATTTCATCTGTCGAATGTTGGGTGCATATACATTCACAAGCGTGTAGATAACATTATCCAGGGAACAGACCAAAATGATAAACCTGCCCTCAGGATCCAAGGTGCAACCTAACTCTTGGAAGGACAAAGAATCTCGTATAGCTATCATAACTCCCCTCTGTTTACGGGAGTAACTAGCCTTAAATATATAAGGGAAAGATTTATGTAAGCATACAGGCGAATTTTCTAAAGAAAAATGGGTTTCCTGTACACATAAAACATCACAACTATTAGTCAATGCCGTTTTCCACATGGATGCTCTTTTGGCTGGATGGTTTAAGCCATTGGCATTGACTGATAAGAAAATTAATGGACATTCTAGCGTGATTGTGAGTTGGTTAAGCTAATTTGAATACACTCACAAATTAGATGTTCTTGTGGGAAAATATGATTTTTTTTTTGTTTTTTTTCTCTTTTGTCCTTACTTTCCCAGAAGATATAGGGGAGTGCAATATCAGACAAGGCCGATAAAAGCGTCCCAATCAGGTACTTGACAAACAACTAAGCCAACAACAAATAAACAAACAAAAAAAAAAAAAAAAAAAAAAACTTAAGCAAAATCAAGACAAATAAATAATTACAAATATTCAGGGATTGTAGGGACAGTCCCTAGTTGTGTAGAACAGAATATTTGTATGAGTAAAACAACTAAAAAAAACAAATAGCAAGAGTCGGGTACAATATTAAACCGACTGTGTAGGGGTATTAGTTCAAAAATATTCAAATATTAGATCACTACAGAACAGAACACCAGGGGAATTGTTGACACGTAAAACAAGAAAGGAATTTGCAAAAACAAGGGAAAAGTTTCAAGACATTCATTTCCCTTTAGAGGGTGGTAACCTTCGCGTGAGTTGCGCCCGAAGCGTGATTTTTCCATAGCTTTCCTTTCTCCAGCGGAGACATCCGGATTTATACCCAGGAGTTCAGAAGTTGCAGTCCTTCCTGAGGCCTTGAAACTGTGACAGTCATACCGTTGTTGGTGATAAGCAATGTAGCAGGGTGTTTCCATTTATATGGTATTTTATGATCGATCAAGGCTTTTGTGATTGATCTCAGTTGCCTCCTCAGTTTAATGTATATTGTGACAAGTCAGCGTATAGATGAATATCGTTATACGGGTCAGGCAGCGTTGATAGTATTCTAGCCTGTGTCAGAAGCTTTTCTTTGGTAGGGAAGAAATGAACCCTCATAAGAACATCCCTTGGGATAGATGCATCCATATATTTCGGTTTGGGGTATACGGTGTATGCGATCAATCATGCGCTCTATTTGAGAAGTCTCAGGCATAAGTTTAACTATCAAGTCATCCACATATTTAAGCAGATCACTCGGAGACACAGACTCAGGTATCCCCCCTCAGCTTAATATTATTTCTTCTCGAACGGTCCTCGAGGTCCGCGAGCTTGGCTTTGACCCACAAAGTATCATCAGCCTGGTCCTTGTACGCACCAACAAGATCATCAAATGGTACCGATTGATCCTCCATTTTGTTTTCAACAGTAAGGACTCTGTCTCCCAGACCTTTCAGTTCAATTGATATGTTATTCATCATTACTGAAAAGCTTGTCATGAGGGATGTTTGCAGTGTCAAGAGCATATCTTTCATTGTGGTATCTAGTACTGGCATCCCTGAGGTAGGATAGTTAGCTATAGATGCAGCGTTATGACCCATTTGGACATGAGGTAAAACAGCCATATTGGGAAGGGATATCTGCAATGCGTCATCAATTCTCCTCTTAGATTTAGCCGGGCTAATCGATGATGGACTATGTGGAGGGGAATTCAAATCCTGAGTGTCTGGTTGTACAGAGCCCCATAGATCAGGGTTGTCATCAGGAAGGTCTGTGTATGAGGAAGGCTGTGACGCAGTTGTGTTGCCATTCCTGTCATGAGGCAGTTTCCCCACAGAGGCTGACATGGCGCAGGGATTTATAAGCTTTTCAGCTGATTTTTTGTCCTTACGTTTTCGAGTCAGCATCGGATGTGTTCCGCCACGGGAATTCGATACTTTATATCCGATCTTGTATCGAAAATCGATCGTTTCGCCGCTGTTTTCCCCGGTGTTCTGTCGGAGCTCCGTGCTCAAGCGGCCATTCAGATCGCGTGCAAGCCACGCCCCCCATGTGAGTGCTTTGATGTTCTTTTTATATTAAAGTTTGCAGTTCTTTTAAGTAGAGCTTTTCCTTGTGTATGAGATAGCCAATGGAGCCAGTTCTTCTAGCGAGAGATTGAATTAACTTTTAAGTGCCTGTCATTGACAAGTGTCAGTAGTGTGAGGATTATTTGGTTGCAATGTAGAGAAATCTTAAAACTTATGACCAGTGGGGTACATTCTATAGTTTGGGTATGGGCACTGATACAACTTGTAAGCTTTTCTGTACCCTTTCAGTATCAAAGGCAATGAAATATCACCTAAAATAGGTTTTCTGTATTTTTTTTTTTTTTATTGTGGGGATTAATATCAATTAAATCCATAAAATGTGAGACCTAAAGCAGGAAATTAAGCTTGCCATAATTATGCAGCCTCTCTGCAATCATGCTTTACTATGTAGGGAGATACTGACTTAGGGTGGACTTCCAAGTGAAATCAGGATTATATTTTTAGATCTGTAACTTTCAAAATACTTAAAACAAGATGTTTTTTGTTTGTTTTATCCTGACCAGTTTCCTTTAACTGCTGTAATGATCTTCCATGCAAGTCCTGCTGCCATTTGTAGTGAAATTCCTAGTGCAAGTTTACTTGATGGTCTTGGCAGGATGACCTAGTGTTTTTTTTTTTTCTTTTTCTCAGAAATTTAAGCACCCAATTTATTCACTGGTACAAAATGTTAACACATATCGTCTGTCTTTTTATGACAACTCGTTGCACAAAGTTTGACCTGCAAATCAATGTCTGTTGCTTATTTGATATTATTTAATGCAATATTGAGACCTAATGCATGACGTTTTTTTTCTTTAATGCTTCTTAATTAAATGAATTTGAGTGCAAAAATGCTCCAGCATCTGTGCTCTTTATTTTATAGTATTACAAATGGCAGTTGTATGGTCATTGTGTCCAAATTTTATTATATGAAAATGACCGTTATACAATAAAAATGAAGGTGTCATTTTAACATGTTTTGGCTCTGTGGAATATTAAGTGTTTCCAGTAAGCTATAGCACTGCCCGCATACATGTAAGACATTGGTGGCTTTATATTTTTTGTAAACTATTATGGAGTGTGTACTGCTTTGATTTACATTGTAACCCTGCTGTTACCCTTTGCTGTATGTAATCCCTGATGTCCAGGGTTTAAACTAATAAATAAACAAAATAACAGTTTGGATGTTAACATTCAAGGCACTGTTCCAAAAATGTGTAGCCACTGGTAAAATCAAAGCAGTGCTTTTGTTACCAGTGTAAGTATTGTCTGAAAACTTGTGTGCTAAATATTTTTTGGTTGCTGTATGAATTGAGTGACTGTCAGATGCTTGTGATTTTGTCATGTCTGTCACCTGTTTCAAAAAGGGACTTTGTTTTTAATGCAGATGTAAAACTTGTGCATTTAATCTTGCATATTGTGTTTTTAAACTTTTTTTTTTTCTTGGTTTAATAAAATTTTGATATTAAAAACTGTTTTGTTGGCTTATTTAACCCCCTGGCTTGGTTTCAGGAATGTATAGGCTAGCGGCCTAATGAAAACACAATCACACAGGATGAGTATTCAGGTACACAGGATTATGCTGATAGTGTCTGTGTACTGTTTTTAATACTCCATGCTGTCCTGTAATGTACTCCTAAGAAAAGGATTCTCATGGCAAGTAAAATCGTATTTTTCTCAATTACATTAGGGGGACACAGGATGTGTGTGTGTGTGATATTTGTAGAAGTGTAAAATTACAAAATGCTTATAGACTAAGGCTGGCCATACATTTTACAATTCTCTTGTACAATTTTTTGCCTTTTTAGATTTCTCAAAACCACATAAGAGGTCAAACCTAAACACTTTCAATTTGTATGCAATCAGGCAGGCCCTTGCGCTACATCAGGGTTGCCCAACCTTTTGAAGAGCAAGGGCCACTTAAGCAACTTGGTAACCAGTCGCGGGCCACAATAAGCGGAGCAGGCGGATGACAGGTCACGGCTACTCTAGGGCCTCCGATCTGATCTGCCCAGATGGAAGGGGATGAATTCCCTTCTATTTTTTTTTTTTAGAGGATCGGATTGGAGGTAGGTGGGCGTAAACGGACAAAGTCTGTTTACATCTGCCGCTCTGTAGAGATAAATTGAGGGTCCGATTAGGTAGGGACGATCGTGTGAAAGACTGCGTTCACACTGATGTGCTGTGGCTTACCCACACTGCGGGTGCAGCATAGTGCACCTATGTCTGTCCTGCGGGTTAGCTGAAGTTTGCCATAGACTCTGCCTGTACAGGAAGCATCGGCTTATGGGGCTCTACTCCGCAACAGTTTTTTTTCTCCACCACCAGCTTCATTTACAACACTGATGCTGTGGTATGACAGGTTGGCAACCTGCAAACTGGGTTTGCCAAGCCGCCATTCCAGAGCAGGAGGTCAATGGCCACATCAGAGGGCTCCACGGGCCACATGTGGCCCCCGGGCCACTGGTTGGCCACCCCTGCGCTACATAGTTGAAGGTAAATATAAAGGAAATTGAACATGAAAATTGTATCATTTATGGCCAGCTTAAGGTGCCTAACTCGCTTACATACAGTATCTCACAAAAGTGAGTACACCCCCTCCCAATATTTTATTATATCTTCATGTGACAACAAAGAAGAAATTACACTTTGCTATAATGTAAAGTGTAGTGTCGTTTTTTGGCGTAGGGGTTCCCCTTAAAATCAATACCAGACTGAAGGGAGAACTCATGCCGCTTTCATTATTTATTAAATTTGGCATGAAGTTCTTTTTAAAGATTCATACTAAATTTAGTGCCTAGTATTGTTTGGGATCAAAGTCTGATACCTGTTCATTGAAGTTGGGACGCATGTTGGACTGCAAATCGCAGGGCAAAGTCAGATCCAAAGTGGTACGATTGTCATGTCGTACCAGTGTGAACCCACCCTAAAGGTGATGGACTGGCCAAGCATGTCTCCAGACCTAAACTCTATTGGGCATCCTCAAACGGAAGGTGGCGGAGCACAAGGTCTCTAACATACACCAGCTCTGTGATGTCGTCATAGAGGTGTGGAAGAACTCCAGTGGCAACCTGAGAAACTGGTGAATTCCATGCCCAAGAGGTTTATGGCAGTGTTGGAAAATATTGTTGGCCACATAAAATTTGAGCCCAATTTGGGGGGACGGCAAATTTACATTTGTACAAGCTGTACACTCAATACTTTACAATGTAGCTGTGTCATTTCTTCAGTGTTGCTACATAAAAAGGATATAAAAAAATGTGAGTGGTGTAATCACTTTTGTGAGATACTTTGTGTGTGTATTTGTGAAAGTATTCGGCCCCCTTGAACTTTGCGACCTTTTGCCACATTTCAGGCTTCAAACAAACATAAATATATAAAACTGTTATTTTTTGTGAAGAATCAACAACAAGTGGGACACAATCATGAAGTTGGACGAAATTTATTGGATATTTCAAACTTTGTTAACAAATAAAAAACTGAAAAATTGGGCGTTATTTCCAGTGCATTAAACTCTCTCCAGAAGTGAGGATCTCGGAATGATCCAATGTTGACCTAAATGATTAATGATGATAAATGGAATCCACCTGTGTGTAATCAAGTCTCTGAATGCACCTGCATTGTGATAGTCTCAGAGGTCCGTTTAAAGCGCGAAGAACAAGGAACACACCAGGCAGGTCAGAGATACTGTTGTGGAGAAGTTTAAAGCCGGATTTGGATACAAAAAGTTTTCCCAAGCTTTAAACATCCCAAGGAGCACTGTGCAACGATAATATTGAAATGGAAGGAGTATCAGACCACTGCAAATCTACGAAGACCTGGCCGTCCCTCTAAACTGCCGCTTCCGGGTCTGATGGTCGGGGATGGGCGTGCCTAACTGATTGACAGGCATCCGACCGACGCATACAGCGCGTCACGAGATGCCGAAAGAAGCCGAGCGTCGGTGCGGCTCTATACAGCGCCTGCGCACCAACGTTCGGCTTCTTTCGGAATCTCGTGACGCGCTGTATGCATCGGTCGGATGCCTGTGAATCAGTTAGGCACGCCCATCCCCGACCATCAGACCCTGAAGCGGCAGTGAGAAGGGATATGAGACACGGTATGTACGGACATATTTTTTTTAAAAACCCGCCGATTCTACTTGTCATTAACCTTGGGAATGCAATGTTAAAAGTTTCATTTTAGGGGAACCTCCACTTTAAGGGGGCTGAATAATTTTGCGCGTCCAATTTTTCAGTTTTTTATTTATTAATAAAGTTTGAAATATCCAAAACAATTCCACTTCATGATTGTGTCCCACTTGTTGTTGATTCTTCACAAAAAATTACAGTTTCATATCTTTATGTTTGAAGCCTGAAATGTGGCAAAAGGTCGCAAAGTTCAAGGGGCTGGAGTTTACCCTTGCCTTATTGATGAGGTACTGCGCTGCTGCTTAATAGTCATCAAACAAGCTCAATGTTTTTTGTCTGCATCCTGTTTCTGCAGAAAAACAAACGCTAACCCCAACTAAAGACCAGTGCTACCAAAGAAGGTAGGGCACAATGCCTATCAGCTTCCCAGACAAACAGCCCTCTTCCAAAGAGAAAGATGCAGGTGAACATGACAGTATAAATCCTGCTTTGTTCAGTTAGCAATGAAGATGACGAGGACCAAAAGGTTGTCACAATTCAGTAAGCACATAGTCAAGACACTCCAAAGGACTTGTTTCTACTCAACCCGTGTAGGGATTACCTATTCTGGCAACAGCCAGTTTTCCTTTCAGAACCAGTCAACTTAGTCTCAGCCTTCCCAAGCTAATCAACCCCCCCCTGAGACTCTTCCAAAGAAGATGCAGATAAACATTACTGCATGGATCATGCTTTGATCAAGCAGTCAGTATTTGACCACGTCAGCACCAGAAGATTTGGCTGCTCAATGACCGAGCCATTTTTTGCGATACAGCACTGCTTCGCTTTAACTGACAATTGCATGGTCGTGCAAAGTTGTACCCAAACAAAATTGACGTCCTTTTTTTCCCGCAAATAGAGCTTTCTGTTTGGATTATTTGATCACCTGTAAAGTCTGTGCTTTACAATACCTAATAGACTTAGCTACAGAATCCAATCCGTGCCCCATTGATCCCATAGACCCTAGTAGCAACATATCCTTTAAATTGCGGTCTAACTTTTATCCAGTGGGATCCAGAGGCAGGGATTTGGACCTTTTTCAAAAAAATGGTGGAGAGGGACTTCACCCACCTAGCCCGGGACTGCCACAAGAGACATTCTCCTAGTAATCTATCTAAAGGAGAGAAATGTGCCTTAAAAAGGTTGGAAACAGATAAAAGTATCACTATTAGAAATGCAGATAAGGGGGGTACTGTGGTGATTTTAGATTCTATTGTATATAAAAATGAGGCACTGTGCCAACTGTCTGACATAATTCATATCAATCACTAAAATCAGACCCCTCCATTACCTTCTCTAAGGAGTTAGCTACACTTCTAGATCGAACTGTACAAACAGGGATTTTCTCTGGTAAAGAAAGGGATATTTTTTATTCCCATTAACCCCATTATGCCTATTTTCCACCACCTACCCAAAGTTCACAAGGGTATACACCGCTCGTTGGGAGGCCAGTAGTGGCGGGGATTGGCTCTCTGAACAAGCACTTGGGTGAGTGGGTGGATGGACAGTTACAGCCACTAGTAGTGGAACTCCCTGGTTATCTCCGTGACACTAAAGATTTGCTTATTAAACTCCATAAATTTACATGGACAGATGAACATAGATGGATAAGCTGTGATGTCACCAGCCTGTATTCAAGCATTCCCCACTATCTAGGGTTACTAGCAGTTAACAGTTTCCATAAAGAATTGGGAAAATTTTCCCTGGCTCTTCAGAAAATGTATATTACAGGCACTTGAATACCTTTTGACTCACAACTTCTTCATGTTCGATGTGGACTACTACCTTCAGAGATGTGGGGCCTTTATGGGAGCTAAGTTTTCTCCTTCCCTTGCCAACCTATACATGGGTTGGTGGGAGAGGTCCCACATCTTTGAATGTGGTAGCCCCTGGCGTGCGGATACCTCTTTCTACTGTCGCTACATCGACGATCTACTATTTATAGTTTCAGACAGCACAGTCAGTCTAGACATTTGACTTTCTTATCTAAATGACAATGGTTTAAATCTCAATTTCACTGGAAATCTACAAGTTACAACCATTACAAAAAGAAAATAAATCAGCGCACAAATGAACCCCTGTATAGCAGCTGAACACCAGGGTCAATAATCACAAAATCCCTGTGGAGAAACAAATACAGATGGTGCAGCGCTCAAATAAAAGATGAATAGAAAGTCCATAAAATCGCAGTACACCTCCAGTAAGTGCCAATGTAGACAGACAAATGACTGTGTAGATAACTTCACACGTGCTAGACACACATCCACCACCACATGAAATGGCCTCTCATCTCACCACCTGGACCTTTTGATTATGGAGGGTCAAATGTGCTTTATGTATAAATATCAGCAAATCCAGCAGTAGTGGAGACGTCACAGAGAAACAGATAGGTCATCCCAGGTCATGTAATAAACAAATGCCAAAACATAGTGCTCTCCGTTTGGACAAACGATTTAATCGTAATAAAAGATAAAAAAAACACTCACAATGAAGGCACCACGGTCGGTGCCGATTTATACAATGTGTAAATTGAGCAAAGTGATAGCCGCGGGTGATGTCATGACACTCCTCCCGTACGGGTTACGTCCCCGCAAATAGAGGACGTAACGCGTTTTCAGGTACATCGATCATCCATTATTAATTCTTTGTTGATAGGGTTTTGATTTTTTTAAATATGCCAATGTCATCCGAGAGTGACTAACACTTCCTTTATATATTGACATCTATAGCTATACTAAACCTCATTCTAATTCCCCCAACATTTTTATTTTCAATGTTTAACCACTTGCCGACTGCGCTATAGCAAAAATACTGCTACAGAGCGGTCGAATTGCTGTGACACGACGTCCCTGGGACGTCCTCGTGCACTTTGTCGTTTGCACGTCCCTTTCGACGCGCTCGCGAAAGTGTCCGTGCTAGCTGGGTCCAGGGGACCTGACGCAACACGGATCACGGTGAAGAGACAATGATAGCGGCTCTTCACCACCTGATCGCTCCCTCCAATGAGGGAGCAGAAGAATGTAAACAAAAAAGGGTCATCCTGAGGTCGTCTTCTCTTCTCTCCTCACACCGATACAGCGTGTGAGGAGAGAAGAGATTTTTCAAGTGAGTGACATCTATATAGTGCCCAGCAGTGCCACACAGAGCAACTACCACTACCCATCAGTGCCCCTACAGTCCCAATCTGTGCCACTACAGTCCCCATCTGTGCCACCAGTGCCACTAGAGTCCCCACCAGTGCCACTACAGTCCCCACCAGTGCCACCTCTGCCACTTCAGTGCCCATTGGTGCTGCTAGTGTCTGTCAGTGCCACACCAGTGCCACTACAGTGCTCATCGGTGCTGCCAGTGTCCATCAGTGCTCATCAGCGCCACACCAGTGCCACTACAGTGCTCATCAGTGCTCATCAGTGCCCCACGAGTGCCACTACATTGCTCATCAGTGCTGCCAGTGTCCGTCAGTGCCACTACCGTGCCCAGTGCCACTACTGTGCTCATCGGTGCTGCCAGTGTCCATAAGTGCTCATCAGTGCCACTACAGTGCTCATAAGTGCCCATCGGTGCCATTACAGTGCTTATCAGTGCTGCCAGTGTCCATCAGTGCTACACCAGTGCCGCCAGTTTCCATCAGTGCCACACCAGTGCCCATTTGTGCCACCAGTATCCGTCAGTGCTCCACTGGTGCCACCAGTGCTCCATCAGTGCCACTACAGTGCCCATTGTCACTACAGTGCTCATCGGTGCCGTCAGTGCCCATAAGTGAGTGCTCAGTGGATCCTCATCACCGCCGCCTTATCAGTGCATATCAGTGGCTGATAGTCAGTTCACCCTCATCAGTTCCCATCAGTGCACCTTCAGTACCCATCAGTGCACCCTCATTAGACCAGCCTCATCAGCACCCATCAGTGCAGCCATATCTGTTCGTTTCCCTACCATAGTTTGTCACCACAGCCCACAGTCACCAGTATGGCAAAAAAGTTTAGCGTTGAGGTGGCATACCAGCATATGTGCTTGACCGACGAGAGCAGCGGGGAGCTCTCTGATTCTGATTCAGAATATGAACCGGTTGTAAGCAGTGGGTCTTCTACAGATTCAGAGGAAGAGCAAAGTGTGCCCATGAAACGAAGACGTATTGACATGGAGCAGCAGGCTACCACAAGTAGCGCTGTGGCGTCAACCAGCAGCTCAGTGCGATCCACCAGAAATGCAGTGGCATCAACCAGCAGCTCAGTGCCATCCACCAGAGATGCAGTGGCATCAACCAGCAGCTCAGTGCCATCCAGAAGAAATGAGGTACCACTGCAGCAAAGGATAAGAACCAGCAGAGTGTCATCTCAGCCCCAAAGGGTTAGGACCCATGCCAGCCTTCCCTATGCCCTTGAAAACCCTATGTGGCTTCCCCCCAATTCAGGAGCAGCAAACATCCCACCTTTCACCGCCCAGCCAGGTGTTCAGGTGAACACAGAGAACTTTGCCCCTATTGATTTTTTTCACTTAGTTTTTACCCAAGACCTATTATCCTCCATCATGTCCCAGTGCAACCTTTATGCACAGCAATTCATAACAGACCACCCTGATTCAAGTTACGCCCGTCCCTATAAATGGAAAGCATTGACAGTGGAGGAATTTAAATTATTTTTAGGCCTAACGTTTAACATGGGGCTCACAAAAAAAAAATGAATCATACGCATATTGGTCCAAAAAACCCATCCATCACATGCCAATCTTTTCATCCACTATGTCAAGAACCAGATACCACATGATAATGCGTTTCCTCCATTACAATGACAACACCCAGTGCCCTCCCCGAAATGACCCATCACATGACAAATTTTTTAAAATTCGGCCACTTCTAAATTTTTTCTCTGAGAAATTTCCCCAGTTATTTGTCCCCGACCAAAATATTTCCGTGGATGAGTCATTGGTCCACTTCACAGGCAGGCTTGGCATCAAGCAGTATATCCCAAACAAAAGGTCCCGATATGGGGTTAAGCTCTACAAGCTATGTGACCGGGTCAGAGGGTACGTCTACGCCTTCCGGGTGTACAAAGGGAAGGACACCCAACTGAATCCCCCTGAATGTCCAAAATATATTGGAGCCAGCAGAAAGATTGTTTGGAATCTTGTATATCCACTCCTTGGAAAGGGTTACCACCTTTATGTGGATAATTTCTATACAAGCTTGCCCCTCTTCCGCAACCTTCACCGGATGGGCACTCCAGCGTGTGGTACAGTGCGACCCAATAGGAAGGGTTTCCCGCAAAGGCTTGTTATGGAAAGACTGCAAAAAGGGGAGACGGCGGAATGAGGAAATATTGGCTATCCGGTGGAGGGACAAACGAAATGTCCACATGCTCTCAACGATACATGATGACACCCAGGTGGAAATCCTCAGAAGAAATGGCCCTCTCCAAAAACCAGAATGTGTTCAAGACTATAATTTGTTCATAGGGGGAGTCGATTTCAATGATCAGATGCTCGAACCCTACCTTCCCACAAGAAAAAGCCGCCATTGGTATGAAAAAGTCTCCATATATCTTTTCAGTTTGGCCATTTACAACACGTATGTCATTTACTGTAAATCTACAAGGACCCCCTTATCTTATCTTCAGTACCAAGAAGATTATTAATTATCTCCTGCCTTATAAACTCACCAGATGGCATTCGCTCTGATTGCGTGAGCAGACTCTATGAACGACACTTTATTGAGAAAATCCCCCCCCCATGAATCAGGCCGAAAACGTCAGAAGAGATGCCGGGTGTGCACCAAAGGAGGAACTAGAAGAGACACTACATATCATTGCCCTGATTGTCCTTCCCAACCAGGCCTTTGTTTGAGTCAATGTTTCCGCCGTTACCATACTTTTATAGATTATTAGGAAAGTATGGTAAACGTAATTGTCATTTACAGTCACACCTCTTATGCCACTGTACATACCGCTGCCTGCTCCTGAACTGACCCTGGCCTGTTATACGACTACGCTTCTGCCCAACGCTAAACTATACCTACTCTGCCTGCTCTGGAACTGACCCTGGCTTGTTATACGACTACGCTTCTATCTAACACTAAACTGTACCTACTTCTGCCTGCTCTGGAACTGACCCTGGACTGTTTGACCACGTTTTTTGCCTGCCCCTTGGATTGATCTTGCTATGCTAGTGGGAACACAGGGGTCTCACATATGTGAGGGGCTCCAGAATTGTTTTTCTGGATGAAAAAAAAAAAAATTTTTAGTTTTCTCATTCCCAGATTAGGGTCTGGTTGCCCGGAGGCTTCAAAGAGATTTGGGTGGGAGAAGCCTCTACCCCTGTCCCCATTCTTTCCTGGCCTGCTACTTGTACCATGTTCCTGCTTACTACCAGAACCAATATTTTGGCACTGCTGGCAATGTTTCTACTTGCACTGGCCCTGGACTGTATATGGACAGTATCCCTGCCTGTACCGGCTATGGACAATATTCCTGCCTGCTGCCTGGACAATTCCATTCACTGTCGCTGACCACGTCCCTGCCTGCTGCCTGGATCAGGGCTCTCCTCCTGTGGACAATTGCACTTCTAAAACCACAGGTAATCCTTTTTTTTTTTACCCATTACTGAGCAGAATGTATTTTAGGGTGTAACTCTTGGTATGTACATGCTGTGTTAGAAATATGAAGGGCCTTCAAAAATGTGATAGATTGTTAGGAATTTGGATGTGTAATTTGTGTCCCTACAAAACCTGATGGTGCTTCTTGGATGTTGGGTCTCTATGTGGCCACGCTATGTAAAAGTCTCACACATGTGGTATCGCCATACTCAGGAAGAGCAGCAGAATATATTTTGGGGTGTAATTTTTGCTATGTACATGCTATGTGTTGGAAATATCCTATAAATTGACAACTTTGTGTAAAAAATTTTTTCCACATTTTCCAAAAACATCGGCAAAAAAATGAACTGTTCAAAAGACTCATTATGCCTCATAGATTATACGTTGGGGTGTTAGCTTCCCAAAATAGGTGGTTGAGAGATTAGATGTGCAATTTATGCTTCTAGAATGCTTGAAGTTGCTACTTCGGTGTTGGACCTCTGTATGTGGCCACGCTGTGTAAAAGTCTCACACATGTGGTATCGCCATACTCAGGAGGAGCAGCAGAATATATTTTGTGGTGTCATTTGTGGAATATACATGCCATGTGAGAGAAATAACCTGTTATAATGACAATATGGTGTGAAAAAAAAAATATTTTGCAAAGAATTGTGGGAACAAATTACAACTTCAAAAAATTAACTATGCCTCTTACTAACTACCTTGGAATGTCTACTTTCCAAAAAGGGGTCATTTGGGGGATATTTGTACTTTACTGGCTTGTTAGGGTCTCAAGAAATGAGAGAAGCTGTCAGTACTTCAGGTGTGATCAAATTGTTCAATTTTCAGAAATTGGTACCATAGCTTGTAGACCCGATAACCTTCACCCAGACTAATTAAATATCCCAATTTTTTTTTTACCAAAAATATGTAGCAGTATACATTTTAGGCCAAATTTATTAGGAAACATTACTTTTTTGCAAAATGTTATGATAGAAATGAAGAAAAATTCATTTTTTTTTACAAAATTTTTGTTCTTTTTCCATTAATAGCGAAAAAAATAAAAACCGCAGAGGTGATCAAATACCACCAAAAGAAATCTCTATTTGTGGGGAAAAAAAGGACAAAAATGTCATTTGGTTACAGTGTTGTATGACTGAGTTATTGTCATTCAAAATGTGAAAGCGCTGAAAACTGGTCTGGTTAGGAAGGGTGTTTAAGTGCCCAGTTGTCAAGTGGTTAAGAATGTCATCTATTTTTTACCTTTTTTGATCGCCATACATAACAATTTTTATAACAAAGAATGTACAACGGGAGATGAGGGGTGAATATCAGGGACCAGAAGACATGGGATGCACATTTATGTTTCTGTTCCTCATTTGCTTTAATTTTTCCCATTGTATATACTATTCTTTTTCGTGTGTGTGTGTGTGTGTGTGTATGTATATATATATATACACATATATACACACACACACACACAAATATTAGTCATTTACACTTTTCAGGTACACATTTATCACCACCTTTATGGTTTACACTTCGTGACTTTCCTTTTTTTCTACTAAACAGATAAATGAACTACATATACACATATACACACACTACATATACACACACACAAGACTTTTTCTTTTCTTTATTATCATTTATTACCTGAGTTTGTTCGAGTATGCACATACACAATCATTATTATTGCTATCACTCTCATACACTTGGGTTTTATCATAATAACTTTTTCACTGTTCTTTTATCATTCTATATTCGCACCATATCACTTTTGGAGTTCCTTATTATATGTCAATACTTCTCTATATACATATGCCTTATTATTTTGAATTAATCTTTACTGTTGTCATGCATTTATATATAGAATAAATTGATCTCACTACGAGACTTCACAAAGCGGATTGGAATACACACACACACACATACATACATACATACATAAGAATTATGCCACGATGACATGTCTTTGTTTGTATACACATATATTGATTCTATGTATGCATATAAGTTTTATTCGATTTTATTTAAGTCTCATTTTTTTATTCCACTTGATTTTTTTTTTAAATGCGTGTGGTATATTCATTCATTTGTTCCACCCCTGAAGATGACCATCAACACTGTCTATTAACTGATTGATTACGGTATATACAATTAGCCTTGATTGGTCACAGGCGGTGGTGGATCATGCGACTGTCTTTAGATGGGTGTACATATTCGAGATGCATTTGTGTTTTGCTTTAGCTATGACTAAGCACTGACACCCCAGTGTGAAACACGTCAGATATATACACACCACTGCTTGCTGTGCTTTGTTCCTTTTTTTTTTTTACCATTAAAAGGGAACTTTTAATGGTTTTTGTGGTGTGCGGCTGTCCATATATATTTTTTCCTCAAGTTGTACAATTCTCTTCAAGTTCACTGGAGAAGCTTAAGTTAGCAGCCTGGATTTTGAGGAGGCGAAGGTTCACGGATTTAGGTTGCTCTTCAAAATGTTAGATGACCCCATGAGAGCACAGAAGAGCAGTGCGGACAAAGTGTGGTTAAAATTCATAGAATATGCTATCAGAGAAGATTTCTCCTGGGTTTGTAATGTCCTCGATTTTCTTCCACAAGGTCTCAACATGCTTAAAGGGCACATCTCTGCACTTACCAGGACTCATTGAGCTTCAGATTTTTCAATTCTTAAGGCCATAGTCAGCTGAGGCCTCCTAGAGCCCCATATTTCTATATGGGACCTCACAATATACTCAACTACCTGTGCGCTACAAAAATCCATGATACAAGTTTTTACTATGGAAATTGTCGCTAAAGACGGCTTTCCTGGTAGCCATAGCTTCAGACAAGAGGGTTTTTGAGTTGGCGGCTCTAGGGTATAAAGAACCCCACATGTCCTTCCAGAGTTGTTCTGCTCCCAATGCTGGATTCTATTCCAAGTGGCCTCAAGATTCCACTTAAGTCAAGAAATCGTGTTGCCTACTTTTTAAGAATTTAGTCCATTGGATGTCAGGGAGATGTTGAAGACCTATATCAATGCTACCCTAACTTTCAGGTCATCGGATTACCCGTTTGTGGTTCTCAGGAGGGGGGGTGCCAGAGGTTCGAGCAGTATGATTGTTTCTTGGATTGTGAAAATGATCTCTCCATCATACAAGGATAGGGGATTTGCCCTTTCAGAAGGAATAAACAGGGAACTCCACAAGAAGTGTCTCAACCTCCAGCGATATGGAAAGCGCCACTGGGGGTCGCGCTGGTTCCCAAATCATAATGGTGTGAACCCAGGCTAAATGGCCACATGATTGAATCCAATAATAACTTTGCATCTTTCTTTTAAAAGTACTTTTGCATGGGGTACAAGTGCCTTATTAACTGCCAGGAAATATGTAGAGAAGATTGGATATCTTAAATAACTGGGAGACCTAGATTATGCTTAAAGAATGGACACTTGCCCTCAAGGCCTTGTTATAATTCTGGCCTGAAAAAAATAAGAATTTAATATTTACTAGAACATATTTGTGAGACTCGCTTAGATGAACTTTAGGAACCATTCAAAAAAAAGAAACGAAGAAGAAAAAAAAATACATCAGCCATCTATAACAATTAGAAGCTTGGGTGACAGCATGGAACAATAAGAGCTTGCTCACCAAACAAAATGGGTGAACTAGTTTCAAGTGGTTAGAAGTCTTACAATACTAAGCAGATCTCACAAGCCTCATCTAAGGAGAACCATTGTCAGGTAAAGAACTGGTTGCAAGTGAAGAGATAAATCCATTGTAGGATAGCCTCCCTAGACAGAACGTTGACTTAGCCATACTGAAACAATGGCTTGTGTTGGCCAACAAGATTTCCTGAGAAGAGAATATTTACGCAGCTGAGCTAGTAAACTGCCTTCATGAAAGAGACAGTTTAAAGTCCTATCTTCACAAACCGATGTACAAATTTGACCCGCATTATAAATACGCTTGATATTAAAAGGATATATTTTAACGTTGACATGAAAATTAATGTTCAGATTACCGATGACATCTTAGGACCGAAGGGAAAAGATGATCATCGCAAATGCTAATGTAGAATTTTGTAGAAGATAAGATATATGAGAAATTCGTTTTTATAGAAGTGTTACAGAAGCTAACCCACATTATGAAAGATGTCAAATCGTGATTATAAAAATGTGAATGTACCTGTTACACAAATTCATCAAACACAGATCAAAATAATTAGTTTGCATTGATTAAGAGATATAAGCTTAGGTTTGCTTAGAAGAATGTTTTTGGAAATATGCAGTTATAAAAGGAATTATATAGAATCATGTTATATGGAATACAAAAGCATACTAATTGTATTTTATATAATATAGAGATACTAGAGTTGTATGTGCATATGAATATATATAAATAAAAAATGTGTGTAGGTAGCCTTCCCCAAAAATATAAAAAATTATCGTACAGATAATCTCACAATAAAGGTGAGACACCTAGTGGTTGAAAGTGATATTACTTGAGGTTCTCAAAACTCATGGAACAAGTCAAGGGTTAAATCGTCAGCCAATAGGAACCAGATACGTCTTGACAGGAACTCCCATAGAGACCAGGGCCCTATGAATAACGGACAGTTGTCAGATGGGGAGGACTTAGGATTATGTAATAGCCCTATTGTTCTGATCGATATAAGAGATAGCCCATGGATGGAAAAAAAGATGAATGGATGGGGAAGATCAGAGGCAATAGAATGAATCAATGACAGGAGATGGATCAACAAACTAAAAGGAGGAAGAAGACCCCACCCAGAGGGGGAGGGGCACGTTAGGCATCTTGTCATCCCATGAAGGGCCATAGAAAGCCACTGCATTTTAACTTTGGTTATCTGCAAATCGCCATTTTGGAATCAGTAATTATGCCATTTTTATTTTATCAGAAATATATTGTTGTTCCCTAGGAATGTTGAAGTCGTATATCGTGTAATCATGGTCTGGTCTCATAACCAATAACTGGTAAATTTTTCCTTAAAGAGTACAATTATTATTTTTATATTTTACATATTTCAATTTTAATGACAGAACAAAGACGTCCAATAAATTTCATATTGTTAGCCGTTTACTTACCTGCAGTATAGTAACAGCTGATGTATGAAATAGACGCTTTTGTCTCATTGTCTTTTGCATAAAGTTATCTTGAGAACTTGCCATAATACACAGATCAAAAAGGTATTGCATGCCCATTTTGGGGGTATTTTTGAATTGCAAGTCGTTCATGTAACGCAACTGGTATTCTAATTTCATGTAAAAATCCATATTTTTGTCAACCAATAAATTAGCTATTTTGTATGATTATACGTCTCCGTGAATAAGTTTCATAATATAGACTATGTCATATAGATTGACTTGTATTTAAAAATGTCTTTGTTCTCAAAGAATTCAATATAATTTTCTGTGCGGGTTAATTATTACCTTAAGAAAGCACAACAGCCTATACCAGGTAGGCACCTCTCATCAGCAGGTCCACAGTCAGACTAGTGTAGTGTTTCTCAACTTTTTTTCCCCCCAGTCAAAACACCTTTTAAAATTCAGCACAATCTCAATTCACCCCATTCTAAAATGGTAAAAAGCTAAACTAATAGTTTTACAAAATGCAGCAACATTCACACATTTAGGACAACCAAAGTTTAAGATGATTTATTCTTACAAAAGCAAAAACCTTTGCACACTGGCACTGACTAGCATTGTTTTTCTTCTCCCACAAACGCTCTACATCACTCAGCTAATGTAATGTTAAATACATATGAGAGCATACAGAATAATGAATTAAGAGGGAGTAAAACATGAACTCAGTTTGAAAAATTCCCCCTTACTGCATTAAATATTAATTTCAGAGACAATAACACCCTTGACATAGTAAGAAGAAACAAAAGTAAGCAAGTAAAAATCCTTTCTGGCCATGCCTTTTTTCAGTACAACCCTAATTGAAGAGGTCAATGAAGTATTGCTTCACTTCTTATTTGGAAGTCCGTGAGGCTCTAATGCAAAGGTGTGGCCATAAGGATGTTGGCTGGAGCATCTAAAGATGGCTGCAGTCATTTGATCTAGTATACATCTAGGACAAAATGTTTGATGCAGGTTTTTCGACGCATTACATACTAAAAACAGTGCTGTGTATACAGTCGTCGTCGTCGTCCCCGGATGTTTATTTACAAAACCAGAAAACCAAAAGCTCTGACAAATATCCAACTGCAAATGAAGTAGGTAAAATGTTTAACTTTATTTCAACAGCTTGTCATTTTATTTAAACACAGTATCCATTTTTAATTAGAAGAAATTAACAAAACACTGGGACATTCATCTTTTATGCAACCATGCCAATTAACTTCAGTATAATTAAAGAGCTTGGAGCGCCACTCTAAGCTGAAGAGTAGACTCTTCAGTCAGAAGACAGGGTGACGGCATCTGAGTATACACACCCAAAAGGTGACAGGAATGTGAAAATAAGGAACACCGCTCTCCCAGCTAACCTATGTAGTATGGAAATAAGGAGTAGCATCAGCCTACGGTTCTCCACAAATGCCCAGAAGCGTTTCACACTGCCCACTGGGGCTAAGTCATAGACCGCTCCTTATTTCCATACTACATGGGCTAGCCAGGAGAGCAGATTTTTTTTCTATCCAAAATAAATAGAAACTTGCACAATTTACAATGGATAATATTTTAGTATTCCTATTTTACAGCACGAGCATTGGCACTTGTGTACATGGCCACAGTGTATAGTTGCAGATTTATCAAATTTATGACTACATACAGTAAGAGGAAAAAAAAGTATTTGATGCCATGCTGATTTTCTACCTTTGCCCACTGACAAAGATATGATCAGTCTATAATTTTAATGCTAGGTTTATTTTAACAGTGAGAGACATAACTACAAAAATATCCATTTAAAAAAAAGTTATAAATTGATTTGCATTTCAGTGAGTGAAAAGTGTTTGATCCCCTATCAAGCAGCAACATTTCTGGCTCCCAGGTGCCTTCTATACAGGCAACAAGCTGAGATTAGGAGCATGTGTGCTCCTAATCTCGGCTTGTTGCCTGTATATAAAGACACATGTCCACAGAGGCAATCAGATTCCTATTTCTCCACCATGACCAAGACCAAAAAGCTGTCCAAGGATGTCTAGAACAAGTTTGTAGACCTACACAAGGCTGAAATGGGCTACAAGACCATCGCCAAGCAGCTTGGTGAGAGGGTGACAACAGTTGGTGCGATTAGTAGCAAATGGAAGAAACACAAATTAACTGTCAATCTCCCCTTGTGTAGTTTCAATGATCATGAGAATGGTAAGGAATCAGCCCAGAACTACATGGCAGAATCTTGTCAATGATCTCAAGGCAGTTGGGACCATAGTCGCCAAGAAACCAATTGGTAACACTACACTGTGAAAGACTGAAATATTGCACTTCGCCATAAGGTCCCCCTGATCAAGAAAGCACATGTACAGGCTGTCTGAAGTTTTCTAATGAACATCTGAATGATTCAGAGGAACACCATCCCCACCGTTAAACATGGAGGTAAAACCAATATGCTTTGGGGGTGTTTTTCTGCTAAGGGGAAAGGACAACTTCACTGCATCAAAAGGGATGATGGACGGGAGCATGTACCATCAAATCTTTGGTGGGAACCTCCTTAAATCAACCGGGGCATTGAAAATGGGTTGTGGATGGGTATTCCAGCATGACAATGACCCAACAACACACAAGTCAACAAAGGAGTGGCTCAAGAAGACGCATATTAAGGTCCAGGAGTGGCCTAGCCAGTCTCCATATCTTAATCCCATAGAAAAAATGTAGAGGGAGCTGAAGGTTTGAGTTACCAAATGTCAGCCTCGAAACCCTAATGTCTTAGGAGAGATTTTGTCCCACTCCTGTTTGCAGATGCTCTCCGAGATGAATGCAAACATGGTGGCCAACTACAAGAAACATCTGACCTCAGATTGCCTACAAGGGTTTTGCCAGCAAGTACCAAGTTATGTTTTGCGAAGGGGTCAAATACTTATTTCACTCATTAAAATGCAAATCAATTCATAAAACTTTTTTGAAATGTTTTTTTTTCTGGATATTTTTTGTTATTTTGTCTCTCACTGTTAAAATTATATACTGATCATTTGTCAGTGGGAAAACGTACACAATCAGCAGGGGATCAAATGCCTTTTCCCCTACTCACTGTACCTTTAGGTATTGAAGAAAAAAAAAAGTAATACCAAGTCAGCAGTCATTTGTCAACAATGTGCAATATAGCCAGTAATTACTTACAGAATGCCATATTTCTAGCAGGATATAAGGACAAATACGTAAGCTGACAACATAGTTAATGTTTTTTAATGCAATTTAAATGAAGCCAAATATGCTTTATGCACATACATGTTTATTACCTAATGGAAAGTATTGAAAAACTGCATGCTTTATATAAAAGCAGAAAGTCTGAGCCATCCTTATTTACTGGCTTTGTGCAGCTTTCAAAATTAGGAAAAACCTAATACATTAATGGGGATTAGATTGGAGACTTATACACTCCTTGGCGGATTGATACATTTTTTTGGTCATATTGCATTAAGGCAGAGTTCCAGGCTTTTTTTTGTTATTTATTTAAAGTCAGCAGCAAACAAAGTCAACAAAAAGTGTAGCTGCTGACTTTTAATAAACAGACACTCACCTGTCCCACAGTTCAGCAATGCGACCGCCCGAAGCCTCGCTGTGGGCACCCGGCCGGGCGCGCACTGCGCATGCGTGAGTTGCGCTGAGTGGAGAGGCAATCTTCTGGGACCTATGAGGTGTCCCAGAAGATTGCAGAGAAGGACTTGCCTATGCGGCCTGAAGTAGGAAGTCTCACTCAAAGGGGCATGTAAGTGGGTGAGGAGTACTTAAAGTGGAAGTTTCACTTTTGGGTGGAACACCACTTTAAAGCTTCACCACCTAGAAATATTTAACAGCTTAGGTAAGATAGCTAGTGTATACTATACAAGTATCCAGATTGTGGTCAACTAACATCTGCTGTATGGGCTGGACTGTAGCAGGATAACTGAGCCATCACCCATCCAAATGGTGGACAGTTTTTTCTAGGAACGAATTTGTATTGTAACTAATATGTATATAATTTTTTTTTTTTTTTAAAACACTTTTTTTTTACATTTCTGCAGATAGAAAACATCAACCTAAACTACTGGCTTTGCCTCGGTGTTGCTTTCTGCTTCCATACTGTTGTCTTTCTGTTGCTCCGTGTCGTTACAAGGTGGTTGTGAATTGGAATCCACATCTGTATACTCCACTCTTTCAAACAAAATGAGAAGTTCACAATGTGGGGTCTGAGGAAAGAGGTCCACAGCAACAGCTCTGACCGGCCGGAAGGGGCGCCCCTTTACTCGATTTGAAGGGGCACGGCAAAGACTGGAGAAAACAGAGGTATATAAATTAAATAAAAAACAAAACAGGCCGGCTCAATCCCCACAAAAACTAAACAAATGCCTCAACCCTTTTGACCATGCTGTATTCTGTTATTTATTTTCTACCTTTACAGTGCAAATTAAAGTGACACTAAAAACTCTCGGCTGCTGTGATCTGACCTGGGGAGGAGGGGTCTAATTTTTTTCTGCATGGTCCCACTGTATGTCCCGGTGCAGCCGCCCAAATGCTTCCATTTGACAGACAGGATTCTGTTTTTCAGATTTACAAACAATCCTGGTGACTGTGGAACTGGATTAACGCATTATAGTAGTGATTATCTGATGTTTTTGTATTATAAAAAAAACGGGGCTTTTTTCTTTTTAACCCCATCGTGACAGTCAATACGAAAAAATAAAAAGCATGCTGCTGCTACTAAATGTCTTATGCTGGCCATACATGCATCGATTTTTGGACGAAAATATTCGTACAAAAATTCTCTGTACATTCAATGAATGGACGAACAAAATGAATGTAATTTCTGAACAAAAACCACATACACTGTCCAAAAATGGTTTCTATTCTGCTTCTTTGAAGTTTCACATCACTGTGGTTGAAAACTAACGTTTATTTGACCCCACTAATGATTAGAAACTATATTGTTTAGTCTCACTTTAAAGAAAACAAACACACACAAAAAAAAAAAAAAAAAACACACACAAAAAAAACAAAAAAAAAAACATCCACCATAACTGAAAATACCTGAACCAAATCCACTTTCATCCTCTCACTCCTGAGATCCATATTATTTCTAGGACAGTGAAGATTAGCTTAATCAGCTACATTTTAAGTAATACTACAGCCCCAGAGCTATGAGGTGCATGGGAGTCAGAACAGTTATCAGAGGCTAATGGAAGGAAGGTCATTGTTACAAACTGAGCTCAAGCTTTTTGGCTCCTGGGGCGTTGAAGATTCACTGCAATGGCATCGATAGCACAATACTTACTCTACAAAGTTGTTAAAGGCAGCCTTTGGATTGCAAGACACGTAGATCAGCTGCTTGAGATGTTCTGCTTTTCTGATTGCAATAATTACCTTGGAATCTACAAGCAAAAACACAAATGTGTTTTACACACATACAGATGAAATGGTGACAGACATGTGATGTCTATGATATATCTCTACATAAAGAGGTATAAGTGACAAATACAAGAGTCCTGATTAAAACTAGGGGGGGGTAAAGTATGGAACTTGCACATAAAAACTGTAAAACAAAGTGACTATCATGGGAGTACAGAGACTAATTTTTGGTCTAGTGACAATTCTAGATGCATTGCGGTGTTCGATTTCAGTACATGACGCTCATTTTCAGAATGCTAGTCCTTGGTGTGTGACTGAAAACTCTTTGTCCTTACACCAAGAGGTCAACGACTAAGCACTAAAGCCATCAAAATATCAAAACCATCAAAATAAAAGCCAAGGCATCAAAATAAAAGCCAGTGTACTAGCATTATCAAAATAAGAGTTTAGTGATGGCAGCCTTTACTATCACTCATGACCGGTTCTCTTTAGAACTTGTTGCCAAGAAATGTATGATTTTTTTGCATAGTGCACTGGTTAGTTTTTTTAAATAATTATGTTTTCCCTTTACTAAATTAGGCAACTGCATTAAAAAAAAAAAAACCATACAAGGAAATCAGTTTTGTAATTCAGAACGGTTTCGAAAGCAGTATTTTTTACCTAAAGATAAAAAAAAGAAAACAAAGATAACAGTTCTACTAACAAGCAATTACTTACGAAGCCCTGCTCTCGGTGGGTCAACTATAGCAATAGGATTGTGAGAAACGAGGGTGTTAATCAAACTAGGGAAGATGTCCTCTGCTTTGCCACATCGGAATTCAACATTGCTCAGGTCTGTAAGCAAAATGCAACAACCGTATTCATTAAATGCATACTGTATATCCATATAGAATACTGCACACGTCAGGCAGATGTGCGACCCCAAATTTATAATTCTTGGGCAATGGGTCAGAGCATATTCTCAGAGAATTGCAGCACCATACCGTTACAGAATTATTAATAATGTGTCCACTGTCAAGTTCACAACCATTTATAGCTTTTGTGGTATTTCCTGTACAGTCATTGGAGACTAATGCAATTAAAAAAACATTTTGTTGTCAAAGAAATGCAGCTTTTTAGGTTACCTTTTTAATATTCAACATATTTTCAATGCTGTGCTACTAAACAGTTCATTTCTTTAACACGGTTTTATTATATATATATATTTTTTAAGCAAAAGACCCTAAGAGAATAAAACGGTGGGTGTTGCAATTTTTTATGTCCGATTGTATTTGTGCAGCGGTTTTGCAGACACAATTGTTTTGGAAAAAATACACTTGATTGAATGCTAATGTACAAAAACACAATATCATACCCAAATGTTTGTTTTACCAAAGATGTGACAGCATCTAAATAGATACCACACATGTCAAGCTTTAAAAATAAAGCACACTCATGGAACGGCAAATTAAGGTATTTTAAAAAGTCAACGCTTTATAAACCTTTGCAGGTTACCAGTTAAGAGTTACACAGGAGATATTGATGCTATAATTATTGCTATCACTATAAAGTTTGTGGCTGGCTATACCTGTAACCTGTGGCGATATATGTAAACACCATCTACGTATGCGTTTGCACGGGAGGACGAAAGGACCGGGGCACCGTTTGGTATTACTCACACCATTTTTACAGTTTATGTAGCTACATCGATTTTATCTCCAGTGCAATATTTATTTGGTTACCTACTTGAAGACTACAAAAGTTTTAATGCTATTCCCATCGAGCGCTTCCTTTGTGTGTTTTTTGTATCCTGTATCCATTTTTCCAGTGGTTGGTGGCTGCACTGGGAGTCGGCCTGCAAGGAGACCAGCTAAAAGTAGTTGGATCTGTATGTGCGTTATAATTAATCAAAATTAGTCGATTAATCGATTAAAAAAAATATTAAAAATAAAACGATTAATCGAACACAAAAATTTTGATCAGTAACAGCCCTAATATATATAAAAAAAAGTTATTTTATCACATTAGAACCCAGATCTCTTCTCTGCCCTCCAAAGCATTTGATAAAACTCAATATCTGTTTGATCTGATGGTTTGTTCAAGCCGGTAATGGCTTGTTTACATGAGACTGAAACCGCAAAATCTGCATCATTTCCAGTTTCTGATGTCACACAGTGGGAGGAACAACATCAGTTCCTCTCACTGTGTCCCAGGAACCGTATGCCAGCGGTTGCATCCCTCACTGTGTTCCCTGATCGCACGGGGGAAGCCCGGTAAAGGCGATGGTAGGGGGGGGGGGGTGTGGGACCTCCTTTCTTCCGCCTGTATAAGTAATCCAGCTGCTTCTTAGGTAGGATTACTTTTACATTGAAGGGACGTACCAGTACATAATGACAGATTGGCCCATTATTTAACCAGCGCCATTTATAAACAGTACTCGATAGATTGTCATCAGGCAGGAAGTCTGCCTGCGTTTAGCTGAAAAAAAAAGCAGTGATAGAGACACTGTACTAAGCCTATCTGAGAAGTTTGGCATCATGTGACTGGTCATCACAGCGATTACATGCTATTGTTTGCACAGTTGATCCCTCCCCTGCTCGTGGATGTATGACCGCCTCAGCTGACTTTGTGAGTTTTTATTTTGTGCTTTGTTTATTAAATCTTTATTTTGCGGTATTATGCGATGTGCCCTCCTATTTTTGTTTCAAACACCATCGTTTGAGTATCAGCGGATCAACATCTAGCCAAACAGCGGCAGCAGAGCAGCACCTGACGAGCTCAATGCTCGTGGAGATAGGCACCCCCTTTCACCACTCTGTGTAAGTGCACATCTTTTGATTGCTAGCAGGAATCCCTCCAGTGGTGACAGGACTACTCTATGTTTGTTTTTTTGTACTTTCCCCTTCCATGCACCATCGGATTTGAGGCTTCCATTCATCAAGAGTTTGATGCCCTATCTTTCTGGCTATATCAGATAGCCTTGAGGTAAGCTGATAGGATCACTAGAGGTGTGGGCTGCACGTTTTGGAATCCTCCATTGCACCTTCACTCATTTGGCTGCTGGAACATCTCCTTTTGACTTCACACCAGATTTCACTTGCTGCA
Organism: Rana kukunoris; assembly: GCA_029574335.1. NCBI lineage: Eukaryota > Metazoa > Chordata > Amphibia > Anura > Ranidae > Rana > Rana kukunoris. The sequence continues at coordinate 215,823,058 of CM056049.1, read as the reverse complement.
CCGAGTTGCATGATTAAGTTGGACTCTCTTCTTTTATTTGGTTTTGTCTGGAGGACTGAGTTTGACCATGCATTCTATTATGTCCATCACACATCTTTATAGATGACACGGTCACTGTTATTTACTGTTACTTTGTTCACATTGTGTTTTATAGAATTTTTTCTATATATTTATACATTTTTGTCACTTATTGTATTCACCTAGTTTACTACTTCACTTCCCCTTTCCCATCACCCTTTAGGCATCACCACCACAGCGCAAACAATATCACTTGTTGATTACATGCTATTGTTTGCACAGTTGATCCCTCCCCTTCCTTTTACAACAGGAAGAGATCATAATAAATCAGCAGCAGTTGTAGATCCATTCATTTAGTTTCATGGCAACATTACCCCACCTCTGCTATGTATACGATATAAATGCTGCATCTGTATATAAAAATTGTATTATAACAAGGGACAAATCAGATCAATAGCAAGTATTGTCTCATGCTGATTTTTTTTTTTTTAACCCTTTTATTAAACACAGACTTTCGCTTAAAATCTAAGTATGAATTTTATTGCATACTTACATTGATCCAGCTTTGACCAATGTAAGTATGCATATCTCGTACCTGAGCGATTCCTGTGAAGTTTCAAATAATTGTAGTAGTTGACGCTAATACAGTGCTAGCAGCAGCCTGCCACCATTCACAGAACACCTTTAATTTTTCCTAATGAATACAAAGCCCCTTTGATTGAATGAGAGGGAGAGGGATGACAGTGATATCTCAATTTACACTTCATCCAATCACAGTACATCTTATATTCATTGACAAAAATACAAGGCATTGTGTAATGCGTGATCGCCTGTAGTTACCATTTAGAAGGACAGCCGCTTAGTACTGGATCCAGAACACTGTTGCGATCACTGTAATAGTGATACTAGAGTGATTAGCAGCTTCCACTAGGATGGATCAAATATAGCAGCCCTCAAAATTTCCACTCGCCTACTAGCATTTGGCGAGTGGATTTAAGCTGGGGGCGAGTGATGACAAGGCTGCACGACCAATCTCCCTCCAATCTGTGCCTACACTTAGAGTCCCAATGAGATTGGCGGCCGAAGAGGAAAGATGCATGCTGGGGAAAAATAGTCTGATGAGCCACGCACAGGCAGAGCAGTACACAGGTGCTCTCCTTACAATTATCATTAAGCTATGGGACCTCCTCTCCTCACTGCCAGCCTGAATAAAAGGGGGAAGTGGGGACATGCAAGCGTGGCGCCCGGCTGCACACAGGCTCCTGATGATGAGATGAATAGGAGAGAGAGAGTTGCAGAGGAGACAGCAAGAGAATGGGGAAGAGACCCCTCTGGTCTGCCCCCCAGTGCCCTGTCCCTCTGGTCTGCCCCCCAGTGCCCTGTCCCTCTGGTCTGCCCCCCAGTGCCCTGTCCCTCTGGTCTGCCCCCCAGTGCCCTGTCCTATTTTGTTAAAGTTGTTGGTAATATTCAATTTTGTAACTTGATTCTGCATAATTTAACAGTGTCATTCCATGAGATAATCTACGAGGACGTGTTTACGGGTGCAATTAGGCGCAGGGCTGTGTATGAATTAGGTGGGGCAACTGGTGGCGAGTAACTCTTGAGGCCTGGTTAGTAGCTCAGGACTTGAAATTTTGAACCCTGAAATATAGGATATGTATATTTACACTAGTCCAAGCTGTACCAGTCTAACTACATAATGAAATTAATAAAAAATAAACAAAAATGTATAAACAATAAAAAAGGTAGACACTTCAATATACCTATATAAGGGATATCACATCAGCAGGTCATATTACTAGCTGACAATAACTAGTGAGTTTTTAGACTACTGGTGTTCATTAATACAATTCTGTGAAAGCAAAGAAAGTACCATGAAATGGGGGTGAGAAAATTGTACTTACTGTTTAACTGGGCATTAGCCTTAGCATCTGCAATAGCTTCCTGACACAGCTCGATTCCTATTACTTTCTTGACTCTCTTTTTCCAAGAAAAAATTTAAAAAAACATTAATAGGTAAAAAAATAGCCAAAGGATGCAGCAGTTTGTAAGGTTAGATGTGCAAGAGCATGCTACTGGAGGGCAGAAAGGTTTTACCTGAGCCAAGGAGAGGCCAATGGTTCCTGTCCCGCAGCAAACATCTAAAACAGTGCTGTTCTGGTCCAGTTGAGCCCAGTCTGCAATTGTTGAATACAAAACCTCTGCTGCAGGTGTGTTAACCTATAAAATATAAAAACGGGATTATAGGTTTTCATTCCATGTAGTAATTGAGGCACAGCAATTAAACTCTACTGCTCAAACTATGTTTGCTTAAAGTGGCTCTAAAATCAGGACATCTTTTACCGTAATGCATTGCCTGCATTAAGGTAAAAATGTCTTGGTAGTAGTATGGCTCCCCCCCTACTCCCCAATCTCCCTAAACACCTCACCTACCCGAGTCCTCTCTTGATCCATCAATTTACCCGTCCACAAATCGGCACTCTCCTCTATGCACAGGACACAGAGGCCGCAGCGGGAGCCATTAGCCTGCAATACTGTCAATCAAAACCTGCAAGGAAGGAGCGGGGAGCTGAGCCGCGTTTTGTGTGTCTATGGAGCGCGCCTGCATCAGAACCCCACAGCAGCAAGCTTGCAGTGGGGGCACTTACAGATGAGGAGGAGCCGAGAGTGCTGGACCAATACCACTGTGCAGAGCAGGCGAGTAAAATGCTTTTATAACCACTTTAAACATGTGAAAAGCAATCATAGTAATATAAAACAGAAAACATAGTATAAATTTGAGACAAATATTGAATGAGGGCAATATTTGTGCCTGTGTTGGCACAATAACATCAGTTTATTTTTGTGAGGAACATGACAAAATTGAATAATAAAATGTACTGGAATGTATGACCTCCAAGTGTGAGAGCTAACATGGTTATGTAAAACCTCATGTAGAAATCTAAAAGGGGAGGAAAAAAAGCGATTTAATGCAGTGTATTGCATTTCCTGTACAAGTATAATATTTTTACCTACATATTTCTGTAATACACCTGCTCCCAATTATTTACCTGAAAGAAAGCATGGGGTGAAATGCGGAAAGTAAGGCCCAGCAGTTCCTCGTGGATGTACTGCTCCCCACTCACGTGCTCCACAGGTAAACCCTCCAGGTTTGGGGATTTTCTAGAAGGCAGAATTGTTTTTGGTCAGTTAAATAAACAATTCAAAAGGGTCTTAAGTCTGTGGCAAGTTTAAAATAAACCCAAATACAAGCAAAATAACAAATTATGTCAAACTTTTTCAGATGATATATTCATATGCAGCACTCTTATGCGTTACATTATTCCCAGCTATTTCATAAGACTACAAAAACCCTCCCCTTTTTGCTATGGAAAAGTAGCGTGGAGAGGTTTCTATAGTTTTCACCCTAAGACAGAAGCGTTCTAGTGGCAGAATCACCAGAAAAAAATAAAAGTGTGAAAATTAAATTCAGCTGCAATATGTTAAAGTGGAACGCTTTATGTCCTCCCTCCCCCTTCCACTTTTGGAACTTTATTTGGGGGGGAGTGGGTATCTAGTTTTGTCAGATACCCACTCCCACTGGAATGGCCTAGGTCAGGGATCTGCAATTAGCGGACCTCCAGCTGTTGCAAAACTACAAGTACCATCATGCCTCTGCCTCTGGGTGTCATGCTTGTGGCTGTCAGAGACTTGCTATGCCTCATGGGATTTGTAGTTCTGCAACAGCTGGAGGTTCGCTAATTGCATATCCCTGGCCTAGGTGATTCTACTGGAAGTCATCATCCACCCCACCATCTGCAACCTCCTGGGACACGTCATGGGTCCCAGGAGGCCGCAGATTAATTCACAAGTACACAGTGGGGAGCCAGCTGTGAAGCTGCAAGGAGTCAAAGTACACTTCCCACAGTAAACATGCCGGTGTTGCGGGCGGAAAGATTGGCGATGAACCAGCTTGGGCCAAGGGTAGCGATGGACCCCTAGACAGGTAAGTGTCCCTTTATTAAAAATCAGCAGCTGGAGTATTTGTAGCTTCCGATTTTTTTTTTTTATGACTGAAGAACCTATATAGTTTTTGTTTAGGGTTTTAGCTATCCTTTAATTTTTCTGTACAAAAAATATTAAGGGCCCATTCAGATTTCTCTATTCCTGTTCATTACATTAACATGTTTTATGTCATGCATTAACAAGCGTTGCATTAAAGCTGCACATTCATTTTGAATGGGCTGCCAATACTCATTGACCTGTAATTTATGATGCAATACACAACAATCCATGGTAGTGTGTTTAAGGTGCTTTGCGGTCTGCTGCTATGCATGTGCATCATATACTGTATAGAGACACATACACTGAATATAAGTGGTGCAACGGATTGTCATTGAGCCGTACGGATCAACATCTTCGGATCGGCACACCAGTGATCCGCAGGTAATGAGAGTGCGGCCTCCTGGTCCTGCATCAGCCATAGGAAAGGCCTAGCTCCAGAAGTGGCAGCCATCTTGGTCCACCAGGCTGCGGCCGCTGTATCGTCACATTTGTTTACCCATCACAGTTGGCTACGGAAGTGACGTTCCGTTGCCAACATCTTGCTACGCCCTGCACAGCAATGATAGAGTGAGAAGGGGGGGTAAGCGGACATCTTGTTACACCCACCAGAGTCTTAGATTTCACAGTTATTTTCAACACAAAGCGGAGCTTATATGCTTAAATACAGGATTTGTAAATCCGGGCTGTTTACATGTTACATGTGAAAATCAGAGGTGTTCCGTCACATTAGCAAACATGCAAGGTCAGCAGGTTTGCTGCTGCTTTTAAAATTTAACATCTAAACAGTCCGTTGGATTTCCAAATACTGTATTTAAGCATAGAAGCTCAGTTTTCTGTTAACCACTTAAGGACCGCCTCCTGCACATTTACGTCGGCAGAATGGCACGGCTGGGCACATGCACGTACAGGTATGTCCTGTGCTAGTGCCCAGCTGTGGGCACGCTCCCGCGACCCAGTCCGAAGCTCCGTGACTGAGACCCGGAGCTGAAGAACGGGGAGAGCCGTGTGTAAAACACTGCTTCCCCGTTCTTCACTGTGGCGGCATCATCGATCGTGTGATCCCTTTTATAGGGATACAAAATCGATGACATCACACCTACAGCCACAACCCCCTACAGTTGTAAACACACATTAGGTCACACATAACCCCTTCACCACCCCCTTGTGGTTAACTCCCAAACTGCAGTTGTCATTTTCACAATACACAATGCATTTTTTGCTGTGAAAATGACAATGGTCCCAAAAATGTGTCAAAATTGTCCGAAGTGTCTGCCATAATGTTGCAGCCACAAAAAAAAAAAAAAAAAAACGCTGACCGCCGCCATTAGTAGTAAAAAAAAATAATAAAACTATCCCCTATTTTGTAAACGCTATCAATTTTGCACAAACCAACCGATAAATGTTTATTGCAAATTGTTTTACCAAAAATAGGTAAAAATACATATCGGCCTAAACTGAGGAAAACATTTTTTTTATATATATATATATATATATATATATATATATTTTTGGGGGATATTAAAGCAAAAAATATTGCATTTTTTTCAAAATTGTCGCTCTATTTTTTTTTATAGCGCAAAAAATAAAAAAAAACGCAGAGGTGATCAAATACCACCAAAAGAAAGCTCCATTTGTGGGGGAAAAAAAAAGGACGCCAATTTTGTTTGGGAGCCACGTCGCACAATTGTCTGTTAAAGTGACGCAGTGCCGAATCCCAAAACCTGGCCGGGTCCTTTAGCTGCCTAAAGGTCCGGGTCTTAAGTGGTTAAAAATAACTGTGGAATGCAAAACTGTGGACTGCCCAGTGTTCCGTCCTCCCCTGGAAATAATTTAAAAGTGTTACGTTTTTTTTTGTCTTTTTTTTTTTCTGATCCGAAAAATTATCCGATTTGTGACTCTGATCCGAGGAACGATCCGAACCGTGAGTTTTTTGATCCGTTGCACCCCTACTGAATATCATTGCACAGAATACACCAATATATATATGCACCATCTTTTTGGGGCTTTTTATATCCTAGAAAGAAAAAAACATTTACTGAAAAACTAACCTTTGGCCCTCCTCAACAAAATAAATAGAGGTGATACCGCTATCTTTTCCGGGTCCCTCTGAAAAAAAAGCTGCCAGAGCGGATTTTAAATCTGCCAGAGATTCCTTGGTCAGTTTCTGTGGAAAATAAACAATGTATTATATATGGTTTAATGACACAGCAAAATAGTAATCCAAATGTATGATAATATCTCTGTGTAAGAGGGCAGAATCTTCAGGGAAAGAAAAAGACAATTCTCTATTGCTCCTTGCTGAGGAGACGAAGAGCTCATGTGCATTGCATTTGAGCAAAAAAAGTCTATTCACAGAAATTCTCATGTAGTAATTGATTGTATACCTGAGGATGAAAGTATACAATGACCATGACATGGCCCCTTCTACTGCTACGGACAGTCAGCTGTTTCCAGTGGCCTTCATATGTTTCTGGGCTGTAGACTGCAAATGATGTAGACCTGTATGAAATACGCAAAATAAATGACATACCTGCTAGCATACAGTAGGTAAACAAAGGTCCAAACAAAGTTATTGTTAACTCCCACAACAACAAAAAAGGACATATGATGCAGTATGTCTCCAAGATCAAAACTGCAGTTTTTATGTTTGAGCTTCCCTGTAACAAAAGTTTTACCTGCTAATCCTGACAGAAATTTATTTTGTTACTTCGAGTAAGCTGTCCCCCCAAAGTGTCATTTGGACAAACCATCATATACTGGCAGGAATAATCAACTTCAGTCATATAACTTAAAAAAAAAAAAAAAAAAACTGTTGCATTAGCGGTGAAAATAAGTATTATGGCGTTAGGCTTTGGAGGTTTTTTTTTTTTTTTTTTAATCAGACCACTTATAGGACATGGAAACGAGGTTAATTTAAGTGACTCAACTATGCATAAGAGCATAAAAACATAGTAACTTGGGATCAGAAAAATAGCAGCAGGTGCTTTGGACGGATGAGTCAAAATGTAAAATATTTGGCTGTAGCAGGAGGCAGTTTGTTCGTGAAGGGCTGGAGAGCGGTACAATAAGGAGGGTCTGCAGACAACAGTGAAGCATGGTGAAGGTTCCTTGCAAGTTTGGGGCTGCATTTCTGTAAATGGGGTGGAGATGGATGGATGCTGAGAAATACAGGCAGTTATTTATACATAATGCCATACTATCAGGGAGGGGTGTGATTGGCCTCAAATTTATTCTGCAGCAGGACAAAATCGGAGGACGACACGGACACACAGAGGAGGACCCAGAGAGGGACAGTCAGTAACGATCAGTCCCATCAGAACCATAAATTGAGCCCATATGTCTGTGACCCGAAAAAATGCAAAGTGCAACAGACCCCCGCCCCCCCTTAAAAAGGAAAAGTTAATCTTTGGTGACATGTTACACCCGATTTTAGGGAGGAACATGTTCCCGGACCCTGCCACCGCTCCCCACACTCCCTGTGACAGCAGCCTGGGTGATCTCCCTGTACCTGCTGTCACTATTTAAAAAGAAGAGAGTGGCCATGCGAGGCTCCGCCCACATTATTCATTCGCAGAGATTTGTGAATGAATGAACTAAAAAAGTACCTACAGCCATTGTGACTTTTGGCTTGTTGAGGGCTCTAGGTAGTTTATCGATTCCTCCCGTCTGTGAAACTGCCTGTTTGCACAACGTACGGGCAGACAGCAGCTTACACTAACAGTCTTGTAGGAGTTCTGCATTATAGCCGCGATATGCTGATCATGGGGGAAAGGCTTTACAGGCTCCTATAAATAAATTAATTGTAAATGCCCTTTTTTTAACCTGGATAAAATGTGCATTTATTTAAAAAAAAAAAAAGTAAAAAACTTATCCATTAACAACTTCCTGTCTGGCTACCTATCAGTGTCCATCAGTGCTGCATATTAGTGCCCAGTGTGTAATTTAAGCTCAGTATAAATACAGCTGTTCTGTGAAGCCCTCAGGTTTGTTAGAGAACCTTAGTGAACAAAATGCATCATGAAGGCCAAGGAACACACCAGACAGGTCAGAGATAAATCTGTGAAGTTTAAATCAGGGTTAGGTTATAAAAAAATATCACAAGCTGTGAACATCTCATGGAGCACTGTTCAATCCATCATCTGAAAATGGAAAGCGTACGATACAAGGGCAAACCTACCAAGATTTGGCCATCCACCTAAGCTGACAGGCCGGGCAAGGGGAGCATTAAACAGGGAAGCAGTCAGGAGGCCCATGGTAACTCTGGAGGAGCTGCAGAGATCCACAGCTCAGCTGGGAGAATCTGTTCACAGGTTAATTATTAGTTGCACACTCCACAAATCTGGCCTTTATGTAAGAGTGGCAAGAAGAAAGCCTTTATAGAAAGAAAGCCATTTGCAGTTTGCAAGAAGCCATGTGGGGACACAGCAAACAAAATGAGAGCAAATTGAACTTTTTTGGCCTAAAAGCAAAACGCTATGTGTGGCGGAAAACTAACACTGCACATCACCCTGAACCAGGGCCGGTACAAGGCAGGGGCGGACGGAGCGAGTGCCCCTGGCGCTACCATTTCACATAGGAAGGGGGTGCAGTTCTGACACAGACCAGTACACTGGTTGTGTGTGTCATAGATAGGGTTGCCACCTGTCCGGTTTTGACACGTGCCCAGGTTTTCACCCGCCTGAGACCCGGGCACATACCGGCAGTCCAACTTTGCTGTGACCAGTGGTGTAGCATGGGGCAGACGGATCTCTGGCATCCCACGCCCACCATCACTGTCACACACCACTGGAACACTGTTCCGCTCTGAGCGCAGCGATGGGCAGCGGGCGCCCTGTGATCGTCGGCAACCCCCCCCTCTCTCTCTGCGTCGGCAACCCCCCCTCTCTCTCTGCGTCGGCAACCCCCCCCTCTCTCTCTGCGTCGGCAACCCCCCCCTCTCTCTCTGCGTCGGCAACCCCCCCCTCTCTCTCTGCGTCGGCAACCCCCCCCTCTCTCTCTGCGTCGGCAACCCCCCCCCCCCCTCTCTCTGCGTCGGCAACCCCCTCCCCCCTCTCTCTCTGCGTCGGCAACCCCCTCCCCCCTCTCTCTCTGCGTCGGCAACCCCCTCCCCCCTCTCTCTCTGCGTCGGCAAACCCCCCCCCTCTCTCTCTGCGTCGGCAAACCCCCCCTCTCTCTCTCTGCGTCGGCAACCCCCCCTCTCTCTCTCTGCGTCGGCAACCCCCCCCTCTCTCTCTCTGCGTCGGCAACCCCCCCCTCTCTCTCTCTGCGTCGGCAACCCCCCCCCCTCTCTCTCTCTGCGTCGGCAACCCCCCCTCTCTCTCTCTGCGTCGGCAACCCCCCCCTCTCTCTCTCTGCGTCGGCAACCCCCCCTCTCTCTCTCTGCGTCGGCAACCCCCCCTCTCTCTCTCTGCGTCGGCAACCCCCCCTCTCTCTCTCTGCGTCGGCAACCCCCCTCTCTCTCTCTGCGTCGGCAACCCCCCCCTCTCTCTCTCTGCGTCGGCAACCCCCCCTCTCTCTCTCTGCGTCGGCAACCCCCCCTCTCTCTCTGCGTCGGCAACCCCCCCTCTCTCTCTCTCTGCGTCGGCAACCCCCCTCTCTCTCTCTCTGCGTCGGCAACCCCCTCTCTCTCTCTCTGCGTCGGCAACCCCCTCTCTCTCTCTCTGCGTCGGCAACCCCCTCTCTCTCTCTCTCTGCGTCGGCAACCCCCTCCTCTCTCTCTCTCTGCGTCGGCAACCCCCTCCTCTCTCTCTGCAACCCCCTCTCTCTCTCTCGTCGGCAACCCCCTCTCTCTCTCTCTGCGTCGGCAACCCCCTCCTCTCTCTCTCTCTGCGTCGGCAACCCCCTCTCTCTCTCTCTCGTCGGCAACCCCTCTCTCTCTCTCTGCGTCGGCAACCCCCTCCTCTCTCTCTCTCTGCGTCGGCAACCCCCTCCTCTCTCTCTCTCTGCGTCGGCAACCCCCCTCTCTCTCTCTGCGTCAGCAACCCCCCTCTCTCTCTGCGTCAGCAACCCCCCTCTCTCTCTGCGTCAGCAACCCCCCTCTCTCTCTGCGTCAGCAACCCCCCTCTCTCTCTGCGTCAGCAACCCCCCTCTCTCTCTGCGTCAGCAACCCCCCTCTCTCTCTGCGTCAGCAACCCCCCTCTCTCTCTCTCAGCAACCCCCTCTCTCTCTGTCAGCAACCCCCCCTCTCTCTGCGTCAGTCAGCAACCCCCCTCTCTCTGTGTCAGCCCCACCCCCCTGTCAGCAGAACTCAGATTGACATGAAGAGTGAGTGGATTGTTTTTAAACATTTATTTTATTAAAAACTTCCGCACCAGCAGCTGCCCGACGCCTCTCTCTATCTCCCTTATGTTTTGACTCCTCTGTACTTGCCCCCTCCCTCCTCTGTAATTGACCCCCCGTCCCGGGCCCCCTGTGTGCTGGGCCCTCATGGTACCCCCTGATTCTTTCTTAAAACTGGGCGGGGGGGCGCAGTTTGCCATCTTCGCCCTGGGCACCAAATGGCCTTGTCCCAGCACTGCACTGAACACACCATACCCATCATAAAACATGGTGGGGGCAGCATTATGTTGTGGGAATGCTTTTCTTCAGCAGGAACAGGGAAGCTGGCCAGCATTAATAGGAAGATGGATGGAGCAAAATACAGAGCAATCTTAGAAGAAAACCTGTTAAGAGTCTGCAAGAGACTTGAGACTGAGGTGGGGGTTCGTCTTTCAGCAGGATAACGACCCAAAAACATACAGCAAGAGCTACAATGGAATGGTTTAGATCAAAACATATTCATGTGTTAGAATGGCCCAGTCGAAGTCCAGACCTAAATCCAATCGAGAATCTGTGACAAGATTTAAAAAAAGTTACTGTTCACAGACGCTCCCATCCAATCTGACAGAGCTTGAACTATTTTGCAAAGAAGAATGGGTAAAAATGTCACCAGATGTGCAAAGCTGGTAGAGACATACCCAAAAAGACTTGCAGCTGTAATTGCAGTGGAAGGTACAGTATTGTAGATAGAGGCTCCTGCGCTACCGAGGGAAGTCATGTGACATGACGAGACGCGTAGGGATCTAGGAGCATCAGAGTCCACACGCCTGACGCAGCAAGACCCCCCTGCCGTCCGTTTGGTTTCTGTGCCCAGTTTTTATCATCCAAATGTGAGTGCACCTATATGTTTTAATAAACCTGTTCCATTTTTGCGGGGCTGTACTATGGTCTTTTTTTCTCCCATCCTATATGCTGTGTGAGGGTCCCCTCTATCTGCTCCAAGTGTCCACCCAGCTCAGACACAGAAGAAGAGGAGCCAGGTGTGCATCCAGGACTTAGGACGAACTCGGTGTTCGTAGGAGATAGGCCCACCATCCATAACCTCCATGTGAGTGGATGTATGAGTGAATGATGTTGCCTGTTTAGACACTTCCATAACACCATATCCTACTTGCTTTGTATCTTCTCCATGCCTTACTGCTGAGTGCTGATGTCGTTTCTGTCCATTGAAGTGTATTCCTCCTCCCCCTGCCAGAGGTGGTTTTATTTGGCTATCCGTGCCATATCCGTGAGGTGAGGGGCTAGGGACCACCTGAGGTGTTCACTGTACCACGTCCTTTCCCGGCACCATTTCCTCCATCTTTTAGAAACTGTCTTCTGGGACATCTTTGGAACCTGTCTTCTGGGACATTTGGGAAACACTTTCAGAGACTTTTTTGCATTTCTTCACTGATTTATATATTATTATTTGTATTGTTCACTGTGTTACACATTCAGGGGCGCCCCTAGCGGTAGTTCTCCCTGATTTCACATTACTTGGACCAGCACATTGTGTACATTTTACTGCTTGTGAATTTGTACTCCTTTTTTGTCACTTGCCATTGTTTAGTATTCAATATTATCTTTTGTGCTACATTTTGACGGTTTACGTATTGACACTAAACTTATGTACGCCATCACTCTGTTCTAAAAACACCACCCCTCCCCCCCCCCCCTCCCCCACGTTCACCAGCCCAGGGATTTATTCCCGTACCACCCTTGGATTTCACCCACTTTTCACAGCGCAGACACCACCCCCCTTGTTTTTCCATTTGCAGTGGAAGGTAGTTCTACAAATATTGACTCAGGCGGGTCAAATACAAATGCATGCCACACTTTTCAAATAATTGTAAAAAAAAAAAAAAATTATATATTACACCCATTTATCATTTTTCTTCCACTTGACAATTATGTGCCCCTTTGCGTTGGTCTATCACATAAAATCCCAATAAAATAAATTTACATTTTTGGTTATAACATGACAGAATGTTGAAAGTTTCAAGGAGTATGAATACTTTTTCAAGGCACTGTACATTGCAGCTGTAGCTCACTGGGACCACAATATCAGGCAGGTCCAAGAGCCATAATAAGTCATGAGTCATTGCTCTGACTCCTTCAGGAGTATATTTCAGCTTAACCTACTGGGCTCTGTAAACAAGGGGCTTTTCCTCACAAAGAGATAAGGGATAAGATTTACCTGTAGTCCAAACCCAAAAGGATAGCCAGAAAAGAATTATAAACACAAGGGAATATAGTACAAAGTACCTTGAAGGGGATTCTAGTAGCCGGACTTGCTAATAAATGGCAGAGCATCAGAAAGTGACAGTACCTGATATATCCTTGAAAAGCCTTTACAACGTTCCTCACAGCCAAAGGAATGTGAATAGTATCAAATGGCTCCACAACAGCACATGTTCCACCCTTATATTTTCCAAGACGAAAGCCCACCGTTTTGTCCTCCTGATTTGCACCAACACCAATCAGAAATTCACTTTTGTTTCGGTATTCTGTCTGAAAACAGGAGAAAGAAAAGAAATGGCGATGCTTACTAATAAAAGAATGTAACAATTCAAACCATTTACTACTAAAAGTTTATAATTGGTTTGCATCGTGTTCTATAACATTTTCGATAAATACGGTTTTAGGATTACAAAATTTGTAGTTTTGTATTCAAAAAATAAATGTAAAAAAATTAGGCTGAGGGAGCATAAAAATATAAGTTGTTAAATGCCTCGTTAATTTACGTGCACTCTAGCATCAGCGCAAAAGTGCCAGTACCAGGCTGATCACAAAAACCAATGATCCCTGTGTGACAGCAGTGGTTCATCTCTAGCAATCTGAAACACACCTCTCATAGTAATGTCAGCTAGTTTGAAGATTATATAGCAAGTATAATAAAATGCCTGATCTTTCCAATCTGCTGAAAGTGCACATGTGCTCCTACTTAAAAGCACCAACTCCTTCATAGATTTCCAAAGTGGATTGAAGCCCTGTACACACGATCCTAGAAGCCCGTCGGGAAAAGAAAACAACGGTTTTCCTGACAGGATTTCTGTCAGGCTTGCCCTGAAAAGCTGTGTATACACATGGCCACACAAAAACCCGCCATTCTTTTGAATGGCAAGAACGCGGTGACGTTATAGACTACGACGAGCCGGTGTCTCGTTACATTTGATTCCGTCACCGCCATCTTGCTACACCCCACACTATCGTTGTATGCTTCCGCGCATGCGTCAAAGTGTTATCGAGCATGCACGGTTTTTCTACCCTGCAGGTAAGCATACAGACTGGTTTTCTCGGCAGGAAACACTCTGCCGGGAATCCCCGAAAGGGAAAATAGAACCCTGCTCTCTATTTTCCCGTCGGGATTTCTCGACTGTTTTTCTGATGGGAAAACCGCTAGGGAGCATACACACAGCCGGGATTCCCAGCCAAATGCTCTAATGGCAGTTTTCCTGGTCGTGTGTTCGAGGCTTTAGTGGTGGGCGGTAGTGGCACCTACTACAAAAGCTTAATTTTAATTTTTTCTTTGATAGAGTTGATTCAAAAATGCTTTTAAGGCTTTAGTAACAGCAGTTTATATTATCAGATCAAATTACATTATACATACACACACACACACACACACACACACACACACACACACACGGTGTGCAAAAGTTTTAGGCAGGTGTGAAAATATTCTGTAGATTAAAGAATGCTTTCAGAAAAAGTAGTGTTTATTTTTATCAATTAACAAACAATGAAAAGTAAATGAACAGAAGGGAAATCCAAAATCAAACCAATATTTGGTGTGACCACCCTTTGCCTTCAAAAACATCTTTAATTCTTCTAAGTACACTTGCACACCGTTTTTGAAGGAATTGGGCAGGCAGGTTGTTCTAAACATCTTGGACAACTAAAATACAGACCTTCTGTGGATGTAAGCTGCCTCAAATTGTTTTGTCTCTTCATGTCATTTTATACCCTTAATGTTGAGATCAGAGCTCTGTTGGGGCCAAACCATAACTTCCAGGACTCCTCATTCTTTTGTACGCTGAAGATAATTGTTAATGACATTAGATGTATGTTTAGAATTGTTGTCCTGGTGTAGAATAAATTTGGGCCCATTTGATGGCATGCCATAATGGATAATTATCTGCCTGTATGTCTCAGCATAGAGGACTTCATTGATCCTGACCAAACTCCATTTGTGGAAATGCAGCGCCAAACTTGCAAGGAACATCCACCATTACTTTCTCGCTTTCTCCACCATTACAAACTGCTTCCTGCTACAGCCAAATACTTCAAATTTCGACTCAAAAATCCAGAGCACCTGCTGCCATTTTTCTGCACCCCAGTTCCCTGGTGCAGCCAACAGTGAAGCATGGTGGAAGTTACTTGCAAGTTTGGGGCTGCATTTCTGCAAATGAACAAGAGAAATTAGGATGAAGGTACCCCTTTAATCTTGGTGTACAACGCAATTTATTATACTCTTTCTGCAAATGGAGTTGGATATTTGCTCAGCATCAATGGTGTTCTCAATACTGTGAAATACAGGCAGATAGTTATTTATCCTCACATACCATCAGAAAGGCATGCAATTGGCCTCAAATTTAGCAGCAGGACAACCACTATGGGCCAGATTCAGGAACAGTTACGCTGGCGGATCGAGTGATCCGCCAGCCTAACTGTGACTTTGAGCCGGCGTTTCTGTTTTCTGTAACCAGAAAACAAGAAACGCCGGGTTGAAGTTCCGATGCGAGCAGCGTAACTGAGTTTCGCCATCGCATCGTTACTTCAAATTAAAAATGGCGCCGGGGGCGTTCCCGCCGATTTACGCTCAAAAAATATGTTAATGAGCGGAAATCGGCAATTCACGATCGAAATCCGGCGCGACGCAATGACGATACGACGTTTCCGGACGGGATACGCGGCGCATAGATATACCTACATGGGGTTGGAGTATCCTATGTTAGGTATAGGCGTCGTCATCACGTCGGGAAAAAAAAAAAAAACGTCGCTTGCGTAAAACGGTCATGAATGGGAATGTGACGTCATTGACGTTCATTCACAGATTTTGGAGCATGCGCACGGGGATGTTTTGACACTCGACGCATGCGCAGTACGTTGGCGGCGGGATCGCGCGTAGTTAGCATACTACACGCCCCGTACCCGCTAAATTTGAATTCCGCCGGCTCATTTGTGATGCGCTGCCGCAACTTTAGGAGCAAGTGCTTCGTGAATGACAGCACTTGCTCCTAAAATTTCGGCAGCGCAACGCAAATGAGAAGCGTTACTCCAGAGCAAAGATGCTCTGGACTACCTGAATCTGGCCCTATGAAGACAATGTCATTAACACGGAGCTCTATCCAAAAGGGGAAGCGGGTACTTGGTTTTGACAGGTACCCAAACCCATTTCCAAGGATTTACCCCCTTAATGACCAGGCCATATTTTGCGATACGGCGTCGTCGATGCATTCGATGCTGTATCCAAATAAAATTGCCCACAAACATACCTTTCTTTGGGGGTATTTGATCACTTTTCCCCCCCAACTGTACACATACACACAAACTAACAAGTGGAGATTATACAAAACTTCCCATTAAAGCGGTGGTTCATCCTAAATATACTCTTTCCCATGTGATCCAGCATACTGGCATCAGCGCCAGTATGCGTTTTTATTTTTTTAAATGCCCCACTTACTGTGTAATCCTTAATTTTGATTTATTTCCCCTGCGGTGGATGGCGCCTGCATAGCCCGTCACGGCTTCCAAAAATACCAGATTTAGGACTCGGGTATTTCCGGCGCTATGCTATTTCTCCGAGCCCTATGGCTATGGCGCGTCACGCACTCCGAAAGAAGCCGAAATAGGACTCGGAGAAATACGGCGCCTGCGCAGTCAGCTCCTAGGTCTGTGCGCAGGCGCCGCATAGCGCCGGAAATATCCGAGTCCTAAATTGGGTATTTTCGGAAGCCGTGACGGGCTATACAGGCGCCATCCACCGCGGGGGAAATAAATCAAAATTAAGGATTACACAGTAAGTGGGGAATTTAAAAAAAAAAAAAACAGCATACTGGCGCTGACGCCAGTATGCTGGATCACATGGGAAAGAGTATATTTAGGGTGAACCACCGCTTTAATGAATGACAAGGTGCCAGCTTCTGCAGCATTTTGTTGTACAAGGCAAGAAAATCTGCAGGTAGCCAACTTGTGTGTATCTGTTCACTGTAATCAGCTTTTTCGTTGATTTGGCTTACCTGTGTAAATTACAGTTAAAGCTGAAGTTTTTATTTTATCTTTTTGCTAGAGAGCCCCAGGGACATAACTTGCCTGTAATAAAGTGTGTCCCATGCCCAGCTTGTTGCTGCATAGTGTAGAAATCTCACTGCTGCGGGGATTAACGTTGGTTATTGCAAGTGTGAGAGATTTACACTGCTCGCCCCTATTCATAGAACTCATACTATTCCTTCCTAGAATGCAAAGTGTTCTGTGAATGGAGGACAGGCAGATGACTGACATGATCTCCTTCCTTTTTGCATCCTGAGAAAGAATACAATTCCATAAAAGAGCCAATGCGGAAGGAGCGGATGAGTGGTGCTGGAAGATCAGCTTCTTCCCCCATCAGATGCACAACCTTGCTGCATAGCAAAAAATAACACTAAACTTCAGCTTGAAAACTGACATTCTGCTGACAAGTTAAAGTGAAACTCCAGGTAAAAACTGTTGAAATAAATGACTATGAATTTCAAAATACAAACCTAACATTTAGTATGTAAATGTAGATATTTTCGAAATATCGCCAATGCCTTCTTTCGAGTGTGAAACATTAGCTTTATATTGGGAGGATATGCTTACACAATACCATTCTGTCTCAAAACGTATAAATAAGCTACATTAAACAATAAGCGTTTGTTAACCACTTAAGGACCGCCTACTGCACATATACGTCGGCAGAATGGCACGGCTGGGCACATCAACGTATATATACGTTGATTTTAGTACCCAGCCGTGGGTCACGGGCGCGCGCCCGCGGCGCGCTCCTGTGACCCGGTCCGAAGCTCCAGGAACGGGACCGCGTTACTCGCGGACCCGATCGCTGCTGCAGTGCGGCGATCCGTCCCTGGAGCTGAAGAACGGGGAGAGCCGTGTGTAAACACGGCTTCCCCGTGCTTCACTGTGGCCGCAGCATCAATCGCGTCATCCCTGTAATAGGGGGACGCGATCGATGACGTCACACCTACAACCTCACCCCCCTACAGTTGTAAACACACACAGGGAACACTCAAATTCACAGCGCCCCCTGTGGTTAACTCCCAAACTGCAACTGTCATTTCCACAGTAAACAATGCAATTTAAATGCATTTTTTGCTGTGAAAATGACAATTGTCCCAAAAATTTGTCAAAATTGTCCGAAGTGTCCGCCATAATGTCGCAGTCACGAAAAAAAAACGCTGATCGCCGCTATTAGTAGTAAAAAAAAAATAATTAATAAAAATGCAATAAAACTATCCCTTATTTTGTAAACGCTATAAATTTTGCGAAAACCAACCGATAAACGCTTATTGCGATTTTTTTTACCAAAAATATGTAGAAGAATACGTATCGGCCTAAACTGAGGAAAAAAAATTGTTTTTTTATATATTTTTGGGGGATATTTATTATAGCAAAAAGTAAAAAATATAGAATTTTTTTTTAAATTGTCGCTCTATTTTTGTTTATAGCGCAAAAAATAAAAAACCGCAGAGGTGATCAATTACCACCAAAAGAAAGCTCTATTTGTGGGGAAAAAAGGACGCCAATTTTGTTTGGGAGCCACGTCGCACGACCGCGCAATTGTCAGTTAAAACGACGCAGTGCCGAATCGCAAAAAGGGGCAAGGTCCTTTACCTGCATTTTGGTCTGGGTCTTAAGTGGTTAAAGTGGATGTAAACCCAAAAAAATAAAAAATAAATTGATGTCACAATGTAGAGTATAAGATTTCCTATCATCTGTGCCCAGTCTTGCCACACAGAGTTAATCCAGATCTGAGAAATCCTCTTTTAATGTTTAGTGAAAATGAACAGCCTTCCAGATAAAAACCTGCCTAAATAAAAAGTCAGTTTTCTCTCTTCTTGCTTTGAGTGACAGGTTATTTACATATCTAGCTTGGACGTGTTTATCATATGTTATGTTTATCATAATATGAGGTGATCCACAGTATAAAAAGTGAGAAATCCACCCCTCCCCCACATAACACATCCTGGTAATATACAATGAACTTTGGATCACCTCATGTTATGATAAACATGTCCAAGCTAGATATGTAAACAACCTGTCACTGAAAGCAAAAAGAGAGAAACAGACTTTATAATTTGGCAAGTTTTTATCTGGAATTTTGTTAAAGGGGTTGTAAAGGTACACGTTTTTTTACCTTAATGCATCCTATGCATTAAGGTAAAAAAACATCTCACAGCACCGCCCCCCCCCCGTTGTACTTACCTGACCGTTCGAATCTCCCGGGCGCGTCCACGTCGTCCTCTTCGGTTCCCAGCCTGGCCGTTGATTGGCTAGGCTGGGCAGATTGATAGCAGTGCAGCCATTGGCTAGCGCTGCTGTCAATCAGAGCGGATGACGCGGCGCGCCGGGGGCGGAGCCATGTGATACAGTCGGCGGCTATGGCCGCCGCTGTATCACGGGAGCGCGCTCGCAAAAGCTTTCCTCCATGCGAGCGCCCTCGCATGAAGAGGGAAAGCTTTTGCGAGGAGGAGCCCAGACAGCCGCCGAGGGACCCCAGAAGACAGCTTTCCGGGCCACTCTGTGCAAAACGAACTGCACAGTGGAGGTAAGTATAACATGTTTGTTATTTTTTTTTTTTTAAAGCCCTGACTTTAGTGTCCCTTTAATTTGCACTGAACATTAAAAGAGGATTTCTCAGATCTGGATTAACTCTGCGTGGCAAGACTGGACACAGATGATAGGAAATCTTATACTCTACATTGTGACATCCACTTGTACCCAAAAAAATATAAATCGATCCTGCTCCTTTAAAGCATGTTATAGGACAGTGTCCTGTGTCATTTGGCCCCCTGTAACACCTAAAAAAACCTGGCTGATCCTGCCAGTTTCTCCCCACCCCACTAGAAAATGACCACGGTGTATCATGGCTTCCCAGACCAGACACAGTGGTCAGTTTACGTACCTCTGTTTCAGCAGCCTGCTATCTTCTGCTCCCGTGACCTCCTCTCCCCTCTCTCTGTGTTTAAGCCGACCCTCCTGCTGCTCTCATAACACTGAACCTGTATACACCATCAGCACTGTCTTCTACTGCAGTGTCCCCCTCTGTGAATGATTTATAAATATAAATGCTGTAAATACCTAATTTAAGAGCCGAGATTGCGATTACATGACCAGCCAGCTCTTTCCTCCTCCCCTCCAGACTGACATCAGCAGTGGAATCTCAGCCCAGCCCGCTGCATCTCTCAGAGGAGATAACTGGCCAGTCATGCGATCGTGGCTGTGAAATGAGGCATTTGCAGCATTTTTTTTTTTTTTATAGATCACACACAGAGGGGGGTACTGCAGTAGGAGGCAGTGCTGGTGGTGTATACAGGATAGAGTGACTTAACAACCACTTTAAGCTATCCATTTAGCATCTGTACCTGGGCTGGAGAAGGCTTCACTCCTTCCAAAGGACAACAAACTTTGTTATGCTTCTGTTTCTGCACAAACAGCCATGGCAATAAGGCCTTGTTAGTATTTCCTATCTCCCTGGAGGAAGAAAAAAAAAAAATCATAGGTTAAATGTGAATATTAGGCAGAAAATAAAAACACCAAAATATACAGCCATTTGTATGCTAAAGCCTAGTACACACTATCATGTTTTTTTTTTATTCAACCCAAAACTGTCAGTACACTGGCTCTGACCGCAGCTAACAACCAGATGTTAGTACAGCGCCCCCCCCCCCCCGTTGTGTTCGGACACGCCCCCCCCCCCCCCAGAACACTCTGGTCAGCACTCCAAGCCTAGTTTTACAGCATGCACAACCAACTTATGTCAGACCGACTGCCATACACGTGGGCCGAATGTTGGCCGTTTTTTATTGAACCAGCCAATGCCGCCCGACATTCGGCCCATGTGTACTAGACATTCGGCCCATGTGTACTAGGCTTTAAGCTTGCGTTTAGCTTAGTACAGCGATCCCCCAACTAAGGTATTGTGTTCGGACAGGGGGATGCACATACCCCAGCAAAACTACAATTTTGCGCCCAGAGATCAGGTTTTGACTTTATATCAGAAGCATGCCTGGCCATGCTGTTTGCAACATAATTTATAGTAACAAGGCAGTGGGAAACAATTACTTTGTTAGTCTTTGGAGAACATGTTCACATTCTTGTTCCTTCATTTTAAGTTGCTCTTCATATGGAACTTGCCACAAAGGAGTCACCACATCAGCAATCTGCTTACTGAGAGGCTCCTCTTCGGCACTCTCCTGTGCAGCATGACGCTTCGATTCAGGTTGTTCCTTGTCATCATCCTCCTGTTTTCTTTTCTTCATTATAGGATCTGCCTTTGGTTTTGCAAGTCGGACACTAAGGGCTCGACTTTTCCACATTGCTCCATGTATAACCTTCATAGCTTTATCTCTTTCCTCTTCACTTTTAAAAGTCACAAATGCAAAGGTTTGTTTATGAATTAACTTTATTTTATGAGGATTTAATCCATATTTGGCAAGAAATTTCTTAAGGTCGCTAAAGCCTATATACTTTGGCAAGTTCTGGATCTCTACTTTGTAAATCTCTGATGTGAACATATCATCTTTGATATATCTGTAAATTCCAGTGTCATCAGCATTCGTGGTGCTGCCTGTAGCTGCACTGTCAGATAGTGCAGCAATATCCCCATCAGCAGCATCATCTTTATCTGGTCCTGTATCACCTGTGCTGACCACCTTATCAGCTTTAACTTTTTCCTCTCCTTTGTCCTCATTTTCAATGCTGCTAGATTGTGCTAGTTGTTTAGGACAGCTTGCATCTGCCTCAAGACCTTCCATTCTTTCTGCAGTTCTGG
The DNA here is from genome assembly GCA_029574335.1 of Rana kukunoris. NCBI lineage: Eukaryota > Metazoa > Chordata > Amphibia > Anura > Ranidae > Rana > Rana kukunoris. Next base: position 215,801,667 of record CM056049.1, on the reverse strand, counting down.
AAAAGAAAAAAAATGATTGTAACATCATTATTATTATCTGGCTAAATTAAGCAAAAAAATATTGTGATGTACCAGCCATTTTTTTTTTTATACTACCACAAAAAAAAATGCTTAGTTACAGTACATAGACTACTAGGGAGGAGAAGCTCCACAATGGTCAAGCAAAATGAGAAGCAGATCTGCATGCCTTGAAGACCGATGTTCACAATAATAGCTAGGCTACCTTCATAAAGTGATGAAATTATGCCTCTTCCCCCACAGTCACTACAAATCCACATTTACAGTACCATTCCCTACATGTGCAGTGTTCCCACATCCAGTTTTAATGCATGCTTTCTAGCAGTTTTCAAGCCCAGGAGCTGATCAATTCAGCTTGGTGCTAAACTTCAGCTGCCACCAACAGCCAGCGTTGCAGCATTAGGAGCGCTGGTAAACCCTGACACCAGGAGTAATTTTCATTACATTTGTTATTTTTGAACTGGTACACAGGACTTGAATTATTAATGACATCATCAGAAAATGCTCTGTCCAATTGCGATGATGGACCTTCCAAGAGGTAGATTTCCTAGGTTTAAGCATGAAGCAATAGCGGAGTCTATGCGATCCTAATGTTTCAGGATTTAGAGAATCAACTGCCAAGTCATTAAAACCAGTCACTGTGAAGCAGGATAATATGCCTGCCCCTGAGACAGCAGGTTGGGTCAGATGAAAAGTGCCCACAGAATTTCTCCCAGGAGTCAGAGAATGTCTGAGCACCAAGTCCATCTGGAGTATCAGTTAAAACTGCTCCCTGGGGTCAGCACTACATCCACTGCAAAGGCTCATGTATCCCTAATCCTTGCCTCAAACCTATCCACCTTGTTGAAGTGGGATGCCAACAGATCCATGTCTGGCGTCGCCCACTGTTGATAGATGTCCCGTAACACTTTGGGATGAAGAGATCATTCCCTCAAATCCAGACAATGACGACTGAAGAAGTTTGCCGCTATTGTCTACTCTGGGGACAAGCCTTTCAGCCCAAGACAAAATTAGGTCTGCTTCTGTAATGACGAGTACACACGATTGGAATTTCCGACAACAAATGTTCGATGTGAGCTTTTGATATTCCGACCGTGTGTATGCTCCATCGGACATTTGCTGTCAGAATTTGACAACAAATGTTTGAGAGCTGGTTCTCAATTTTTCGGACAACAAAAGTTCTTGTCGGAAATTCAAATCATCTGTATGCAATTCCGATGCCTAAAAATCCTACGCATGCTCTGAATCATTCAACTTAATTCTTCTCGGCTTGTCATAGTGTTTTACATCACTGCGTTCTCGATGTTCGGAGTTTCAGACAACATTTGTGTGACTGTATGTATGCAACACAAGTTTGAGCCAACATTCTGTCGGAAAAACATTCACGGTTTTGTCAGAAATTCCGATCGTGTGTACGCGGCATTAGTCATGCAGCTTCTGGTGCTACCCTGACAACTGCTGTAGACCTTAACCGTGGCTTTGTCTGACTGAACTCTCGTTGGTTGTCCATAAAGCCAGTCAGTCCACTACAGCAGAAAAAGGCTAATACCCGTTAGCTTGAGAATGTTAGTAGAAAGTCCCATGAGGACCCCCACAAAGGCAATGTCCTTTGGACAGTTTCTGTCCCTAGGACACCGCCCCAGCCCAAAACACTGGCATTTGTCATGAGAACCGTCCACGATTCCAGCGCAGGGCGAGGTGGCTGTGATATCCTGGCCTTCGGAGACAGGCACATGGGCCAGTGCAGAAACTGAGGTAGCTTGTCCCCTGCAGTCAGCACACAAAGGCCTGCAGTGAAACTGGGTACACAATCTCCCCCTGAAGTTCCCAGAATTTACCTTCCACTTTCATTTTAGCGTGGAACTCTGAATTGCCTTATGTTCCTATGCTGTATTCACGGCTCTGCCCCCTCATCCCATTTCCCCTGTGCTTGACGTCTATCATGCGATTGAGAGGATCCCCTAAGGAGGTACTAACAGCAAGTCTCGTGGAGCATGATGGGTGCAGCTGCAATGCGTCTCACAACTTAAGGCTGCTGGATAACCCATTGATGGCTGATGCAGAGACCTGGACCACAATTTGAAGCAGAGTAGTATTGAACCTGAAGTTTGCCTTGTCTGCAGGAAAGCATGTGCTTAAAAGGGGTTGTAAATGTTTGTTTTTTATTTTCTAAATAGGTTCCTTTAAGCTAGTGCATTGTTGGTTCACTTACCCTTTCCTTCTATTTCCCTTCTAAATGTTTTTTTCTTTGTTTTCTTTGTCTGAATTTCTCACTTCCTGTTTCTTCTCAGTAAGGTGTTTAGTAAACTGTTCTAAATGACTTTCCATCGCTCAGATGATGGTGGAAAGCTTACTGAGGAGGAACAGGAAGTGAGAAATTCAAACAAAGAAAAAAACATTTAGAAGGGAAATTGAAGGAAAAGGTACCATATTTTCCGGCATATAAGACGACCTTTTGGATGCAAAAAAATACATCCAAAGTCGGGGGTCGTCTTATACGCCAGGTCTGACTCCGGTCAGGCTGCGGGCACAATCTTCCTACCTTATTTCTGGATTCCAGGCTGCGGGCATCCATAGATTTAAAAGACGTGCCTCCCCCTCAGATTGTTCCGTGATAGGCGGAACACAAATTTTCCTAGCAGGGCCTCTGTTCTGTGTTCCGCCTATCACGAATGCCTTCTCATCCTCGGACGAGAGGACATCCGTGATAGGCGGAACACTGAACAGAGGCCCTGCTGGGAAAATTTGTGTTCCGCCTATCACGGAACAGTCTGAGGAGAAGCGCGGCTTTTGATTTATGGATGCCCGCAGCCTGGAAGCCAGAAATAAGGAGGAAGATCGTCTTGGCTGGCACAGTGGGGGCAAGTGATGGCACAGTGGGGGCATGTAATGTAATGGCACAGTGGGGCATGTAATGTAATGGCACAGTGAGATTTGAAAAACAGCCTGTTTCTGTCACCGGTTGTTCCTGTCAGCGGTTGTTCTCGATACCCCTCAGCTTCCAGAAAGATTAGTAGGAGGGAGGTAGTCTTATATGGCGAGTATATCCCAAAACCAACATTTTTCCTGGAAAAATAGGGGGTCGTCTTATACGCCAGCAAATACGGTAAGTGAATCAACAATGCACTAGCTTAAAGGAACCTATTTAGAAAAAAAAAAAATAAAAAAAAAAATGAACCTTTACAATCCCTTTAAGATAGCACCAGAGCTGAGGTACAAACAACAATTGTGAAACTGCACATAGTGTGGGTTATTGCATGCCCATGTGTCAAAGGGAATGCAACAAAATCAACAGTGAGGAATGTGTTGCTCATCATACCATGGCAACAACACATTTAAAGTTTTACAGCTGCCCTGACTTGTAGAGCACTCTATATCTAACTGCACTTTGTTGCACCACTGTACCAAGTGTGCCCACCAAACACAGAGCCCAGTGCCAGAGGCCAGACCCCGTCAGCTTTGCTAATGGGTCACACATGTGAAAGCTGCAGCAATTAACCGCAGTGGCTGTAAATGCAGCTAGGTAGAGAAAGGACTTCTCCATATGAAAACAGGATTACAAGATAGAGCCTATTCTCAGCAGAGAGAGATCATCCACCACCTAGACACTAGGGTTGTCCCGATACCGATACTAGTATCGGGACCGATACCAAGTATTTGCGGGAGTACTTGCTCCCGATGCCTGGCCGAATACTTTTTTTTGTATTTATCAACATGTTCTGTGAAAATTCTTTGAGTTTTTTACTACTGCGTGACAAGCAAATAAAACATTCTTATTCATTTTTACTCATTTTTATTCTTTTATAATGTCTTGAGTTAGAGTTCTTCATAATTCTAAAGAAAATATCCTTAGTCTGTATTGTGGTTTGAAAACTATCACATGACATTTAAAAAACATATCGGTATTGGCGAGTACATGAAAAAAAAGTATCAGTACTTGTACTTCGGTCCTAAAAAAGTGGTATCGGGACAACCCTACTAGACACTAGCAAAAAACATGGACAGGCTAAAAGTAAAAAAAATTAAAATAAAGTGCCTGGACATACACTGAGAAAAATCTGAACATACAAAATGTAGTAAAATAAATATACACTCTATTGCCAAAAGTATTGGGACACCTGCCTTTACACGCAAAATTTAAATGGCATCCCAGTCTTACTCCGTAGGGTTCAATATTGAGTTGGTCCACCCTTTGCAGCTGTAACAGCTTTAACTCCTCTGGGAAGGCTGTCCACAAGGTTTAGGAGTTTGTCTATGGGAATGTTTGGCCATTCTTCCAGAAGCACATTTGTTAGGTCAGGTACTTATGTGGGACGAGATGGCCTGGCTCACAATCTCTGCTTTGATTCAGCCCAAAAGTGTTCCATCAGGTTTAGGTCAGGACTCTGTGCAAGCCAGTCAAGTTCCTTCACCCAACAAACTTGCTCCGATGTCTTTATGGATCTTGCTTGGTGCATAGTCATGTTGGAACAGGAAGGAGCCATCCCCAAACTGTTCCCACAAGCTTGGGAGCATGAAATTGTCCAAAATGTCTTGGTATGCTGATGCCTTTAAGAGTTCCCTTCACTGAACTAATGTGCCAAACCCAACCCCTGAAAAACAACCCCACACCATAATCCCCCCTCCACCAAATGATTTGGAGGGGTGGTCCAAAACTTTTGGAAATATAGGGAGGATGAGCGAGTTTGGGGTGAATGAACTTGACTGGCTTGCACAAAGTCCTAACCTTAACTTGATAGAACACCTTTGGAATGAATTAGAATGGAGACTGCAAGCCAGACCTTCTTGTCCAACATCAGTGCTTGACCTCACACATGAGCTTCTGACAGAATGGTCAAACACTTTCACAGACAGACTTCTTAACCTTCCCAGAAGAGTTAAAGTTGTTATAACTGCAAAGGGTGGGCCAACTCAATATTGAACCCTACAGACTAAAATGCCATTTAACGTCATGTGCGTGTAAAGTCAGGTGTCCCAATACTTTTGGCAATATGGTGTATCTTGAGCAAAGATTTACCCTTGTCTATTCTTCTGTTTTTCTGTGCATGGTTTAGAAGAAAGAGTACAACTCCACAAACTTTTAGGACTGTAGCAATGGAAGTTTGCTTGTGGTATTTTGCTCTTCTGTGTCGCTCCTAAAATAGCCTCTCTTGCATTCACAAAAACTTTTAGTGCAGGAAACCCTGCAAATTACAATAAAGAAAGAAATGGTAAGTGCACATAAACAGATATGATTCACATTACATTTTAACCGGTGTTTCAAATCCTGATGCACAAGTGAGGAATAAAAGATGCAATTTTTTATGAGCTTTACTGGACATGGAGAGTGACAGTTTGTAAAACACAAGGGCTTGTCTAACACTAAGAAGATTTGGGTTGCTGTGAAATTCACACTGAAAAGGAAGAGGAAAAAAAATAAAAAAAAATCTGCATAAACAGAGATCTCCAATAAAAACCACATGCCAAAATGACCAGTAAATCCAGAGATTTGGACAGCTTAAATGGGTTGTAAAGGATTTTTTTTTTTTTTCATAATAAGCATTCTTTACTCAGTGGCGCCGTGTCAGGAGCGGGCTCCGAAGGTCCGGCACTGTAAGCCAGACATTTAGAGCGCATGCGCCACTGTCATCAGTAGCATGCACTCTAAATTACTCCTAAACTGTGCAAGTTTAGGAGATAGTCACAGTACCTACAGGTAAGCCTTATTATAGGCTTACCTGTAAATACAAGTGGTAGTACAGCGTTTACTACCAGTTTAAAAATCCTCCTGTCAGCTTCCAGGCAATTAGGTGGAGGAGCAGAGAATTCAGATGGAACCCCGTTCCCTGTGATAATAAATCCAGACAATTTTGTAGAATCCAGGGAGAACGGACTGCCAGAGACTTCTGTCCCAGCATCCTTTTGGACATAAGTGGCTATCAAAATGACTTCCGATCATGGTCCTAGATGATCTTCATGATCACTGGGGGTAGTAAAGATAATGGGGGAAATTGTAATGCCAACAGAGAAATGGCAAGGCATACCCAAGACCTGAAAAAATATGTTTCTTGTTCTTCTGGTAAACTAGGGACAGGGTAGGTGGGTCCATGGATGGACATGGGGAATTAGCCACGACACTACAAATTGCAGCCACCCTGATTGGATCCACTATTGCAAGGTAAGGCAAACAACTGAAAGTGTACAATCCAAGCACACCAGTTTGATAAAGCATTCCCCCACACACAGACATTATAAAAACTCTCATGCAAACAGCACATTCAGTTATAGCCAGGATACATTTTTCATACAAAGTTTGCTATATGAATCAAAGCTTAAATCGTTTGTGAACCCAACAAAAACATGAATCCTGCTCCTTTAAAGCATTTTTTTTACAGCACAGTGCTTGTGCTGTGTAATTTGGAACCCTGTAACACAGGGGTCTCAAACTCCCGGCCCGCGGGCCAGTTGCGGCCCGCAGACCAAGATTTTGCGGCCCACTGACAAGCCCTTCCCCCGGACAGTGTCATACTCATACTTTGCAGCGCATGCAGCGCAGCGCGGTACCCTTTCCCTGCAGCCCCCCCACGTACTCATCTTTGTGTCCGGCAAAGCAGGGGTGTGCGTCATGTGACGTCAGCAGCGTAGGGCGGCGCTGCCGTCACGCGCCTGTCCGCACTGAAGTGAAGAGCTGAGCGCCCTCGTCAGCAGCGCGTCCTTCAAGGTAAGCTGCTGCTACTGTAATGCCAGTTAGCAGATGCTATCACAGGGTGGTAGGGGGAATAGGGGGTGCTACTGCTGCGGGGGGGGGTTGTTGTTGGATGATTGGGAGGTGTGTACAGTTCAAATATGTTTTTGTCTTCCAGCCCCAGTCATGTCTTACTCAAAACCTGCTATGAAGAGAAAGGTTGATGATGAGCACAGAATTTTCCAGAAGAAGTGGGAGATGGAATATTTTTTTGTGGAGCACAGGAGTATTCCGACGTGCCTTATATGCACTGAGAATGTTGCGGTGCACAAGGAGTACAATATCAGACGTCATTATATAACTAGACATGCTGAGGAGTATGCTAAATACCAGGGAGATGAGAGAGAGGCCCAGGTTGCCAAACTTAAAAAATGTCTACTGAGGCAACAAGAGCTTTTCAAGAAAGCAAACAAAGAGAGTGATGCAGCAGTTGAAGCTAGTTACATAGTGAGTGAGATGATTGCTAGGGCAGGAAAGCCATTCAAGGAAGGAGAGTTCATCAAAAATTGCATGTTACAGGCTGCAGGTATAGTCTGTCCAGAAAAGAAGGGTCAGTTTAACAACATCAGCCTTTCAGCCAACACAGTGGCAGAGCGCATTTCTGACCTGTCAGGTAACATTTATGAGCAACTGTGTGAAAAAGGTAAACATTTCCATTCATACTCAGTCGCTCTTGATGAGAGCACAGATGTTACTGACACTGCGCAGCTCGCAATATATGTCCGTGGTGTTGATGACAATTTTGAAGTGTTAGAGGAGGTGCTTACAGTGATTCCAATGCATGGCCAGACCACTGCTCAGGAGATATTCTGCCAGCTGTGCAAAGCCATAGTAGATGCTGGCTTATTATGGAAGAATTTTGTAGGTATAACAACTGATGGAGCGCCATCAATGACAGGGAGGAAAAAATGGACTTGTGGCACTTGTTCAAAGAAAACTACAAGAGGCGGGTGTGGAAGAGGCCATTGCTCTGCACTGCATTATCCATCAGCAGGCCCTTTGCAGCAAATGCCTGAAGTTTGATAATGTGATGTCTGACGTTGTGAAATTCATCAACCATATCAGATCCAGAGGTTTGAGGCATCGGCAGTTCCGTGCCTTTTTAGAGGAAATAGAGTCAGTATATGAGGATGTTATATACTTCACTGAGGTGCGTTGGCTTAGCAGGGGAAACGTCTTAAAGAGGTTTTTTGAGTTGAGAGCAGAAGTTAAAGCTTTCATGGAGATGGATGGGGCGGTTGTTCCTGTACTAAGTGATCCCAAATGGCTCATGGACTTGGCTTTTCTTGTTGACATCACACAGGAGCTGAATGTACTAAACAAGAAGTTACAAGGCCAGGGGCAGCTTGTCACTGTTGCCTATGACAATGTCAAAGCATTCACTGCAAAACTGGTGTTATGGAAAGCACAGCTGTCTCAGACAAACCTCTGCCATTTCCCAACATGCAAGGTACTTATGGACTCGGGCACACCATTCAGTAGTATTAAATATACTGATGCCATTGCAAAGCTACAGGAAGAATTTGATGACAGGTTTGCAGACTTCAAGACACACACAGCCTCTTTTCAAATGTTTGCTGACCCCTTTTCCTTCAATGTGGAAGATGCACCCCCTGCGCTTCAAATGGAGCTAATTGATCTGCAGTGCAATTCTGAACTCAAAGCTAAGTTCAGGGATATAAATGGAAAAACAGACAAGCTTGGACAATTTATGAGAGAATTGCCCACCAGCTTTCCTGAGATTTCCAGGGTGTTCAAGCGGATCATGTGCCTTTTTGGGAGTACCTATCTGTGTGAAAAGCTTTTCTCCACCATGAACTTTAATAAGTCAAAGTACAGGGCCAAACTTACTGATAAGCATCTTCAAGCCATATTGAGGGTGTCAGTTGCTTCCTCACTCAAGCCAAATGTTGCTGAGCTGTGTAGGAGGAAGCGCTGCCAGGTCTCTGGCAACAAGAAGTAGGAAGTAAGAGAAACTTCTGTTCTTTACAACCGTTAATGTTTAGAACTATTATTAAGATTGCATCAGTTGTACATTTTAAAATTTTGGTCCAATACTTGATGCGGCCCAGCCTCACCCAGCTTATACCTCCAGTGGCCCCCAGATAATTTGAGTTTGAGACCCCTGCTGTAACACCTAATAAACCTGGCTGATCCTGCCAGTTTCTCCCCTCCCCTATGTAAAGGCCTGCCCTATCTCCCTCCTGCTGTAGGAATATCCAATATATTTTAATACTATCTGTTTTGTCTCCCAATACAGTGGCCCCGTCTGTTTTATAAAAAAAAGATCCTCCTTTACCGTATCTCACGGCGGCTCCCGACGGTCACGTGACCAGCCATGTATCCTTTCTCCTCCCCGCCTCCCGCTGACGTCAGTGGGGAAATCTCTGCCCCACCTGCTGCTTCTGTCAGACATGCACAGAGAGGTGACATGACCGGTTACACGAGTGCCAGGAGCCACGTGAGATATGGTAAAGGAGGAATCTTAAAAAAACAGACAGGGTCCATCTGTTATAAGGAGACAAAATAGATTATGTTAACATGTGAAAGTGGGTTAACAACCACTTTCAATTTTACAACCTCCACATTCTTGGATTACTTTAAAAATACAATGATTAGAAAAGCTTTGCCAAAGCAAGAATCACAAGGTAATTGGTATAGGCTTATCTTAGGTAGTGAAGCTCTAAAAGTACATTTGTAATTGAATACTAGTACTAATACTAATACTAGTACTAGTACTAATGATGACCAGTCCCACTTCCTATAGAAGGAACAGGTCAAAAAAGCAATGAACTGAAGTTGCATACATCTGTCAAGCAGCAAGGTCCAGTGCATGCCTTAAGGGACAACCCACAGGTAAGCAACTTGACCAGAAACACAGGCACACCAGTACCTAGTCACCTGAGGGGGAGGGGGGGGGGCAGGAGGATTATTGGGTGGAAGGGGCTTTTTAATCTCAACTCTGGTTTGTGTTTCCTGTTGAAGGTGGAGCCATTCATCTCTCAAGTAGATGTCCTTGAAGATGGTTTGAGTAAAAGGAAAAACACGAATTAGAGTCACTGTCAAGGTAACTTTTTCTAGATGTAGCATTAAATCAAAAATAGTAATAATTGATCTCTAGGCAAACTCTTGAGCTTAAAGGAGTTGCCAGAGGGAGTTGTCTGAGGCAGGGGAGGAGTCGAGAGAGCCGCCGAAGGACCCCAGAAAACACAGTTCAGGGCCACTCAGGCTTTCACATTGGGATTGCAGATGCAGCTTCTTACAGGCGCTTTACAGGCACTTTAACGCTAAAGTGCCTGAAAAACGCTGCAGTGTGAAAGGGGTCTAAAAGAAAAAAAAGGGCCAGAAGGAAAATGGCAGTTGTCGCATTTTTTTTTCCTTTTTTTAATGTGTCACGCGATATTTGCGCAGCAGTTTATCAAATGCTAATTTTTAGGGAAAAGGAAATACATTTTAGTGCACACAATACACATTTTCTTTTTGTAAAATATAAAACATGTTGTTAAGCAAAGTAAAAGGGTACCTAACACATCACACTTTAAAATTTCACTCGGGGAATAGTGACAAACTTTGGTACCTAAAAATCTCCATAGGCGATGCTTTAAAAGCCTTTACAGGTTACCAATTTCAAGCTACACAGGAATCCTAGCACAAGAATAATTGCCCTCACTATGACGTTCGTGGCAATACGTGTGGTGCGAACACCGTTTACCCATGCATGCGAGACCTAGGTATGAGTTTGCATTTGTGCGTGAGCACAGGAACACTTTGAATAAATGTTTTCCTTTTATTATTTAATAAATTGTTTACACTTTTATTTTCCTAGTAACTTTACTGCTAATAATCAGCATCCCTTGATGATATGTACTGAGATCTCTTCTCTGCCCTTGAAAGCATCTGACCCAACCAAGGGAAGTTTTATCAGGTGCTTTACAAGCCAGTAATGGCTTCTAAACATTAAACTGAAACCAGGAAGTGACAAAAACGTTATTGCTTCTGGTTTCATACACCATAGACATTATCAGCGAATGGAAGTTCCTGCATCTCTATGGTGTGCCGACTCAACCACCCACATCAGTCCCAGGCTCCCTGGTGAAATGGAAGAGCCATTTAAAGGGAATGGTGGGTGGTAAGGGCCACCCCCTGTAAAAGTGACCGGGTGGCTGTATAGCTGCTTGGATCAGTTTTACATCATAAAGCTTCACGTGACGTAAAAAAAAAAAAAAAAGATTCAAGTATCACGGCTGCAGCTATGATTCTGGTAGAACCACTTAAGCCCAAGGACATACAGGTAGGCAAGGGTTATAACCGCTATCAGCTTCTTTATTTTTGCTGTCCTCCTGGGAGGATTTCCTTTGTCTTAAAACGAAAAAAAAGATGTTAGAATTACCTGCTCTGTGCAACGATGCTCGTGGTCCCCTACCAGCCCTGTCTGCTCCTTATTTTTCTGAGTGCCCCCTCCACAAGCTGGATGCTTAGGGGGCACCTGGACGGGTGCTTTGCTGAGCAGGGCTGTGTGTGTATCTGTAAACACACACAGTACCAGCAAGCCACACCCCTCGCTCCACAGGAGTTTGCCTATAGCTCCCGCTGCTCTCCAAGTCACCTGTGACTGCAGAAAGAGGACAGTGCTGAATCAGAGAAAGGTGTCAGGAAAGGGTTGACGGGTGGGAGGGAGGGACAGTTAGTGTGGTATTTTTATAATAATGAAGAGAATGCATTAAGGTTAAAAAAAAAAAGAAGAAAACTCCCATCCAAGAAAGTTGTCCCCATTGGATAGTTTTCTCTCATCTCTTATTCTGAGGACAATTCAAATTTGCACTTGGAGACTCTTGTGGATAACTAAGGAAAGGAAATAGAAGGAAAGCTGTAAAGTGACCTGGGGTGTGCATTGGTCACAAGGTCGGTATGCCTACCCAACAAGTAATTAGAAATACAGAATAAGTGAAATAAAGGGAGCGGGTGGGATAACACGAGAAGAAATGCAGACAGAAAGGGAGGATCAGGGGCTGGCCTTTTAAAAAGCGAGACTCCTCCCACAAATTCAGGCAGGCCTGCATCCCACCTTCCTACATGTTGGCTTCCCCTAACTCTCTATGCAGGTAACAAAATGAAACAAGGACAAACCAAGAGGTGAACATTCACAGGGAAGCCACAGACAGCAACAACCTTACAGGACTAACCACTAACTACCTCAGACATGACATATGAAAGAAGCATATCCCTCTACAGCACAGATGTCAAACACAAGGCCCGTGGGCCGAATCCGGCCCTCCAGGCCATTTCATGTGGCCCTCGCACCTCTTCTGCAGCTGCTGGAGAGCTCCAGCCCTCCTCTGGTCCTCCTCCAGATCCTTACTTTCTGCTTTCAAGCAATGCATCCAGCTTCTTCCCAGCAGCAGCATAAGGTAAAGGGGGGTGCACTGTTATGTAAGGGAGAGTGGGGGACTCAACTTCTGATGGTGGGGTGGCTCTTGACATCCAATGTAAAGGCCCCTTTCACACTGACACATTTTTCAGGCGGTAGAGCTAAAAATAGTACCCAAAGGCTTTCTCACTGAAGCGGTGCGCTAGCAGGACCGCTCCAAAAGTCATGTTAGCCGCATCTTTGGAGCGGGGTGTTTACCGCTCCTTCCCATTGAAAGCAATGGGACACCGCGGTAATACGCCTCTGCAGAGGCACATTGCGGGCGGTATTAAAGCGGAGGTCCGGTGAAAAAAAGTCAGCAGCTACTAACACTGTAGCTGCTGACTTTTACTAAGGAGACTTACCTGTCCAGGGTGCCCGCAATGACGGTAGCCGAAGCCGAGCAAGCGTTCGGGTCTCGGCTGCCCCGCCGCCATCCTCGGTCAGGGAATCAGGAAGTGAAGCCTTGTGGCTTCACCGCCCGATTCCCCACTGCGCGAGCCGAGCGGCGCGCCGTGAATGGATGATGTCTCCTGGGACACACACAATGTCCCAGAAGACACTGCTCCACCATTCCACAGGAGGCAGCTGAGGAACAGAAGAATGAAGATGGAACGCGGTTCAGGAAGTGGCAGATTAGGACGATCTGCCTAGCAACAGGCACTCAGGTATGTATAAAAAAAAAAAAAAAAAAAAATTCCCCAACATTTAAAAAATAAAAAGTTTTCCTTGGTGGAGCTCCGCTTTAATCCTTTTTCGGCCGCTAGCAGGGGTAAAAACCGCAACGCTAGCAGCCGAATATTGCGGTAAAAATTTACGGTATAGCGGCACTAAAAAAAATAGCGCCGCTATACTGCCAGCGCACCTCCTGCGCCCAGTGTGAAAGGGGCCAAAGGGAAGAGGTACGCTGGACATCTAATCTTACAGATACAACCGGCCCTTTTGAGGGCAATCATAATGCTGAAATAGAGTTTGACATCCTTGCTCTACAGCATATACTTATCTTGATTAAAAGCACTAACTGTCATTTCTGTTTACCGCTTGGTTCCTCTGCTATCATCATGAATCACCTATGACAAGTTTTCCTGACACCAAGAGAAAAATGGTGACAGCGGGAGCTCCAGCTGATTAAAAACCTGAGCTCTGTTCCTGTGTGGAGGGGGTGTGTCCCTTTTCTCCTATCAGCTGTCAGAGCTCTCCTCATTGAGCTTTGCAGAATGTAACTTCAGCTCTCCATCCCCTTTTTTCTGACAGCTCAGACAAGCTTTATAAATTCAGCATTTTAAATGAAGAGAAAACGCCAAATAAACAGGTACAACATATGTAGGAGGATTTGTTTCATCACTGTGTATCACCTGAGGCCAGTCACTTCACTGGGTATATGGAAGGGTTTACAATCAATTTAAAGAAAAGGGGATTTAGGGGAGACAGCTGCCATTGCTGAACTTTCCTTCTTAAAATGCCAGTTGTTGGCTGCCATGCTGTATCAGCAGCTCCATCCAGGAACTTTGAGGCCTCTTTCACACGGAGCGGTCCGTTTTTCGGTCCGCTCCGTGTGTGTCCGTCGGCTCAGCGGGGGTCCCTGCTCACACTGTGCAGGGACCGCCCTGTCTCTCCTCCGCTACCCCCTATGGGGAATCGGATGGAAACGGACCGTCTGTCCGTTTGCATCCGATCCACCGGACGGAAGAAAAATACAGATCCAGACGGACGCGGATCGTAGGCGGACGTTAGCGGATGCATCATCCGCTAACGGATCCGCTCCCATAGGGACACATTACAAGTCCGTAAACGGACTTGTAATTAGCGGACCGTTCGTCCGCTCATGTGAAAGGGGCCTGAGTTCACTGACTCCACTGATGTGCATGTTTGTTCACTGTGCTTCTAATAGTACTGAAAGCAGAAGATCAATATGATTTATAGGAGGATCTCACAAATGGCAGTCTTTGTACTCCCCTCAGCATGGACGTGAAGGAGGAATAAATCATGCTCGGTGCCTAGACATTTATTGTGAGTCATATGACTAACATCTGTACGGCTGTAGAGGCAACATGCACAAACAGCATAACAGCAGATATCAACAACGATAAAATAAACACTAACCAGAAGCTGATTTCCCTCCATTTACCTGCTCGCGCCCACACTCTGAGCAGCATGGAACCCTCACATGGGAGCAGCCATGTTAATGACGTCACCTAACGGAACACCGACGTGCGTAACCTCCTAAGGCCGGAAGTTGCTTCACGACTGTTGAAAGACTATTCTTTTTAAATACGCCACTTTTCTGATAGTCGGAACACGAGGCGTTAATGTCATGTTTGTAACGTAACATGTGTTTTGAATAGAAACTGGCCTTTGCTGAACTACAGAACGGAGTAAACGAAAGGGCGGATGTGATGTCATTCTGCGGCACCAATGAAACTTATGGGGGGGCCATCTTGGTAGCGCCTTTGACGGCGTGACGTTACGCAGGATATAGTACGTACGACATTTGCGGCAAGTGGGAGGGAGGAAAAACAGCGCGAATTCGCGGACCGAGCGCTACAACTGAGAAATCCGGAGCATTGCCGCGTAATCTGCCTCCATCCTCCGTCTGATGGCCGACACCAAGGTATGCATCCACAAACGTCCTTCTCTCCCGCCCTCTGCTCCTTCAGAGCTCGGTATGGACAGGTAACGGAGTAAGGATGCGGCGCCGGCGGCGAGTGTGGGGCGGGGGCCTGAGATGTAGGTGAGAGCTATGCCGGCTCACCCCCACACCTCGTCACTTGGCCGAAAGCGTCAGGAGAGGGGTGCGCAATGTGCTGGCCACCTCGTGTAGACCCCCCCTATTATTTTTTTATTTGGTAGGGGCCAGTGTGCAGTGAACCTGAGTAAGCTATCTGCTTTCCGGGATAAACCATGCAAGGGGGGGGGGCGAGGCTGGTGCCTGGGGTGTGATGGGTGTCCATGTTTTTGGAGCCTTCCCATTCTGGGGCACTGTTAGCACGTGTTCCCTGACTTATATCTGCTGCCCTGATTGGGTCCTGGTTCCTCTAATCACCAGGACTCCACCGGTTTCATTGTTTGTGTAGAGTTCTTGTTATAGAATTGGCTTCTGTTTAGTGACTTCAGTGCTCCAAATAGGCCTGGTGTGCCTCTTTTTTAGAGATGGCAACTTTAGGGGATGTACCACACCGAATATTGGGATTGGCTACAATGACCCATTAAGTGAAGGTTCTTGTGTAGATGTACACTCTGGGAGGGTGTTACTAAAGCTTCTTTGTTCAACCAGTGGGCTGAATAAAAACAAAGTGATTTCTGCATCCAGACAAATGCTGGGGAGTTAGGGATCCTCCCGCTGGGCTGTTTTTCTTACAATGAGATCCCCCCATTAGAATGCCCTGATCAGTTTTGTGACGGCTGATTGAATTTCTAGTTTTCCAGCAAGACCGTGAAGCAGAGTAAAGCAATCAAGAGGGCTACACCCAGATTGAAATTTGGACAGTTCCTTTTGAATTGGTTTTATTTCGATACGTGTATACCCAGATTTTAAATCTGAAGCTGTTCTGCACAGTAATCATCTTCTATTTTCATTTATTATACTCTGCTCCAAAAATATGACATCTGAGCTCGCCCGCCTGCAATCATCTTTGGAATTCAGTCAGATTTAGCATTGCTGACTTTGTACAGTGAGCTGATTGTTTGTTTCTCACTGGTACAGGTGCTGGACAGACAAGTAATGTGGAAGAGGCCAGTGTTGATTTTGACATCAAAATTTGTTTTAGTCATCGTACTTTGACTAAAGTGCCCTTTTTAGTATTTTAGTCATCTGAATTGTTTTAGTTGATTAAGTGGCAGTTCACACTAGTGCAAACACGCTGCATTGAAGATCACATGCCATGTCTGTGATTCAATTTTAGCCATACAAACTTGTTGAAATAGCATCACATTTGCTCCAAAATGGTGCCAGATCCCTTTTTTTGGTCCGCACTGGAATCGGATTGCCTGGGTGTTCACACCTATGCGATCCCTGCACCAAGTTCGCACAGCAAGCCGATCTGGCGGTGTCATTAACTTTATATTGACACTCCCCAGTGGTTTGCAGATTTCAGTGTGAACCACTGTGTGATTCAGGAACTGCCACTGAATCTTAGAGTTGCGCTGGTGTAAACCGTGACTAGAAATCTCTCCCTGCCTCTGGGTGGACTAGAAATCTCTCCCTGCCTCTGGGTGGACTAGAAATCTCTCCCTGCCTCTGGGTGGACTAGAAATCTCTCCCTGCCTCTGGGTGGACTAGAAAGCTCTCCCTGCCTCTGGGTGGACTAGAAAGCTCTCCCTGCCTCTGGGTGGACTAGAAAGCTCTCCCTGCCTCTGGGTGGACTAGAAAGCTCTCCCTGCCTCTGGGTGGACTAGAAAGCTCTCCCTGCCTCTGGGTGGACTAGAAAGCTCTCCCTGCCTCTGGGTGGACTAGAAAGCTCTCCCTGCCTCTGGGTGGACTAGAAAGCTCTCCCTGCCTCTGGGTGGACTAGAAAGCTCTCCCTGCCTCTGGGTGGACTAGAAAGCTCTCCCTGCCTCTGGGTGGACTAGAAAGCTCTCCCTGCCTCTGGGTGGACTAGAAAGCTCTCCCTGCCTCTGGGTGGACTAGAAAGCTCTCCCTGCCTCTGGGTGGACTAGAAAGCTCTCCCTGCCTCCAAATTGGATGTTTGCCGCAATGAGTTTGAGAAACCTGACGCTTGTTATTAATGGAAACCGTGTGCACAGAGTTTTACAAAAAACTAAAAGCTAGTTTGGTTACAATGCAACATGGTTTGGAGGGCCCTGCTCACGAGAGCTTTCAACCTAAAAGAAGGGACAAGTTATACAAAAGGTAATAACTGTGAGGGGTGAGCTGATGGAGAAGATAAAAGGTCAGTAGTTGGGTCGAGGTGGGATAAGCTGCCCTGAAGAGATGCTTTTTCAAGGATTGCCCAAAGGTGGACAGAGGAGATAGCCAGACAGAATGGGATAGGGGGTTCCAGGGGGGGGGGGGGTGAATATGGGATAAGATGATAGAGAGCAGGGGAAGTTGGGAGGAATGAATGGGAATGTTTGGGTAATATTTAGAGACCAGGTTGGTGATGTAGCACAGGGGAAGAGTGCAGTAGTTATTTAGATGTTATAAGTGGTTATATAGGAGTTTTTGTAACTTTTACCTGCAAGTAAGCCTATAAGGCTTACCTGTAGGTATAAAGAATATCTCCTAAACCTGTACGGTTTAGGAGATATGTGCCGCTGCAGCGGCGCATGCGCAGCAGGGATCCTCAGCTGAAGGGCCGGCAGCCGCCGGCCCTTGCCGGTTTGAAGTCTCCCGCACGCATGCGTGGGAGTGATGACATCGCCGCTCCAGGCAATCACAGCGCTGGAGCGGCGATACCCGGAAGACACGCCGAGTCAAGATGACATTTTGCTCGGCGTGGACCAGGTAAGTTCTCTTCACCTCGTTCCGAGGTAAGTATTTCATAATGAGCTAGTATGCGGTGCATACTAGCTCATTATGGCTTTTGCCTTTCAGGTGAAAAAAAAATTGTGGGTATACAACCGCTTTAAGATGGCCACTGGCAGAAATGCTAGTGGGTGTTTTTTAAAGTGATTTCTCCGAAAAATTAAGCATGAAGGGGATTGGTGAGTTGGCTTTGAATTTTCCAAATTGGCATTTTTGGTTTGTGGTGTTCAGATGCAGCATAGTTGGCTTTACACCCAATACTGGATTTGTACATGACTGGGCACTCATTGAGCACTGAAGCCAACTAGTGGGCATAATTTTGTTCCTTCAGCAAAGGACTATTTACTGTGTTAAAGGGGTTGTAAAGGTTATATATATATATATATATGGAAGTCCTCCACTCACCTCATCCTTTTGATTTTGTTTCTAAATGTCCTTATTTCTTTTGAGAAATCCTCACTTCCTGTTCTGTCTTTAACTCCACACAATAATGCAAGGCTTTCTCCCTGGTGTGAAGTGTCATGCTCGCCCCCTCCCTTGGACTACAGAAAAGTCAGGATGCCCACTAAAGCACTCCTTACTCTATCTGCAATGTAGAGGGCACCCTGACTCTCGTCCAAGGGAGGGGGTGAGCACGACACTCCATACCAGGGAGAAAGCCTAACATTACTGTGTGGAGTTAGACAGAAGAACAGGAAGTGAGGATTTCTCAGAAGAAATTAGAACATTTAAAAACAACCCCTTAAGTCTGGATTTTTTTCTGTGATATTAAAGGTTTGTTGAAAAAAGTCATACTTGCCACCACTGTGCAGTTTGTTTTGCAAAGTGGCCCCAGTCTAGCTGTTCTGGGGTCCCATGGCTGCTCTCGTGGCCTCTCCAAGCATTAGATCACACCCTTTAGGAAGCTCTCTCCCGAGAAGGTTACCTTGCGTGCACGCTCCTGTGTAATACACTCGGCGTCCATAGACTCGAGTGTAAGACTCTGCCCTGGCGTCATTGGATTTGAAGAACGGGGAGAGCTGTGTGTAAACACGGCTTCCCCGTTCTTCACTGTGGCGGCAGCATTAATCGTGTCATCCCTCTTATAGGGGGACACAATCGATGATGTCACACCTACAGCCACACCCCCTACAGTTGTAAACACACTTCAGGTCGCACATATGCCCATCAGCGTCCCCTGTGGTTAACTCCCAAACTGCAACTGTCATTTCCACAGTAAACAATGCATTTTAAATGCATTTTTTGCTGTGAAAATGACAATGGTCCCAAAAATGGTCTGAAGTGTCCGACGTAATGTCGCAGTCACGAAAAAAATTGCTGAATGCTGCCATTAGTAGTAAAAAAAAATAAAAAATTGATAAAAACAACAAAACTCCCCTATTTTGTAAACGCTATGAATAAAAACCGTTAGAGGTGATCAAATACCACCATAAGAAAGCTCTATTTGTGGGGGGAAAAAAGGATGCCAATTTTGTTTGGGAGGCAAGTCGCACGACCGTGCAATTGTCCGTTAAAGTGACGCAGTGCCGAATTGCAAAAAGGGGCAAGGTCCTTTAGCTAAATTTTGGTCCGCGTCTTAGTGGTTAAAAAGCAGTTTGTCTTTAATACACCTTCTCCAAGCTAAAATTTATGTTGCATTTCTTTTAAGAAAGCCAATGTAACTTGTCATTAACCACTTCAGCCCCGAGCCTGTTTTTCAGATTCGGTGCTTACGAGACTAAAACAGTTTTTTTTTTGCTAGAAAATTATTTAAAACCCCCAAACATTATATATATATTTTTTTCTAACACCCTAGAGAATAAAATGGCGGTCATTGCAATACTTTTTCTCACACCGTATTTGCGCAGCGGTCTTACAAGCGCACTTTTTTTGGAAAAAAATCACTTTCTTGAATTAAAAAATAAGACAACAATACATTTGGCCCAATTTTTTTATTGATTGTGAAGAATGTTACGCCGAGTAAAATGATACCCAACATGTCACGCTTAAAAATTTCGCCCGCTCGTGGCATGGCGTCAAACTTTTACCCTTAAAAATCTCGATAGGCGACGTTTAAAAAATTCTACAGGTTGCATTTTTTGAGATACAGAGGAGGTCTAGGGCTAGAATTATTGCTCTCGCTCTAACGATCGCGGCGATACCTCACTTGTGTGGTTTAAACAACGTTTTCATATGCAGACGCTACTCGCGTATGCGTTTGCTTCTGCGCGCGAGCTCGTCGGGACGGGGCACTTTAAAAAAAAATTTTTTGGGTTTTATTTTTATTTATTTTATAATTTTTAACACTGAAAAAAAAAAAAAATATCACTTTTATTCCTATTACAAGGAATGTAAACATCCCTTGTAATAGAAAAAAGCATGACAGGTCCTCTTATATATGAGATCTGGGGTCAAAAAGACCTCATATTCAGGCTTAAATGCAAAAAAAAAAAAGTCAAAATGTAAACAAATTAAATGTCTCTTTAAGACGCTGGGCGGAAATGACGTTTTGACGTCACTTCCGCCCAGCAGAGGTATGGGGACAGCTGAGGGACATTTTTTCCCTCAGTCGCATCCCCGGACAGCCAGCAAGAGGACCCGATCGCCTCCGCCGCTACCGACGGCTACGGTAAGCGGCGGAGGGGGGGGGAACCCTCTCCCGCCGCCGGTAACGGCGATCTCGCAGCGAATCCGCCGCGATGACCGCCATTATCGTTAACAGGACCGCCCCACGAAGAGATGGATATCTCGGTTGTGGCAGCAGCTGCTGCCGTTACCGAGATATCCATCTTCAAAAAGATGACGTCTTTGGACATGGGGCCGGTCAGAAGTGGTTAAAAACGCTGTTATTAAAAGAAAAAGTAGTTGCGTGTCTTTTAAAAGGGCCCCACTCTTTAATGTTCTGCTAAATTGATTCAAATGCGTAGTAAAAAGTTTTGCTGAATTTCACTGCTATTGTTTGTGGCTGACTGACAGTGCTGGTTCAGCACCATTCTAGTTTTTTTTTTTTTTTTTCCATTCTTGGACATGAATGGGGATATGTGAGCTTGGATGTTCTAATCTACTGCTTTGCAGACCTTCTCAAAAGGCAAAATGTTTCTTTGGGGTTGCACTTTTTTTTTTTTGTCCAAAACTCGCCACCCTCCTGTATATATACTGAACACAATTTTGGGTGTATACATCTTTGAAGTGCATTTGGGGTAAGAACACCACTTTTACATCAAGCAAGTAAGGATATGCACACTCCATGTGACAGCAGTTGTTCCCTAAACAAGCCAGTCACCAATCCTGAGCTCTGAACTAAATTTGTATAGATATCAACTTTCTGAAAGTTGATGCTTGCATTGGATCGTGTGTGAAAGAGGGAAGGCAGTTTACACTTTTTCAAAAAATTAGGCCATGTACAGATTAGTGCCAACATAGGCAGTCAAGTTGATGCCATTCTATTTTCTGTCACAGAATTGTAAATGTTTTACCATTGGCTATGTATTTTGGCTAGGGCTGTGGAAATGAAAGATTCCTCGATTAATCGTAAACATTTTTGATCAGTACTAGTTGTGCAACGGATCGTAAATGATCCGCGGAGCTCCGGCTGCTGCCTCGGCCATAGGAAAGGCTTCGGCCTAGCTCCCGGAGCGATGGCCTAGATGAGCCTAAAGCGGCCTGCTGGCGTCATCACCCGGCCTCAACTGCTCGTGTTCGGCGGGCTTCTCTGGTAAGACGAAGCAAGCACTAATCTTCCTATATATACAGTGGGGGAGATGTCTGTGGACCATATTACAGTGGGGACTATATATGTTGGTACGAAAAAAATGTGTGTGCGTTTTTATAATTGATAAAAAAAATAAAAATAATCCAACACAAAAATTTTATTCAGTAACAGCCCTAATTTTGGCATCTTTTCAGATGTTTGGTCAGGGGCATGTTTTATTCTGTTGCAAAGCTACATTAGATCAGCAGGAGAAGAATTTATGAATGTAGCTAAAGATGTATAGTATAGCTCTGTGACAATTGACAAATATCCCAGTGTGTTTGAAATATGTGCATTCTTTTTTTAGGATAAACCGGAAGAGCCTGAACCCTCTGTAGAGAACCCAGATGAGGCCAATCACGATCCTCATTTTGAACCTATTGTTTCATTGCCTGAGCAGGAAATTAGAACACTAGAAGAAGATGAAGCAGAAGTGTTTAAGATGTAATTTTTTTTTCATTTTTTTTTTTTTGTTTTGTTTTTATAGCTTTGATTCAGTTGTGTGTAAAATGTTTGGTTTTTTTTGTTTGTTTGATGGACAAATGTCAAAATATTTGGACTGCCTGGATTATCACATTAAGGCTTCATTTCATGGACGTTTTAAAAAACGGGCTGTGAAGCTAGTACAGACGCCAGGAAAAAAGCGACGTTTTTACAGCATTTTTTTTCTTTTCGTGTTTTGCATTGAATTCAATGCATGTTTTGCCGCATTAGTTTCCAGCCACGTTTTTCTGTCTCTATTCAAAATCAGTGGTCCCGTATGGGAGCCCGATGATTTGAATAGTGGTCCCACCAGAATTTGGATCAAGATTATCCGACTTGCGGAGCGACTGGTGTGCGGAGAATATTTAAGGGGAACCCCGCGCAAATTAAAAAAAAATAATTGCGAGAGGTTCCACACAGGATGATACCAGACCCTTCGGTCTGGTATGGATTTTAAGGGGAAAACCTACGCTGAAAAAGGCCTTGGTGGATTTGCCCCCTGCCCCAAAGCACCCACCCCCCATGTTAAGGGCATGCAGCCTGGTACGGGGGGGGTGGTGCTTGCTCATCCCCACCCCCCCCCATTCCTGACTGGCCAGGCGGCATGCTCGGATAAGGGTCTGGAATGGATTTTGGGGGAACCCCCACGCTGCTTTTTTCGGCGTGGGTCTTCCCCTTAAAATCCATACCAGACTAAAGGGTCTGGTATCATCCTGGGGGGAACCCTCATGCAAATTTTTGTTTAATTTGCGCGGGGTTTCCCTTCAAGATTCTTCGCACACCAGTCGCCCCACAAGTCTGATCATCCTGATCGAACTTCTGGTGCGACCTCTATTCAAATCAATGGCCTCCCAAAGGGAACCATTGATTTTGAATAGAGACAGAAATGCAGGAGGAGGCTTACAGCTCTAACGCTGGAGCTTCAGAATGCACTGGTCCTGTTTTTTTTTTTTTTTTTTTTTTGCAGCTTAAAAACGGCTTAGCCATCTACAGCTCAAACATCATGGTTGGCGTGAGGCCATAGACTAACATGAAGAGCCGTTTTTAAGCTGCAAAAAAACTCTCAGAAAAGTGGCTGTAAAAACGACCATGGAGATGAAGCTTAAAGGGGAGGTTCCCCTAAAAATAAACTTTTAACATTGCCTGTGTCTTCTTAATAATAATTAGAATCGGCTGGTACTTTTTTTTTTAAACCCCCGTACATACCATTTTCGGCATGTACTCTCACCGCCGCTTCCGGGTCTGGCGGCCGGGGATGGGAGGGCCTGCTTCATTGACAGGCATCTGGCAGCCGGGGACAGGCATCCGATCGACGCATACAGCGCGTCACGGGATGCCGAAAGAAGCCGAACGTTGGTGCGCATGCGCCGTATAGAGCCGCACCAACGTTCGGCTTCTTTCGGCATCTCGTGACGCGCTGTATGCGTCGATCGGATGCCTGTCCCCGGCTGCCAGACCCGGAAGCGGCGGTGAGAGTACATGCCGAAAATGGTATGTACGGGGGTTTAAAAAAAAAAGTACCAGCCGATTCTAATTATTATTAAGAAGACACAGGCAATGTTAAAAGTTTATTTTTAGGGGAACCTCCCCTTTAAAGGTGTTTTTCGTGGCAATGTTTTTATATATCTCTAATCGCAAAACATAAAATGCCAGTGGTGATCAAATGCCGCCAAAAAAACTGTGGGCAAAAAGGGCATACATTTAATTTGGCATACAGCATCGCATGACCACACAATTGTCGGTCAAATTAATGCAGTGCCATACTGTAAAAAAAATGGCCTCGTTATGAAGAGGGATTAAGCTTTCGGGAGTCAATCGCATACACCAGGGATCCTCAAACTACGGCCCTCCAGCTGCTGTGGAACTACACATCCCATGAGGCATTGTAAAACTCTGACATTCACAGACATGATTAGGCATGATGGGAATTGTAGTTCATGAACAACTGGAGGGCCATAGTTTGAAGACCCATGGCATAAACTATCCAAACCGTTAAGATTCTCACCCCCATACAAATTGAGACCCTGTTCACACAGGGTGCGAGTTGTCATGTAAATTTGAAATGTCAAGAAACACCCTATTTGTGCTTATGGAATCGATCAAATCGGTGCGACTCAACTTGCACTTATTTGAAAGGATTCCTGCACTATTTTTGTTTTTTCATGTGCGACTTGCATTAACATCTGTGCATGAAAATGCATAGATGTTTGCAAACCTTACATTAAAACGAATTGGCCGCCAGCTTCTAATGTTCACCAATGTAAAGGCTATTTTCAAGTGCTTTTGTGGTATTCCCTTTAATTTCTTAAGTCTTGTGTATATTGTTTTGAATAGGAGAGCAAAGCTTTTCAGATTTGCTTCTGAAAATGACCCACCTGAGTGGAAAGAACGGGGCACTGGTGATGTAAAACTTCTCAGACACAAAGAGAAGGGAACTATCCGTCTTTTGATGCGAAGAGATAAGACTTTAAAAATTTGTGCAAATCATTACAGTAAGTAACTTATTTCCTTCTGTACTGTACCTATTTTGTACATGTAAGGACTGGGACAGGTTGCAAAAGATTTTAATCGCTAACCCGGGGTATGAGTTTTTCTACCTGCAGGCAGAGAACTGCACATTAAAAGTACGGAGATTGCTTGGAAAAAACATTACTATGGGCTTGCATATTTTGATTTCTACTTTTGAGGTACAAATTCTGAGCCAGTTTGGCACGCTTACCCTAGTACAAAGATTTATACGTGGAATCATGCAGATTTCACTAAACTTTAATGTCTTTTTAAATATCTGAATTAAATTTGGGGGGGAGATGTTGTGTTTACAAATGTAGAAGTCTTTCTTTTTTGGGGGGACCCAATGCAGTTTGTTTAATTTAGGCTTGGTTTGTTTTTAAAACCCATGCCAGACCCAAAGGTTTATATTCCGTCAGTGGGAAAACCTGCTGATGAGACATTGGTTGTTTAGGACATGTCTAGTCACATTGTAGAGCACAAACGATTACATTGGTCAGAGCCCAAGTCACACAGTAAACTCGCAATTGC
Source organism: Rana kukunoris (assembly GCA_029574335.1). Lineage (NCBI taxonomy): Eukaryota > Metazoa > Chordata > Amphibia > Anura > Ranidae > Rana > Rana kukunoris. Next base: position 215,776,802 of record CM056049.1, on the reverse strand, counting down.
ATGATTTTTAAGTCTCACGAGGGTGAATGGACCCCCCCCCTGTTGGTCCAAGCCGTGATTAAAGTGGGCTTTCATTGGACAGCTGCAGACTGACCTCCCTGTTGCCTGCGAACATAGCTGGCCACCGTTTGTTAGAACTTACTGTAGGGATCTACAATTCCTAACGAGCAGGGCGCTCTGATTCCTCTTGTAACAAATTGTATTGTCTGCCTTAATTTTGTTAAGCGCTGCACAAACTGTTGGTGCTATATAATCAGACCTGCCATCGGTACAGGCATCCAGCGGGGATTAAATATCTGCTACATTCAGCCCCCAGAATATTCCTTTAATGTCCAGGGTCCAAACTGTGTTGCTGAGCCCCTGGCAGAGCCTTGTGCCTCCTACAGGATCGGTATGTCTCCTGCAGAGTCCCCTAATCCCCTCAAATAACAGCCAGCCCTATCCAGTACCTTTCAATGGATATTGTGAGTCTGCACTTTCTTTATTTTTGTTTGGGTATGGAAGGTTTTTGCAAGAATTTAATGACCCTTATTCTCAGAAATTGCTTAATACACCTAGGCAGTGTTATTTTTCCTCACACCTGGTGATGAAGCCTGTTTTTATGAAAATTTTGATTAGGAAGTTGTAATGGGCATTTGTCTTAAACCAGTGCAGTGCCTAATGGTTGCTTTTGTCTTTACAGTTACACCTGCAATGGAGTTAAAGCCCAATGCTGGAAGTGACAGAGCCTGGGTCTGGAATACATATGCAGATTATGCGGATGAGGCACCGAAGCCTGAGCTGCTTGCTATTCGCTTTTTAAATGCAGAAAGTAAGTATTTTTGATCAATGTGAAACTTTTATTTTGGATTATGAGCATGGTTTTAGGACCTTTTGGGTATAAATAAGTGGTGTTTGACAATACTGCCCAACTGTAAATCTGGGATTGCAGTTTGTTTATTTCTGGGATCCTTCTGCCAAACAAAGTGACATTGTTTTAGCTTAATTTTATTCTTTAACCACTTTGGGAACGGAAGGAATTACCCCCCTTAATGACCAGCAATTTTTTTGTGATGCGGCACTGCGTCCCTTTAACTGACAATTGCGTGGTACCCAAACAATTGATGTCCTTTATTTCCCTACTAATGGAGCTTCTTTTGGTGGTATTTGATCATCTTTGCGGTTTTTATTTTTTGCGCTATAAACAAACATTATTATTTTTTTGGTCCAAATATTCTTGGTAGAAAAGAATTGCAATAAGCGTATATTGGTTTTGTAGCTTGTACAAAATAGGGGCTAGGTTTGTGGCATTTTTATTATCCTGATATGAAGGACACTTTTGACACTATTTTGGAACTATTGTCATAAAGCGAACAGTGCTATAAAAATGCACTAATTACTGTGTAACTTACACTGGCAGGAAAGGGGTTAAACACTAAGGGGCGATAAAGGAGTTGTAAAAAAAAAAAAATGTTTTGCTGAAATGACTGTTTACAGGGTATAGACATAATGGTTAACTGATTCTTTTTAAAAATCACTCATATAATGTGCCTGCAGTTTCAGTTTAGTTTTTCATCTAGTTTCATGCTTCTGTGAAGGACAGACACAGAGCCAATACAGGGCAGTTTGTTTTTAAAATGAAACTGGTTCTGAGGGGTTTTAGACACAGTAATCACACCTTATTGATTAGAGACCACAGAGAAGCTCCCAGTACTTTTTTCATAAGGAAACGGACAACCAGGAAGTGTGCAGAACAGAGAAGGATTACAGCAAAAATGAACAATGAGGACATGAAACCAGGACTGCATTAGGGTAAAGGAAGCAATTTAGCTAAAAAAAAAAATTCCTTTAATGACCCTTTAAGTATGTCCTAGGAAGTGATTCACTGTGGGGGGGGGGGGTTTGGGGGGTTGAGCTGTAGGTGACATGACAGGGAGCAGTAGGTCAGTGTCCTGTTACTAGGCAGAACGGGGAAATGCCTTGTTAATCTCGGCATCTCACCGTTCTGGCGCTCTGTGAGACGATCGCGAGCATCGAGTCCGTGGGACACACAGGCACACTCATTGGGCACATGGTGCCCGCATGGCAGAAAATTCAAAGGGATGTACAGGTACGTCCCTTTGCGCAGCCATGCCATTCTGCAGACGTAAATGTACATGCGGCGGTCCGCAAGTGGTTAATAGCGGTGATCAGCAATTCTTGGTGGGACTGCAACATTGCGGCAAGTTTGATGAATGCAGAAATGAAGCAAAGGGCAAAGAAACAAAAGGTAAATTAAACAAACAACTTTTTCTTACTGCAGACTCACTCTGTGCCTAACTGCAAACCTCCAGTAATGGCACTTTTTCGGTCTGCTATAGAAAAACCAGGATTGTATCTATATTGCTTTCTGTTTCAGGAAAGTGTTCTATGATCTTGGGATACTCTGTGGTTTTAAAATGTCAAGTTTGTTTTTTGGCAACGCTACATTTAGTAAAAAATGCACTGATGGGAAAAACTTGATCTGTTCTGACATGACTGAATTAATGAAATGAATGGCCTGCATGTGTGAAAGGGAAGCTCTACTTTGCGAATGAGAACATGTAACAAATATAAGGCTTAAGCATCGATTGTGCTACATTGGCTTCCGTGGTAGGCAGGTGAGACATTGGGGTCCAAATAGGTTCACTTTTTTAGTAGCTAGGCATGAATGTCTCAAAGTGCTATCACATAGGGGATTGGCCACAGCTAATTGCATGGTACAGATGGGCTGTCATTGGCCCTGTCTGTACCATGTAATTGCTGTAAACAATCACAAAAATGTGCAATTCCTGTCCAAATAGCATGCGCTTTACCGCACTGCTGTGTGAACACAAGCTTGTTATAGTGCCTCCAGCCTGGGTTCACACAGCAGCAGGCAATTTGGACAGGAATGGCACCACATTCCTGTTTAATGTTTAAATTGCATGCAATTCTTTGCAGTGCCATCTTGCAGAGTCAATTCATTTTTGTATGGGCTCAAATCGCACCGCAAAGGTATCTGTATTTGGTATCTGCGCGTACTTGACCAAAAGTATCGGTACTTGCCTGTAAAAACAAACGGTATTGGTTCATCCCTAGATTTAGTATTCGGTTCGTGCATTTATTTACATTTTGTTGTTTTTTGAAGTCTGTTTTGCTTTTGGCTTCAGTATAAAATATATTTTCTTAATGTAAATTGCTTGCTTTTTATTTTAGATGCCCAGAAGTTCAAGGCAAAGTTTGATGAATGCAGAAATGAAGCAAAGGGCAAAGAAACAAAAGGTAAATTGAACAAACTACTTTTTTTTTTTTTTTTCTTACTGCAGACTCACTCTGTGCCTAACTGCAAACCTCCAGTAATGGGACTTTTTCGGTCTGCTATAGAAAAACCAGGATTGTATCTATATTGCTTTCTGTTTCAGGAAAGTATTCTATGATCTTGGGATACTCTGTGGTTTTAAAATATCGTTTGTTTTTTGGCACCACTACATTTTAGTTTTCAGTTATATTAAAGCACTGCTTGCTTTAGATAATTTGAACACATCTTCTTCCTCTAAAGCAGGGGTCTCAAACTCAAATTATTTGAGGGCCACAAGACAAGTTTTCATATCCCATGGGGAGCTGCATGCAAACTTTCAAACTTCAAAAACGGTACTGGTGTCAGCAAACGCATTATTACCCCCAGCACTGGTGTCAGTGGATGCATTATTGACCCCCACCACTAAACTGCACAGCACACTGACCACTGCACAGCACACTGACCACTGCACAGCACACTGACCACTGCACAGCACACTGACCACTGCACAGCACACTGACCACAGCACACTGACCACAGCACACTGACCACAGCACACTGACCACAGCACACTGACCACAGCACACTGACCACAGCACTCTGACCACAGCACTCTGACCACAGCACACTGACCACAGCACACTGACCACAGCACTCTGACCACAGCACTCTGACCACTGCACTCTGACCACTGCACTCTGCACTCTGACCACACTCTGCACTCTGACCACTGCACTCTGCACTCTGACCACTGCACAGCACTCTGACCACAGCACTCTGACCACAGCACTCTGACCACTGCACTCTGACCACTGCACTCTGACCACTGCACTCTGACCACTGCACTCTGACCACTGCACTCTGACCACTGCACTCTGACCACTGCACTCTGACCACTGCACTCTGACCACTGCACTCTGACCACTGCACTCTGACCACTGCACTCTGACCACTGCACTCTGACCACTGCACTCTGACCACTGCACTCTGACCACTGCACTCTGACCACTGCACTGCACTCTGACCACTGCACTCTGACCACTGCACTCTGACCACTGCACTCTGACCACTGCACTCTGACAGCACTCTGACCACTGCACTCTGACCACTGCACTCTGCCACTGCATCTGACCACTGCACTCTGACCACTGCCCTGACCACTGCACTCTGAACTGCACTCTGACCACTGCCTCTGAACTGCATCGACCACTGCACTCTGACCACTGCACTGCATGCACTCTGACCACTGCACTCTGCCACATGTCACTCTGCGTTTACTTGCTGCACTTGACCACTGCACTCTGACCACTGCACTACATGCACTCTGACCACTGCACTCTGACCACTGCACTCTGCAGCACTCTGAACTGCACTCTGACCACTCACTCTGACCACTCATCTGAACTGCACTTCACTGCACTCTCCACTGCACTCTCACGCTCTGACCACTGCACTCTGCAGCTCTGACCACTGCACCTGACCCGCACTCTGCCACTGCACTCTGCCCTGCACTCTGCCTCACTCTGACCACTCACTCACCACTCCTCTGACCACTGCACTCTGACAGCACTCTGACCACTGATCTGACCACTCACTCTGACCACTGCACTCTGACCATGCACTCTGACCACTGATGACCACGACTCTGAACTGAGACCACTGCACTCTGCCACTGCACTCTGACCACTGCACTCTGCCACTGCCGACCACTGCACTCTGACCACTGCACTCTGGCGGGGAGCTGCCGCAGCGTGAGACAGAGACTTGCTGTTTTCTTTAGTGAACTTCTCTCATGAGAGAGCTCCCCGGCGGCCCCGCCTCTCTTCTCACGCTGCAAATGGAGATGAACGAGAAGAGAGGCTGCGCTACTCGGCGCTTCCTGCGCTATGTAAAGAAAATCTACTTCCCCCACTTCCACGGCACCCCCCGGCCTGCCTGCGGGCCATTTATAACCAGTCCGCGGGCCGGTACTTTGAGACCCCTGCTCTAAAGTGTGTGTCCCATTTTTCAGACTGAGACCATTTTACTAGCAACTAGAGCAGATAACAAAAATGATGAGTAGGGGTGTGTGTGGTGTTCTTCCTTCTATATTTTTTTTTTTAATGGTAACAGCTTGTTTTCAACTGGTCCCTAGTGAGAGAATTGTATGATTACTATGAGCCCTAAAATGTATTGAGTAAAGGTGTGGACTCCTTAAAGCGGGGGTTCACCCTAAAACAAGTATATCCCATTCAGTCAGCATGCTGCCGACATGTACAGTATGCTGGGTTTTTTTTTGTTTTTTTTTCCCGGCTTGCATACCGTAGTATAGTGGTCCAGTGTTGCAGTGTAGCCAGCCTTGCTGAAAAATTGTGGGGTGTGGGAAAGAAGGGCAGACTGGAGCGCTCTGGGTTTCACGGCTTCAGAACCACAAATGTAAAGGTATATTTAGGTGACTGCTATCCACTTTTGGGGACAGTTTTAAACTGCAGATTTATTCCACGTAGTAAACGAAAATTCCAGGTAGGCAATGGTGTACTTGACAGCTGTGTTCACCTGGCATTACATGGCAACATTCACATCTGTATTGTGCATACAGTGGTTTTGGTCGCAATAGGCATTTATTTGAATGGCCAAAATCATCACAAGCTGTATACTCCTATCCATATTCAAGTAAAAAAAACAACTTGAAGATGGTTGTGTTACTACTTGATTAAATACATATGTCTGCCCTCCAGTGGAATAAATAGATTGGATAGGTGCTCTAATACCTCTCCACTCTACCCAAAACTAAAAAAAGGGGGGGGGGGTTGCATCTAGTTGCACTTTAAGTGAATTGCTGTGGCTCAAATGAAAACCTGTTGAGGCTTTCTTTTCAACCAATTAATGATATTGTGCATTAGCTGACAACCTGAACTTGTCACTTTTTTTAGTAGGTTCTCCACTCTAATTGTATACATCTTAAGAGCCAGTCTTTAGCCAACATCTGTGATGTGGATGATTACTTTTTTCCAGACAACTGGTTTAAATCTGTTTTGGCTTTTTTTTTCTTTGACTAGAAGTAAATATCTTAATGGCGTGCCTATTGGACATGATGGATGAAAGGTTGTGTGTTATATTTGGACTGCTTCACACTGCCCTGTGGAGTTTTCCCATAGACTTCAAATTTGTCTCGCAGCATTGATGCGCTTTCAGAAAGCACACCGGAAACACCTGCTTCCAACAAGCAAGCAGCAAACTGCAGGGCATAATTGAAGTGTATTGGAAAGCACTGCTAACCCTGCACAAAAGCTGTGCTTTGCCCAAAGCGCAGCAGGGCAGTGTGAAGCTTCTCTTAATCGTTGTAAAGCTTTCTCCACATATCACTTGGTAACCTGATTTGTTTTTAGCAGAGTCGACCAAAAATGATAGTACTGATAAAGTTGCAGAAAAACTAGAAGAACTATCGGTAAAAGAGGACAAGGTGAAAGACCAAGAAGAAGAGGCCAAACAAGAAAAAACAGAAGAAGAGAAGCAATAAGTCCTCTAGAGCCTTGTACTTTTTTTATTTTTACAAGGGACTTTGTAACTAAGAAAAAAGAACTGAGTTCAAACATTCAGGTTGTTTTTTCTAAGCTTTTGCCCTTCAGAAGTTTTCTTGAGAAACAAAAATCCATTCCCCAGTCATGCAAATGTACTGTGTTCACTTTCTTTTTCCATAGTGGAAACACTTATTTATAGTCATCCAAAGTAACAAACCAGTTTGAAAAAATGTAATAAAGTGTGGACTGGAATCTATAATGGTTACGCAAAATAATGCATCTCGGCCAGGGAAATGTATGGGTGTTGCCTTTTAATGATGAAAGGTATAATAGACTTCAGCATCACATTTCAGTTGGCGTGAATGGGATATATATTTTTTTTCTTTTGTTGTGACCCAGGTAAGATGACGCTGTTTAATCAAATAAATTTGAGCTGAGAATTAACACATCTGCTGTGTTTCATAGCAATTTTTTCTGTTTTGTATTTTCTTTTCCACCTAACTATGGATACTTAAAATTCTGTAGTTCAAGGAATATTGTTACAGAAGAGTATAGAATTTCCATGATGCTATCATGTCATGCCATACAGCACTTGGTCTTGTCCATTGAGGAACACATGAAGTCTTTAACCTTCAGATTATGTTGCTCCCTGCAAGGAGTTTGGATGCTGACAACTGTAGGACAGCCGTCTCCTACCAACTACCAGCATGCCTTCGTGTTTTTTTTTTTTTTTTTTTTTTTTTGCAGTCCATTCAGCAGTTCTGCTGAATGGATTGCACAGCTAGCCCTTCTCTCTCCCCTCCACCATTCTCATTCTACCAATGGCCCTGGATTTGCTTGCAGTGTCTTTTTGGTGATGGTGAGCTTTCTTTTGACGATTACATAGAGCTGGGGGGGGGGGGGGTTCATTTAAGGGTGGTAAGATGAAGGTGGTTTGATGTGCAGAATAAAGGGAGGTCAAGGTCAGAAATGTGATGGATATATTTTACATCTCACAAAACTCACCCTTAAATCTCCCTGCTTTGTAACTTTACATTGTTATACTTGTGGGGCAAATAACTGTAGCTTTAAAGTGTACTTTCACTGTTTTGCAGTCAAATTAAAAAACATTGTTTTCTCATTCATACAACAGACCCGAAAATAACTATCTCTCTCTCTCTCTCTCTCTCTCTCTCTCATTCATATATATATATATATATTAAAAAAATGTTGATTGTAGCAGGATGCTTGGGACTCTGGGCAGATTTTATTACTTTGGAAAGATGTCAATGTGGAGATATTTAACATTTTGTCTTGATATTTAACTTTTTTGTTAGGACTGACCACTCTGAACATTTGAGTAATAATGAAATAAGCCAGCATAGTACAGGCAGGGTTAATTATGGCAAACACAAATCCCCTGCCCCTCATAAACCTTACATAGCAAGGGAGGACTATGTATCTTTTCTGAAAAAAATCTAATTTTAAAAGGGTTTTAAAGTCGTGCTTTGAGAATGGAAACGTGTAAGAAATAAAGTATTTATCCTAATTTGGCTGCCAAAGTGGAAAAACGCTTTACCATTCAGTTTTGACAAATGGCTTGGTAACCACAGTTTAGCAGAACTTTACTAAGCTGGGTTGAGATGTAGTGTCCAATTCCTGTGGTAGAATATTCACAAGTGTTCGCTGCTCCCAAACCCAGAGCCCCCATATTGATCTCGAAGCTGAAAGTGTTTTTTTTTTTGTTTTTTTGTTTTTTTTTTTTTTTTTCCAACCCAAAAATTCAGCAGGACTTTGGGTTTGCAGACATGCGTCCCCCCATTTTCCCAAAGATATTGAATTTTTTTAGTTGTTATAGGGCCTTTAAACCAGCGATTTTCAACCTCAGTCCTCAAGTACCCCCAACGGGCCATGTTTTGGGAAATTCCCTTAGATATAATGGTTCTTATCAATAATACCATATCATTTGATATTTAAAGCAGCTGTGCAAAGAAAGTAAAGGGAACCCTGAAAACATAACCTATTTGAGCTGGGGAGGAGTTATGGGCTACCTGTTCATACTGGTGACTTGGATGTGTAGGAGATTCCATATGCTGATAAATATGCCGAGATTCAGGCTGTCTTTGCAGTGTTGGACCCTCCTGTTGGAAGGTCACCTGGATTCACTCAGACAACTCCATAAGAGTGGCTTAGATCAGCCATCAGTGGTGTCCTATAAGTCGTGCTACAGCAAGAGGGGTAGATCTGATCCTAAGCAGAACCTCTTTCCAACCCTGTGTGCCATGTACAGTAGCCTAGACAGAAAATTGACAGACTTTCAGCTGTCAGCACCTGGACCCATGGGAGTGGTCCCTACACCCAGCAGTATTGCAGGACATGTTACAGGTTGGAACATTGCATGTGGACCTCCCAGGTTCAACTTGCTGGTAAGGTTTGTCTCCAGGTACAGAACTTCTGAAGCAGTAGATTCCCTGGTGGCTGTGTTGAATCAAGACTATAGATAGGATATCTATCTATCTCTAACTCTCTATCTGCTCTGAAACTTCCTTGTTCTGCTTCACATGATCAGTGGAGGACATTCCAGTGATCTCATTGGCTGGGTGGATGTGATATGCTAACATGGTAGGACCCCTTTGCAGATGCTTCATGAGGGGTGGAGCTTCAAGTTCTTTCCTCAATGATCAAATAACCATCCTGCTTCAAGGCTTTAAAGGCATGGTTGTTGAGGCCCAGGCTCCTGTGACAGCCGCATCTTCCAATCTGATTTCTATGATGGGAAGGCTGCTTCCATAAGATCTGTCATCAGACTTGGAAGACTTGCTTTGCTTGGTGTGGGTCTTGGGGCTTCAATCCTAGAGGATCCTCCATGGTACAATTCATCTTCCTGTAGCTGGGTCTGTACCAGCTTTTGGTTAACAGCCCTGTTGAGGGCCATATTTCTGCCCTTTCTATCCTGTTCAGAAGCAATTGTCTCTTTAAGACTTTTTGTGCAGGCGGTCTCCTAAGTAGGTCCTGAAAGAACAACTTTCAGCCCAATAGATTCCTTTCAATCTTGCTGTGAGTATAGTTTTTTTTTTATTATTTTTTTCTTGATGCCAGCTTGTGATATAATATCCTGCAGGTGGCTCTCTGAACTGCAGGTAGTTTTAATTTGTTGGGCCTTATTTGCATTGGCCACTCCTCAGTTTGTCTAGTTTGTTTGACATCCCAAAATTTTGAGCTGATCTCCAGGAATTCGGCTACTTTGATAAATGTGCAGGCACACCAAGTTAAGTGCAACGAGGTACATGCCACCTTGTGGACTTATCCCTTTTTAATTTGGAGCCTATCTTTTTATGTTCTCTGAGAGACTGGTCTCATATCTCTGCCCTCCCCTCTGCTGCCCATTTGCAGTAGCCTTTGTATTTTGTAAATGCTTCTGTGAATGGGCAGCCAAGAGTAGCTGCATGTGAGTCCAGCAGGTCCAGCTTCAAGCTCTTTCTGGAGCTCCCTAAATTTGTCGGGTGTAAATTTGAAGTGAAGTTCATGAGGTGGCATGTGCCTGATTGGACCCAACTCATAGTATGTTAAAGTGTCTGAATTCCTTGTTCAGCTTTAAACTTCCTATGTCCTTCAGTGGATGGCAAAAAATACTATATATATATATATATATATATATATATATATATATATATATATATATATATATATATATATATATATATATATATATATATATATATATAGTGTGTATATGCATATATACAGACAAATCTGTTCATTTCCTTTTGCTACAGAGCTGATGCATGCTGATGGTTGGAGGGTGCTGGTCTTTTTGTGGGCTGTTTTTTTGTTTTGGCATCGCCCTATCCTATAGGTGGCAGCATAATCCAAATGTTAAAGATTTCATGTAACTCTGCAGATTCCATGAAAAGTACAAAATTAATTTGTATGCAATGGCAACTGGTGAAAGTCCACTCTGTCTGCTTTTTAGTTGCACTAATGCAATCTTAATCATATGGACTTCACAAGTGAAGAAGCTGAGTAGTTAATGTTGGGATGAAAACTTCCTGGTGTGTTTTATAGAAGGGGTGGAAAAAAGTTAGAATCCCTGTCATGCTTTATTGCTATATGGGGGCCCCATTAAAGGAATCGCTTCCTGTTATGTGATCAATCTTACCAGACAGAAGGCAAGTTTAAATCTGCATCTGTGTTGCTGTTAGAGATTCCTCTTCCTTTCGTTTGAGGCAAACATGTTTTTTTTTTGTGTGTGTGTAGCTACACTTTAAGGGTCAATCACTCCACTAAAGTAAATTTTGATATAAAAATGTTTGCAGCTTTAGAGTGGTTTTCTATTTTATAGGTGTCAAAGATCTATGCATCTTTGTGGATGCATGTTGACAAAATGTGCCTTTGTTCAATCCAAACTGGCTGTTAAAGACAGTTCCAGCGCAAACAAATTTTAGCTTCGGTTGGCCTAAGATAGGTTTTTGTAAACTGACTGGTTATTGGTGTCTAGGATCATACTTTACTAGATTACCTACAGTATATATGGTTGTGACATAACACTTCACTTTTTGCTGAGTTGGTGACACTCTGCTTTCCATGGATGCCAGTTCAGAACTTGCCATGTAAGTCCCCTGCCCAGTTAGGCCTATTTCACATTAGTGCATTTTCATATGTGACTTGAGTTGCACAGTAATGCATGACAAGGGGCATCCCATTGTTTTCAATGGTGTCTGTAAACATCAATGTGACTTTGCATTGAGCGTGTTTTTTTTTTTTTTAAAGCTTCCTGTACTACTTTGGTGGAATTTTGGCCATATAGAATATACAAGCCGTATTAAATTTTCATCCAAGTAGCTCTAAATAATTGCACTGGAAGTCTGATTAGAATTTGTTTTGCAGAAGTGTGAACCTAAGGGGTTATTTTATTAAAGCTGGAGCACGCAATCTGGTGCAGCTGTGCATAGAAAAACCAATCGACTTCCAGGTTTTATTGTCAAAGCTTAATTGAACAAGCTGAAACTAGAAGCTGATTGGCTACCGTGCACAGCTGCATCAGATTCTAAGTGCGCTGGGTTTAGTAAATCTCCCCACTAGTCTTAAAAACTAAAATATATGTGGGTGAACAGAATGTCAAGACCTCATGCACACTGGATGTTTTTCTTTTTTACATCTGCTGTTTTTGGCTTTAGGTGGTAACTTCTGCAGCCAGTAAACTCTTTAGCATGTTCTCCTATGTGTCTGTGTGCACACAGGCTTTTATCTGCGTTTTCTGGTTAGAAACATCCCCCCCCAGAACTAGTGTGTCTTAAGGAGTTTTTCAGCTAACTGATAAATGCTGAATAGCCAAGTGTTTTTTTTTTTTTTTTTATTTTTAGGTTTTGGCAACATTTTTGAGCCTTTAGCTTTTGCAGAAGTATAGTCTTGCTTTAAAAAAAGCTACACGCAACAGCTGAAAAAATGTTGCAAAACTCATTCTACAGCTAACGCTACTGGTGGTTTTAATGTCCAGGTGTGCATGAGGCATAAAGGTCGGGTACAATTTAATGTTTTACTTTAACACACATTTACAATCCTTAATTTTGTGTCCACTCGTATACATAAATTAGCAGAGATTATCACATTTCCAGCACTTCAACATAGTCTATTGATTTTTGATGCAGTATTTGCAATCTCGTTATGCACTTCTATGAAGGTAATCCTTAGTTCAGTTAACTTTAACTGACATCATGCGTGTTTAAAATACTTATTCCATGTGCTGTTAGAACCATTTCAAATGCTTGCATGTAACAGTAGCTTTGCTTTTCAATAAAGCTTATCTGCACTAAAACCTGAGTTCTCTCTGCTTTAGGAGCACTTAAATGTGTCATTCTGCCTGCTCCATTTGTTGAATTGTACATGCAGTACACAGCTGGTGAGTAGCAGGTTTTAGGCCATGTTCACATCTGATTACAGTGGCATGTTGTGTTTTAGTGCAACAGCCCATTCACTTGCGTGAGAATGCACCCAAAAAGCTTCAGTGCAAAATACTGGCACGATTCAGTGACGGCATTTGGCACTTGAGCGTCTTGGGTGCATTTTCACGCAAGTCAATGGGCTGTCTCACTAAAACGCAACATGCCACTGTAATCGGATGTGAACGCTTTTTGATTATGTGCAATTTTCTGTGTGGGGGAAAATGCTACCAGTTGCACAAGTGCCTTGCGCATTTTGCATAAGCGCAGGCAACATGCCTGTTGGGCCACTTTCACACTGAGGTGTCGGTGGTAAAGCGGCACTTTACCGTCTGCAGTGCCATTCGGCCAAAAGGAGGGTGCTTTAAAACCCTCCCCCACGCTAGAGTCCATAAAAGCGGAGGTTCAGTGTCCCTACCCATTGATTTCAGTGTGCAGTGTCGTTTTAGGAGCGGTATATTCGCGGCTCCTACAGCGCCTCAAAGATGCCATCCTGCCAGTGCACCGCTCCAGTGTGAAAGGCTTTGGAGTGAAATAAGGCTTTTTCAAGGTGCTTTGCAGTTGCTATTTTTAGCGCTAAAATAGCCTTAAAGGGGTTGTAAAGACAAAAATATTTTCCTCTTAAAGTCTGACAGTAGCTGATAAAGTAAAAAGTAATGTTTTGCATTATAACTAGTTTGATACCTGTTAAAATTGAGCTGTTTTATTCACCTCCTTCACTCCTGAATTGTTCTCACTGACTTCCTGGTTTGCGGTGGGCATTCATTCTTTCTACATCACAGCCTAATGAGAACTACAGTTCCTATTAGGCTTAGCCTCCATGCCTGTGAGGGTTAAGAGAGCATCTTCACGCAGGGCTGTAGTCATAGGGAGGGGGTGAGCACATGCTGCTTTCCACCATGCAGATGCTGGGCTTCACAGTGATAATCTGTGACCCCAGTCTCTGTGCTGGGAGTGTGCTGTGTGGCTGCTCCTAGCACAAAGGAAGAAACGCGTATACATCTCTGGCCCCACAGGAAAAAGCCTAGTGCAGTGGGGCTGCATATACAGTATGTGTTGTGATGATGCGAAGAGGTTAAATGAGCTTTGACACAGAGAATACACCTGTGTTTCTGGATCATATTCAAGATATGGTTACTTTATTGCCTGATCAATTTTTGATGGCATTGCAAACCGTGTTCAGAGTGATTTTTGGAAATATTCCCGAGCCCATACAGTGATGTTAATTGCACAAGAAATTAATTGCAGCCTTTGCATCAGTGCAAAAAGACGGCATCAAAAATAAAATTTGCGACTATTGTGTTCATATGTATTATTATACAGGATTTATATAATACAGGATTTATATAGTGCCAACAGTTTACATCAGGGAAGACAGTACATTCACAATACAAATCAATACAGAAGGGATCAGAGGGCCCTGCTCGTAAGAGCTTGCAATCTAGAAGGGAGGATTAAAAAGAAAATCCTATATAATGTGCTAAAAATGGCAACTACTGTATACAAACATACACTTGCAACAGTTAAAATAAATCCTATAGGAACAAAACTTAAACATATATTTATCGCAGAAATGTCCCAATAAAAGTTCTCTTGCATGCCAATCCTCTGAACAGTGTAAAGTGCTCCAAAATTCCACTCTGTGATGTGACACTCCCTTTCTGTGTCCCCACTCAACCGATATACTGGGCCCCTATCGGTTCAGTCTAAGGCTGGTTTCACACCTATGCATGCATTTTGCAGATTTGCACTACAGAACATGTCCCATAGGAATCCATGTTAATTGGACTGTGTGCTTTTTGGAGATTTGCACTAAACAAATGTATAGGTGTGAATCCAGCCTAAGGGTCAAACAAGCTGAGATTTGGCAGTGGAGAATGGTATGAACAGGTCCACAGGAGATCTCCTCCCGGTCTGTTTGTCAAGGTTGAAATATTCACCCAAATGGAAAGAAAGGGAACTGATGGTGAAGTTCTGTATAATAGATTATGTATTGCGCAAAACAAATTACCTAGACAACAAAGTAAAATGGGCTTGTAGTAAATACAGGAATACAATCCAGGGATGTATCCAGAAGTGACGACGTATGGACTCGACACTGGAAATTAGGTCAACGTGTTTTGCCCTCCCACAATGCACAATGACCTTGAACTGAGTGAGGGACAATGCTACTTGAGTGATGGCAGAAAAAAGGTCGGATATATCCCAAAAATAGATCATTTCAGACATACCCCCCCAGGGGTCAATGGATTTTTATTTTAAGCAACGCCCATTCAACTTCTGAGAGACCAGTGGGGATACATAGGTACAGAGAGAGAGAGAGAGAGACGTGATGGATTCCAAAACGCCACCCAGGACAGTGATTTTCAGATATTTATTCTCTCTGTGATATAACATTGACAGCAGACCACATTGCTGAAGAGAGGACTATCTTTGTGCTCTTTTAGGACTTCGATCTATTTGAGTGGGTAAAGTATGTGAATTTACAAGGAAATTGGCCATTAAGAAAGAACACGGACAAAAACACTCAGCCTTTGAGGTTAGACACCACTCAGGATATTGAAGCCCTCGGAATTCTTGAATCACTCCAAAATGAAGGGACTGAGGATATTGTGGAGGTGTGTGGACCCTTCTCCAATTTTAAATCAAAGAGTGACCACACTCCACCTTTTCCCCAGGGTAGTCATATTCAACTGTTTGTCAACTTGGTTGAAAGAGACTTGAATGCCTTGTGGGAGAAGAGGTAAATCATTCAATCATATGCTGAGTGATAAGCCCTGGAAGAATTGCGAAATAGCAAAGAATTAATTATTAAAATGGCAAATAAAGGCGGGAATATTGTTATAATGGTTAGAGCATTCCATGTTAAAATGTGCTATGATATTCTCAGAAATTAGAATTATGAGATAGAGATCCAATGTATAAATAGTTGAATGATCTAAGAGTAATATTTAAGAGAGCTATTGAACAAACTTTCTAAGGATGAATCCTCATTCATTACAAAAAAACATCCTACAATCGAAACTTTTTATGCTCTCCCTAAGGAAGATGCATAAGAACAGAGAAAACCACCCAGGTCGCCCTATAGCTTCAGGGAATCAAAATCTGACTGAAGGTGCCTGCAGATATGTTGACTATATCCTCCGTCCATATGTCCATATCTGCTCAGATATTGAGGATACACAAGACTTTGTTAATAAACTTTCAGACATTTCTCTGGAAGAAGATGTTTGGCTGGCAAGCCTTGATGTGGAGGCACTCTTAAGTAACTTCAGACATAACTTGGGGCTTCAAGCATGTAAATACTTCCTTAATGATAGGGGTATATTCTCAGAAACACACAGATTT
The DNA here is from genome assembly GCA_029574335.1 of Rana kukunoris. Classification (NCBI taxonomy): domain Eukaryota; kingdom Metazoa; phylum Chordata; class Amphibia; order Anura; family Ranidae; genus Rana; species Rana kukunoris. Next base: position 215,760,759 of record CM056049.1, on the reverse strand, counting down.
TGTTTTTCAGGTTCTACAGTTTGTGTTGGAACACAATTTCTTTCTTTTTTGATGGCACTGCAATGGGTTCATTCTGTGCACCAATATATGGAAATCTGTTCCTTGAGTAGTGGGAGCGCACCATAGTGTTCACAGAAGTGTTAGAGCAATTAACTGTACACATTTCGCTATCGGTACGCTTCATTGATGATGTTTTTACACTTTTGGCAGGGCAAAAGGGAGACATTTGAGGAATTTGTAGCATGTCTAAATAAAACTGATATTGGTATGTTTTTCCACCACTGAAATTAACCATGGCAGCATCAATTTCCTGGATCTTAAGATTGGGAGAGCTGTGGATGGTACTATTAATACAACCATCTACCAGAAACCTACCTCCACCAATAATTTGCTACGCTGCGAGAGCCAACACACTACATCCCTTAAAAAAAGGCATTCCCATTGGGCAATTTATGGGAGCTAAAAGAAACTGCTCTACCACTGATGCAGCCCTTCAAAATTCAAGACTTCAGTTGGTGGAGAGGTTCAGGAGACATGGTTATAATCTCAATGACTTAAGAAAGTCATATGAAAAGGTGAGCACTGTCCCAAGGAATACTTTACTTGGACAAAAATGGACCAGGACTGATGATCATGTAGGCATGCGTATTATAGGGACATACTCAAATCAATCTAGTGAAATTTATTATGTCATTAAAAAAATGACAAAGATCTAGCTAAAATCCTTCCGAAAAGCCCCATGATCATCACATACATCAGTGTGAAAGCAGTCTTGGGCCCTTTTCACACGATCATTCCGACCAAATAGGACCCTCAAGTCACCTCTACAGAGCAACAGATGTCCATTTACGCTCACCTACCTCCAATCCAAAAAACAGAAGGGAATTCGTCCCCTTCCATCTAGGCAGATCAGTCATTGTGGCCCACGACTGGTTACGAAGTTGCTTAAGTGGCCCTCGCTATTCAAAAGCTTGGGCACCCCTGCTGTAAGGCATACCCTCATATTCCCACTGTTATAGGATTTTAGAATCCAAAAATGTTTGAAATTACTAGAATACAATAATTTTTCAATTGCAGTACAGAGGGAATTATTTATGTTATTAGATGCCCATGCCCATTTTTCTATGTGGGAAAAACAATCGGTCAATTCAGACGAAGAGTATTGGAGCATGTTAATGCACAAAAAAGAGATAGACCAAGGCACGTCCTTAAAAAACCTGGTAAAGCTGAGGTATCACAATTTTGGGGCATAGAACAATTTAAATTTGGAGCTGAACTGGGTAAACAACTTTTGAAGTTGGAAGTGAGATGGATTTGCCGTCTCAATTCTTGAGCGCAATGTGGCCTTAACCAGTTCCCGACCAGCTTGCGCAGATTTACTGTGGCAGAATGTCTCTCCTGGTCGAAATCCTGTACATATATGGCTTCGCCCAGAAGAGCCACCAGAGGAAGTGCGAGTGCCGCTGGAGGTGCGCGCCCTCTGCAATACAGGGAACACAATGCACATGGCCGGTGGCCGCGATCACAGCCGGCCACGCGTTATTGTGTGCACGAGCACAAATCCCTGTGCTCTCAGAGGAGAGAAGACATATTGTGTGTTTCTACAAAGTAAGTTCCATCCCCTCACAGTTAGAACACACAATAGGGAACACAGTTAACCCCTTGATCGCCCCCTAGTGTTAAGCCCTTCCCTGCCAGTGGCATTTACATAGTAATCAGTGCATATTTATAGCACTGATCACTCTGTAAATGTCAATGGTCCCAAAAATGTGTCAAAAGTGCCTGACTTGTTCACTGCAAAGTCGCAATACCGCAGACCACCGCCATTACTAGTAAAAGAAAAGTAAAAAAACACCATATAAATACCATAAATCTTTCCCATAGTTTGTAGACGCTAACACTTTTGCGAAAAACCAATCAATATAAGCTTATTGCAATTTTTTTTACCAAAAAATTTGTAGAATACATATCGGCCTAAACTGATAAAAAAATATCTTTTTTTTTTTTTATTTGGATATTTACTTTAGCAAAAAGTAAAAGATATGGGGGTTATTTAGGAAAGGCAAATTCACTTTCTACTACAAATGCAAAATGCACTTGGAAGTGCAGTCGCTATAAATCTGAGGGGTAGATCTGAAATAAGGAAAACTCTGCTGATTTTTATTTTCCATCGGATCTACAGCGACTGCACTTCCAAGTGCAATTTCAAGTTGCATTTAGTAAATAACCCCTATTGTGTTTTTTTCAAAATTTATGCTCTTTTTTTATTTATAGCACAAAAAATAAAAACCGCAGAGGTGATCAAATACCACCAAAAGAAAGCTCTATTTGTGGGGAAAAAAAGCACATCAATTTTGTTTGGGTACAACATCGCACGACCGCGCAATTGTCAGTTAAAGTGACGCAGTGCCGTATCGCAAAAAAATGGCCGGTCATTGAGCAGCCACATTTTCTGGTGCTGAAGTGTTTAACCACTTAAGACCTGGACCTTTAGGCAGGTAAAGGACCTGGGCAGTTTTTGTGATTCGGCACTGTGTCGCTTTAACTGACAATTGCGCGGTTGTGCGACGTGGCTCCCAAACAAAATTGGCGTCCTTTTTATTCCCACAAATAGAGTTTTCTTTTGGTGGTATTTGATCACCTTTGCGGTTTTTATTTTTTGCGCTATAAACAAAAATAGAGCGTCAATTCTCAAAAAAATTCTATATTTTTAACTTTTTTCTATAATAAATACCCCCCAAAAACATATAAATATAAAAAAAAATGTTTTTATTTTTGGTAAAAAAAATCGCAATAAACGTTTATCGATTGGTTTGCGCAAAACGTATAGCGTTTAGGGGATAGTTTTATTGCATTTTTATTAAAAAAAATGTTTTTACTACTAATGGCGGCGATCAGCATTTTTTTTTTTGTGACTGCGACATTATGGCGGACACATCGGACAATTTTGACACATTTTTGGGACCATTGTCATTTTCACAGAAAAAAATGCATTCAAAATGCATTGTTTACTGTGAAAATGACAATTGCAGTTTGGGAGTTAACCACAAGGGGGCGCTGAAGGGGTTAAGTGTGACCTTATCTGTGTTTCTAACTGTAGGGGGGTGTGGCTGTAGGTGTGAGGTCATTGATTGTGTTTACCTATATTAGGGAACACGCGATCGATGACGGCGCCATGGTGAAGAACGAGGAAGCTGTGTTTACACACAGCTCTCCCCGTTCTTTAGCTCCAGGGACCGATCGCGGGACTCCAGCGGCGTTCGGGTCCGTGGGTCCCGTGGCCGCGGTCACGGAGCTTTGGACCGAAGCCGAAAAAAACATGCATGCTTGGAATCAATTCGACCCATGCTCGGAATCATTGAACTTAATTTTTCTCAGCTCGTTGTAGTGTTGTACGTCACGGCGTTCTTGACGGTCGGAATTTTGTGTGACCGTGTGTATGTAACACAAGTTTAAGCCAAAATTCCGTCAGAAAAAAATCCACGGTTTTCTTGTCCGAATTTACGATCGTGTGTAAGCGGCAAGATAATCTACATTCATTTTATATCCCTTTTTGCGCAAAAGGAAAATTTTATATATGTACAGAACAATGAAATATGGGATAGGAGCAATCAGTAATTATATATCAGACAGGAGGCTCATATCTATGCATTAATCTTTCTTTATTAATGCTCACAGCAGAAACTATTTTCAATAACTCAATGTAAAACAAAACTTTAAACAGACTACCACTCTCAGCAGTCCATGTAACCTCTGGCCACGCCCCTGACAGTGACCTGCATAAAAGGGGGCTGTCTGTGAGGGTTCTTCCTCTTTCTTTCTGCTCACGGACAGATAAGTACCTCGCTTGTAGTGTTTTTACATTTTGGGAGTACAAGGGGCTTTCTTCTGCCCCCGTTACTCCTGTTTTGGTCATTTCCTTGTTTTATTACTCTTCCCTTATTTTCCATCTATTGTGTCTGTTTTTACAGTTCACTCGTTTTTTGTTCCCCTCAGCCCTCCAGCTGTTGCCGTCGGCACCTTTACTGCCCTTTTCCCTACACTGTCTCTGTATTCATTGCGCGGTGGTCGGGGGGCTTTTCTCCCCCCGTCACCTGGATTCGTCAGGCAATTGACTCCCCTCCGCTGGCGCTTGTGTGCCCTGTCACGTCGCTGCCATTTTTCCTCTCCCTCAGACAATCGCGCGAGTGCAGGGGGCGGAGCTTCCGACGCCCGCCCATTCAACCAATCAGCGCCCAGCGGCCGTAGTCTCGCGAGACTTCGTTCCCGGGCTGCTGGAGGTCTCAGGCTCTTCCCCCCCTCCGTCACCATTCGGCGCCGATGGTGGGGAGCATAGGATCGGAGCCTGCAGACCTATTAGTGCGCGGTGTTAGGTATCAGGTACAAGCTACCATTTATATCCACCCCTAGCGCTGCTGACAATTGTAGTATTTATTTCCAAAGTGAGCTTGACACTTCCTTGTCAAAAAACAATTATTTGGAATTGGGCCCAGTTTGATAGAGTACTACAAAATACACAAAACCACATACTGTTCAGAGTCTGCCCAATAGACAGTGTTCACACTGTTAACCCACAGACCCCTGCTAATCACGTGTCTGCCATGGCTGAACTTAATCAATCGTCCCCCAGTGGGGACATCCCCTCAGCAGGCATTTCACACACCCTTAGTGCAACACAACTACAGGACATCATCCACATGTCCATACAAGCTGCCCTGGCTTCTGCTACCCCAGCTGCCTGGACCCAGCAACCTGTAAATACCCCATTATTACCACCCCAGAGTGGTGAACCACCCATAAAAAAGGGCAAGGCCTCGCACAAGAGGAAGCACACCCTGGTGGTACTTGACTCCCCGGCAGGGGAAGTAAACAATTTGCTACAGGTAGCCCCCACCACGGGCTACCACCCCCAGCATCAACCAGATATATCTCGACCCCTGGACCCCAGGGAGATTCCACAAAAGGGGTATAAGCCCGTTAGAAGGGCCAAACCGGACTCATATGATGACTCTTCAGAAGAGGACTCGGCTGACCCTTCTGATGGGTCGGATGTATCAGAGTCCGAGTCATACATTGAAGATGCTGGGGCTACGGCGCTTGACACAGCCGCCACTCCTGCCACGCAGGACGAGGTCCTTCTGGACGCTCTTGGGGAACCCTTTTTCCACCCAGACGCAATTACCCACCCGCGTTCTGGAGAGTGGACACCTCTGCCTCACGTTTCACAGTTCGTGGAACTTTGGGCTAGGAAGTCCCTGGATAAAAATGGCCGTAACAAATTAAGGGCTGAATGCCCCAGACCCTCCATACCTAAGAAGGTTGTGGCCACCCCAGAGGTGGACCCGGTCCTAACAAAATACCTCTTAAAGACAGGTAACTTTCAGAAGAAGGGCATCGAACGATCCTTCCGGGCCATACAAGACCGCGTACTAGACCTTATGGGTCCACTGACTAAGATTTTGAACCTTTCTGAACAGGCTGCAGCTTCTGGGCAACCAGTTGACCTCCCGCAGCTTAGGGGTTGGGCACAAAGAGCCCTATGCCTAGCTGGCAACGCCAACACGGCATGTTCGGTGGAGAGACGCAGATCGATCCTCATGCGACTGGATCCCCAGTTGTCACACCTGGCGGAATCCGAGCCTGGCCCGTCAGCCGAGGGTTTACTCTTTGGTGACACAGTAATCAAAGATATAAACAAATTTGTAGGACTGTTCACCAGTCTGGACAAGGCCCAAAACTCCTTAAGGAGAACTGGGACCAACAAGGTTTTTAACAGGGCCGGCAGAAATAGAGGCCGTTCTGCCGGCCGTTCCACTTCCTACAGGCCAGCAGGGCAGACCCTTTGCTCAATATCAATACCAGGCTCCATCCTATGCCACCTCGGTGGCACAACCGGCACCCTTCTTTCCTCCCCGAGGCAGACCCTGGCGCGGACGTGGTGGACGCGGTTACCCACGATCCCGACCTCCTACTGGTGAGTATGCCTTACATCACACTCAATCACATTCCTGTGGGGGGACGTCTGAGGTATTTTACCCTAGCCTGGTCTGCGATTACGGCAGACGCATGGATTTTACACTCCGTAGCGGGGTTTGTCATAGACATACAATCCCCACCAATCCTCAACGTAATTCCTCCTCCCATTCGGTTTGCAAGACGAAACGGTCTTCTCATCGACAAAGAAATACGAGAACTGCTGATCAAACAGGCAATTGTAGAAGTAGACCCCCTTTCCCCAGGCTTCATAAGCAACCTGTTCCTGGTACGCAAGAAAGGGGGAGGTTACCATCCTGTGATAAACCTCAGGGACCTAAACCAATATGTCGAGTACCGACATTTCAAAATGGAGGGAATTCATTTCCTCCGGGACCTTCTCCACCCGGGAGACTGGCTCGTGAAGGTGGATCTACAAGATGCATACCTTACGGTCCCTATACACCCGGAATCACAGCACCTACTTCGTTTTCCGTGGAGAGGCAGGATGTGGCAATTTACTTGCCTTCCGTTCGGCCTGTCGTCCGCCCCATGGTGTTTCACCAAGCTCATGAAACCAGTGGTGGCAGCACTCAGAAGCAGAGGAGTACGTCTTATTATCTATCTAGACGACATCCTCATCATGGCCTATTCCAAGACTCAAGCCCTCCTCCACATGTCTTGGACTATATCCCTAATACAAAAGCTGGGCTTTATTATCAACGACAAAAAGTCCATTTTGGTCCCATCCCAACAGATGGAGTTCTTGGGCTTTACGGTAAACACCGTTCAATCCACCCTCAGCCTCCCCAAAACCAAACTTGCCCTTATTCGCAAGCGCGTCTAGTGGGCTTGCTTGCGGCCTCCATCCAGGCCATCTTTCCAGCCCCACTGCATTACAGGGCCCTTCAGAGGCTCAAAATTATGCACTTGAGACAAGGCCTCAAATACTCAGACGAGATCCCTCTCTGCCAGGAGACCAAGGAGGAACTGAGATGGTGGCTTCACCACGCCGTCGAATGGAACGGCAAAACCATCTTCAACCCCAGCCCGGACGTCGTCATAGAATCGGACGCCAGTCGACAGGGCTGGGGCTCCCGATGCGGGACGGCCTCCACAGGAGGGACGTGGTCCGCTACAGAAACCTCTCTTCATATCAATGCGCTGGAACTTTTGGCAGCCTTATTCGCTGTCAAGAGTTTCATGCCCCATACTTCCACATGCTGTATTCTGTTTCGCATGGACAACGTGGCGGCGGTGCAATATGTCAACCGTCTGGGAGGCACCAGATCCAAAATTCTGGCGTGTATCGCAAAGGATTTCTGGCACTTTTGTCTAGCCCACGACATTACCCCTATAGCGGAATACATCCCAGGAGTCTCCAACTCGGTAGCAGACTGGAACTCTCGATATCTTCGCGACTCCAGCGACTGGAGACTGAGTCGGCCAATATTTCTTCGCTTGCAGCGGCTCTGGGGACCGCTGTCTACAGATCTCTTCGCCTCCCGCCTCAACCATCAGCTGCCTCGCTTCTTCAGCTGGAGGCCGGACCCGGAGGCATATGCGGTGGACGCTCTCCGCCAACCTTGGCCGGAAGGGACACACTACGCGTTTCCCCCTTTCCAAATGATCCCCAGGCTTCTCCTACGAATAACCAACCTGGGGGCGACTGTGGTATTGATTACGCCATGGTGGCCGACCCAACCATGGTTCCCTCTGTTATTGGGGATGACGGTAGACTTCCCCAGGCTGATTCCCCTTTTTCCCCACCTTCTCACCAGTCCGAGCGGGGACCTTCACCCCCTGGTTCTGGAGAACAACCTGCCACTTCTGGCGTGGTTGGTTTCGGGATCCCAACCTCAGATAGAGACCTTTCGGAATCAGCTCAGGATCTCCTCACCATGGCCTGGGCCCCCGGGACTAGATCGGCATATCGATCAGCCTGGAAACGCTGGGTTTGTTGGTGTGATCAACGACAGGTTGATCCCGTACAAGCCCCTGTACCATTAGTAGCGAATTTCCTGGCGGATTCTTATGAAGCCGGTAGATCATACAGCTCTATTAACATCTATCGATCAGCTATCTCAGCCTATCACTGCCCCGTGGATTCTTTGCCAGTCGGCAGACATCCACTGGTATGTAGGCTTTTAAGAGGCGTGAAGTTTCAACGTCCCCCTAGGCCTAGATACCAAGCGACCTGGGATATATCCAAGGTGCTTGATATGTTCGCCAGTTGGGGGGACAACGTAGACCTGTCTCTGAGATTTTTATCCTTAAAACTAACGGTCCTCCTATGTCTAATTTCTATCAAGAGAGTGTCAGACGTTAGAGCTCTAGACATCTCCAGACGCCAATTCTCGCCGCAAGGGGTTGAATTTTCCATCGTACGCAGGACCAAAACCGGTATCCACTCGGTCTTTTATCCTTCCTTTCCTGCTCATCCACTCCTCTGTGTCGTGCGTTGCCTCCAGGTATACGAATCTCGAACCGCTACCCTGCGTTCCGCGGACTCTTCTCAGCTTCTTGTGTCCTATGTCAAACCTCACCTTCCTGTCTCGTCGGCCTCCCTGGCACGCTGGGTGAGGTCCGCCATGGAAATGGCGGGGATCGATGTTACCCTATTCGGGGCCCACTCCACCAGGGGCGCTATGGCTACCAAGGTAGTCGTATCAGGGGGCTCTCTTTCAGATCTCTTGAGAGCGGCGGATTGGTCTTCTGAGACCACGTTCCGTCAATTTTACTTCAGACCACAGGATCACATCTCCTTGTCGGTCCTCTCTTAGGGTTACTGTGTATTGTGTTTAATCATATCTACATGCATAAAATTTCTAGCTTTGAACTTGCATAGATATGAGCCTCCTGTCTGATATATAATTCGAGATTTTCCAAGCTTGTGACGGAAAATATTGATTATATGATGACAGGAGGCGAGTATCTTCCCTCCCGACCCTCCCTATTACGATTGTTTTCAATTTTTACAGGTTACTGAGTGTCGACCTGGGTCTTTCAGACGGATAATCCAGTTTGGGGAATGATTGAATCCTGTCTTCTCGTTGGAACGCAGCTCACTTGAGAACCCTCGTTGAAATCAGTTTGTTCCGGAACCCCTGTTGGGTCACGATTGGTGGTTAGTTTCCCTTCGGAGGCTGTCGGATGTCTACCGGTCGATCTGAACTTCGAAGACGCGCTTCGATCCTCCGTGTTGGGGCCGTTTCTATCTAACAAGTCTTCGCATCAAGAAAGAGGAAGAACCCTCACAGACAGCCCCCTTTTATGCAGGTCACTGTCAGGGGCGTGGCCAGAGGTTACATGGACTGCTGAGAGTGGTAGTCTGTTTAAAGTTTTGTTTTACATTGAGTTATTGAAAATAGTTTCTGCTGTGAGCATTAATAAAGAATGATTAATGCATAGATACTCGCCTCCTGTGATCATATAATCAATATTTTCCGTCACAAGCTAGGAAAATCTCGAATTAGTGATTGCCTTGTAGTTCTGATTTTCATCCACAAGATGGTGATAAGATTTCCCTCAGCAATGAGCATGTGCGGCAGCTATTTTAGATGGTTAGGTTATAAATACAGGGACTACAAGCATAAAACACCATTTTCCTTTCACCATGTGACAGCCAGCTACTGTACTCTTGGTTGCTCATTTTCTTCACTCTTTAAAAAAAATAAAAATACTTCCGACGAAGCTCTATTTGAATAGTGAAACATGTTAGGTTTGGGATCACCTTCTGACTTTATTTTCATTTAGATTCACATGATTTAATTTTTGTCCTGACACATTTTTTTCCCCCCTTCATTTTTATTTTTGTAGGGTGAGATATGCCTTATGTCAATGTAGTCTTGATTAAGAGAGAAGTGTATATTTTGTGTATATAATGATATATGGGGCTGGGCCATTAGAGGTTATTTGTGTCTACATGGGTGAGTGTACCCATATCGCATATCTGAGAGATAGATAATTTCATAGGGCAGATGATGGATAGCCCATATCTTCAGTAAGACAGTATTTACTAGCATACCTTTATCTTTTTCTGTTCCTGTCAATTTTATATGTGGTCTATAGATGGCAGGACAGACAGAAATACCCCATCTCTCAATACCCCATCCTCTAATACAACCTGGAGCCTTTAAATTGAATATAGTAGGAAATTATAACCCTCATATTGTCTATATGTATATTTTCAAGAGACATTTTCACCATTTGAACTTGGTAGATGTTAAAGTGGAGGTTCACCCTCCAAACAAATTTTAGGCATGCATTGGAGCCCACCCACCCGACCGGCAGTATGCCGGTGTTTTTTTTTTTCTATACATACCTTTTTACGGGGTCTCGTCCCCTCCGGCGATCGCGCGTGACTGGGCGTTTCCAATCACAGGCTATGATTGACGTCCCTCAGCCTGGGGCATACAGCGCGTCACAAGATGCCGAAGGAACTCGAACGTCCCCTCCGGCGATCGCACGTGACTGGGCGTTTCCAATCACAGGCTATGATTGACGTCCCTCAGCCTGGGGCATACAGCGCGTCAGGAGAGCCCGTAAAAAGGTATGTATAGAAAAAAAAACACCGGCATACTGCCGGTTGGGTGGGTGGGCTCCATGGCATGCCTGAAATTTGTTTGGAGGGTGAACCTCCCCTTTAATATTACCACATAGAGATAGAGGGCCAGATTCTCAAAAAATTGCGTATCTGGCGGCGTAGCGTATCATATCGTATCGCATTTACACTGCGTCTACGCAAATTACTGGAGCAAGTGCCGTATTCTCAAAGCACTTGCTCCGTAATTTTCGGTGGCGTAGCGTAAAGGCCGCGTAATTCAAATACTGAAGGAGGGGGCGTGCTGTATTTAAATTAAGCACGCCTCCGCGTCAAACGAAGTGCGCATGCGCCGGCCGGGAAAAAAGCCCAGTGCGCAGGCTCCGGCTCACGTTGGAAAGCGTTGTTGAAACCGACGTAAAAACGACGTGATCGTCACTTAGGCAATTCCCTATTCGCGAACGACTTAGTAAAACGACGTAACCGACGGAAAAAGACGACGCTGACCCGACGCCATACTTAACATGGCAACGACGGCACTTCGAAAACATACCCCTCATACAGCAGGGGTAACCTTACACGTACGCAACCTACGTAATCGGGAATCAGCGTATTAGGCTCATTTGCATAGGCAAATGAGAAAACAACATAAAGGCCACCTAGCGGCCGGCGTTGTCATTACATCTAAGATCCGACGGTGTAATTGCTTTACACCTGTCAGATCTTTAGTGTATCTATGCGTAAGTGATTCTATGAATCACTCGCATAGATACCCATTGAAAAAAACTGCGATACGACGGTGTATCTGAGATACACCGTCGTATCTCAGCTGAGAATCTGGCCCAGAATGTTGATTTTATAGCCACTTGTGTTCTGCTGAAAACCTTTGCCGATACTAATATATTCTGAAAGTGTAAAGATAAGACAACCTCCTATTATCCCATATGGGAGATTAGGGGAGGGGTGTATACAGTGTCACTACAAACAAAATATTAAAATAAAAGTAGCTTTATTCATATAATAAAACACATAAAATTGTTAAAAATGAATCCATATCCCAGAAGTTATGATCAAAAAAATATAACTGTAGAGCTTACGGGATCAATGCGTTTTGCTGTTATCCAGTGCTTCATCAGGATCCATGTGCCCTTAGTTTACATGGATATGGAACATGATACAGTATCACACACATGTCACAAAATTAGTATATGAAGTTTCCTCTAGATAGTAGGAACACAGAACAGGGTTCTGTAATGGTTGTATTTGATGTCCATAAATGAAGTCAGAAAGGAGACAAATTCCATAAGAAACTGCTTGGTGATTTTAAGTTCCTTGTTCTGCGCCTCAACTCCAAGAATGGCCTCATCCCCTCTGACACACCTGGTTACATATAAAATGACTGTAAACAATTTTAAGGAATGCAAGTAAAGAAAATATCAATATCCTGGCTGTGCATTGTTACCAGAAACAGACAGACACCACTAGTAGTGATAAATGAGCTGAATATAATATCACAAAACCAAAAAAATACTTGGAAACTTACACCATTGTTGAACCTTGCTGCAGAGTATTACCAGAAGCGGCAATCTCTAATATTTAGCAACTGTAAATATAGAAAGAAAAGCACAATAATCTATATGTCCATTGCAGGGGAGACGAGAAGATTTGTCAACTTCTCAGCTCCTTCTGGTTCCACAAACACCATTGAAAGTAACAACACAAAAAAAACTAAATGGGTTAACAGGTACAGTAAGCCCAATTCTGTAACGTTACAGGTCCTGGGGTGAAGTGTACCATCTTCTGCTGGCAGACATTGGGGCTTTTTGTAAAGAGAGTAGGTTTAATCAAGCAAAATTGAGACTGTAATCATCTAGGATATTCTATTAGGTAGTGGCTAAAGGTGGCAGCTCCAAATAAGCATTCTGACACTAGAAAGGGGAATAGGTGTCTGTATGCAGTGTCTGTATTGTGTTAAGAAGGATGTTTGGGTTTACACCCACTCACCAATCCTCTGTGCGATGACACAATGTTGATTGCCAATGCTGGTTCAGGCTTCTGGCAATGTTGTAAGGCACCAGATCACCTCCTGACGGCCGATCAGGATGGCTTGTAGATAAACTGGCCAGGTGACCAGACAGTGGCCGACTGGACACCTGGATGGGTTTTCCAATTCCTGAAGGGGTGTGGGTCATCTCTGCTGGACAGCACTGGGTAGTCTCAGGAAAAGTGTGGGTAGCATGTGCTGCTAGACAGTGTGTCCCCTCAGATTTATCTCCCCTCACATGTCTCTCTCCTCAGCCAGCTATCATCTGCTGCTCTATGAAGAAGTGGGCAAGCGGGGGAAAAGACAATGACAGCTCAACCTCTCCTCCTCCTCACAGTGCCATGACTCTGCGTGGGCCCAAACGGGGGGGGGGGGGCACACACATAACTCTACCCTCCTCTCCCCACATGCAGGTCCAGTTCTCCACTGTGGCAGCAACCCAAGGGGGGGCTCGCAGCTGCCCACAGCACAGCCGCTCCACTATCCCCTGCTGTTACTATCTGTCGTGGGGGGGGGGGGGGGTCTATGCAACCCCTGCTACACACTCCCCCATCAAAGAATCTTTGGTACCCAACGGAGGGACAAAGTCCATCAATATATAATATCCACAACCTGTTACATGCTTCAAAGATACATCAGGAGGCAAAAGCAGGCTGTGCGTTCTCTGAGATGGGAGGATAGCTTCTTCAGAACTTTTGCCTAAAGTATTGTATGTCAGCCTTTTTGGTGTGCAAATTTTTTGCTTTCCTCTCTGCTCTTTGGACTCAGGTGTTTCAGGTTTATTAGCCTCTTCCTCTGATGCTACAGAAGGTTGAGGGGCTTCTATTCCCTCTTCAGTCAGGGAACTCGGAAGATCCCCTTGGTTGTCTCTGTGGAATGAACGCCAAAGCCTCAGGCCTGAGGATTCCCGTATCTGCTTCTCTGGAAGAAAGGGGAATGGCAGTCTCTGGCATCGTAGACTGCCACAGCCAGTCCATGATTTGGTGGCAAGGATTGGGACCTGGTTACTGAGGTGATTCCTGAGAGGTGGTTTAAAAAGTTTGGCTTTGGTTTATGAGGTATACAAACTGCTTCTGATATAGGCAAAAGATGATTCTGGTGCAAGGTCTTTAGCGGGCCTGTGCTTCCTTCTGGGTGAATCTGGTGTACTGGTAATCCTGGCAATTGCTTACAGATGATGTAAGACTGCAACTTCCACCAATCAGCCAGCACCAGGCTGCAAACCATGTACTCTCACCTTCAGGTCAAAGTTTCACTTGTTTTCGCTGGCCCCGGGTGTCTGAGGCAACATGGGCTTTTTCATATGCTGTTTTTAGACTCTTCCTCGGGCAGTCCACATATCCTCTGTGTGACACCATTGAGGTATGATCTAAAGACCTACTGAATGCTAAGTCAACTGGCAGTTGAGCTTCTTGTAGCGCCCCCTTACTTTCAGTATGGGCACTACGCTAAAGTTAGTGGGGAGTGAGAGAGTTATGTTGCTTTCACTCATAATTTTGTTAAATTTAGGCTGCTGTCACTTTACAACTGTCCTGTGGGTCAGTCTGTGCTCTGGGGGTGCGATCCCACCCCAGGACGGTAGGTGGCGAACAGAGGGGTTCTAACAGAGCCACTTTTCCCCAGCAGCCAATTGGAGGAGTTTTCCCTCGCGAGGCATGCTGGGGAGGGGTATATCTGTGGCAGGCGCCATTTTTCAGGGTTCTTCGCGGGTACCTGGTTCCAGGTGCGGCATGCACCTTCAGGGTGTGCGCATCCAACAGACCCCGGCGATATGGCATACCAGGCCGGGGTCGAAAGTTACACAGAGTTCCTTGCGGATGTTGCCGAGGGGCCCCAGTGATTTGCTGGGTCCCCTCACTTCTATGAGTGAGATCCTAAGCTGCGGGCTGTACGGTGGGGAATTGGCTCGAGGAGAACCCAGAGGCAGGTTATCTGAGAGACTTGAAGGAAACATCAGGGATCTGGTGACTGACACCTTGACAGGCATATTGCTACTGTAATTGACGTAATTGACTGGAGGGATTCACTTTGCTGTTCACATTGTCAGCATAGAGCCTGTGGCAGAGGCCTCATCTGGCATCTCAAACCAAATCAGAGACAGGTCCATGCCGAGGACCTGTTCTTTCCAGCAACCTTAAAGTGGAACTCTGGCTGCCAGACTTGTGGCAGAGGTCTGTCCGGGGAACACTTCACCCACTCTGGCTAGAGTGGCGACGCAATATACAGTTACTGAAAGCAGGCTTGCTTTCCTGTTCATCCAAGCCTGATACTGCAAGGTTTTCTTTACTTCATCAACCTGTTCTATCTACCTCCTGTTGATGTTGGTCGTGTTGGACCCAAGAAATAAAGCATTTGGAAAATCTCAACTGTTGATTGGACATTCGCGTACTGCTCTGCTCACCAACTTCACCCCTAGACAACGCTTAAAGGTAACTTAATACGCCGATCCCAAATCAACCAGAGGCCCTTGAGGGGGTATCGCTACACTAACATCAGCCTGTATAGCATTGTTTTCAGTGCCATTATAGGCATGTACAATAGCTTATATGTGCCTGCTCCAATGTTGCTTTTTTTCAGCCGAAAGTGTCCCAAGCATATCTAGGAGAGGTGTGAATAAAGCGTTCTGCCTGAGGATCCCCTTGAGGGCAGTAGGGAGTGGTTCTTGACTTCTGAACACCTAACAGGTCTAACAGTCCTTTAATAATTCTACTCTCAAAGTCTCTCCCCTGGTCAGACTGAATACACTGAGGTAGGCTGTAGTGGAAAAATAATTTTGGCCACCGTATGTGCTTGTTGGTCTTTAGTTGGGAATGCCTGGGCATACCAGGTGAAATGGTTGGTCACCACCAGAAAATTTCCCTGTCCATTCGAGTCAGGCTCCAGACAGAGAAAGTCAATACGCACTCAATCCAGTGGTCCTGGACTTTGAAGATGGTCCACTGGGGCAGCTATGTGAGGCAAAGTCTTCTTTTGTATACAGGATTGAAAATATCCCTCAATTTCAGCCCGCATACAGTGCCAATTGCACCAGTTTGAATGTCCTCTTAGGCCTTAGGTTGCCATGTTTGTCATGTAAGGCAATCAGCACAGTTTCTTTATGCTTTCTCTGTAAGAATAGCTGCCACCTATCTTCAGGATCATCTGAGGGGCCCCTTCAGTAGACCACCCCATTGTGTAACTGCAGTCGATCTCATTCCTTGTGTACTAGTTATGCTTCTGTTGGAGAGTCTGTTAGCAGTAGATCTGGGCACTGGCCCTTCAGGGCCTTCAGTGTTAATGTCATGTACCTGATGGGAGACTGAGATGACGAGGTCGGCCTCTCTGGTATCTCCAGCCCTGGCACCGCCGGAGATGGAACAGAAGACACCAAGGGACTGGAGGAACACGAGTGCCTGTGGGGTGAAGACTCCTACAGGAGGGGCGGAAGGTGCCAGCCGGAATGAGGAGGTGCTCCGCTGGAGCAGGGGCACTAAACATCCGACGAGATGTAATTCTTGAGGGCCTTGCAGCAGGAAGTTTGCAGGAAGTCGCAGGAGCAAGTCGCAGGCACTTAGGGTTGCCGGAGCGCAGGCACAGGAAGCCAATGCGGGTCGTGCGGGTAGCCGGGTCAAGAGGAAGGCGGGCAGCGAGGTACCAAGCAGCAGGCAGTAGCAGCGTCAGATGGGGAGCCAGGGTCAGGAACCAATAGTCAGAGTACAACAGAGTCAGTAGCGGGGTCAGAGCAAGCCGGGATCAGCAACAGGAGATCAGCAAGATAAGAGCAGGGTTCAAGTAACAGGGTACACGCTGAAGACCAGTCAGCAATGGGTCTAGGTCAGAGCACTTCCTTAAATAGGCAGTGAGTGCCAACTGGCGCTAGGGGCGCGCACGGCGTCCGTCGCGCATGCACCAGAGGGCGCCTAGGACAGAAGGTTACAGTTCTCTTACAGTTAAACTACAGATGGGATCTTCTATCTGGTCCTTTCTTAAGTCCCTATATGAAAGCTTAGGTAGGCCATTATCCCTGACCTAGGACAAAAGTAGTATTTGGTGATGCCTGCCACTGAGACTCCGATGGCTACTGCACCAGTTGTTCCTGTGGCCTGATGTTCTGCTTTCTGACACAAGGCTTGTATTCCTTTTGGAGTCAGTTGAGTCCACTCTTCAGAGGAAATCCCCAAGTCATAGGGTCCCCCCGACAGAGCATCTGCAATTCTGTTCCCAATTCCTGGGCAGTATTTTAGACTGAGGCCCCGTACACACGACCGAGAAACTCGACGAGCAAAACACATCGTTTTTTTTTTTGAGTTTCTCGTTCGGCTGTCCAAAAACTCGTCGAGCTAAATTTTCCCATTGCCGTCGAGGAAATAGAGAACATTTTTGGCTCGACCAGTTTCTCAACGGTTTTCTCTGCGAAAAAGTGTACACACGACCAGTTTTCTCGGCAGAATAGGTCTCCCATCCAGTTTCTTGATGGATTCTGCCAAGAAAACTGGTCGTGTGTACGGGGCCTAAAGCAGAACTTTTATAGGGCTGTCGGCCACCTGTGCCTAGGCCATAACAGGAGCAGTTGTAAAACTGAAATTTTTCCAGACACAGCTTCAACCCCTCCTCATGGAGTCTCTTCAGGACTTTGTCCAGACGCTCTTCGTTTTCTTTAAGTTTTTTTTTTGAAGATGATGATATTGTCCAGGTCTACCAGCACTTTGATCAGATTCATGTCTCCTACTGTCTTCTACATCAGTCTCTGAAATATTGCCAGAGCACCAGCAGACCCTGAGGTATCCTGTCGAACTCGAAGAACCCTACTGGAGTGATAAACGCTGTCTTCTCACTATCTTCAGGATGCATGGGTATTTGATAGTACCCACTCTTCAGGTCCTGCACGTTGAACCACTTTGCCCCTGATAGGCTCTGTGGGGCATCTTCTATCCTTGGAATGGTTTACTGGTCAGGGATGGTCCTTCTTTTGAGCATTTGATAATCGATGCACAGCCTCTGGGACCCATTCTTCTTCCGCACTACCAATATGGGGGAGGCATAAGAGCTTAAAGACTCACTGATGATGCCGTATCTTCTAAATTCTGCCAGCTGCTCACATAAATCTTCTAGGTCCCCAAAAGGAATCTGTCTGACTCTTTCCCTGAATGGCTTGTCTTCCTGAAGGAGAATCCAGTGCTGGGCACTTTTTGCACATCCCACATCAAACTCATTTTTTTTTAAAACATATCCTGCCATCTCAGGAGCTAGGCTTTGACCTTTTATTTCCACTCAGGTGATAGTGGGTCGTTTTGTGGGTAAATCTGTTCTATGGAGATTCTGTCCTTCTCTCCCTTCCCCAAATCAGATGGTGAGACTGGGGTGGCTGGTTTAACTTGTCCTAACATCATTTGTGCCCACAGTGTCACGTACCAGCTGCAAGGCTAGAGGTGCTGAGAGGGCTCCCCTTGCAGCTAAGTGCAGTGCACTCCTGGGAGTGTTACAGGGAGTGAAGTGACCAAAGAAGCACAGTTTGCCAGTTGCTGTGGTTTGATGCACTGATCACCGGAAGGTTGCTGGAACAAGCAAATGCACTGTAGGGCTAGTGAACTTACAGAGTACCCTGCAAACTTGGCAGATGGAAAATCTGGAAACAGAACCATAAGCCAGGCCGGGGGTCATGCACGATAAATAAGTCAATGTGAGATTCAGGTAGCAGAGCTGGAACAATCCGGGGTCATACACGGTGAGACAGGTTGCAGCAAAGTCAGTGAGCCAAGCCAAGATCAACACAGTGGAGCAGACAAGAGCAGAGTCAGTAGTACAAGCCGGAGGTCAAACCAGGAGATCATGATAACAGGTTAAGCAAGCCGGGCCGGTAATGAGAGGTCAAAGATCAGGATACACATATGCGTGCGACCGTTGGCATCGTTGCTCATCTATGTACGCCCATTCGCGAATCTGCATACGCCAATACGCATGGAAACGTGCCTGATGCGGCTACGATGGGTGTTGGCAAGATTGCCAGTTCTTTGGCCATTTTCATGACATGCAACTTTAACAGGGGGACATAACATTCCGGACACTGACAGGGATCTTCCCACGACTCCGTTTGCAGAGCCCTAGTTGATATGGCTTCTGGGATTACCTCCACTCGCGTGTCTGCTCCCTGGCAGTCAGCTTCAAGGACAACAGAGGGGCGCAGTGGTTGCCAATTGAGCTTGACTGAAGCACCTCTTTAGGTTGTAGTATCTTCTCACTTCTGTCCAATCACCAAATCTTCCCTACTCCTTCAGCTGGGGCTCTCTTTTCTTCAACTAGGTGCTGATACACTTGTCCCAGCATAGAGTGTATGCCCTTGGTTGGGGTGTCAGACCTCGATACAAGAAGATTGTGACACCTGGGTTTTCAAAAGCTCTATCTCTGTTTTGCCATCAGTTGCACTAACTTTTGTAACCCCAAAACAGGCTCTGATTTATGGGTCTTCTTTTTGCTTTCCAACATGGCCTCGTCTTCTTGTACAACCTGGATCAAGTCAGAATATTTTAAGACTCCTCCGTCTAATTGCATTTTCAGCTGGATTGTGATATGTTGCGGACATTTTATTATATGGACTCATGTGGACATTTTATTCTAGGGTGTGTGCTTTATAGATTGTCATCTGTCTCCCTGTGTCTGATTTAACCGAGGAGCGTTCTAGCAGAGCGCACTTGGGTTGAATCGGGACCAGCAGTAAAACCGTCAGTATGAAAACCTTCTTATGGGCTTGGAGACGTCTTATCGGTGTGTGTGGGCGTTTGCCGGTTTGTAAGAATCAAGCGCAATGCACTGGGCTTCTTGCCTTCAAATGTCTATGCACATTAGAGATGCAAAGTCGAGAAAACGAGAAAAACATTAAATCTCTGTTGTGGCTACGCTATCCCTTTTGGATACATATCTGCTTTTATAAGAGGATATTGATATCTGCCTTGTTGGTATACTCGTACCGTATATTGACAACAGCAGTAGCAATGTCCCCGCAAATCGTCTCAAGTCTGTGAGAACAAGTAGAATGATCTTACTAGATACTGGTTACTCCGAGCAGAATTGAATAGGCTCCATGCCGACCAAGATGGTGGATGTGCATGCATGTGGCTGGGCAGGGGCAGTGTACATGTCTCAAGTGGGTGAGACATGTGCACTTCTCACCCCCACTCCTATGGATGCCCTCCCCTTTACTGTTGTCATTTCCTGTGATGTCATTTCATATGGAGGAAGCGATTGGCTGTTGGGGCCATGACTTCCTGTTTGTCATTCATTTTGTTTCCCATGAATAAAAACGAAGTGCCTGTTCTCGGGAAAGGCAGCGGAGTTATGGAGCTTAGAATGTGAGGATGGTAGTCATGACTGTTTACTTATATGGGAAAAAGTAAAGCAGGAAAACTGGGACTTTAAATGAGGCTCTTCAACATGGTGATGGTAGATTGGATACAGATGTATACTTATTGAGTATAAGAAATTGGATAGAATGCAAACAAGCAAACGACACCACATACAGAAAAGAAAATTAAGGGTAAATGTCAATCCGTACACACGTACATAATATGTGCGTGTGTAAAAAATGTCAGAGGTACATAATATGCATCAACTTATCACGTAGTGGTGTAAATAACTTAATAACACAAAAAACAATCTCATATATATACACAATCATAAAACATGTGGACAGCATGGACATGGGGGGTGAGCATGTTAAAAACAGTAAAACCAAAATTCATTAGGTAGATGATGTTCTAAGTGGATAATGTAGTGTTGACCTGAGACTGCATCCCTATTTACTGACGCGTTTCGTGTATAAACACTCTTCAGGGGCGGATGCTGGGAATTGTCTACAAAATATAATAAAAATAATAAATTAGTTGGTCAAATGATAACGTATTCCAGGGAGGGGCAATATGACCTACCCTGAGTACTTACATCAAGTTCATGCGATTAAATTGTGGAAATTGTACAACCAGGGCCAATGAGATAGTCTGTCCCGGAAGCAGAGGTATACTCGAGCCGTACGCTAGGTGGGGGCGGCACCGCATATAGGTACACCCATCCCCTTGGAGGCATGATATCCAGGTAGCCACTGTAGGGAGTCATGGTGATAGACCGCAATGGCTATCACACAGGGTCTAGAAAGAGTAAAAGTAAAAAATCCATTGTCAGCATGTCATTATATGCCGACAAAATGGACATGGTGACTTGCCTATGGAGCTACTGGAGGAGATGACCTGCTACAATGAGGTGTATCATCTAAAGATGATAGCAACAAGACTGGGTAGGGGGAGGTGGGATATATCTTCCCCACACACGAGCACGTCGACTCGAATACCTGCGTCACGCTGGCAAGGCGCAGCCTAGGAGAACTCTGATGCTGGCGGTGGGCCCTGACGGCGGAGACGCCCATATTTCCCTACCATGCCAGCCAAGGTAAATTGACTGATGCCGTACGCTAATGACGCCAAACTGTGACATGCGCAAGGCATGGTGGGTGATGCTGATGCACCATGGGATGCCGCTGGCCCCCCATCAAACCTCCCCACCCCAGGGGAGGGGCCGGAGGAGAGAGGAGACACCGGGGGAAACACAGAGTGCTCCACAGCTTCCGGGCAACAGACTGACAGAGGTCCCGGAAATGCAGAGGCCACCGCTCAAACCCCGTGGTGATGCCACATAGTGGCCAAGCTGTGTAGTTGCCTGGCTTAGTTTTACGCACAAGGGATAGAGGCATACTCACGTATGCCTCATTCAAAGTCCCAATTCCCCCTTTTTTTTCATATACATATACTAAGATGCATTATACCAAAAGGCTAAAAGGGTGCTCTATTAGCGCAGGAGACATGGATTACGCGCAGCGTATAGTGAAATTGCCACATCAGATAGGGTCTAGGGGTTGAGCCCCCTCAAAACCTGTTGTGCCCGGAACTCATCTACCCACCTGGGATCCAAGCCCTTTTTAGTAATACCTGGTGCATTTTCTAGACGCCTCATATAGTCAGAGATAGATTCTTCCCTTCATTTTGATAGGTATGTTCAAACTGATAGAAAAGGTCAGAGGCCTTTTCTGGTCGCCCAAACACATCTTGAAAAAAACTCAAGTAGTTCTGAGCAGTACAATCCTGTTTTCTGAGTTTTAAATTGCGAATGACTTCTGAGGCAGGCTCCCTTAAAGGAACACTAAAGTTTCGTTTTTTATTAGATCAATTGATTGCTGTAAGCTAGAGCATTTAAATATCACTTACCTCGTTTTTCCCTTTGACTTCCAAAATACAGTAATCCAGGTTTGAAAATGCCATTTCCTGTCTCTCCTCTTCTTGCTTTCCACCAGCATCTGAGCCGTTTTGCATGGTGGAAAGCAGAATGTGCTCACCCCCTTCTTATGACTACAGCCCCGTGTGAAGATGCTCTCTTATCCCTCACAGGCATGGAGGCTAAGCCTAATGGGAACTGTAGTTCCCATTAGGCCGTGATGCAGCAAGAATGAATGTGCACCGCGTCAGTGGGAATAACGATTCAGGAGTGACGGAGGTGAATAAAACAGCTCAATTTCAACAGGTATCAAACTAGTTATAATGCAAAACATTACTTTTTACTTTATCAGCTACTGTCAGACTTTAATTTAAGAGGAAAATATTTTTGTCTTTACAACCCCTTTAAGCTCTCAGTAATTCTCTGTTTTTTCTAGGCCTCGGGAATGTCCAATTCATCTACAGCCTGAGTGGCTTGCTGCCACTCCTTAAAGCTGTCCTCTCCAGCAGGCACTGGTTGCTTTCCTGAAAAAGCCCTCAGTTTTCGATATCCGGACCCAGTGTATATTGGGTTACTCTTTTGACACCTTTCCACAAAGGCTCCCCAAGGCAGCAATGAACTCTGGCCCAATTATTGCTACAGGGGAGCCCAAATCTGTTCTGCGCCTCAACTCCAAGAATGGCCTCAGCCCCTCTGGCACACCTGGTTAGATATAAAATCACTCTTTTAAGGATGCAAGTAAGGAAAATATCAATATCCTGGCTGTGGATTGTTATAAGAAACAGACAGACACAACTTTTAGTGATAAATTAGCTGAATATACAGTATTATCACAAACAAAAAATACTTGGAAACTTACAGGACTGTTGAACCTTGCTGCGGAGTATCAATACAATAAAAACGTCAATCTCTAATATTTAGCAACTGTAAATATAGAAAACAAAGCACAATAATTTATATGTCCATTGAATGGGCGCTGAGAGGGCGTAGTGTCAGGAAAAGCATCGCTAGCAGATGCTGCTACACAGTGTGGCTCTCTCTCTCTTTTAGATGTCTCTCTCCTCAGTGGTCTCTCTCCTAAAAGATCTCTCCTCAGATCTCTTTCCCCTCAGAAGCCTCTCTCTCTCTTCAGAGGTCTCTAGTTTAGATCTCTCTTCTCAGCCAGCTCTCCTCAGCCTCTTTTTTCCCGAGCTCTCTGCTGTCCCTCCCCTTCCAGCTGTGCCTCCAGGCTACTGTATTTTTCTTGTAATTAATTCGAATCGAGCCGTCTGTCTCCTGGAAGTTCCATAATGCTTCCTTGGCCTTCTGTAGTTGGTTCCCCTACTTCAGCCAATGGGAAAAGAAGGGAAGAATCAGAGCGGGCGGGGATCTTTGCAACTGCTGCTCTGTCTTCATCCTGCGTTGCTCTATGAAGAAGGGGGACTAACGAGGAAGAAGACGATGACAGCCCGCACCACTCCTCCTAATTACTGTCCTGTGATTCGGATCTGCCCTGCGGACTCAAATGTGGGGAGGGGCAGAGCGGGCAGTGAGCGGGAAAGGGCACACACAAACATGCCTGCAGCTCTACCCTCCTCTCCCCACATGCAGGTTCAGTTCTCGCAGCTGCCCACAGCATGGCCTCTCCAGTGTCCCCTGCTGTAACGATCTGTCAGTGGGGGAGGGGAATCTCTACAACACCGCTACATGTATAAGACATATAGTTGTATGGACCCTTAATCTGTATGGGATTGATGGCCGGAGCACACAGATTCTGTTCTGTGGTACTACTATCTGGAGTACCTTTGATATACTGACTTTGTGACATTTATGTGATTTTAGATACTGTATCATGTTCCATATCATGTAAACTAAGGGCACATGGATCCTGATAAAGCACTGGATATATTGCGAAACGTGTTGTTGCACTAAGCTCTACAGTTTTTTTATTGTGGTCATAACTTCTGGGATATGGATTAGATTTTAACCATTTTGCATGTTTTAATATACAAATTACATTACTTTTATATTTGTAGTGAATACATCCCCCTCCTCTAATATTCCATATAAATGATTTGGAGGTTTGCCTTCTCTTTCCATTTGAAATGTATATCTGGATTATGGTGTCCAAGAAATGATTTTATGTGACATAGCCATCGCACCCACATATAGAATATATTCTGAAAGTGATGCTATTTTGCCTGATCTATTCTACACCACTAATATGAAACAAATACGCAGGTTGGGAGTTCCCACTTAAAATAATAAAATACTGTTATTTGATACATATTCTTTACTAGTGACTTTGAAAATATTGAAGCGATTGGATAAGTTTGACAGATCCAGCAAGACTAGTTTTAGCAGCCTACATCTATCTACCAACACAAGTTTCCTAGTGATCACCCTGTGAATCAAAGTTCTTTCTTTGTCTGTCATTGTTAAATACATCAGACATGGAGGTGTGACCTGAAACCTGTGAGATCACTTTTTCAAGTGTGAAACTCCTGGATGAGTGTAGGTTTCGTCCAGACAAAAAAATTGTTTACGTGTCTTGAATCATTCATGCCTTGTACTATTAAAATCACAACTCACGTGAGCATCCCATTCCTAATGCCGCGTACACACGATCACTTTTTGCAATGAAAAAAAACAAAGTTTTCAATCATGAAAAAAAACGATGTTTTTCAAACTTAATTTTCCAAAACGAGGTTGCGTACACACCATCGTTTTTCTACAAAGCTCTAGCAAAGCGTGGTGACATACACCACGTTCGACGGCACTCTTTTCCATTGAAGCTCCGTCTCATAACTTGCTTCTGAGCATGCGCGAGTTTAAAAACGTCGTTTTCAACATCGTTTTGCCCACACACCATCACTTTTTATGACACAAAAAACAACGTTTTGAAAAACGACACAAAAAATTCAAGCATGTTGGAATTTTTTTTTGGTCGTTTTTTTTAAGACAAAAAACGACGTTTTGCCCACACACGATCAATTTAAATGACGTTTTAAAAAACTACGTTTTATTTCATCGCAAAAAACGACCGTGTGTACGCGGCATTAGAATTTAACCACTTAGCAACCACCTGCCGAAAAATAACAGCGGCAAGGTGGTTGCTTAACTCTGGGATCACGTTATATAACGTGATTCCAGAGTCGCGCTCCCGCGCGCCCCCTGGGGCGCGCACACGGGAATGTCCGTGACTACGGGTCCTCTGCATGGATCACGGTAAATCGCCGCTGATAGCGGAGGTTTACCACGTGATCGCGCCGTCCAATGACGGCGCGATCAGATGTAAACAGACCGGCGTCATTTGATGACGCCGGTTCCTCCCTCCTCTCTCTGTACCGATCGGTACAGTGTGAGAGGAGAGGTGAGGGAGCGGATGGCAGCGCCAGTGCTGCGGGCTGGATCTGTGACAAATGTAGTCACAGATCCATCCATCCATCCCTCCCTGCTCAGCCATCCCTGCTGCACATACTCTGCAATGCTGGGCAATACTCTGGGGGGGCAAAACTCTGGGGGGGCAACACTCTGGCCATACTCTGGGCATACACTGCAATACTCTGGGCATACTCTGCAATACTCTGGGCATACTCTGCAATACTCTGGGCATACTCCGCAATACTCTGGGCATACTCCGCAATACTCTGGGCATACTCCGCAATACTCTGGGCATACTCTGCAATACTCTGGGCATACACTGCAATACTCTGGGCATACTCTGGGCATACTCCGCAATACTCTGGGCATACTCTGCAATACTCTGGGCATACTCTGCAATACTCTGGGCATACTCCGCAATACTCTGGGCATACTCTGCAATACTCTGGGCATACTCTGGGCATACTCCGCAATACTCTGGGCATACTCTGCAATACTCTGGGCATACTCCGCAATACTCTGGGCATACTCCGCAATACTCTGGGCATACTCTGCAATACTCTGGGCATACTCCGCAATACTCTGGGCATACTCCGCAATACTCTGGGCATACTCCGCAATACTCTGGGCATACAGCGCCCCTGTCCCCGTGAGCTCGCATGCAGAAGCGAACGCATACGCAAGTCCCGCCCACATATGAAAACGGTGTTCAAACCACACATGTGAGGTATCGCTGCGAACGTTAGAGCGAGAGCAATAATTTTGGCCCTAGACCTCTTCTCCAACTAAAATGATGTAACCAGTAAAAATATTTAAAGCGTCACCTATGGGGATTTTTAAGTCGCAAAGTTTGGCGCCATTCCATGTGGCCACGCTGTGTAAAAGTCCCACACATGGGGTATCGCCATACTCGGGAGGAATAGCAGAATGTGTTTTGGGGTGTAATTTGTGGTATGCATATCCTGTGTGTGAGAAATAACCCGCTAATATGAAAATTTTGTGGAAAGAAAATAAAAATGAAAAAAATCTTGATTTTGCAAAGAATTGTGGGAAAAATTACAACTTCAAAAAACTCACAATGCCTCTTTCTAAATACCTTGGAATGTTTTCTTTCCAAAAAGGGGTCATTTGGGGGGTATTTGTACTTTTCTGGCATGTTAGGGTCTCAAGAAATGAGAGAGGCTGTCAGTACATCACATGTGATCAAATTGATCAATTTTCAGTGATTGGTACCATAGCTTTTAGACCCTATAACTTTCACCCAGACTAAATAATATCTAAATTTTTTTTGTTTTGTTACCAAAGATATGTAGCAGTATACATTTTAGGCCAAGTTTATGAAGAAAAATTACTTTTTTGCAAAATGTTATAATAGAAATGAAGAAAAATTCATTTTTTTACAAAATTTTCGTTCTTTTTTCATTTATAGTGAAAAAAATAAAAACCGCAGAGGTGATAAAATACCACCAAAAGAAAGCTCTATTTGTGGGGAAAAAAAGGACAAAAATTTCATTTGGTTATAGTGTTGTATGACTGAGTTATTGTCATTCAAAATGTGAGAGCACCGAAAGCTGAAAATTGGTCTGGTTATTAAGTGGGTTTAAGTGCCCAGTAGTCAAGTGGTTAAAAGGTTTAAAAGTTTTTCTATGGGTTCAAAACAAACATTACAAGACAGCATCTTTATAAGTCTGCTATTGGTGAGGTTTGACATTTCTGTACATGCACATCCTGCAGATATCTTTGTTTATCTGGAGACATAGCGACATAGGGGGTTATTTACGAAAAGGCAAATGCACTTTGCACTGAAAGTGCAATTTCAAGTGCAGTCGCTGTACAGGGGGACATGTACGGGAAATGAAAAAACAGCATTTTTTCTTGCACATGAGGGGATGATAAAATCAGCAGAGCTTCCCCTCAGATCTACAGCGACTGCACTTACGAATGCAGTTTCAAGTGCACTTGTAGTGCAGAGTAGATTTCCCTTTAGTAAATCAACCCCATAGTTTGTATCCACAAAAATACCCTTCTTCAAGGCAAATGTGACATTGTACAGACCCAGGAACTCAAATACAGAGATCTGACCAATGCAGTCCCCAAACATATCAAGGACTGTCAAATGGTTTAAGTGGATCGAAACCCAAAGTGGATGATTTAGTTTGCTAAAGCATTGTGTATTACTGTGTGCCTTCAAGTATCTTCATTCGGTTTTGTATTTTAACACTTCTAACATCTCTTTCAACAACTTTGTTTTGTCTACGTGCACTCATTCCATTATTGACTGCACATTTTTGCTCTAGACTGGCTGCCTTAAAAAGGAAGTAAAGTCTTCCTTTTTCATTTTACCTACATGTAAGTCCAGGCCTGTTTTTCTCGGAAAATAGGTGCAGGAACTCAACCATAACCCCCAAAACCCCCTCCCCCCGCACACACACCCTCCAAACCACATCAAATAGTGGGTATGGTGAAATCATACTAATAGTGGAAGGGCTTTAAAGGGACATTAAATACCAGGAGTGCATTATGTATAGAGTGCAGTGTTCGGTAGGGTTACACACAGAGTGCAGAGTTTAGGGTTGTGCTACATACATAGTGCAGAGTTCAGGGGTGCGCTAAACACACAGTGCAGAGCTTTCCCCCACAGCTGCTTACCACTGCATCCTCCATCAACATCTCACCTTCACCCCTCTTCGTCACTTGTACCTCCCCGCACACTTATTTGCAGTAAGATCATCCAGTGGGGGTGTCAGCCGCTACACTGCACCCCAAGCACCTACATCTCCCAGGTCCCCATCCTGCACTCAGTGGGAGCCACTCAGGAGATTATATCTGTGGGAGCCATTGGAAGACAAGCTGTCACTTGTAAACACAGAAGCCAAACTTCTGTGTTTACAAGTGATAGTGGTGAGCAGGGAGCAATGGGCCTGAGCCAGAGGTGGTGGAACTGAGTTCCATCAAGGTCCAGCTAAAGCCCTGTGTAAGCCTATAATAAGTACTATAAGCACTATAAGCCTATAATAAGTACAGGAAATATCTCCTTTAGGAGACATTTACTATTTACTATATACGCTGACGCCATTGGCACATGCACTCTGAAGAATGGGTTCCCGGTGCCAATTCTTCAGGACCGTCACCGGCAGCAACCGTGCGCATGTGCGGGAGTGACGTAATCGTGGCTCTAACCAATCACAGTGCCGGAGCCTGTGAACCCAGAAGAAACTCTGGGGAGATGTCAGCCGTCTAAGCGGTGTGCGGACCCTGCTGAGAGAGCTTTGTTCCAAGGTAAGTATTTCATAATGAGCTAGTATGCAATGCATACTAGCTCATTTTGTCTTACAGGTTTTTTTTTCCCGAGTTTACAACCTCTTTAACCACTTGTCTACAAGCAATTTTAAGATTTTTTGTACTTATGTTAAAATCTGCATTTTTTCGGTAGAAATTACTTTAAAACCCAAACCTTTATATATTTTCTGATAGCAGAGACCCTGGAGAATAAAATAGCAGTAGTTTGCAAATTAGTTTTTCGCACACTATTTCCGAGGCTATTCATTAAAAACATATTTTCAGGCTACAATACACTAAAATGTATTTTAGTTAGGGTTGTCCCGATACTGAGACCGAGCATTACCTGTACTCGGGGAAATGCTCCGATGCTTCACCCGATACCTGGGCAGGGGTGATTGGTGTGGCGAGGGGTGTTCCAAGCACTGATCTGCCCCCTTTTCAGCGGCTTTAGTGAAAGCTATACAGTGGTGATCGGTGCTTGTTACCTCCCCCCAAAGCCACACCGATCACCGCTGACTGTCTCTGTATCCTTCTCCGCGCTGCTCTGTAATCAGTATCGGCGAGTACTTGAAAAAATATATCTTAAAAAAGTGGTATCTGGACAACCCTAATTTTAGTTATTACACCCAATTTATTGGTGAAATATAAAACATGAGTTTGTATAAAAAGATACCAAACAAGTCAAGTTTAAAATTGCACACACCCACAAAATCGCAAAACACTTTGATATCCAAAATTTTCCATAGGCGATGCTTTAAAAGCCTTTACAGATTGTTAGTTCACCCTCAGAAACGTGCTTGGTGGACCTGAAAGACATTTTCTGGCTCTAGAAATCAATAGCAAGCTCACAGCTGCACAAATGTGTACAGTTGGGAGACCATTGTCTCTTCATATCAGGAAGTGCCTTAAAGGGGTGTTCCAGCCCTAAGTTGTGTTTATTAAAAGTCAGCAGCTACAAAAGTTAGCTGCTGGCTTTTATAAACACTCACTTACCTGCTCCTGCAGGACGCGCCGACCGGGGCTTCCTCTGCCCCCCTCCCCGCCGGCGTCTCCATGACTGTGGGCAAGCCGTACAGCCTTCGGCTTCAGTGCGCATGCGCGAAACCCTTCCCATCAATAATTTATATGTTAACTTTGAAGCCCCCACTGGGGGTATGGGGGTGAGGAGTGGATTGAGAAGGGGTCATTTTTTTGGGTGGAACACCCCTTTAACAAGACTTTTATGGCAGGATTATGAAATATTAGTTAAACCCTTCCCATCAATAATTTATATGTTAACTTTGTGGGGGCATCAGAGTGGCCCCGGGGGTGGCTGGCTGTGTCAGTTAAATTCCCGGACACTGTATTGTCCTGACATAAAGATACCCGGGACAGACCTGCAAAATGCTGGACTGTCCCGGGCAATCCGGGACACGTGGTCACCCTACTAGGGATCCAGTGCTGTTGTGGGCAGGGAGGGCCGAAGTCAAAAAAAATCTTCCAAATATAGTAGAGGAGGATTGGAGGAGGTGAAAAAGTGGAACTTCTGATTTTATGTGAAGTTCTGCTTTAATGTTTTAATATTCATCTTCTTAGACAGGTCGCGTGATATCTTAGAATATCCATCTTCCCTTAACAGAGACCGCATATTTTGAATATGCTTTACCATGTACACAAATGTGTCTGCACTGTTATTTTGTACTGTAAAACTTTATTAATAATACACACTAAACAAAAAATTACCTTCCAAGTATGAAGGAGCATATACAGTGGGGATCAAATGTTTGGGCAACCCCAGGTAAAAATTTGTATTAATGTGCATAACGAAGCCAAGGAAAGATGGAAAAATCTCCAAAAGGCATAAAATTACAGATTAGACATTCTTATAATATGTAAAAAAAAAAGTTACATTTTATTTCCATCATTTACACTTAAAAAAAAAATGGCGTCTGCAGAAGTTTGGGCACCCTGCAGAATTTATAGCATGCACTGCCCCCTTTGCAAAGCTGAGATCTGCCAGTGTCATGGATTGTTCTCAATCATCGTCTGGGAAGACGAGGTGATGTCAATCTCAAAGGTTTTAAATGCCCAGACTCATCTGACCTTGCCCCAACAATCAGCACCATGGGTTCTTCTAAGCAGTTGTCTAGAAAACTGAAACTGCAAATAGTTGACTCTCACAAAGCTGGAGAAGGCTATAAGAAGATAGCAAAGTGTTTTCAGATGTCAATATCCTCTGTTCGGAATGTAGTTAGGAAATGGCAGTCAATAGGAACAGTGGAAGTTAAAGCAAGATCTGGGAGACCAAGAAAAATATCAGACAGAACAGCTCGCAGGATTGTGGGAAAAGCAATTCAAAACCCACGTTTGACTGCACAATCCCTCCAGAATAATCTGGCAGACACTGGAGTTGTGGTACACTTTTCCACTATAAAGAGATACTTGTACACATATGGTCTTCATGGAAGAGTCATTAGAAGAAAACCTCTTCTACGTCCTCACCACAAAAATCTGCGTTTGAACTTTGCAAATGAACATATAGACAAGCCTGATGCATTTTGGAAACAAGTTCTGTGGACTGATAAAGTTAAAATAGAACTTTTTGGCCAGGAATGAGCAAAGGTACATTTGGAGAAGAAAGGGCACAGAATTTAATGAAAAGAACCTCTGTCCAACTGTTAAGCATGGGGGTGGATCAATCATGCTTTGGGGTTGTATTGCAGCCAGTGGCACAGGAAACATTTCACGAGTAGAAGGAAAAATGGATTCAATAAAATTTCAGCACATTTTGGATGGTAACTTGATGCCATCTTTGAAAAAGCTGAAGCTAAAGAGAGGGTGGCTTCTACAAATGGATAATGATTCTAAACACACCTCAAAATCCACAGGGGATTACATCAAGAGGTGTAAAAACTGAAGGTTTTGCCAAGGCCTTCACAATCTCCTGACCTCAACATAATTGAAAATCTATGGATAGATCTTAAAAGAGCAGTGCGTGACAGACAGCCCAGAGATCTCAAAGAACTGGAAGACTCTTGTAAGGAAGAATGGGCAAAGATACCTCAAACAAGAATTGAAAGACTCTTGGCTGGCTACAAAAAGTGTTTACAAGCTGTGATACTTGCCAAAGGGGGCAGTATAAGATATTAACTCTACAGGGTGCCCAAACTTTTGCAGACACCATTTTTTTGTTTTCTGTCATTTTGAAAGTGTAAATGATGGAAATAAAATCTAACTTTTTTTGACATATTATAAGAATGTCTAATCTGTAATTTGATGCCTTTTGGAGTTTTTTCGATCTTTCCTTGGCTTCGTTATGCACATTCATACAAATTTTTACCAGGGGTGCCCAAACTTTCGATCCCCACTGTATGTGACAGCAATGGATCAGACACCAAACACAACAGGTTTCTTTAAATTACCCATATAGTTAAAGCCTTATCTTCAGTCTTCCATAGTTGTTCAAGCTCCTCTGTTTTACCGAGATTGCTTACTCTGGTTTCACTGTAAGCTTCTCACAGTGTGTATTAAAAACTACAGCAAATCAAATAGAGTCAACCATGCTGTATTTCCTAGCTGGAGGACCTCATCCAACATCGACTTCTTTGCGCCATATCCTTAGGCCCCTTTCACACTGGGGCCGGAGGTGCAGTGGCGGTTTACTATTTTTAGCGGTGCTATTCGGCCGCTAGCAGACGGTTTTACCCCCCGCTAGCGGCTGAGAAAGGGCTAAAACATCCCACAATGCACCTCTGCAGAGGTGGTATAGCCGCTCTGTCCCATTGATTTCAATGGGTGGGAGCGGTATACACACATATAAGTCGGCAGAATGGCACGGCTGGGCACATGCACGTACAGGTACGTCCTGTACTAGTACCCAGCCGTGGGTCTGAAGCTCCGGGACTGCGGGACTCGCGGGCCCGATCGCCGCTAGAATCCGGCGATCGGTCCCCGGAGCTGAAGAACAGGGAGAGCCATGTGTAAACACGGCTTCCCCGTTCTTCACTCTGGCGGCGTCATCGATCGGGAACACACATTAGGGAACACATAACCCCTTCAGCGCCCCCTTGTGGTTAACTCCCAAACTGCAAATGTCATTTTCACAATAAACAATGCAATTTAAATGCATTTTTTGCTGTGAAAATGACAATTGTTCCAAAAATGTGTAAAAATTTTCCAAAGTGTCCGCCATAATGTCGCAGTCACGAAAAAAATCGCTAATCGCCGCCATTAGTAGTAAAAAAATTTTTTTTTTTATAAAAATGCAATAAAACTATCCAAAAAATATCAAATACTACCAAAAGAAAGCTCTATTTGTGGGAAAAAAAAAGGACACCAATTTTGTTTGGGAGCAACGTCACACGACCACGCAATTGTCTGTTAAAGCGATGCAGTGCCGAATTGCAAAACCTGGCCGGGTCCTTTAGCTGACTAAAGGTCCAAGTCTTAAGGCCTCGTACACACGAGGCAATCTATTTGAACAAATCTGTCTGATAGGATTTTGGTTTGCTCGCGTGTACACACGAGCAAACCAAAATCCCCGCCAGCAGACGGCGCTCTGACGTGTCGGTGACGTGGCGGTGACGTTGACGCCGCCACGTCACCACACCAGGAAGTAAAACACTTCCGCGCATGCGACGAATCCATTCGGCGGCGGTGCGGGACGACATGTCTGCTGGTAAGTGTACTAACCAGCAGACATGTCGGGCGGACGGATTCCCACCCGATAGATTTCAAAGCATGCTTTGAAATCTGTCGGGTGGCCAAATCCGTCGGCTCGGCCGTACACACGATCGAATCTGTCTGCTGGGACGGTCTAGCAGACCGTTTCCAGCAGACAGATTTGATCGTGTGTACGAGGCCTAAGTGGTTAAACAAGCCAACACTGATATATGATTCACACACCCAAACAACTTATAATTGCCAATTAAGTGTGGCACCACACTTAATTGCCAATTATAAATGCACACATCTGACTGGACGCAGGTGCTGCTTGACCAATTTTGCCCGCCTCCTTTAAAAGTCGATTGAAAAATCAACATTTTGTCAAGCAGTGTGGCACTGACAGGGCTACCTACATTGTGACTTTTAACCAATTTAGCACAAATTAGCCAAACATTAAATCTGTGTATGGACAGCTTTACTTGAATGTGTTTCAATAAAAATATTTACTGAGCTTAGATCTGTGTGCAGCAGACACATTTGTTTACATTGTCAGTTGCTTGTTGGATGCAGCCTACACAGGGGACAACAATGGATTATTTTGCAGGTAAGGCCGCGTACACATGATGAGACATGTCCGAGGAAACCTGTCCGACGGACCGTTTTCATCGGACCAGGCTGAAGTTGTCTGTTGGTCTGATGTGCGTACACACCATCGGACGAAAATTCCCTCGGACCAGAACGCGGTGACGTAGAACACAACGACGTGATGAAAAAACTAAGTTCAATGCTTCCAAGCATGCGTCGACTTGATTCTGACCATGCGCTGGATTTTTGTCCGCTGATTTCGTGTACTAACCATCGAACATGTCCGACGGACAGGTTTCCAGCAGACAGGTTTCTAAGCATGTTTAGAAACTTTTGGCCGCTGGAACATGGTCCGATAGGCCGTACACACGATCGAACATGTCCACTGAAACTGGTCCGCGGACCAGTTTCAGCGGACATGTTCGATCGTGTGTAAGCGGCCTAAGTGTCACATATGCGATGCATACTAGCCCATTATGATTTTAATTTGCAGGCTTTGCAGGCAGCAAAAGAGGAAGTAAAACCTATCAGGGTTTTTTTCATCTTTAAAGCTGAAGTTTTGCTGGGGCAATTTGTACAATGTTACTATGTTTTAACTTGGACCAATGTAAGTATGTATCTGGGATCGCTGTTGGAGATGGAAATCACTGTAGTAGATACTGCTACTACAATGATCGGCGCTAGCTTCTAGGTCCTGTGCTGAGGGGCTGCCCTAATTCATAGTAAACATGGGAGTTTTGCTTGGCACAGCTTCGGAACACTTTGCATTTTGTCAATGACTGCAAAGTGCTCTCTGATTTGATTAGGTGGGGCAGTGATATCACAATCTCCACCTCATCTAATCACAGAACATTTTGTATTTATTAAGAAAATGCAAAGTGTTCCCCCTAAATGACACTGAAAAAAACACCTCCTGTGTTCACTAAACCACGGGGCATCCAGAAGCCAGTGGCAATCACTGTAGTATCAGTGGCTACTACAGTGATTTCCATGGGGATCCCACAGCTATGGTACATATATCTACACTGGTCCAGGCTGGTCCAGGCTGGACCAATGTAACAATATCCATACCTAAATTGCATCTTTATGGGCTTGTTCACACCATACATGCATGAAAACTGATGGGAAAATAGCACAGATTTCAATTGCAGAAACATCAGTTTAAATCAGTTTTCATGGGCATTTCAGTCAGTTTTAATGCACGTTGACATCCGTTTTCATGTGCGTCTTTTTTATACACAGACTGACATCACATGTCCTTACATCCTGTGTCGTTACCCCCTCATTAGTGATCCCCACATCCCCCATCCCTACTGTCCCCTGCCATCAGTGTCCCTCTCAGTTCGTTCTGAACTCCTGTGACCTGTTTTCAGCTGACAGCCGTCTAAAGTCCTACTTTTGGCTGATGTCACCCAGCCAGTCCAGGCTCGGGAAAAGATCCAGACTTTACAGTTGGAATCCACACAGCATGCACCTGAGGACCTAAACCAGCACATCCTGCCCCCTCCACAGTCCAGTGGAGGGAAAGAGCTGAACACTGAAAGTCATGTCATCTCTCTGCTCAGAGTGGAGGGGAAGAACTGAGTGATCAGCGGTATTTGATTGCTCAGTTCTCGTGGTAGAGTTGGCAGGGAACATCTGCAGCTGGGACCAGTGCTGCAGCCATGTAGGTGAGTTTGGCTTTATTTTTCTGCATTCTCAAACTTCTCTTTTAATACATTCTCTTCATTAAAGTGATAGTAAAGGCTCATGCTTAAAGCGGAGGTTCACCCAAAAATCAACTTTCTGACATTAGATCCAGCATACTGCTAACATCTGCAGTATGCTGGTTTATTTTTTATTTTTTTGTACTTATCGTTTTATGAGCCGTTGTTATCCGGCTCCAAGCGGGGAATCCTGCGGGGAATGGGCGCTCCTAAGCCAAGAGGAGTTGATTGACGGGCTGCTAAGGCATGTCACGCCTTCCGAAAATACCGATGTTGGCAGTATGCTGGATCTAATGTCAGAAAGGTGATTTTTGGGTGAACCTCCGCTTTAAGGCCCGATTCACACTAGCTTGGGCCACAGCTCGCAGCAGGGGGTCCGGTGCGTCCAGGGTCTCTGTTTTAGGTGCAAATCAGGTCTGAATTTTTGTCTAAATTCGGACCTGAAACAAAGCCAAAGACGCACAGGACCCTTTTCCAGTGCGGACTGCGGCTGCCTCGGAGGTGTGTGAACCGGCTTCACTGAGAGCCTGTCATGTGAGTTGGATGCAGGAAAACCCAAATCCAATTTGCATAAATGTGAACCCAGCCTAAAAAAACAAAGCAAACATGTTTAACCACTAGCCTACCGCCCGCCGTCAAATGATGGCGGGCGATAAGCCTCTTGTTCTGGGAGGATGTTATATGATGTCTTCGCCTTCCCGAGCCACTAGGGGGCGCACGCACCCGCCGCTTCACTGGGAACCAGATGCGGGTACCCGGTGGCCACAATGTCCGCCGGGCACCCGTGATTGCCCGGATACTGAGCACGACTGTGGATCTGCGTGTGTAAACACAGAAATCCACGTCCTGTCAGGGATAGGAGACTGATGGTGTGTCCCTTGTACATAGGGACACCGATCGGTCACCTCCCCCAGTCAGTCCCCTCCCCCTACAGTTAGAATCACTCACTAAGGTACAAATTTAACCCCTTGATCGCCCCCTAGTGTTAACCCATTCTCTGCCAGTCACATTTACACAGTAATCAGTGTATATTTATAGTACTGTTCGCTGTATAAATATGAATGGTCCCAAAATAGTGTCAAAAATATCGCAGTCACGATAAAAATCACTGATCGTCGCCATTACTAGTTAAAAGAAAAATGCTATAAATCTATACCCTATTTTGTAGCCGCTATAACTTTTGCACAAACTAATCAATATGCGCTTATTACGATTTATTTTTTTTACCAAAAATATGTATTTAAATACATATCGGCCAAAACTGAGGAAAGAAATAATTTTTTATATATTTTTGGGGATATTTATTATGGCAAAAAGTAAAAAATATTGCTTTTTTTTAAAATTGTCGCTCTTCTTTTGTTTATAGCGCAAAAAATAAAAACAGCAGAGGTGATCAAATACCACCAATAGAAAGCTCTATTTGTGGGGAAAAATGATAAGCATTTCATTTGGGTTCAGTGTTGCATGACCGCGCAATTGTCATTCAAAGTGAGACAGCGCTGAAAAATAGCTTGGGTAGGAAGGGGGTGAAAGTGCCCAGTATTGAGGTGGTTAAGCATGCTCATCCTACATAACCCAGCTGAATGCCTGTCTTCTGTTGGATCAGCTGCCTTACACACAGGCTGAATGTCGCTTGGTTTTTATTGAACCGGTCGATGTCGCCTGACATATGGTCTGTGTGTACTAAGTTTTAGTATAACATATTTGTTATTTTAATTAAACAACATTAGCATTTTCAATCACTTTAAAGCCCACTGGTGTGCATGCACCCAAACCCTTTACATTACCAGATTTTACCTTGCAAAAGTAGCAGTGAAATCAGCACTGAGCTGTGCCTAGCCTAAGCAGAGCTGTAGGAGGGGCTCAGCAGGCTCCACCCACTACAGGCTACCTGCAGAAAAGTACAGGAGGGCGCGGAGACAGACCTGTCAAAAGGAGAGAGGGCAGCATTAGGTGGTCTTTATTACTGGACTCCTGCACAGATCTGGAAGAATACACTATGAATACACAATGATGACTGTATTTAGACTTCATCCCCTGATGAAGTCACGTGACCGTGACGCCATGCGTAGGGACAGCAAATAGAAATGACGCTAGCAGACGAGCTTGCTGCTCATAGATAATCGTTTTTAAAATACTGACAATTTGTGAGTACCATTCCTATCATTGTTTTAAGGATTAATAAACACTGTTTTTTGAACATACTACACTATATGGTATCTTCCCTCTCTATCCAAACTTCCTTATATATATATATATATATATATATATATATATATATATATATATATATATATATATATGTATATATATATATATATATGAGACACCTCACTAACAAGAAACCATAAAGTACCCTGGCACCCAGTATCTGGAAAATAGTATCCTGGGCATACAGCGTGTGGATTCCGTCACGGCGAAAACCCAGAGGAACATAGGGGGTTATTTACTGAAGACAAATCCACTTTACACTACAAGTGCAAAGTGCACTTGAAATTGCACTATGAGTGCACTTGGAAGTTCAGTTGCTGTAAAACTGAGGGGAAGATCTGAAATGAGGGGAAGCTCTGCTGATTTTATCATCCAATCATGTGCAAGCTAAAATTATGTTTTTTTTAATTTTCCTTGCATGTTCCCCTCAGATCTACAGCGACTGCACTTCCAAGTGCACTTTCAGAGCAATTTCAAGTGCACTTTGCACTTGTAGTTAGCTCTTGTAGTGTAAAGTAGAAGAGTAGACAGCCCCATCACACACCATTTGCACCCTGCACAAGAAAAGGAGCAGATATCTTCACTATTCACTGATTGTCAATTTGCATTTTTGCACATGTGAAGTCGCATGTTTTGCAATTTTTGGACTTTTTCTGCACTTTTTGGACTTTGCTGCACTTTAGCATCATTAGATTATTGCACTTTGCACCTTATTCATTCTTAAGTGAAATATATTTATTTGCTACTCGTATAATTTTGCACTGTTGGCACGCAGTTCACTGCACGTTCATTTGCATTTGTGAAAATCATTTGAGTTTAAGCATTTTGCGATTTGCACATTTTGCGACTTATTAAGATACAGGGAGGAAGTACACATACTTCCATCACTATTGTTTTATACAGCGCAGTATATAGACAGTATTTGCAAAGTTAGAGGCTAAAGACAACAAGCAGCTAACTAGCATCCTCCAATAAAGGCCATGCACTGCCTGAGGGGATGTACCAGCTCCATGGAGACGAGGGATGTGAGTGAAGTGTTGGTGCTCCGGTGAGTCCTCCCCCAGGAATGGCAGTCTCCTCCACTAGTCTCGGGTTCCACCTTAAGCCGTCATCTGGCAGAGAAGAGGGCTGGGCTCCGCTGGGTGGGATTTCCTGTGTGAGCAGGTCAGCTGTTCTGTGTATGTCTGTCTCCTTCTCCCCCTCCTCCGCCTCCTCCTCCTCCCTCCATTCACTCTCCGTGGATCGTGCGGTCAGTGCCCCAGTCTCTTCTCTCTCTCTCCCCCCCCCCCCCGCCGGTGCCTCTCTCTCGGGAACCGACTAGTGATGTGTAACCTACAGAATGCCCAGCAGCACCGGAAAAAGGTTTAAACCGACCAAGTACATCCCAGTCTCCACTGCAGCTGCCTTATTAGTGGGCTCCACCACTTTGTTTTTTGTTTTCACGTAAGTAGATCTCCTACATTGGTTGCCTCATCTCCTCATAGCGGCTCCTCCGCCTGGAACACTGGGGGGGCTGTGCGGGGGAGGGGAGGAGTGCCACAGGCCTGAGCTGTGCCAGGGTGCCTGCTACCGTGACATGTGTCAGCCTGGGCAATGCTGGCATTGTGGCTGCAAAATGGCCTTTTGTCTGTGCTGGGTATGGAAGGCCCAGTGTTTGGGGAGGGCTGCTCTATACCATAGACTCTGTATCACCATAGACTCTGTATACCATAGACATTGTACCATAGAGTCTGTATACTATACCATAGACTCTGTACCACCATAGACTCTGTATACTATACCATAGACTCTGTATACCATATACTGTACCATAGACACTGTATACTATACCATAACATAACATAGACTCTGTATACTATACAATAGAGTCTGTATACTATACCATATTATACTAAACCATAACATACCATAGAGTCTGTATACTATACTATGCCAAAACATACAATAGACTCTGTATACCATACCATAGTCTGCATACTATACTATACCATAGACACTGTATACTATAACATAGACTGTATACTATACAATAGAGTCTGTATACTATACTAAACCATAACATACCATAGTCTGCATACTATACTATAACATACCATAGACTCTGTACCTCAACATATACTATACCATAGACTCTGTACCTCAACATATACTATACCATACCATATACCCTGTATACTATACCATAGATACTATAGCATATACTGTATACTATACCATGGACACTATATACCATACTATATACTCTGTATACTATACCATAGATACTATAGCATAGACTCTGTATCCCATACCATATACTATACCATTCAATAGACTCTGTATACTATACCATACTATAGCGTATATCATACCATGGACACTATATACCATAGACTCTCTGTATACTATACCATAGATACTATATACCATACAATCTGTACCATACCATGGAGTCTGTATCATACTATTCCATAGACTCTGTACATAATA
Organism: Rana kukunoris; assembly: GCA_029574335.1. Taxonomy (NCBI): domain Eukaryota; kingdom Metazoa; phylum Chordata; class Amphibia; order Anura; family Ranidae; genus Rana; species Rana kukunoris. The sequence goes on along the minus strand of CM056049.1, from coordinate 215,720,705 downwards.
TACTGGCCCTCAAATTTTGCACTTGCATTTTGTGAAAAATGAGGGCTGGCAAGCGTGGGGTGCCTGGGGGGGGGGGGGGGGGTGTTGTGAGCACCACCGCCAGGCAGGGTTGAATGGGAGCTGTTCTCCCAGTGGTCGCCCTGGAGAAGACAGAGGAGATCAGGTGCCCGAATCATAAGAGTGTCGAGGAATATCGCTATAACAACTTTCATTAGAATTGGAGAGTGTTCCCCGCACTTGCTGTCACACACTGTCTCCTAGCCCCGGTACTTTGACAGACAGATTCCCTTTTCAATGCCGGGATGTGTGACATGTATCAAAGTATCCGGGCCAGGAGACAGGGTTGTATGTGACGGCGGGAACATATGGCAATGCAAATGTTCCTCGGTGCTCTGATAATCCAGCTGGCAGTTCTATTCCTTTCCTTTCTCTTCCCCTGCACAGGTAGGCTGCATTGATGGGCACAGGTGAGGCCGAACTGATGGGCACTGATAAAGTTGTTGTTAATATTTTTGTAACTTCTGCATAAAACATTTCAGCCCTGGTTCAAATTGATGTGATTTGACATGTCAAATCGCATGCCAAATCGGTAACAATTGCAGCATCCGAATCAGTGCGACACTGCATTTGCGGCACCGCACAGATTCCTAAAAGTAGTTTCTGTACTACTTTTTGGTGATTTTTCGGGGTGCAATTTCCAAAACCTGCACTGATGTCTCTGAAATTGCCACTAAAACCGGGACTGACATGCGGGAATGAAATCGTGCAAGTTCAGTTTCATTCCCACAGTCAGTGTAAACCAGGGCTAAGTGTCATTTCATGAGATCATTTATGAGGGCGTATTTAGGGGGTCTGGTGAATGTGTAGGTTCACAGTTTCAGCCTGAATTTTGAGCTGAATTATAACCTGAAACAGACCAAAAGACGCACAGCATTTTTCTGCAAAACACACCGGACCTGCTGCGGAGATATGTGAATCGGCTCCATAGAGCTGGTCAAAATCTCCTTCCATTGTGAATCCAGTTTGCATTGGTGTGAACTCAGCCTCCTTTCACACTTATACGACTTGTCCCACGATTTTGGACTGCAAAATCGTATGACAAGTCATTCTCCATGATTTTCAATGACTACAATTCATACTGGCACGATTTTAAGTAGTGCCGACTTCAAAGTAGTCCCTGCACTACTTTGGTCCGATTTTGATGCCACTTGCATTCATTGAAATCGCGGCCGCGAATCTCGCGACTTTGAAGTCGTATAAGTGTGAAAGGGACCTTAGGTCCTCATTGCTTCACATCTGGAACCAGACTGCCTAGATTAGGAGCCACCACAAATATGACATGAATAAAGTAAACAATTTTAAAGTGGTAGTCAACTGCTGGTGTTCTATCAGATTAGTGAACCCATCAGATTAATTACCGGAAGTGAAGTTCCGTCAGCTGCGAATGCGTTCCACCACTACCAGGTTTGCTAATCTGACAACGCCGGGGATCCAGCGCCATCCTCACACGGGCCAGTTCTTTGCTGACATATGAGTGAGAGGAACGGATGTAGTTTCTCTCACCGTGTGATGTCAGAAACTGGAAGTGACAAAGATTTCATCACTTTTGGTTTTGTTCTCATGTAATCAATTCTTCTTCAACCTGTTTTTTTTTTTATCTAATCAGTGTTTTTTTTTCCCCCTCACAATTAGTGTGAGGACAAAAAGTTGGTAACCAACTTCTGTTACAGGGACATTGGTCTAGATAAGTGCCCGCCAGTGCCACCTATCAGTGCCACATAATCAGTAACCCATCAGTGACACCTTTCAGTGTCAATCAGGGCACATCAGTGAAGGCGAAAAGTTACATGTTTGCAAAATTTTATAATAAACCATGATTTTTTTTTTTTTTTGGTTTAGCAAAAATTCAAAAAACCCAGTGCTGATTTTGCTGGTCAACGGACCATTTTGCTGGTCAATGACTGGGCCACTTTTTGCAATTCGGCACTGCGTTGCTTTAACTGACAATTGCGCGGTCGTGCGACGTGGCTCCCAAACAAAATTGGCGTACTATTTTTTCCCCCACAAATAGAGCTTTCTTTTGGTGGTATTTGATCACCTCTGCGATTTTTTATTTTTTGCGCTATAAACAAAAATAGAGCAACATTTTTTGAAAAAAAAAATAATACTTTTTGCTATAATAAATATCCCCCCAAAGATATATAAAAAAAACTATTTTTTTCCCTCCGTTTAGGCTGATACTTATTCTTCTACATTTTTTACGTAAAAAAAAAAATCGCAATAAGCGTTTATTGATTGGTTTGCGCAAAAGTTATAGTGTTTACAAAATAGGGGGTAATGCCGGCAATCAGCGATTTTTTTTTTTTTTATTTTTTTTATTTATTTTTTTATCGGTGCTGCGACCTTATGGCGGACACATCGGACACTTTTGACACATTTTTGGAACCATTGGCATTTTTATAGCGATCAGTGCTATAAAAATGCCACTGGCAGGGAAGGGTTTAACACTAGGGGGCGAGGAAGGGGTTATTTATGTTCCCTAGGTGTGTTCTAACTAGGGGGGGTGGGACTAACTAGGGGAAATGACAGATCGCTGTTCAGAACAGTCTTTTCTCCCCCTTACACACACGGGTCACGGTTCTCACTCTGTAAGATCAATCGCGGGTGCCCAGCGGTGATCGCGCCCGCCGGGCACGCGCGGCACCAGGGACGAGCAGGCGGCGCGCTCCCCCCTAGTGGCTGAAATGCGAAATCACGTAATATTACATGATTTTGCGCAGCCGAGCTGACCTGCCGCCGTAAAACTGCAGCGGCTGGTCGACAAGCGGTTAAATACCACCAACAAAAAGGCTCTATTTGTGTGATAAAAATGATAACAAATTTCATTTGGAGACAGTGTTGCATGACTGCGCAATTGTCATTTTAAAGTCACAGCGCTGAAAATTGACCTGGGCAGGAAGGAGATATATGTGCCCAGTAAGCAAGTGGTTATACTGGTAACCTGTAAAGGCTTATAAAGTGTTGCCTATGGAGCGTTTTAAGTACTGTAGTTTGGTGCCGTTCCACAAGTGTATGCAACTTAAAGTTAGGTATCTATTTACTCGGCATACCATCATCTCTGCATAAAATATATATATATATATATATATATAATTAGTGTTTGGGGGTTCTAAGTAATTGTACAGCAAAGAAAGTAGATTTTTGCATGTTGAAGTGATTAATAATGACCTTTTTATATCAGTGTATTTAGAATTTTGACAATTTTTTTTTTTTACAATAATATTGACCACCAGTATGGCATGTGTGCTCATTACTAACTGGCCCAAAACCACATTTGATCATTTAATGCCCTGCAACGCATACATGCGAAAACATGCAGTGTGTTCAGGAAAAAATAAGGGCACAGGGTTTTCTTATCTTTGGTGTGTGGACTGTTTTTTTTTTTTTTTTTTATAGGAAAGGAATGGGCAGATACAACGTGCATTGATACATAAATGTAAAGTGGGAATAGCTCCTGCATATTATATTATCTGCAGCAAACCAAAACAACCAAGCAGAATCGAGCTTGTCCTGGTCAACAGCAGACTAATGCCCCGTGCACACAATCTGTGTGCATACTAATCATATATCGAACCTGAAGAGTTTACTAAAGTTACGAAAATTCTTGTACGACAGAATAAAAAATCAGAAGTGATGTTGTGTTGGTTGTAGCGTATTTGTATTTTCAGACGACAACTGTACTGATTAAACGAAAATCAATCTGGTGTTGTACGAGAGAAATTTTTGTGCATGTCCGATAAAATAATATCAGACGAAGTGTCGGTGTATACACCTCTCCTAAAGCGCCACTGCCCATAGAAATTAATGGGCAGCGCCAGCAAAGTGGTGCTTTCTGGACGCTTTTAGTCCTTTTTTCGGCAGTTGGCAGGGGGGTTAAGAGCACCGCAAAAACGACCTTTATCGCCGACGCCCGCCCCAGTGTGAAAGTGCCCTAACTGTGTCGTTTGATTGACAGGCCAGCGGACTCCTAGTCTCGCCTCTTATGACCTCACACGTTGACAAGCCACTGGTCTTCTGTCTGCCCATTGTGGGCAGACATTGTGGAAATTGTAGTCTCAATAAGCGACGATTAACATTGGTAATATTGATGCTTTTTAAAGTTTCTTTACTTTGCCCAGGCATGGCAGATTATTCCTGTTGGCAGTGATGATGTCACAGGTTTTTTAAACAGTAAGGCCATATGCGTACTGGATGTTTTTTCAGTTGCTCCTAGAGGTGGCTGTTTGTGTGTGTGTTTTCGTTGCCTCTAAATGCTTGTATGTTAGCCTATGTGTCCATGCACACACAGACTCTTAAGGCCCATACACACGGTAGGACATCCAACAAAATTTCCCTTGGATTTTTGTCCTAATTGATTTGTCCGATCACACCCATAGCATACACACGCTCGGACTTTTCTGCAAACTTTTCTAAAACTTTCCCATCATCACGTGGTTGTTCTGCTCTTTACTGCCACCCTTTGGTTAACTTCTGCTATTGTTGGTTGATTTTAACATTGGTTCTGAGCATGCGCATTTGTAATTTGTCCAAAAGTCCGATGGTTTGCTGTACACACGATCGGACTTTGCACCATCGGACTTTTGTTGCCTGAAAGTTGGTCCGTTCGCAGACCCAACTTTTTGTCCGATGAAAGCCAAAAAAGTTGGTCCGATGGAACGTACACACGGTCGGACAAATGAGAAAAGTGTCGGATTTTGATGTTGGTTGGGCAAAAGTCCGACCGCGTGTACGGGGCTTTATGCCGCGTACTAGGGTTGTCCCGATACCACTTTTTTAGGACCGATACTTTTTTTCATGTACTTGCCGATACCGATACTTTTTTTAAATGTCATGTGACAGTTTTCAAACCACAATACAGACTAAGGATATTTTCTTTAGAATTATAAAGAACTCTAACTCAAGACATTATAAAAGAATAAAAATGAGTAAAAATGTTTTATTTGCTTGTCACGCAGTAGTAAAAAACTCAAAGAATTTTCACAGAACATGTTGATAAATACAAAAAAAAGTATTCGGCCAGGCATCGGGAGCATTTGCACGAGTACAAGTACTCCCGCAAATACTTGGTATCGGTATCGGGACAACCCTACCGCGTACACACGGTCGGAATGTCCGACAACAACTGTTCGATGTGAGCTTGTTTTAGGAAAATCCGACCGTGTGTATGCTCCATCGGACATTTGCTTTCACAATTTCCGACAACAAATGTTTGAGAGCTAGTTCTCAATTTGTCAGACAACAAAAGTTCTTGTCGGAAATTCCGATAGTTTTGTAGCCAATTCCGACGCACAAAAAATCCACGCATGCTCGGAATCATTGAACTTCATTTTTCTCGGCTCGCAGTGTTGTACGTGACGTTTGGAATTTCCGACAACATTTGTGTATGCAACACAAGTTTGAGAGAACATCCGTTGAAAAAAATCCACGGTTTTGATGTTGGAATGTCCGATCGTGTGTATGTGGCATTTGAGTTTTGGCAGAAAAAAGAGTTTCTAAATGCTGCGTGTAAACGCATTTACGCTAGGTGTGTTTAGGGCCTGAGCGTAAAATTCATTTCAATGGCCAGAATAAATTATTATTCTGACCAATTAAATGAATTCATGCCCAAGTGCTTGACGCCCCTAAACATGCTTAAATGCATACACTTTTGAAAGGGTCAGGTGTTCTTTCTGCCAAAACAGGGCTGCTAGGAGGAAAGAGTTTGCAAAACATCCTATGTGCATGAGGCCTAAGTGTATACAAACTAAAACAACAAAAAACATAATTGGCTGTTGTGAAGATTTTACTCCTACCCAGTTTTCTTTCTCTTTGCATCCTTTTTTCTCTTTTTTTTTTTTTCTTTTGCAATTCAAGTGACATTGAATATTCTAACCTTGTTTTGCATTGGAAAATAACTTGGGGACGGCCACCTATATTTTACATTGCCAGGGTTCTGGTTTTAATTTGCATGTGAATGAGTTTGCTGTGGGTGCCATAATTCCTCCCACAACTCATCTACATTCTGACACGTTTATTGGTTTCCACCTAGATTGACCCTGGTGCCTTTTTAATACGAATGTAGGGCCATAAGTGTCTTAGATTGTAAACTCTAACAAGCTGAGTCCTCTTGTACCAAATTGTAACTGTACTGTCTGCCTTCATTTTGCGCTGCACAAACTGTTGATGTTCTATGAATCCTAATATAATAAGATGGTAAGCTCCTCCCAACAGGACTGGTGTGAATGCTTCTGTGTACACTAGAAAGGACTGTAAAGGGAGCAGAGCAGCATATGCCGATGCTTACTGTATAGCCCCGAATCCTGTCACAAGCGGAGTGATACCAAATACATTCTGCCTAGGACAGCAACAGCCGACAGTACCTGAATGGAAGACTGTTATTTAGCCCAGGTTTACACTGGGTATGATTTGATACGCGATTTCACATGTCAAATCGCATCTCAAATCGGTGGCATTTGTCGGCAATGACACCGTCCTAATCGGTGCGACGCCGCATCTGCAGCGGTGCACCGATTTAAAGTAATTCCTGTACTACTTTTTGAGATTTCTGCACAGATGTCTCTGAAATCGCGGCCTGCCAGCGGGAGTGAAATCCTGCGCGTTCAGCTGAACTCGCGCGGCTTCACTCCCGCAGCCCAGTGTGAACCAGGGCTAAAGGTAAGTTTATTACTAAAAGTAGTGTATATATGGGCATATCTGTTCTGCATGGTTACTGGGCTGCTTTCAAACTGATCCGCAGGTGCAGTGCACCTACGGGTTACCTGCACTGAGTCATAGACTTCTGTTTATTACCTGTGGGTTTGGTATGCTTTCAGAAAGTGCGCCACACCTGCAGGATATAAAAGACATTGATGGCAAAGTGCAGCTAATCTGCAGGAAAGCCAAAGGTAAACTTCTGCACATCAGTGTGAAAGCAGCCTTGGGCCCCTTTCACATGATCGGTTCAACCCACGCGGATCCTCCATTCACCTCTATAGAGTGGCATATGTAAACAAACTTGTGTCCATTTGCACCCACCTACCTCCAATCTGATCCACAAAAAAAAAACAGTAGGGGATCTGTCCCCTTCCGCCCTGGTTCACACTGGGCTGCGGGAGTGAAATCGTGCAAGTTCAGCTAAACTCGCACGGTTTCACTCCCGCTGGCAGTCCCGATTTCGGCCGCGATTTAGGAGACATCTGTGCAGGTTTCTGCACAGATGTCAATGTAAATCGCGTCCTGAAATCGCAAAAAGTAGTACAGGAACTACTTTTTGAAATCGGCGCAGCGCCGCACAGATTAGGACGGTGTCATTGCCGGCAAATGCCGCCGATTTGAGATGCAATTTCACATAGTTACATAGTTAGTCAGGTTGAAAAAAGACACAAGTCCATCCAGTTCAACCATAAAAAAAAATAAAAATAAAACAAAGTAAAACACAGTACATCCTCCCATACACCCAACTCCATACCCACAGTTGATCCAGAGGAAGGCACATGTGAAATCGCATCTCAAATCAAACTAAATCGTACCCAGTGTGAACCTGGGCTTAATCTAGTTGGATCGTATAGGAGGGCTCCCAGTGTAGAGTGGGATGTGTCCATGTGCGCTCTGCATATACAGAGCGGACACAGATCTGTCTTCCGTCGCTCCACTTATTGTGGTCTGCGACCAGTTACCAAGTTGCTTAAGTGGCCCTCGCTCTTCAAAAGGTTTGGCACCCCTGCAGTAGACTGATCTGGCTGTCTGTTTTGCATTGGGCAATAATTTCATGTCTGGTGTGATCTACAACTGCTAAGTAAATAAAAACCATGCAACAGCTAACTATATGTATCTATCCTTTACTGTAACTTGTAATACCTATATCTAAGCTTTGCCACTGTATTAACATGTATGAGTCCTGTATTTGCTACTGTATATTAGCCGAAGCGTGCTCTAGGCCTGAGGCTAATCGTTAGTAATGAGACAAACACCTTTGAAATTGAACAGTTATATTTATTCTAACAAAAGGCGTCCATTGAAGCAAAGCTGTAGCTAGAATTCTATTGCACAATATACAATAAAATCAATCTCTATGCCTAATACATTTTGAAATAAGAAAGAAAGATACTTAAGTCTCTCTGGCTGAGTCCTGATGGAAAGAGGAAAATGCAGGCCTCCTTGTTGGCCAATGTCTACGAGGCTTCCATGCGGCCTAGGCCATGTGGTTTCAACACAGGCTCAGCAGATGATAGGTTCACTCCAGCATCCAACGAATAGAGACCGAAAGTTTCTTCCAAAACCCTTTTACCAAACCTCACTCATTAATCATTCGAACGCCTCCCATGTTGCTGCCATCTGATGTTCAACCAATCGTTGCATTTCATGACTCACATCCCTGTTCATTCAGTACCTAGCCACTAATCCTTTGATCCTTGTAATAATCAATGTCTTTTGTTTGTTTGTTTGTGGAGACTGCCCAACAGCTGTCCTTAACTCCCTGGAGACAAGTTTTTTTTTGGGAGGGGGGGGGGGGGGCATTTCTTTTGGTTTCCCATTAATATTATTTGCCTTGGGAATATGTTCCTGCTTCCAAAATGATGTTTGATACAGATTTCAAGAATTATATGAGTTGTAGGAAGGCATACTTGTTTAAACTTTTTTTTTGGCTTTTTTTCTTTCATCTGGAGGAGGGGCTATCTCAGCTAAGCACACCCTCCTGTCTGCATGCCTAAGCTAAGGGTAGATGAGTCAGGAAGTAAATGCTACATTGCTACATGTATCATCTGCTCTTGCTCAGAAATGATAGAGGCTTTTTTTTTCAAAGTGATTTCTTAACAAAATTAAGAATGGAGAGGTGGATGGATGTGTGAGTTTGAATATTAAAATGTTTTATTTAGTTTGCGGTGCTCAGATTCAGTTTAATTCTGCTTTTATTATTCTATTCAGATTTATATAGGGCCAACAGTTTGAGCAATGCCTGTAGTTGCATTGCACCTCATGTCTGATGAGCCAGTTATGTCTGGGGCTAAGATGACTGGTGCAAATCGGTTATCAATCCCATAAGCATAAACCTGGCCATACAAAATGGGCCAACTGTGTGCGTGTGTGCAGACACCACCAATGCTGGTCTAATCTTTGGGGAACAAGAACATTTGATGGAAATTATTCCTTAAAGCGGATGGTTCACCATAAATAAATATTAAAAGCCAGCAGCAACAAATACTGCAGCTGCTGACTTTTAATATTAGGACACTTACCTGTCCTGGAGTCCAGCGCCGTCAGCAGAGGATGAGCGATCGTTCCATCCAGGGAGGGAACCAGGAAGTGAAGCGCTCCGGCTTCACTGCCCGGTTCCCTAGGCGCATGCGCGAGTCGCGCTGCGCCCGCGATTGGCTCCCGCTGTGTGCTGGGAGCTGAGAGTTCCCAGCAACAACGGGAAAAAGCCCGTCTTTTGCCCGAGCTGCGGGCCGGAAGTGGGTGCGGATACCTGTCTTTAGACAGGTATCTGCACCCCCCTCTCCCCTGAAAGGTGTCAAATGTGACACCGGAGGGGGGGAGGGGTCTACGGATCTTCACTTTAGGGTGGAGATCCGCTTTAACCATGTATTATTGCCTTGAGATCATTCGTTCCAAGGGTCTCTGCCCAGTTAAGGGACAACCCGAGCTGACCGTTATCTTGGCCAGTCTACTATTTTCGTACATCTATGAATACCTTAAATACAAGACTGTTTACATCACACTTGGTAATGGCTGAAATCTATTAGGCACTAGAGGTAATTATTTGGTTTATTATACAGATCCTTTGCACTCTAAAACTAAGTCTATACTATTGTGACCAGATCTGGGTGGAGCTGTAGCTGTCAAATGTAGCTCTTCTCACTCATTGTCTGCTGCATGTCACATTTCATGGCCCTACAATAATTGGTGTTTGTTTTAGCTAATTAGCTTGGCAGGGCTAAATTAGCCCCATACAATAAAAGACACTGTTTGGCCTAATCTGAAAGCTCTTGGATGTGTATCCAGGCTACTTAAGGTGGCATTACACACTGAACTATTTTCACCCAGCACAAATGGGTCTGGCACTTTCAACAGCAGTTAAAGAGGTTGTAAAGGTACAATTTATTTATTTATTTTTCCTAAATAGCTTCCTTTACCTTAGTGCACTCCTCCTTCACTTACTTGAACCTTCGATTTTGCTTTTAAATGTCCTTATTTCTTCTGAGAAATCCTCACTTTCCTGTTCCTCTGTCTGAAACTTCACACAGTAATGCAAGGCTTTCTCCCTGGTGTGGAGTTTCGTGCTCGCCCCCTCCCTTGGACTACAGAAGAGTCAGGATGACCACTAATGCACAGCTTCTTTCTCTATCTGCAACGCAGAGAGTGTCCTAACTCTCCTGTAGTCCAAGGGAGGGGGTGAGCACGGCACTCCACACCAGGAAGAAAGCCTCGCATTACTGTGTGGAGTTACAGACATAAGACCAGGAAGTGAGTATTTCTCAGAAGAAATAAGGACATTTAAAAGCAAAAAATCTAAGGATGAGGTAAGTGAAGGAGGACTGCACTAAGGTAAAGGAAGCTATTTAGGAAAAAGAATTGTACCTTTTTACAACCCCTTTAATGTTCCAGGTGCAAACTTTGGGGAAAAAACTGAGATGGAAAATCTTCCGGTTTCTTTATTGTCTTTGCTGAACGCCATGCACAAGGATTTCCAATTGTTTGTTTTGAATGTTCAGAGAATCTGATTTCTTTTTCTTTTTGATCATGCTACACTATTACTCGGCGCAATTCTTTTTGCTGCCTTCTCTTCATGCTTATAGTATTACAGAGGGCATTACCATATTAACCTCACTAGTGTTTTTTGTACATTCATGATGGGCGTACCAATGTCTATATTGTGTGATTTAGAGAACATACCCGGGCTTATCGCATCTTTGGATCTTGGACACGTGAGCACTAAAGCCAGCGATAGACAGTATGTTTGTTTGTTTTTTCTTTCCTGCAACCACAGGCTTTCTCCCATTAACACAATCAGTATTGATGGTGGAATTCCTCCCGCTGAGCTTTTGTGTTCTCCCCGATACAGCGAGTAGCCGTCCCTACAGGAAGGACTTGGTGGTTATTGCTAGCGTCAATCGCACAAAAAAAAAAAAAAAAAATAGCCTGCTGGTTGTACCCAACTTGATCAATCAACTTTGGTACAATCAGCCTGCCCATGCATGATTCAAATCTCGGTTAGTCCCTGCTGAAACCAACCAAGATTCGAACCATCTATAGACTGCTTTAAAGTAAGCACTACACTTACACAGGTAACAGACTGGTGTGTTTGTATCTCCTGTTCCTCTGAATGGCTCTACTAGGTGGGCCACTAGTCTAGAAATGGCACTGAAACCTTTACACAGGAAAACTTTTTATGCTTTTGGCCCTGTAGGACTGATGTCTGGTTGGATGGGGCATTTCTAAATTTTTCTGTAATGCCTTACATCAGTGGTTTTCAACTCCTGTCCTCAGGAACCACTAACAGGCCAGATTTTAAAGCAGGATTTCCACCCAAAATTGGAACTTCCGCTTATCCCACTCCTCACCCCCTTACATCCCACATTTGGCATGCCAATTTTTTTTGGGGGGGGGGGGGGGGGGGAGTGGGGGCTTCAGGAGGAGTGGGACTTCATGTCCCACTACCTCCTTCCGCCGAGGGGCTGGTTAGGCGATTAAGCTTAATCGCCTACAGCAGCGCCTACAGCTTTCAGCTTCACGGCCGGACACCCACTGCGCATGCGCGAGCGGCACTGCGCATGCGCGAGTGGCGCAGCCCCGTCCCATTGGACAGGTGATCGCCTAGGACCTGTCAGTGTCCTAGGCGAACGCCTACAGGGAGGGGCTGCTGTAGGCGATTAAGCTTAATCGCAGTGGGTGTCCAGCCGTGATGCCGAAAGCTGTCACGGCCGGGTGCCCACATTATCAATGAGGATGCTGCCGAGGAGAGAGGAGCGGAGCCCCGGCAGGCGCGTCGCTGGAGCAGGTAAGTGTCTGTTTATTAAAAGCCAGCAGCTACACTTTTTGTAGCTGCTGACTTTTAATAAACATACATTTTGTCTGGAACACCCCTTTAAGTATTGGGGTCCTTTCACACGGAGCGGACCGTTTTTCGGTCCGCTCCATGTGCCCGTCAGCTCAACGGGGGGGTCTCCGCTCAGCTGTCGGCGGACGGGGCGGTCCCCGCACACTGCAGGGACCGCCCCGTCTCTCCTCCGCTCTCCCCTATGGGGAGTCGGATGGAAACGGACCGTCTGTCCGTTTGCATCCGATCCGTTTGGCCGGACGGAAGAAAAATAGGACATTCTTCCGTCCGCAAAAACGGATGCGGATCTAGCGGACGTTAGCGGATGCATCATCCGCTAACGGATCCGCTCCCATAGGGAAGCATTACAAGTCCGTAAACGGACTTGTAATGAGCGGACCGTTCGTCCGCTAGTGTGAAAGGGCCCTTACCTTATCCAGGCTAGAATACTGCAATCACTGAGCTGAAAATTATATCACCTGTGATGTATTTCAGTTATCTTGCAAACCTGGCCTGTTAGTAGGTCCCGAGGATAGGAGTTGAGAACCACTGCCTTACATTGACTCAAAAATAGAGGGACAGAACTGCTTCAAATAACTCACCACTGGTGGCAGGCATTGTAACAAGTGACAGTTGGTGCAACTTACTAAATGAGTTTTGGGGAATCGCAGGCATTGTGAACAGATGCATGGTGGCTGACCATCATCATGGTATCTACAATCTAAATCCTATAATCAGGAGCTGAACAAACAAGGTTTTTGTAGTGCCTATTGATGTAATGTCTATGTACGTAGCTGGACTCCAAAAGTGTATCAGAATAGTTTTTGGTAATTTTAGGCAGGCTCCACACTTGTGCTTTGTGGTGACATGTGGTACTATGTACATTGCTTTGCACGTATTTGCATATATAGTAGCAATAACATACCTACATTACAGCATAGCACACATACCTTTTGTGATACGCTGCTTTGGCAAACATTCTGCAGGTGTTCTCTCATACTTTGAGGTGTGCTGACTGACGGCCCATTCAGAATTATTGAGATGCCTTTTAAGCAGCATGTCTCAATACAGGAAAATGTGTGCATTAACCTGTACAAGTGTTGGGGGGATCTAGATTTATGCCTGTCCCCCCTATATGGTAACATGCCTTCCACTGCTAATCATCGTCATTTTATTTGGGTGGCAGTCCATTGTCAAGTATGACAACACAAAACAGACCTAAACTTTGCTAGGAGACAGGTTACCTAACAGGATAAATGTCTGATGCCTCCATTGCCCTAAACAGGATGATTCTGTGACTAGAGGGCTGCTTTGCAAGAGTCCGGGAGACATTCTGAAAAGATCAAATGGTACATTTGACACTTTTTTTTTTATTTTTTTGTCCCTAGCTGCCTTAACCCACCCCTTTGTCCTGAATTGTCCTTTGCTTTGTTTGATACCTAGGTGGTGGTTCAGTTTCTTGCACTGCATAATCAGATTGTTAGCTCAAGGCTGTTTTTATTTCGTTATTTATTTTATAAATTGTTTCCACGATACAAGCATGGGACAGAGTAGCTCATGTATTATTTTGGGTGTTGAACTTAATGCGTTTTTACATGCCTCTGTTTGTTGCGATTTTTGGGGTGCCTTTTAACAATGATTGGCACCACACACACGCTTTCTCTACATTTTGTAAACTCACTTGGTGTGCATTCATAAAATACTTAGGTGTGAATATAGCCTTACAGATTTGCCAACATGCAGCAATGTTTCTGCGACTATCTCAGGGACCTGGCTGTGCCAAATGATCCGTTTCAGTGCTTGACCTCATAATTACTTGCGCGGTTCAAAAATCACATCACTAGTGAAGGTATCAACAATGTACCGGCAAGAACTGCAACTCAGGCTTGTTTTGATACTAATGTGGCCGCTGAAAGTTACATTGTTCAGTGGACTGGCTGGCAGGAAGCAGCTTCAAGCTACAGGCTGGAAAGTCTTAAATCAACAGAGGTATACAATGGAAGATCTGTGCACAAATCCGAAGAACATATTTGGAGTTGGAACGTACATTTTGAAACTATTGTAAGGCAGACCAAAATGGGGGTTAGCTTGGTGTATCTGGTCAGCTAAAAATGAATTGAGTTAAATCATGTGGGGCGGCACAGTGGCTAAGTGGCTAGCGCTTCTGCCTAGCAGCATTAGGGTTGACAGTTTGAATCCCAACCACGGCATTACCTGCCTGGAGTTTGCATATTCTCATCGTGCCTGTGTGGGTTTCCTCGCACACCCCAAATACATGCTGGTAGGTTAATGGGCTATTTATTGGCCTTAGTATGTGTATGTACAGAAAACCTTGGTTTGCAAGCATAATTTGTTCCAGAAACATGCTTGTAATCCAAAGCACTTGTATATCAAAGCATTTTTTTTACAGGGTATAAAAGAGAAGAGGGGCACCTCCTAAGTGTAGCAATAAGTTGCTAAATGTTGTACCTTCATTAAATGTAACCATATTGCTACACTCAGAGGCTCCTCTTTTCTTTTTTTATACTCAGTTGTGACATGACCCTACTCTTATATATTTGTTAGAACATTTTGCTTGTCTTGGAAAACGCTCTCAAACCAAGGTTTTACTGTATACACTTAGGGCAGGGACTGATGTAAATTGATGATAATTGCGTAAAGCACTGTGTAAATTGACAGTGTTATAGAAGCACCCACAATAATATGTGTCTGTGTGTGCAAGGGTTAATAAATGTACATGTGAAAGAATGAGAAGATGATAGTTTACATTGTAGCTATAAGCTTTCTTGATGAGGAATATAGTAACTGAGTGGATGACTTAATTCGATTTTATAGGTACATGGTCTGTGGCTGTCATTCTTCCCCTGACTATACGCAATGAAATTAAGATTACATAACCCTGACAGATTTTCTGGCAAGCTGGTTGTGGAACGGTGGGGTGTCTATTGAAGATGAGGCCTTTCTTGAAAAATACATCTATTACTCCACAGTTACATCTCTATGCCAAACCTTACAGTGGTGCTCCTGACACTTCTTTTGCTTTTTATTACTGTTTGTACTCCCTTTCACATAGTTTAGCCATTTTATAAGCCTAGTACACACGGGCCAAATGTCAGGCAACATCACCCGGTTCATTAGAAAACGGCTGACATTTGGCCCGTGTGAATGGCAGCCGATCCGACAAAGCCCAAATCGTCTTCTGATCAGCGCTCTCAGCCAGTGGGAGCACAGAACGGAGTGTTCTGGCGATGGGGGCGTCCACCTGTCAGAACACAATGGCACAGCAGGGGAGATCGCTGTACTAATGATGATTGGTTAGTAGAGCATCTCCTAAACTGTGTGTGTGTGTATATAATATATATTTTCATTTTAGCCCAAAAAAAAGTGTATACTCGGCTTAAAGTGTTACTAAACCAACAACAGTATAATCAGTCTGTATATGCAGTAAAGCATGCTTGTTTTACTCACTGTGGAACCTAAGGTGTTAAAGCAAAACTTTTGTCATATTTTTTTTATTTTTTCTTTCCATCTGGTTTTCCAGGGAGGGGGGGGGGTGAGTCATAGCAGGGTCAATAAGAGCTGCAGAGCTGGAGGTGTTCCTCTGTAAATCCAGTAAGTGAACAGGCAGAAGCTTCAGCTGCCCACAGCTAAATTCATTGCAGCCAGACTCGGTGGAGGGAGATTTCTGCAGCATATTTGGCAAGTACAGAATCGCAGTATGTATAAAATATGCAAAGTGGTTGGAGGGAAGCTTCAGAACGGCAAAGATGTTTTTATTACAAATTAGGTGAGCAGACTGCAGTTCCTCTTTAATCCTCCGCATTGTGTAAAAAGGCGGTTTTAATCCTGTATTGCCTGATCCTCCCCTTTTTCCACTGTTCCCAATCCATCTTCTGGTAGAACAGAGCCTTGGGGGCACTCTGCTCATGCTCAGTTTGATGTGTTTTGCTAGAGAGTGGTGTGAGTTTTGTGTGTGTGTGTGTGTGTGTGTTTGTTTTTTTTTTTCCCTTTGGAAGGGTGCATGTGATCAGCACAGGGCCAATTGGCACTGTCTGGACAGAGAGGGTAAGGGATCCTGCAGCCTCATAGGACAATTGGAGTAGAATGAAAACTCCTTCTACAAGCTTTAACCAGATACTAATAGAAGTCCTAAGACTGCTTATACTGCTATAATGAGAAAAGGTATTTAGCAGTTTATATTTGGTAAAAATAATTGCATTGCTTTGTGTACTGTGCGAGACCAGATATAGTGGATGCAGGGTCCTGGGTTTAGTAACACTTTAAGGCCACGTACACACAATCAGTCCATTCGATGAGAACGGTCCGAAGGACCGTTTTCATCGGTTAACCGATGAAGCTGTCTGATGTGCCTACACACCATCGGTTAAAAAAACGATCGTATGAGAATGCGGTGACGTAGAAAACAACGACGTGCTGAAAAAAAATGAAGTTCAATGCTTCCAAGCATGCGTCAACTTGATTCTGAGCATGCGCGGCTTTTTAACCGATGCTTTTGCATACTAACGATCAGTTTTGACCTATTGGTTAGGCGTCCATCGGTTACATTTTAACCCTTTCATGCCTAAGGGTAAAACAAACCTTAATGCCTGAACGCAGTTTTGCAATTTTGACATGTGTTTGTTAAACTGTACATATCTTTGTAACTGCTTGGTGTATCCAGGTGAATTATACCTTGTTTTTTTCAGGACACAATGGGCTTTCTTTTGGTAGTAAATTTTATTGCATAACTCATTAATTATGTTTTGATATTAAAGGAAAACTGGTCAAAAAGGTAAAACAAATAACAGTTTTTACATTTTGGCTATATATTTCTTGCTGCTACCATGACCCACCACCAAAAAACAACCAAAAATAACTTCTCCTAATACTTCTGTAAATAAATATGCCACATATGTGTGTGTTAAATTGTTAAATTGTGTTAAATTATGTACCCATAATTGGTCCCAGAAACCATAGTGCATAAATTGCTTTTTTTTCCCCACAAATGTTTTAAAATGAGAAGTTCACCGTTTGTAACATGTTACATGTTACACCCTCAATAACCTCCTACCTCACTAGTTTCTAATAATGTGGGATGGTGTGGTAAATTTCAAAGCAAGGGTCGAGGCACAGGGCTGGATTGGAAGGGCACGTGGGACAGTGGTAACGAGTGTGGCATCTTTTGCCATTTTTGCCACACACACACACGACACTTCTTCCTGGGTAATTTGCAGCTTACTGTGATTGGGATAGGACGCAAAAAGTGTCTTTCTGTTAGTCTTCTAACATCCTCTGATTCTGAAGGCTGTCTGGGGTCTTCTTGAAACATCAGGTGTTCTATAATTTTTTCCTGGTATTGCAGGAAGGTGTCAGTACCACCAGATTTTTTATAAAGGACAAATTAATTGTGGATTGCCACCTGGATAAGATATATTGCCACTTTTTTGTACCAGGTTTTAGATTTCCTCAGCACCAGGTAGGGCTGCAAGATCTGGTCAGAGAGGTCGACTCCACCCATGTATTTGTTGTATGCCGTAATGCACAGTGGCTTTTCCTTCGGTGTAGTTGACCCACGTTCTGTTACAGTCACTGTGTCTTCTGGGTGGATTGTTGTCAGCATATAGACTTCTTTTCTGTCTGAAAATTTGACAGCCATCATTTCCTCCTGTTGGTAACTTAGTGATGTGCCTCTCTGCAAACGTTGTCTCACCAGCTGCTGTGGAAACTCTTTGCGTTTTTTCCGTACGGTCCCACATGCTCCTGTGCCAGCAGCATGCAGAGATCTAAAAAGTGTCACACTGCTGTAATAATCTTCGACATAAAGATTGTAGCCTTGGTGAAGCAGAGGTTGGATCAGTTGCCAGACAATTTTTCCACTGACTCCAAGATTGTCTGGGCAGCCCTGGGGGTTGAGATGTCTGTCCCGTCCTTCATAGATCAAAAATCTAAATGTATAGCCTGTTGTGCTTTCGCACAGTTTGTAAAATTTTATGCCACACCGGGCACGTTTGGATGGTATGAACTGCCTAAAATGCAGTCGGCCTTTAAAATTCATCAGGGATTCATCAATAGAGATATTTTTGTCCGGGGTATAAACCGCTGCAAATTTATTAGACATAAAAGAAATTAGGGGCCGCAGTTTGAACAGTTGGTCATAACTGGCGTCACTTCTTGGGGGGGGCACTGCAAATTATCGTTAAAATGCATAAAGCGCAATAATGCTTCAAAGCGGTCTCTTGGCATAACTGTAGGAAAAGCTGGGGTGGCATGGATGGGACTAGAGGACCAATACTGCCAAATTGTAGGCTTTCGGACTATGCCCATGTTGAGTAACACACCCAGTGCAATTTTTATTTCTGTAAGGTGTGTTGGCACCCATCTCTTCCTGTGAGAAGATGTCAGTTTTTTTTGCTATAAACTGGGTGACGTTGAGGTTAGTTTGATCAACCATGTGCTGTAGGAGCTCGTCATCCACAAATATCTTGAAGAAATCCACAGGGCCAAAATTTTCAACATTGATATTTATGCCTGGTGAGGCCGTAAATGTTGGCATTTGAGGGGTGAAAGAGCTCGCTGGTATCCACTGAGAGGTGTATGGCTGTGCAACTGATGGGGTGCTACCCTGTACATCCTCTTGCTGCCCGCTAGTAACAGGCTCTTCATGGTCAGAAGAGCTGCCTGAAGTGTCACATTCACTGTCACAGATGAAATCCTCATCTTCTGAGCCCAACTCAGGTTCGCTGTCCGAGCACAGGAGGGCATATGCCTCTTCAACAGTATAACGCATACTTGCCATTTTTTTAGGCACTCTACAGACCTAAAAATATGCAAAAGTAAACCTTTTTGTTATATATTATAAAAAAATAAAACCTAAAACTTTTTTCCTAAAACACTGACCCTATCAACGACACTGATAGGAGCACTGATATTGGCTAACTAACGCTGAGATGAACGGTGACCAACACTAACGCAGAGATGAACGGTGACCAACACTAACGCAGAGATGAACGGTGACGAAACACTAACGCTGAGATGAACGGTGACGAAACGCTAACGCTGAGATGAACGGTGACGAAACGCTAACGCTGAGATGAACGGTGACGAAACGCTAACGCTGAGATGAGCGGTGACGAAACGCTAACGCTGAGATGAGCGGTGACGAAACGCTAACGCTGAGATGAGCGGTGACGAAACGCTAACGCTGAGATGAGCGGTGACGAAACGCTAACGCTGAGATGAGCGGTGACGAAACGCTAACGCTGAGATGAGCGGTGACGAAACGCTAACGCTGAGATGAGCGGTGACGAAACGCTAACGCTGAGATGAGCGGTGACGAAACGCTAACGCTGAGATGAGCGGTGACGAAACGCTAACGCTGAGATGAGCGGTGACGAAACGCTAACGCTGAGATGAGCGGTGACGAAACGCTAACGCTGAGATGAGCGGTGACGAAACGCTAACGCTGAGATGAGCGGTGACGAAACGCTAACGCTGAGATGAGCGGTGACGAAACGCTAACGCTGAGATGAGCGGTGACGAAACGCTAACGCTGAGATGAGCGGTGACGAAACGCTAACGCTGAGATGAGCGGTGACGAAACGCTAACGCTGAGATGAGCGGTGACGAAACGCTAACGCTGAGATGAGCGGTGACGAAACGCTAACGCTGAGATGAGCGGTGACGAAACGCTAACGCTGAGATGAGCGGTGACGAAACGCTAACGCTGAGATGAGCGGTGACGAAACGCTAACGCTGAGATGAGCGGTGACGAAACGCTAACGCTGAGATGAGCGGTGACGAAACGCTAACGCTGAGATGAGCGGTGACGAAACGCTAACGCTGAGATGAGCGGTGACGAAACGCTAACGCTGAGATGAGCGGTGACGAAACGCTAACGCTGAGATGAGCGGTGACGAAACGCTAACGCTGAGATGAGCGGTGACGAAACGCTAACGCTGAGATGAGCGGTGACGAAACGCTAACGCTGAGATGAGCGGTGACGAAACGCTAACGCTGAGATGAGCGGTGACGAAACGCTAACGCTGAGATGAGCGGTGACGAAACGCTAACGCTGAGATGAGCGGTGACGAAACGCTAACGCTGAGATGAGCGGTGACGAAACGCTAACGCTGAGATGAGCGGTGACGAAACGCTAACGCTGAGATGAGCGGTGACGAAACGCTAACGCTGAGATGAGCGGTGACGAAACGCTAACGCTGAGATGAGCGGTGACGAAACGCTAACGCTGAGATGAGCGGTGACGAAACGCTAACGCTGAGATGAGCGGTGACGAAACGCTAACGCTGAGATGAGCGGTGACGAAACGCTAACGCTGAGATGAGCGGTGACACAAATTCTAACTACTGACACTACAAAATACTCTAACTGAAACTGTCACTATTACTGTACTGAAGGGAAGCTGTCACTGCACCTCAAATGCTACTACTAACACTACAAAATACTCACTCAAACTGAAACTGTCACTATTTACTAACCTAACAGAGGTGATCAAAATCTAATCTAAGATCTATATATGTTCTTTATCTGTTTTTTTACTTGTACTGATGATTTCAGTTCCTTTACACAGTTCAGTACCTTTTGTATCAATTTCTCCTCAGTCGATCTGACAAGAAGATACAAAAGGATACTTTCTATAGACTTCCCATTCATGTGCTCACTGTGATTGGCTGTCACAGTGATCACGTGACTGGGGGCGGGTTCTCCGACGTGTGTATCGTTCGCCCGAGACCCGCCGCTGAATCCGACACCCCTGTCGCGTCGCTGCATGCACGCGATCAGGCGCGCTCCTGGCCAGAACACATGTACGCAGATATGCGGCTCCACGGAAGAAAGCCCAGGCATTTGGGGCCGCATATCTGCGTCCCGTAGGCGTGAAAGGGTTAAAGCAAGTTCTCTTTTTTTTGACCAAAGGATAACTGACCGATGGGGCCCACACACGATCGGTTTGGACCTTCAGTCTGTTTTCATCAGTTTTGACTGATCATGTATACGCGGCTTAAAATAAGCTCCTGCCCCTTTTTTGAGTGACCAGCTTCGCACGTTGCGATTTTGTCATGATTGCAGCACGATGTATCGCTCAACTGCAGCAAAACCGCATCGCAATTGAGGTGTATTTTGCAGCGATTCCGCTCGAGATTCAAATTGCCTAGGTGTGAATGGAGCCTAGAAGGGCCACTTTACAGTACAGCTGAACTACAATAGAGGCTCCTTTAAGACGAGATGTGGACACTGCCTGACGTGGTGGGAGGCTGTATATTTAGAGACCTGTAGGTACTGCTTCTGATGTCTGCAATATTTACATCTTATGAGGAGGCATGTGGAGAAGAGATTACCAAATATGTAAAAAGTACAGTTTTCTAACCTTTCTGATCAGTCGCATATCCTGATAAGCCAGGGTTGTCTAATGCAAGAATCCAAAAGTGCCAAATAAAGCATGTACTGTATACTGTTATCCAGGCTGAGTGAGGCTGGCAGCATCTAGAACACATCCTTAGGCTGCATTCACACCTGAGCGGCAAGTAACGCCGCATACGCGGCTTTACTTGCCGCGCTTCGATTTATTTATTTATTTATTTATTTTTTTTACAAATCTTCCCATTCATGTCTATGGGCGAACGCCAATGTCGCTTGAAAAAAAGGGTCCGGGACTTTTTTTCAGGCGACAGGCGTTCGGCGTCTCAGAGATGTGAACCATCTCTATAGACATGAATGGGAAATTTCCCCTCCAGCGGCACGAGCGTCGCGCGACAGGCGTTTTGCCGCTCAGGTGTGAATGCAGCCTAAGACGAGTCTGTAGACATGGGTGACTTGTAGGAAGTGCATTTTAATTGCTTATTTACATCAGCATTTTCAGAAAAATGTTCTTGTAAATATTCTTATTAAATTTTGGTTCATTCTGATGACCCATTGTTCATGCTAGAGCAAAAGTGTGTGTGTGTGTGTGTGTGAGAGACCGAGGCCATATTTTATAAGTCTTTTTCTTTTAAATGTTCCTCGGTTTAATTATTACTTCAGAATTGAGCAGAGGATGGTTGCATACAGGTCAGTGATGGATGCATACCATAGTAACGTGGAGAAGCCTGTAGTTCGGTGGATTGATCTGCACTTAATAACAGGGTGGAGTGTATTAAATATTATGCAAATGTTGTCGTGTATTTGAAAGTGTATCACAACAGCCATTTACCTTCATATTACTCAATAACCAAGTTTAATAATGGGTTGTTCAAGCAGTTAGACAAACGGCTAAGAAAAGGACATTCCGTGATACTTTGGTCATGCAATGTATATTTTTATACATCCATTAGAACATATTAACTGAAACCTGTATTGCTGTGTCATATCACTGCTCTGCCTAATTTACATGTTTTCACCATGAATCTTCCATTAATGTATGTATTACAGAATATAATCACACCATAAAACCTCAACTGCAGTTCTGTAATTAGAATTTCCAGTCTCTAGTACACATAGCTATTAAGAACAGTGAGTAAATGGATGTTATGCATCTGTCAGCAGAATATGTACATGGTTATGCAGACCAATACTTGCTTTGCTGCACTATAATCTTTTGTTGAAAACACAGAAGAGAAATTGATTTCAGAGGGAAACAAAAATGCTATAAATAGTATTTTTTATTTTTCTGCTTCGTATTAACCCATAGTCTAACCACCTCAAATGATGCATTTTAAAGAAAATTGTAGGTCAGCCCCTCTCAACCTTCTAAACATGGAGGAACCCTTTGAAAGAACTTTCCAGTCTGGGAATCCCCGCTAATGACTATTTACAGCTCAGGATACATTATTGTAATGGTCAGTGACCATTGGTACAGGGTCAGGCTGATGTAAATTCCAAATACAAAATAAATCCGCGCTATCCTTACAGTGAGCAGCTACAAAAAATCCAGTGAGCAAAGGAGAGCAACAAACGAAACATACAAAATTGTAGCGCTAAATAATAAGATAAGACACTGATTGTCTATATAGGAACACCAAGTGATAAGTGTATAAAACTTTATATGGTTAATTAGGGGTGCAACGGATCAAAAAACTCACGGATTGGATCGATCCTTGGATCAGGAGTCCCAGATCGGATCATTTTTGGATCAGCAAAAAAAAAAAAATGATTTATGAAAAAAAAGTCGGATTTAAGTCTGGGCTCTAGCTGGGCCAATGGCTCTATATGGTAATGTCCACCATTGTCCCCCACTCGGCATCACTGTTCTAGTCCAACATTGCCCCCACACTAGTAAACACTGTAATAATAGCCAGTTTAACATTGCCCCCACTAGTAATCACTGTAATATAATAGCCAGTCCAACATCCAACTCGCTGTACTTGCACTGTAATGTCCACCATTGTCCCCCACTCGTCATCACCATCACTGTTCCAGACCAGTCCAACATTGCCCCCATACTAGTAAAGAACACTGAGTCCCCGTCCTTTATAGCGACACTCGCTGTTCCCCCTCAAGCTCCACACGTTCGTCCTGATTCCCAGAGCGCCGCCAAGACAGCCAGCCAATCCGGGCAGCCTTCCAATCAGAGAGGGTGCTCATCACGCGGGCCAATCAGGTGCAGAGACGGGACATCCCATCCAACCAATCACAGCCGATCTGTGATTGGTTGGGGTTGAGCAAGATGGCCGCCACTCCGGAGCTAGGCCGAAGCCAGGGACTTTCCTACGGCCGAGGCTCTGTAACGCCCCAGCGGATCGCGTGGTGTGCCGCTCCGAACGGGGTGAACTGTTTGGAACATGGATCGGTGAGGATATGTTTCACCCCTATGGTTAATAAAAAAAAGTCCAATGTAAATTCCAGCCAGCATGGTCTGTCTATGGCACTTGTGCCCACCTGGCTGAGTACTGCAGCCGGCTGCCCTTCCAGCACTTGTTTGTTATTGCTTCAGCAGCAGCACAGTCCAGATGATCAGCATGGGAGGCCGCATCTCCACTCCATGGGCTCTCTTAGGGAGATCTTGGTGAAGAGGCAGGGCTGGGAGACAAGCCTGTGGTGTCCTCCGTTATTCCGTAAAGCCGGCTTTCATAGGCTGCACCAGTTTTCTGGAAGTTTGTCAAGCAAAAGTATGCATCAGTGGGCTCTGTGCAAAGAAGGGAACGGGGGTGACTCAAAGGGGTGCTGGTGCCTGGCACTGCGCCCTGCATGTTGGGACATGCGGGCCTGGTGAGACCCGGGTGCAGGCCGCACCCCCCGATGCCACCTCGCGGGTGTGTCCGTACTCGGGAGTGCCCCTTAAGTGGGGAATGCCTGTATGTTATAGGTCTGTATGGTTGTCTGAGTCACTGAGGCTCCCTAATCAACAGCTAAAAGTTTACAACGAGAATGCATTGTTTCCTGGGCAGATTTACCATAAGAGAACAGAAAGGCAAAACCATTATGCAGCACTGATTAGCAGGAAATAGAGCCTGCAAACATGGTTGCCACTTTGTGTATAGATAATTAGCATAGAAGCAAGGTTTGTAAGGCCTTACTATATGCGTTTTATTTACTTTAGTCTGGTTACATTAAAAACAATCTTCTCTTCTTTTTTTTTTTTTTTTTTTTTTTAAGGACATGTTCTCTTTAAATAAATGCACGTGCATTTTGCAGGTAAGAAAAGGTGCATTTATTTTTTGGAGGCAGCTGGAAACCCTACAAAAGTTCAAGTGGGTGCAATGCAGGGCTACTACAGACTGTCAGTGTAAGCTGTCTGTCCATACAGACGGGCAATTTTACAAAGACAGGACGACTCGATGAACTACTAGAGTGCTCAACAGTGCCCTGGTAGTTCGTTCAGAACTACAAGCCACCAGCTGTAAAGGGTGCCGGTACTTATAGTTTATCCATACACAGAACTCTGTGAATGAATGATACAGTTGTGTAGATGGAGCCCTGCACGTCCACACTCTTTTTAACTAGTAACAACAGGTACAGGAGAAAATCCCAGCCTGCTGTCACAGGGAGTGTGGGGATTGTGGAGCTGCTGCGGGATCGGGAACATATTGCATGCGCTACGCTAAAAACAGGTGGGACATGTTCCCAGAGGTTAACTTTTCCTTTAAAGAAATCCTGTAGGTTCTCTAAAAGATTTAAAAGTTGTACTCTACTGTAGTAGAAGACAGTATATTTTATTTAATACAGGTAGTTATATAGCGCTGTCAATTTATGTAGCACTTTTACATATACCTGTATTAGTGTACATTCACATCAGTCCCTGCCCTCAAGTAAATTGCAGTCCAAGGACCCTAACTCGCATACATACACTAAAAAAAAATGTATGTGTGTGTGTGTGTGTGTGTGTGTATATATAATATATATATATACACACACAATGTGTGTATTGTACTATGGCCACTTTAGACATGAGCCAATTATCCTACCAGCATGTCTTTGGAGTGTGGGAGGAAAGCCACGCAGGCACAGAGAGAACATGCAAACTCCAGGCAGGTAGTGCCGTAGTTGGGATTCAAACAGGCAACCTTAGTGCTGCTAGAAGGAAGTGCTAACCACTTTTAAAAATTAAACAAATGTGTACCTCTGCACTATCAAGGTGCAAAGTAGTGATCCAAATGTGATGTGCATAAAGTAAAAATAAACCAATAGTAATATACAGTATTAAAACGAGTTGCTGCAGCCACCCACTGTGTGTGTGAGTGCATTTAGAAATCATAATCATTTCATAACCTGTGATCTATATCATAATACAAATAAATCGCATATAAAGTGCATAACAGTGCAGTCCATTTCAAAGGTGTATAACAGTTCATTCTCCAGCAGTGACGTGACAACTATAAATGGACTGCACTATTGTTATGCACTTTAAATGCAATTTATTTGTATTATGAATCGATATATACTTCAGAGTTTGTGCAACACCAGTTTCTATATCCATACTTAACCATGTAGGGCTGCATAGTGGCTTTAAGGCAGCGTAACCATCCTACACTTACACTCTAGCGCAGGGGTGTCAAACTCAATTTCATCGTGGGCCGCATCAGCATTATGGTTGCCCTCAAAAGGGCCGGTTGTATCTGTAAGATTAGATGTCCAGAGCATCCCCTCCCCTTACATTAGATGTAAAGAGCCACCCCACCATCAGAAGTTGAGTCCCCCACTCTCCCTTACATCACAGTGCATCCTCTTTCCTAATGCTGCTGCTGGGAAGAAGCTGGATGCATTGCTTGAAAGCATAAAGTAAGGGGACTGGAGGAAGACTGGAGAGGTGCTAGGGCCGCATGAAATGGCCTGGAGGGCCCCATTCGGCCCGCGGGCCTTGTCTTTGCCACCTCTGCTCTAGCGAAAGCCCTTTGGCATTTAATCCACCAGGTGCTGTCGTTTCTTCCTCCTATGTCATTGCTAAGTGCAATACATAGGGTTGGAGGTAGAAACCATCTTGAAACTGGACAACTGGGCATGCTACACTCCTGCCAAAGAGTATTTGAGACTGTAACACTGGAAGAACAATAAACCGCTAGAGAGGTGAGCATACAGGGGAGAGCAGCATTTAAAAAGTTAAAGATCTCTTTAAAAAACAAGGTGCTGTTTACAGTTTGCACATTCAAAATGAATTGTAGTGTACCACAATGAACATTGCAGTAATGCTTGGTAAAAGGCGTATTTTATTTAAGGTACACCACCATCCAAGAATGGATTCTAAAAAGTCACCTTGCCCTGCAATTTCCTATTGTTGGTAGCCACCACACTCTTCTGAGGGTGACAATAACATAAATTGCCTTGTTTATGTCCAGCCTTACCCTGTAACAGGTCCAGACTGGCTAATGTATAGCCTATTTATTCAACTTGGTCCATAGTCTGAAATGACAAATAGCAACCTGTGTTGGTAGTTCCCCTTCTTTTTTTTTATTTTTTAACAGGACGGTTGCAAAATGTCTCTTAAAGCGGAGTTCCTGCTGTTTTTTTGGTTTATTAAAAGTCAGCAGCTACAAAAAGCATAGCTGCTGGCTTTTCATAAACCTACTTACCTGTTCCACGGTCCAGCAACACCCCGCCTGGAGCTTCGCTCCTCTCCCCCCTTCTTCGCCGTCGCCTCCATTGTAACTGTGGGCACCTGGCCGTGACAGCTTTCGGCTTCACGGCCGGGCACTCGCTGCGTATGTGCGAACGACGCAGTGCTCCCTGAGTGGACAGGCGATCGCCTGGGACCTGTCATGTGTCCCAGGTGATCGCCTACAGGGAGTGGCCTCCGTAGGCGATATATGACCCTGGGTGGAACAGGTAAGGATAAAGCCCCCCCCCCCCCCCCCAAAAAAAAAAAATTACGTGCCAAATGTGGCATGTAAGGGGGTGAGGAGTGGTTTCAGCATAAGTTCAACTTTTGGGTTGAACTCCGCTTTAAGCCTCATACACGATCGGACTTCCATCTGACTTTTCTATAGATTTTTGTCCGAAGGGCGTTGGTCGTGAACTTGTTCTGCATACACACCACAGAACTTTTTCAGCCAACATTCACCAAATCATGTCGTTTTTCAGCTTTTTACCGCTAACCTTCGGGCAACTTCTGATATTGTCTGATGTTTAGCATTGGTTCTGAGCATGCGTGTTTGTACTTTGGACTTTAGTCCGATGAACTTGTGTACACCTGATCGGATGATCCTCCATCGGACATTTGTTGTCGTAAAGTTTGAGAGCATGCACAGTGAACATTTGTCAACAATTGTCTGATGGAGCATACACAGTCGGATTGTCCAATTATAAAACACGTCCGCCGGACCGTTGTTGTCAAAAAGTCAGGACGTGTGTATGGGCCTTTAAACACACTAGTAGAGTCCATTCAGTAATGGAGGGAGTATATTCGACGACCGCACCAATTGACTCTTAGAACAGGGACAGTGAAGTTTTTGGTGCATTTTTCCGTTGCTATCTCTGAGAACCATACATCACATTTCAGAGGAGATGTAGTGTCCTTACATTATAAAATAGAAGAATGGAAGTTTTTTTGGGGCGGACATTTAAAGGATAACTATACTAAATCGCCTCCTTCCTCCCTAAAGTTTTTCATTCATCCCTATGGACAGACCAGCTAGTATGCGAGCCAACACTATACCGCCTCTTTATAGAAATTAATGTGATTTTCTTTTCAATGCATGCACAGAAGTGAAGGCTGCTCTGGAAAGCTTGCAGTGTTGCGGCATAGTATAGATCTTACAAGAGCATAGATAGGCGAGTATAAAATTTGTTGATCGGGGGGGGGTGCTGAGGGGAAAACCTTGAAGCATATCTAAACTGCATTTGGCATCATTCTGACAAATTTACACACTCCCTTGCTGCTGTTGCAGACACGACCCTGCTGCATTTTTTTTATTACCGTATATACTCAAGTATAAGCCGAGGGTTTCAGCACATTTATTTTTTGTGCTGAAAATGCCCTCCTCTGCTTATACTTGTGTCCCTTTTTTGCGCCTTATCTCCCGGACTTTGTGGACCCGGTGACGGCCGTAGGTCCCCTGTACCCCAGCCTTGGCACACATGTAGCCCCACTCTTCCTCTAGAAGTGTGCAAAGTTTGTTGTCTGGGGGACCTACGGCTGGGGAGCACCGATTTTTCAAAGCTGGGCACCCCTTCCATAGACTCCAATGTTAAACATCAGTCTAGGCATGGGCACAGTGAGGCATGCACATGGACACAGTGAGGCATGCAGATAGACACCCTAGGCTTGTAATTGAGTCAATACGTTTTTCCATTTTTATGTGGTAAAATTAGGTGTCTCGGCTTATATTCGGGTCGGCTTATACTTGAGTGTATATACAGTATTTTTATTTTTTATCTGACCAGCTCTCTTCACCTATTGGGCAGTCACTGATGTAATTTATCAATATGGGTGTGTGAGTTGCATTATTTCAGCAGTAGGCTCCTTCTTTAACATATGCTGAAAATGTACCCTGTATAAAGTACATGTGCCACAGACAGTTTACACAGAAAATAGGAGTTTTTTTTTAATCGGAGAGAAAAAGTGTTTTAGTAAAGGTCACATGATATGGAGGCAATGAGATTAATGGGGTTGTAAAGGTACAATTTATTTTATTTCCTAAATAGCTTCCTTTTGTTAGTGCAGTCCTCCTTCACTGACCTCATCCTTCGATTTTGATTTTAAATGTCCTTATTTCTTCTAAGAAATCCTCACTTCCTGTTCTTCTGTCTGTAACTCCACACAGTAATGCATGGCTTTCTCCCTGGTGTGTTGTGTCTAGCTCGCTCCCTACCTTGGACTACAGGAGAGTCACGACACCCACTAACACACAGCTCCTTTCTCTATCTGCAACGTAGAAAGCGTCCTGACTCTCCTGTAGTCCAAGGGAGGGGGCGAGCATGACACTCCACACCTGGGAGAAAGCCTTGCATTACTGTGTGGACTCAGACAGAAGAAATAAGGACATTTAAAAACAAAATCGAAAGGATGAGGTAAGTAAACGGACTGCACTAAGGTAAAGGAAGCTATTTAGGGGAAAAAAATTGTACAATGGCATATACCTATGCACATAATGCAGCTCCATTCAGCCTCTACCCAGTCCCCCCTCTCATTAACATTCAGATAACTGTAATGAAAAAAAATTCTGTTTGGTTCATCTGCAGCTGACAATCCAAAAAAGAAATGGCATGATTTTCATCTTAACTGAGGTTGCCTTATGTTTTCAAGTTAGGAAGCCGTACAGTGCTAATGGTGGAGTGTGGAATAGGGTAAACCAGCTTGTATATGTGGATTCTCCATGTAATCATGTTACTGTAGGGACTAGGGATCAAAGTGACAGCATGGCAGCATATGTTGTTGTTCTGTGAGCTACTAGTCTGGCATTGATTTCATTTGCCGTTCCTGCATTGTCTTGATCTTATAATTGTATAAACATATCCCCATACATTAAACTAATAAGTAGCTAATCCTAGGTCTAAGGGAACATAAGAAGATCGCTCTGCTTTTTATAGCAAAGTAGCCTGGCCGGCGTCCATACAGTCAGATTATTGTTGCGCTTCATTATGGAAATGTTTGTTGCGAGTTGGCTGTGCGGTACTGAGAAGAAAAGACGCAAATATATTTGTGAACAGACTCCTTGTTTTTAACATTCAAATGAATCCAGCTACTAAAGACTCTTAGTTTAAAGAAAACCTATTTTTAAATCAGTTTTATTTATACCAAATCAGGGGATATATATATATATATAAAAAAAAAAAAAATCTCCCTACAGTTTGAGTTTTCTTATAATAGAAGACATCTACATCATAATGACTAGTTTAACGCAGCCATTATTATCCCACAGAAACAAAAAGCAAATGATTAAACATTACCCTAGATTTTCAAGTCAAGGATGTGCAGATCACATTTTCTTAAAGGGGTGTTCCAGCCAAAATTTTGTTTATTAAAAGTCAGCAGCTACAAAAAGTGTAGCTGCTGGCTTTTAATAAACACTCACTTACCTGGTCCTGCGTTCCAGCGACGCGCCGACCGGGGCTCCGCTCCTCTCCCCCCCTCCCCAGCCGGCGTCTCCATCTCCACTGTGGGCACCCAGCCGTGACAGCCTTCGGCTTCACGGCCGGGCACCCACTGCGCATGCGCGAGCCGTACTGCGCATGCGTGCGCGGCGCGGCTCGCCGCTGATTGGAGAGGCGATCGCATGGGACCTGTCAGTGTCCCATGTGATCGCCTACAGGGAGGGGGCTGGTGTAGGCGATTAAGCTTAATCGCCTAACCAGCCCCTCGGCGGAAGCAGGAAGTGGGACAGGAAGTCCCACTCCTACTGAAGCCCCCACTCCCCCCCCAAAAAAATTACATGCCAAATGTGGCATGTATGGGGGTGAGGAGTGGATTAAAAAAAGGTCATTTTTTTGGGTGGAACACCCCTTTAAGGATTCTCGTGGATTATACTTTCGTAACCACTTTGGCAAAACGCCTGTTTTTTAAATCATACTGGAACACCAGTTTAAAATATTAATTTAACCTCCCATTGCACCTTATCTACCAGTTGTCAAGCACAGTAAAACCTTGGTTTGAGAGTAACTTGGTTTTGAGAGTGTTTTGCAAGACGTTAATTTTTTTTTATTTTTTTTATAAATTTTGACTTGATATACAAGCTATGTCTTGATATACAAGTAGCGTCATGTCACAACTGAGAATAGAAGAGGAGAGGCGCCTCTAAGTGTAGCAATATGGTTACATTTAATGACGGTACAACATTTAGCTACACTTGGAGGCGCTTCTCTCCTCTTTTACACTCTGTAGCTCCTGCTGAATTTTGCTTGTAATCTGCTAGTGGAGGCTGCCATTTGTGGATGGACATTTTATGGTTACACAACCTATCACATTGCTATAATCATTTTATATGGACTATAAGCTGAAAGATTTTATGAATAAATGGTTATGGAACGAATCATCTGAGTTTCCATTATTTCTTATGGGGAAATTTGCTTTGATATATAAGCGCTTTGGATTACAAGCATGCTTCTGGAACTAATTATGCTCGCAATCCAGTTTTACTGTAAATTGTTTAGTAATTAGTTAGGATTCTTTACAGGTAGTCGTTAATTCTCATGTTGTAAAGTGCTGCGCAAACGGTTGGCGCTATATAAATCCTGTATAATTTATTTATATAGCATTTGTTCACTTCAACTTAAAGCTGTTCAGACATCAGGGAGCTCTAATGACCAAAGTATATAATATTTGTAGTTATTTTCTCCCTGCTGGTGGAACAATTGTATTTAGTGTGAGATGCTTTGTACTATATTTTGTCAATGAAAAATATTGAAATGCAAGTTGACAATGGCAGAGAAGTAATATGAGAATTGGAAGTGTATAATACCGCCAATATCCGTAAAAAGAGAGATATGCAACAAGTTCACGGGGGGTCGCCCCTTAGGAGTAGAGAGCGTAGAAAAAAAAAAAATATATATATATATATATACATACATACATACATACATACATACATACATACATACATACATACATACATACATACATACATATATTTTCTACGCTATATATAAAAATGCACATAAGTGCTGACTTTATTAGGTAGAAAATTGATAGTAAATATATATGAATACAAAATTCACTTTAAAAATACATGAATAAATATAATGTACAACAGGGTTTGACAAATTTTCTTGGAATCTAGGAGCCAGCTAAAAAAGTTAGGAGCCAAAAAACGCACCCCGTCCCGCCAAGCTCGCGTGCAGGTGCGAATGCATATGTGAGTAGCGCCCGCATATGTAAACGGTATTCAAACCACACATGTGAGGTATCGCCGCGATTGGTAGAGCGAGAGCAATAATTCTAGCCCTAGTTTTTTTTTTTCTGATGCCAATTGCTAGCATCTAATCACTGTTCTTCCGGTAGGGATGGCTTCCCCAGACACTCCACCGAGAGAACACAATGGCTCAGCGGGAGAAAATTCCCCATCCACACTGCCTGTGTTGATGGGGGAATCGAGTGTTTTTTTTCCCTACAAACTGTAATTGCAGGAAAGAAAACCGCTTCATCTATGGCCGGCCTAACCCAATCTCTAGGACCCCGAATTGGTAAATGAGCTCCGATCTTCATTCTACATGAAATCTAAGTGTTTTAATTGCTCAAACTCAAATTTTGGTCGGTTTTAACAAAATAGCACTTCTGGTACTAAGAAGAAAATTGTTTGCCCAATAACAAAAAATCTGTAAAATGCCTCTGTAAAAGTGCATTCCCATCCCAATAACAAAAAGAAGACAGAAAAACCTCCTAAAAATTCCTGTTATATAAAGTGCCTCCCTAAGTGATGTATATTTATCACCCTACTTTATGGTTTATTTATTCGTCACAGATCATGTGACCAATAAACATAGCCAAGGAATTTTAAAAGGTAAATATATACAAAAGAAAAAAAAAACAGATATACCTCTATCTTGAAAGAAACAGACAGCCGACTGGCCTAGTGTCAGGTCCTGATTGATTTTACTGTGATTCCATAGAAACGCTGCCTGCATTAGAATAAAAGACAACAATGCAACCAGAATATCTAATGGTGCATCTCACAACAAGAACAATGGGTGGCCAATAGGTTAGGGCCCCTTCACACTGGTGCGTTTTTTGCCTCGTTTTCGCGGTAAAAATAGCACTATTAAAACGCTCCCCATGTCCCTCTCCATTGAAATGAGTTTAAAAAAAGGTAAAATCGCAGTGTTTTGCCGCGTTTTTAATTCATTTCAATGGAGGGGGGGCATGGGGGGCGTTTTAATAGCGCTATTTTTACCGCAAAACGTGACAAAAACGCACCAGTGTGAAAGGGCCCTTAGAGTGAGTGTGTGTATAAAAAATGTATTATTTATTTTCATACTCCCATCTTCATGCAACTGGGGCGTAAAGCAACTTTTCTCTTCAGCCTGGCAGATCTGGAAAAAACCTCTGTAAAAGTGTTTGGTGACTTTGATCCGGATGCCGCTCGCAGATTAGGCCGAGGCCTCGCCTAAAACATCCTGCCCGCAGCTTGCCGCGAGCGGCAGCGCCCTTTTCCCAGGATCGTGGCGAGCTGCGGGCAGGATGTTTTAGACAGTCTAGTCCGTTGCGATCCTGGGAAATGGCCGCGGACTAAGCCGAAGCCGAGGCCTCGCTTAAAAACTTAGGACCGGCGCTCCGCGGACAAGTCCGAAGGCGCACAAAACATCAATGACTGCTGCGATGAACACTCTTACTGATCCATCCGCCAAGCACCTTTACTGCTCCATCCCCGCTGACTCTGGAAGGCCTACGAGCCCGGGCCATGTCCA
This sequence comes from Rana kukunoris, assembly GCA_029574335.1. NCBI lineage: Eukaryota > Metazoa > Chordata > Amphibia > Anura > Ranidae > Rana > Rana kukunoris. The sequence continues at coordinate 215,686,867 of CM056049.1, read as the reverse complement.
CCTTCCCAGCCAATACACCACCATCGCCAGGACGCTATTTCTAGTCGCCCTGGCGACCGGGATTTGTCGAGCTCTGAATTATACAAGGTAGATATATCAACCCAGAGCTCACAATTCACTGCCCAGGTCAGGCTACAGTCAGTTGGATAGATTTACAGCATGCGTCCCGACATGTTTCGGAAAATTAATATTGATAAATGTTCCTTCATCAGGGGAGATTTGCAATTGGATGATTTAATCCTTATCTGTAATATAAATATAATGGTATAGTAATATTTTTTTTATATACAGTAATGTGAAAACGTGTCACCAGCTACACTTTGCACAATGTATTCTGACAAGGCTATTGGTACTTGCAAAAATGGAATTGACTTGAAAATATAACAAGATACAAACAATGGTAAACTAGAGGCTGGCTGGAGAAAGTCCACAGTAATAGAGGGTGGGCAGTCATGGGCTCAGAACCAGTCACTGCAGCGCATTCACAAGAAACGCCCGATTGCAGTTAGCTGCCAAGGTGTCAGGCCCCGTACACACGCCCGAGTTTCTCGGCAGAATCCAGCGAGAACCTCGATGGGAGACGTATTCTGCCGAGAAAACCGGTCGTGTGTACACTTTTCGCCGAGCATCCTGTCGGGAAGCTCGTATTCTGCCGAGAAAACCGGTCGTGTGTACACTTTTCGCCGAGCATCCTGTCGGGAAGCTCGTCGAGCCAAAAAGAGAACATGCTCTCTATTTCCTCGTTGTTCTACGGGAAAATTTGGCTCGATGAGCTTTTCGACAGCTGAACGGGAACCTCGACGGGGGGAATGATGAGTTTTTAGCCCGACGAGTTTCTCGGTCGTGTGTACGCAGCCTCAGAAAGGGGACAATTAAATGACTCCTGCATGTGTATAAAGAGTAATAGCAGAGAGACAAGGGAGCATGTATCCCTTGTGTGTGTCTCTGGATTCCATATGTTGCCTTATGATCTTATGGTTCACAGGTGTAGACCCCAGGGCAGCAGTCCATAGACTGACAAATGCCAGCTGGGTGTCTGCTCCTTAAGTGGTATACCTGATATGGGAAGAGCCAATCGGGATGGAAGTGGACAGCATACATTGCTCCACCTAATCGGCTGTACAAGAAACAGCTGATCACGGAGCTTCGAGTGTCTCCCAGATATGGAGGCGCGTTGTTGGTCCCCATTCCACAAGCGTGTGCAATTTTAAAGTGTGACCTATTTCACATTAAAGTGTATTAAAAAAAAAAAAAATATTGGCTTTTTCGAAACCGCGCAAATGCCCTATGAAATAAAGTACAATGATTGCTATTTTATTCCCCAGGGTCTTTGCTAATAAAAATGTCTAATGTTTGAGTGTTCTAAGTGATTTTATAGGAAAAAATACTGATTTCAACTTTTGTAAACAAAAAGTGCCAGAAAAAGCCTGGTCTTAAAGTGGTTAAATACAACCCACACACAAGACCGTGGATGCAGATGCTTCTCTTATGAGCTCACAGCATAACATAAAGCTGCAGTCGGATCCATACAAAAAAAGTACACATTAGTGATCGGAACGCAGCATCATTTGCAGCCATGTTCCAAGCTGTAAAAGTTAAATGTCTTACAAACGCATGATATATCTTCCTCAATACTTATTACTTGTATCCATTGTTTTGTATAACATGCATTTGGAAGGGAAAAAAGTGGAGGTGACAGATGGGCCCCATATACATTTTTGAATGGGGCTGTTAGCGATTACATGAATGGAGTCCAGAGGTTCCTTGCGACTAGCTGTGGGTGGAAGCCCCATGGAAAGCAATTGGGATGCTGACAGCTCCTGCAGCAACTGAATGCTGACAGGCCACGTGTAATTGCTCATGAAGCTGTTGTCTGCGAATGATTGGCCCTGGATGCAGACTATCTACGTCCAGGGCTGAAAATTCGAAGGTAATCGCTGCTTATGCAAGTACATACCAGCAGTCCTGAATCCCTGTGGGAGCTGTTGGCCCTGGTGGGTCTCCATCGTGTAATCGCTAATGGCCTCATTTGCAAATGGGAATGGGGCTTGAAGTGTAGCATATCTCTTTTATTCTTTGACAGAACAGCACTTTGTTTTTAACTTCTTTCCTTCGCCACGTTGAATAAACCTGCTGAGTGAATGTATGTATTAGAGATGCACCGAAATTTTGGCTGCCGAAACAAATGGTGTTATCGGCATTCAGCCGGTAAGATAAGGTGCCAATAATGGCACCGAAAATGCATGTGCTTTTGCAGCGAACGCACATTGATTTTACTGCGTAGTCGCACAGATTTTGTGTTGCTTTTACCACAATTTTACTGTACTCATGGTATTTTTCCACATAAAAAACATAACACGGGTGTGTTAATACATTCTTGCTACATTTTCAATGCATTTCAACTGGGAGGTGCGTTTGTGTGTGCTTTTTTTTTTTCCTGACCAATAATGCAGCAAGCAGGATTTTTAACGCCACAATTAAAGCCCGTAGTGTTAAAAACCAGTGGGCAAACATGCATAGAATTTTTTTAAAGAGATACGTTTTTCTTACACCACAGGTGCCAATAATGACCAAGGACAAATTAATTTTAAATTGATATTAATTGACAAGTCAAATATATAATAAAAATGTGTATATATAAAAATTTCTATAACATTATTTTTTCAACCAATTTTCAACCAATTTTCGGTTTTTGTTTTCGGCACCAGAATTTCCATTTAGGGTACCTCTAGTATCTATAGGCGAGAATAGTCCATGATACCTGTATGCTTGTAGGCTTATGGGATCATAGACAGTACTAATTTATCAAATTAATTATAATAAACTTCAATAATAACATATTAGTGATCATAAAAACACTACACATACTTTTAATGGATCTAAATTGGCTGCAGCCCTTTTTTATTGGCAATAAAATAATCTATCATCTGACCAACTATTTCACACCAAATTAAAATAATAATATACATCCTTGCACATATGTACATCTGAGAACTATATCTATACCTCAGCCAATAAAGCTTTGAGTTATGCCACTAAACCAAAAAACAGTCCCCTTTCAGCAGAAAGGAACGGATGCCACACAATAAGGACCACGACAATGGGCCGTGGGGTAGCACATTTCTTTTTCTGTTACTAACTGCCTACTGACAGCGATTTGCACTTTTTTTTTTTTTTTTGGGGTGGCTGTAGCTTGTGCCAAGTTGATTAAAGGATTTGTAAAGGAAAACAATGTTTTTGCTGAAATTACTGTTTACAGGTATAGGGACATACTAGTTAACTGATTCATTTTAAAAATGATTAAAAATAGATAAAAATCAATCGTATAATGTGCCTTCACTTTCAGTTTCATTTTTCATCTAGTTTCATGCTTCTGTGAAGGACAGAGACACCAAGCCAATAGAGGGCTGTGTTATGAAAGTGATTGGTTCTGAGGGGTTTAAGACACAGTAATCACACCTTCTTGATTAGAGACCACAGAGAGAAGCTCCCAGTACTTTTTTCCTAAGGAAACGGACAACCAGGAAGTGTGCAGAACAGAGAAGGATTACAGCAAAAACGAACAATGAGAACATGAAACCAGGACTGCATTAGGATAAAGGAAGATATTTAGCTAAAAAAAAAAATCCTTTAGTGACCCTTTAAAACTTGTTGTGAAAAATGTAGGGGCGGCTATTGTTTCCACCTTCTGAAAATGCGGCTGTTTTTGCTGACCTTCTAACTTCAGTATTTTCTGCATTAAAGACCTGGAAAAAGTATGCCAAGTAGAGTTCTGGCTGGTGATTTCCATTTTGGCGCCAAATCGGTATGCCATCAACATTCTAGATTTGAATAACTTCAAAATTTCATATTCCTGATGTGTCATTGTTACCATGTACTTGTATGAAAAAGTACAATGTTCTTTGTATTGCTTTCTTTGTGTGAAATACCTGGTGGTCCTGCTTTCCTATTTCAAAGTGATTACACTGGGTATTGAAACTCATCCATCCCAATGTGGTCAGTTTTCCTGGCTGTGCGTGGTAGAATACGTTTTTAGGCCAAAATTTATGACGAAATTAGATTTTTCATTCGATATATTTATTTCAGGTACATGTACAGGGGCAGACTGACAACTCATGGGGTTCCCAGGCAATAGATTATGGGGCCATACAGTACTGTGTGTGTGTGTGTATATATATATATATATATATATATATATATATATATATATATATATACACACATACACACACACACACACACACACACACACTGAGAAGGTACTGGAGAGGCGGGACAGCTATAAATCTTGGGATTTTTAGACCAAAGGATGTCGGTAAGGGACATTTTAAGGGGCAGATGTTAAAAAAACACATATTTTCACATACTGTCCCTGGTTTTACTGAGGCTGGCAACCTTGATGGGGCCCCCTAGTGGCATGGGGCCCTCGGGCAGTCTGCCCCTGCCGTGAATTTACACATCACTTTTACATATATATATATTGTACATTCACATCAGTCCCCGCCTAATTTCAATCTAAGGTCCCTAACTCGCATTAATACGTTTTATAACATAGTAGAAAATATTGCTTGTTTTTTTGTTTATATTATAAAAAATAAACCCAGTGGTGAGCAAATACCACCAAAATAAAGCTCTATTTGTATGAAATAAAAAATGTAATTTGAGTACAGTATTGCATGACGGCACAATTCCCGGTTAAAGTAGCGCAGTGCTCAATAGCAAAAATTGCTCTGGTCGTAAAGGGTGTAAAACCTTCTGGAGCTCAAGTGGATACAAATCTGGAGAAAAACTAGCCTTTTCAGAAGAATAGCATACAATCACTTTTTTTTTTTTATCTCCTTTTAGCATCTTATAGAAAATATATACATTTTGGTGTTTGCCTCCTTAATCCTAGGAAGTTCCTTATTATTATCCCGCAGTGCCCCTACTGCTCTCTAAAATGTAATGCCAACTTGCATGAACATTGCATCTGTCGCGTACACAAGACCTACCAACAACTTAATTTCGTTACAAAAAGAAAAATTAAAGAGCACCATTGTTCAAATGTGTTTCTGTTGTCCTTTTGGGGTCCATAAAAATGTTGGCTTTTCGTATAAATATTTGGGCAAATGGCTTCTCTTCTGGAGGAAACATTTGCAAATCGAATTAATCAAAATGCGGACAGCTAGCAAGGAAAAGTGCTTGCAACTTAATTTTACCTTCTTTTTTTTTTTCTATGCGTTTTTATATATTTTGGACGAAAAACAGAAAAACAATTGATGTGAATAATCATCAGATATAATCATTTTACTTATTATGGGGTGTTCCTCTGTTCATTGTCTAGTTCTTGAATATCTAAATAGCCACTTTAATAAGTGTTAACTATCAGGTTGGAAACAAACTAAATGCTACTTGAGTTTCATCCGATTTCTGCTGATTCAGCTGAAATTCAAGCTATGAGTGGCCTGAACCGCATCACCCAGCTTGAATTTTTTTTTTTTTACTTTTTGGTTGAAGGAGCCAAGTGGAAAATTGTTGACTATGCAGTGGCTGTTCAGGTACTCCTAATAGCTGTGGGCCCTGGCTGTCAGAATGTTAATCAACAAGGGAGGGTTTTTTTTTTTTTTTTGTCCACACTGTTTTTGTATATGTGTATGGCTAGCTTAAAGTGATTGTAATGTCTCGTTTTTTTTCCCCATTACAAAAATAAGATGTACTTGCCTGCTCTGTTGCAGTGGATTTGCACAGAGGAGCCCCGTTACTCACTCCTCTTTTCGGGTCCCTCTTCTGTGCTCCTGGCCCCTCCAATCCTATTCAGTGCCCCGACAGCAAGCAGCTTGCTATGGGGGCACCTGAGCTTATTCACAGCTCCGTGTCTATTCAAACACAGAGCCCCGACCTGGCCCGCCATAACCCATCTCTCCCCCTGATTGGCTAGCTGACTTTGACAGCAGTGGGAGCCCATGGCACTGCTACTGTGTCTCAGCCAATCGGGAAGGAGAATCTCGACTGGCTAAGACATTCATGGACATCATTGGACAGAGAGGAACCTCAGGTAAGTATTAGGGGGGCTGAGGGACGCTGTTGCACATAGAAGGCTTTTTATCTTCATGCATAGAATGCATCAAGTTAAACCTTCTGCCTTTATAACCACTTTAAAGGGGTTGTAAAGGTTTTTTTTTTATTTTCTAAATAGGTTCCTTTAAGCTAGTACATTGTTGCTTCACTTACCTTTTCCTTCGAATTCCCTTCTAAATGTTTTTTTTTCTTTGTCTGTCTTTCTCACTTCCTGTTTCTCCTCAGTAAGCTTGCCCCCATAATCCATGGGGGTTAGTCAGCCAGAACAGCTTACTGAAGAGGAACAGGAAGTAAGAAATTCAGACAAAGAAATCAAAAAGGGAAAAGGGAAATCAAAGGAAAAGGTAAGTGAACCAACAATGCATTAGCTTAAAGGAACCCATTTAGAAAATAAAAAACAAACCTTTACAACCCCTTTAAGGCCTTATGCACATTGGGCGCATCAAGCACTTGGGCGTTTATTTCATTGGCTGGAATAATAATTTATTCTGGCCACTGACACGAATCTACGCTCAAGCGTTATATTAAAACGTGGCTGCCGTTAACAAGCATTTACACACGTCAATCTCTTTTTTTTTTTTTCCGAAAAATCAGCTGCTCCTAGACGCTCTGGCAGGTTTTTTTTTCTCCACTAGACACCTCTGCCTCTAAATGCCTATGTGTGCATGGACACATGTGCAAAAATGCAGGGGTGTTTTAGAGACAAAAAAAAAGAGGCCCCTAACAGCAGTGTTTAAAATGTCCAGTGTGCATGAAGCCCTAGAGATACAGCCAAGCCATGTACTGCTTTGTGTATAGTTCATGGTTGGTGGTATTTATATTTTTCCAGCATCGGGTACAACATTGACAGCTTGAACACTGATGGAAGATGTACTTGCATTTACAAATGCAGAACTACTGCATTTAATGGCAGTCACCTTCCTGCCGAACCACTGATTTGCTTCTCATTTTAAATAATTACAGCAGTTTTTGTGTAAATGTTTGATATCCCACTCTATTTCCAATACAGTAACCCATTGCTTCCAGTATGAATTGTAGACCTTAGTTCAGTGTGCGGTGTATTTTATCTTATGTTAACCACTTGTCCTCTGCCCACCGTCAAATGACGGTGGGCGGAGGACTCCATTATCCTGACATCACGTCATATGACGTGATGTCCTTTTAAAGCCGCGGGCGGGCGTGCACCCGCCGCTCTGCTGGGATCCCGTGCGAGTGCCCGGCGGCAACGATCGCCGCCGGGCACACGCGATTGCTCAGTAACTGAGCGGGGACGTGGAGCTCTGTATGTAAACACAGAGCTCCACGTCCTGTCAGGTAGAGAGGAGATCAATTGTGTCCCTTCCCCCAGTCACCCCCCCTCCCCCCACAGTTAGAACACTCATAGGACACACATTTAACCCCTTCCCCGCCCCCTAGTGGTTAACCCCTTCACTGCCAGTCACATTTATACAGTAATCAACTATCCCCTATTTTGTAAACACTATAAATTTTGCGCAAACCAATCGATAAACGCTTATTGCATTTTTTTTTTTACCAAAAATATGTAGAATACGTATCGGCCTAAACTGAGGAAAAATATATTTTTTTTATATATTTTTTGGGTTATTTATTACAGCAAAAAGTAAAAAATATTGCATTTTTTTAAGAATTGACGCTCTATTTTTGTTTATAGCGCAAAAAATAAAAACCGCAGAGGTGATCAAATACCACCAAAAGAAAGCTCTATTTGTGGGAAAAAAGACGCCAATTTTGTTTGGGAGCCACGTCGCACGACTGCGCAATTGTCAGTTAAAGCGACGCAGTGCCGGAAGCTTAAATTTTGTCTGGGCAGGAAGGGGGTGTAGGTGCACAGTAGGCAAGTGGTTAATGGAACTTGAGTTCTATGTTTCATGTAAGCACGAAATGGGTGGCTTGATGTTTGTAAAACTGCCTAGTTTTATTATTCAGCTCAGCTGTAATCTATCTTAAATATAGAAGTCTGGAGACTGGGCCGCAGGGCAGTATTTCAACAAAACGACCCCAAACACACCTCCATGGCCCTTACATTGCTAAAGAAGGGTGGTGATGGACTGACCAAGCATGTTTTCAGACTGAAACCCTATTGAACATCTGTGGGGCACCCTCAAACGGAAGGTGAAAGAGCACAAGGTCTCTAACATCCACCATCCACCAGCTCCGTGATGTTGTCATGGAGGAGTGGAAGAGGACTTCAGTGGTAACCTGTGAAGCTCTGGTGAACTCCATGCCCAAGCGGGTTAAGGCAGTGCTGGAAATAATGGTGGCCACACAAAATATTGACACTTGGGGCCCAATTTGGACATTTTCACTTGGGGGTGTACTCACTTTTGTTGCCAGTGGTTTAGACATTAATGGCTGTGCGTTGAGTTATTTTGAGGGGACAGCAAATTTACACTGTTATACAATCTGTACACTCACTACTTTACATTGTAGCAAAGTGTCATTTTTTCAGTGTTGTCATATATAATCAAATTATTTTCAAAAATGTGAGGGGTGTATTTACTTTTGTGCGATACTGTATATAATTTAACGCCAACATGGGGTATTGCATATGACTATTTAATATTTACCAGCCAGTAGATGGGCAAAAACTTTTTACAGCTTTTGCACTAAAAATAGTAGCAGCAGTGCTGGATTTTTTTTTAAATTATGTCTGCAAATATCCTATACAAAAGCTGATATTTTTGGTACTTTCATTCTGCCAGGCATGCCCCACCCAGGGTGTGACATGTGACGGCTCTTGAGTCTGTTAATTGGCTGATGTGGCACTGAACACTGCATTGTGGGATGATGCTGAGGGGGGGAGGGGGACATACCAGTACTGGGATTTTCACTTGCATCTCATATCAAGGTATTTAGCAGGAGCAGGGAAGTCCAAGTTTAGGCATTTTTTTCCCCTTAAAACAGCAGCAAGTTATTTAGTCCATTGGGTTATTCTAATAAAATCATGTAACATCATTTTGTGTGAGGCCTCCTTTTTATGTTTCAATATTTTTATTGGTATTTCAAAATAGAGTACAATATGAGGCCTCCTTTTTAAAGGATACGTTTTTACCTTTTGTAACATGTTATACCCATAGTCAGGGTGTAACATGTTATGAACAGACCGGCCCCTGCACCTCCCCGATAAAAAAAATTAACCCCTTACAGTAGCGATTATTTGCTTTTTTTTGTACTTATTTTTGTTTTGTTTTTAACCCCATTATGTTACTAAACATCTCAGGCTATTATCAGATTAATCAAAACAATAATCAGTCAACTAATCGATTATGAAAAATAATCATTGGTTGCCCTACCCACTGCCTTTGCTGCTGTCAGCTTGGTGGTTTCAATGAACTACCACCTAACTGTGGATCTTCGTGGTAGTTCATTCATGCTTCCTGTTAGATCGTATCTACTTACCTGTACGGGAGGTATGGGCAAGCAGATCACATTTGGCACCTTTCAGGCAGGGCCGGATTAACAGAGGGGCTGATGGAGCTGCAGCTCCAGGCCCCTTTCTCAAGATAGGCCCATTTGCCCCAAAAAAAAAAAAAAAAATTTTTTTTTTTTTTTTTTTTTAGATCGACTTCAGGGGTTGTAGCTCGATGACCAGAGGTCACAGAAACCCCACATTTGGGGGATAGTCAGTTGAAGACCTACCCCACAACCGGTCAAAATATGGGATGGCTATCATTTATGGTTCTGGAGATACGGGGCTGCTTGCACAGCCTGTCAGAAGCTACATACAGAGCAGCCATTATAAATACAAGCTGACACACTGCAGCAGACTGAGAAAAAAAATCATCATTTGTTTTTTGCTAGAAAATTACTCTATGGTGGTCTTTGCAACTTTTTATGTTGCAGGGTATAGAGCTGCACGATTCTGGCTAAAACAACAACTGCAATTTTTTTGCTTAGAAGATAGATCACGGTTCTCTCACGATTCGTACGGCATAACATCATCTTTCACATTAAAATGAAAAAAAAATGGGCTAACTTTACTGTTTTGTTTTTATGGTTTTTATTATTCATTGAAGTAGGCAAATGCAGTGTGACATAAAATATTGCAGCAATTGCCATTTTTGTCTCTGCTAAAATATATATAATGTTTGGCGGATCCAAGTCATTTTCTAGCAAAAAATATTGCTTTTTAACTTAAACAAGTGTTGGACTTTAAGTGGTTACATTTCTTGCATTTACACACAGAAGTTTGTCCTAAAAAGGAAGTTGGTTACAATGTTTCATGTTGTTTACAAACTTGGCAGACTGCCCGGATATTTTCTTTACACACAGAAGTGTATCCCTTTGATATAAGAAGAATGCGTTAGTTACAATGTTTCCTGCTAAGAACTTGGCAGACTGACCTCTGCCGGGTTAGCCCCCCCATATAAAGAATTTTGACTTTTTTTTATGTAGTTTGTTAGATCTTTGTTAGATCAGGTTAGATCAATCATTGTTTGCGTTAGATCTCACACAGAAGAAGCAATATTAAGAGTTATTTGCTGGGGGGGCTAACCCGTCATCAGCCCCCCCTATCAAATTTTCTGGCCGAAAATCATTCAGGCTGATAGATATTCGTTAGATCCGGTAACATCAAGTGGTTTTAATGTTAGATCTCACATAATTATAGACTTATTAAGTGATTAATGAGGGGGGGCTGGCCCCCCTTATCAATATTTTTGGCCAAAAATCATTCAGGCTGATAGATATTCGTTAGATCCGGTAAAATCAAGTGGTTTTAACATTAGATCTCACATAATTAGAGACTTATTAAGTGATTAATGAGGGGGGGCTGGCCCCCCCTTATCAATTTTTTGGGCCAAAATTCATTCAGGCTAATAGATATTTGTTAGATCGGGTAAGATCAAGTGGTTTTAACATTAGATCTCACATCGTTTCCGAGATATTCCACATAAAAAACTAGATTTTTAGGTGGTACATATGCATGGACATATGGACGAGTTGGCCCCCCCTTATCAAATTTTCTGGCCAAAAATCATTCAGGCTAATAGATATTCGTTAGATCCGGTAAGATCAAGTGGTTTTAACGTTAGATCTCACATCATTTCAGAGATATTCCACATACAAATACAGATATTGGGTGTATACAAGGACAAATGAGGGGGGGCTGGCCCCCCTTATCAATATTTTTGGCCAAAAATCATTCAGGCTGATAGATATTCGTTAGATCCGGTAACATCAAGTGGTTTTAACGTTAGATCTCACATAATTAGAGACTTATTAAGTGATTAATGAGGGGGGGCTGGCCCCCCCTTATCAATTTTTTGGGCCAAAAATCATTCAGGCTAATAGATATTCGTTAGATCCGGTAAGATCAAGTGGTTTTAACGTTAGATCTCACATCGTTTCCGAGATATTCCACATAAAAAAATCGATTTTTAGGTGGTACATATGCATGGACATATGGATGGGTTGGCCCCCCCTCCTCCAAGTCCCCTCTATGCATCAGTGACAGCACGGCGTGTCTGTCGGGCGGCCGCGGAGTGTAAAAAACTGACAGTGCAGGGAGAGAGCTGTGACAAGGTGTGGGGGTGCCCGAGTCGGGTGCGGACTGTACCGCTACCCGGGTGACATACAGACCGGCCGCCGCGAGCAAGGAGTAAAAAACACAGTCTCTCGCTCTCTTGTACAACAGGGAGAGCGAGAGATGGTAATGCAGCGTTAAATGGAGGACAGGAAATGTGATAAGGGGGGGCCAACCCGTCCATATGTCCATGCATATGTACCACCTAAAAATCTATTTTTTTATGTGGAATATCTCGGAAATGATGTGAGATCTAACGTTGAAACCACTTGATCTTACCGGATCTAACGAATATCTATCAGCCTGAATGATTTTTGTCCCTCATTAATCACTTAATAAGTCTGTAATTATGTGAGATCTAACGTTAAAACCACTTGATCTTACCGGATCTAACGAATATCTATTAGCCTGAATGATTTTTGTCCCAAAAAATTGATAAGGGGGGGCCAGCCCCCCTCATTAATCCCTCATTAATCACTTAATAAGTCTGTAATTATGTGAGATCTAACGTTAAAACCACTTGATCTTACCAGATCTAACGAATATCTATTAGCCTGAATGATTTTTGGCCAAAAATATTGATAAGGGGGGGCCAGCCCCCCCTCATTTGTCCTTGTATACACCCAATATCTGTATTTGTATGTGGAATATCTCTGAAATGATGTGAGATCTAACGTTAAAACCACTTGTTCTAACGAATATCTATTAGCCTGAATGATTTTCGGCCAGAAAATTTGATAAGGGGGGGCCAACCCGTCCATATGTCCATACATATGTACCACCTAAAAATCGATTTTTTTATGTGGAATATCTCGGAAACGATGTGAGATTTAACGTTAAAACCACTTGATCTTACCGGATCTAACGAATATCTATTAGCCTGAATGATTTTTGGCCAAAAATATTGATAGGGGGGGCTGATGACGGGTTAGCCCCCCCAGCAAATAACTGTTAATATTGCTTCTTCTGTGTGAGATCTAACGCAAAGAATGATTGATCAAACCTGATCTAACAAAGATCTAACAAACTGCATAAAAAAAAGTCAAAATTATTTATATGGGGGGGGGGCTAACCCGGCAGAGGTGGCAGACTGTCCAGATATTTTCTTTTGACAGCTGAAAGTCTCTCCATTTGTTATATGAAAGAATCAGCAAACTCTGCATGTTGGGCGGTTGAATCAAGATCACAATTTTAACGATTAATTGTGCAGCTCTAGCACGGTACTGTATTTGTGCAGCAGATTTTCAAACATGTTTTTTTTGGAAATAAACTGTTTCATACATTAAAAAAACACTAAAGTTAGCACGATTTTTTTTTTTTTTGGTATCATAAGCGATGCTTTAAACATTTTTTAGGTTAGATGTTTAGAGTTACAGAGGAAGTCTAGTGCTAGAATTATTGCTCTCGCTCGAATGATCGCGACGTATGTAACCTGTGTGTATCTGGCTCTGATACTAGCCAGTGCCTATCCAGCTACTGGCTGGTATCTCTCCCCAGCCTGTCCCCACACACCCTCTCACCTGCTGACCTGTAGATGGGGGAATCACTCCTGTAGTGTTATTGTGTCCTGCCAGTGAGTATAATGATCAGTGTTGCTATCTATAGCTGGCAGCACTGATTGTTTTTGGAAAAACAGGCTGGTTGTACTCAAGTCGATTAATAGATTGACTTGTGTAAAACCAGCTAGCCCATACATAGATCGGCTATGGCTTGTCTCGGCATAATTGGTGTAATTTCAATTCATGTATGACCGGCTTAACCACTACGCAGTTCCTAAACATCCTTCCACTCCTATACATTGTGCCCACTGTCATACCCTCCACACTCCTCTCCTGTACATAGTGCCCACTGTCATACCCTCCACACTCCTCTCCTATATATAGTGCCCACTGTCATACTCTCCACACTCCTCTTGTACATAGTGACCACTGTCATACTCTCCACACTCCTCTCCTGTACATAGTGCCCACTATCATACCCTCCACACTCCTCTCCTGTACATAGTGCCCACTATCATACCCTCCACACTCCTCTGCTGTACATACTGCCTGCTGTCGCACCCTCCACACTCCTCTCCTATACATAGTGCCCACTATCATACCATCCCCATTCCTCTCTTGTACATACTGCCCACTGTCATACCCTCCACACTTCTCTCCTGTACATACTGCCCCATCATACCCTTCACACTCCTCTCCTGTACATACTACCCTCTGTCATACCCCCACACTCCTCCTGTACATACTTCCCACTGTCATACTCTTCACACTCCTCTCCTGTACAAACTGCCCACTGTCATACCCTTCACACTCCTCTCCTGTACATAGTACCTGCTGTCATACACTTCTCTCCTGTACATACTGCCCACTGTCATACCCTCCACATTCCTCTCCTGTACATACTGCCCACTGTTATACTCTCCACACTCCTCTCCTATACATAGTGCCCACTATCATACCGTCCACACTACTCTCCTGTACATACTGCCCACTGTCATACCCTCCACACTCCTCTCCTATACATAGTGCCCACTATCATACCATCCACACTCCTCTCCTATACATAGTGCCCACTGTCATACCCTCCACACTCCTCTCCTGTACATGGTGCCTGCTGTCATACACTTCTCTCCTGTACATGATGCCCACTGTCATACCCTCCACACTTCTCTCCTGTACATTGTGCCTTTTGCCGTACCATTTGCACTCTTCGCCTGTACATAGTGCCCAATGTTAGACCCTCCACATTCCTCTCACTCACCTGCACATACTTCCCACTTATATACCGTCCGTACTCCTCCCCTATGTCGCTTACCCACAAAAACAGTTCTTTAAAATGATACTGAATACCCTCAATGTTACCAGCTCTAGAATGGACACACTTGTTAGTTCAACTAAAGGAAATCTCAGTTCTCATATTTGTTCTGTCCCATTATTAGAACTTATTTAATGTTGTGATTACTACGGTGATGTACAGAGGAACATCGGGGATCTCAGCTACTTTCCTGACATTACTACTTTTTAGAGGCCCTGGGGTAGGTTATGCCACAATGTACAAATATGCACAGCATATTAGCACATTAGGGTACACTTACATTTTCAGACTGGGCCCTCCATTGCTGCGCTGTGATTCCCACGCATTTATTTATTATTTAAAAAAGGCCCCACCAAAATCCTCAGCACCAGGCCCATGATGTTCTTAATCTGGCCCTGCTTTCAGGGGGAGGGGGTTACAGGTATTTTCACCCACTTCCGGGCATAGACTTACGCGGGAGTCATGCCCCTCCTGTCCCCCCCGCTGTCTTCTGGGAAACGCACTGGTCCCAGATGACAACGGGGACCAGTTAGGACGTGCAGCGACTCGCACATGCGCAGTAGGGAACCGGGGAGTGAAGCTGCAACGCTTCACTTCCTGATTCCCTCACCAAGAAATGCGGCAGGGGCAGCTCGGCTTCGGCTGCCGATTATCGCGGGCACCCTGGACAGGTAAGTGGCCATTTATTAAAAGTCAGCAGCTGCAGTATTTGTAGCTGCTGGCTTTTAATTTTTTTTTTTTTTGGCGGAACTGCAATATTTTTTTTTTTTTTTTACTCGTATGGACAGCCTGTTTTTAATTTTATAGTTTGACTATCTTTAACATAAGACTAATTTTAGATTTAGATTTTTTTTTTTATTATAAAACAAAGGTTTTGCATATAATGGCCACTTTCAAAATGAAAATTAAAAATACAATTGACCTCCAAAACTGTTATTTCCTTTTTTAAATCTTCCCCTTTTTTCAAATTGCATCCATATATTAAAATGTGAATAAGCAGTTTTGGTGTTGGTGTGGCTTAAATAGATGCCTGTAAGGCCAGGATATTTGAGGGAGCATAGGTTGGTATCCCTAAGTATTTAAAGCGAGGCTCCACCCAGGAAAACAACATTTTCCCATGTTGTTTAAAAAAATTCAATAAAAAAAACCTGGAAAAAAAAAAAAATACTCACCCGAAATACCTGTTGCTATGCGGAAGTCCGTAATCTGCCTCTTCCACTCCGCGGTGCCTTTTCTTCTTGTCCTTCTCCTTGTGAATGGGGCGCGCTGCTTTCTGGGAACTGTGTGTGTTCTCAGAGAGCAGCGCGCCCATTCACAAGCCAGCGTGAGACTCACGCAGGCGCAGTAGGAAATGGGCAGTGAAGCCGTACGGCTTCACTGCCTGTTTCCCATAGTGTGAATGGCGGCGCGGGACCCGGAGCGATCGTGGGACCGGCATCGGGGGGCCCATCAGCGCGGGCAAGTAGGACAAGGTAAGTGTCCTTATTTAAAGTCAGCAGCTACACTGTTAGTAGCTGCTGACTTTAAAAAAAAAAAAAAACGCGGCTGGAGCTCCGCTTTAAGGGTCCGGAACTATAAAGGTTTGAGCAATGCAGGTCCAATGCACTTGTTGAGCTGGCTGTAAACCATGTTTCCTTTTTTGTGGCATGCACTAAATATATTTTGTCAAACAGAATGTACTGCTGGAGGCAATATGTAGAAAAATTACAGAGCCTCTGTACTTCAATTCTGCTTCAGGAGTTACACAGGTGTCAAAGTGGTGCTAAAACGGCACAAAGGGGAGGGGGGAAGAGTTCTTTGGCGCTGCTTTGCGCTTGCTATCCTGCCATTAAACCAACTAAATGTAACTTGAATCCTCTTTATTCAATAGATAATGTGTATATTTTGCAGTGTCTGCAGACCTGCGAGATCCATGCTGTGATATATATCTAAGGCAGCGGTTCTCTCCTGTCCTCAGGATCCACTAACAGGCCAGATTTTAAGTATTACTTTGGGGAGATGCAGACTAGAATACTGCAATCACTGAGCAGCAAATTATATTACCTGTGATGTATTTAAGTTATCTTGCAAACCTGGCCTGCTAGTGGGTCCCAAGGACAGGAATTGAGAACCATTGATCTACGGCCTACCTGAGGAGTTGTAAAGGCAATTCCCCCCCCCCTAAATAGCTTCCTTTACCCTTTAGTGCAGTCCTCTTTCACTTACCTCATCTTTCGATTTTGCTTTTAAATGTTCTCATTTCTTCTGAGAAATCCTCACTTCCTGTTCTTCTGTCTGTAACTCCACACAAAAATGCAAGGCTTTCTCCCTGGTGTGGAGTGTCGTGCTCGCCCCCTCTCTTGGACTGCGGAGAGTCAGGACACCCACTAACACACAGCTCCTTTCGCTATCTGCAATATAGAGAGCGTCCTGACTCTCCGTAGTCCAAGGGAGGGGGCCAGCGCGACACTCCACACCAGGGAGAAAGCCTTGCATTACTGTGTGGAGTTAGAAGAACAGGAAGTGAGGATTTCTCAGAAGAAATAAGGACATTTAAAACCAAAATGGAAGGATGAGGTAAGTCAAGGCTCGACAAAATCCGGTCATAATTGCGACAAGAAATTGTGACTTGGCGCCCACGCCCGCGGGTAATTGAGGCCGCGCCACGGCCACAATTACCGGCGGGGGAGTTGGGGGTGCACGGAGGCACCGGATCCTGTGTCTCCGTGCGCTCCCGCGGCGGGGCCGTGACGGCCAGTAATTGAGGCCACGGCTTTGCTGCCTTGTGAAGGCCCAAGCTTCTGTGACTTGGCGTCATCTGGTGGTGGCCGTTGGCATTACAAGTAAAACAGCAGCTCTAATTATTTTTTTTCACTGCTTTCTCCTTCCCTCTAATTAGAACCCCCAAAACATTATATATATATTTGTTTATTATAACACCCTAGAGAATAAAATGGCGATCGTTGCAATACTTTGTCACACCATATTTGCGGAGCGGTCTTACAAGCGCACTTTTTTGGGGAAAAATACGCTTTTTTTTTAAATTAAAAAATAAGACGACAGTAAAGTTTTCCCAATTTTCTTTTATACTGTGAAAGATAATGTTACGCCGAGTAAATTGATACCCAACATGTCACGCTTCAAAATTGCCTCCTCTCGTGGAATGCCGACAGACTTTAACCCTTTAAAATCTCCATAGGCGACGTTTAAACAGTTCTACAGGTTGTATGTTTTGAGTTACAGAGGAGGTCTAGAGCTAGATCGAGAGCAATAAATAAATAAATAACGATTGGGGTGATACCTCACATGTGTGGTTTGAATAGCGTTTACTTATGCGGGCGCTACTCACGTATGCGTTCGCTTCTGCGTGCGAGTTTGGCAGAACGGGGCGCATTTTCTGGCTCGTAACTTTTTTAGCTGGCTCCTATATTCCAAGCAAATTTGTCAAACCCTGAGGTAAGTGAAGGAGGACTGCACTAAAGTAAAGGAAGCTATTTAGGAAAAAAAAAAATCCTTTACAACCCCTTTATTAAGGCCTCAGCTGTTGAAGGATGACTGGTTACCTCTCTACATAATGACAAGTACTTACGGAATATAGATGTTGCCCCTGGCTCTATATTCTGAGAATCTCCTTTTTAATCAAGTCTTGAAAGGTCAAAGGAATTTTTAATGCTCTTGTCGGAGGGAATTGAAAGATTCAACTGATAAATTATTTTAATATTTAATGTTACTCCAAAAGTTAAACCAATTTCCCCCTATGAACTAATATGTTCTAGTATTAATAACACAAAGAAGATTTCTGATGTTACTGAGCTGTTTGTTGCTACCTCCTGTCTCTTTGGCCGCGTACACACGGCAGGGAATCTCGATGGGCAGAACACATCGTTCCGCCCGTCGAGGTTCCCTGCCGGCCGTCGAAATCGGCGACCCGCCCGTCGGGAATGGCAACCAGCCATTCTTCCGGGCGGGCCGTCGAGGAAATAGAGAGCGTGCTCTCTATTTCGGCTCGACGGGCTTCCCGACGGGAAGCTCGCTGAGACCGTACACACGGCCGAGGTCCTCGCTGGAATGTGCATTCCAGCGAGGTTCTCGCTGATTTTCAGCGAGAACCTCGGCCGTGTGTACGGGGCCTCTGGCAGATTTATTGTTGTCAATACCATATGGAGCTGGTTTTATTCGGTGCTGCGTGCTTGCTAGATTTCTACACACCTTTTTGGTCATATGCATATTTCATATTTGCAGCTAAGCAAATGGAGCTCTCTCTGCTGTGGGTTTAACTGTGAAGTTGGGCAGATACTGTGATAAAAAAACCTGAGTGATCAGAGGAGGGACACTTCCTCCTCCCCTAGTAAAATAATCCATTAGCATTGAACTAAGTAAGATTAGTAACACTTACCAGTCTTTCAGTCTTACCAGTGATTTTAATCTTACTTCAGTCAGTGTGGGTCCCTGCTGTGTATTGTAGTTCCACCTGCTGCCTGTTGCATCTCTACAAGAAACAGTAGTGTTTAGCAGACAGCAGGTTTAACCACACGGTGGGGCATACAGTATTCAACACACAAGTGTCCGATACCAGTGTGGAGATTAAAGTGTTGAATAGTAGTGCTAGCCATAGCTCTGCAAAAAAGTAAAGGTTGGAGTCGCCACCCAGCAGGCAGGAAAGTATTACCAGTCTCCATTTTCAGAGTGCTTTGGATTGCTTTGTGTGTTTAATGACGGAGTTGCTTTAACCACTTAAGACCCGGACCTTAAGTCAGCTAAAGGCCCCGGCCAGGTTTTGCGATTCGGCACTGCGTCGCTTTAACAGACAATTGCGCGGTCGTGCGACTTGGGTCCCGGAGCTTCGGACCGGGTCGTGGGAGCGTGCCCGCGACCCACAGCTGGGTACTAGTACAGGATGTACCTGTACGTGGATGTGCCCAGCTGTGCCATTCTGCCGACGTATATGTGCAGGAGGCGGTCCTTAAGTGTTTAAAACAAAAATTGTCTGGAGTTATTCTTAATGAGGATCTTCACCCTGTTTGAATAAAAATTAAAGTCGGCAGCTACAAATACTGTATCTTCTGACTTTTTTTAATGAAAGGACGCTTGCCTGTACAAGGATCCAGCACTGTCCTCACTCCGGCTAGTTCTTTGCCAGTCTTCAGGTCCCTGGCATTTTGTAGTGTGGGAAGCTTACTGTGACTCCTTGTGGCCGCAGTGTAATTGGTCCTGCAGCCTCCTGGGACTTGTGAGGTCTACCAGAAGATCGCTGGCTGGGGGGAGGAGGGGGGTGAAATCTTTTTGGCAATCCAACTCCCATAACTAGGTACTCCGGACCCCCTCCTAAACAAAAACTGAATTTTCCTTTTCAGGGTGAAGTTTTGCTTCAAGGAATAGTAGCAGCTTTTTGTAAAGTTAGGTTTACACTTTCGTGTTTGTATGTATATGCTTTTTTCACCTCTATGCTTTTCATGCGTACAACCAAAAACACATACTACATCGTATCAAAACAAGCACCTGCACAGAAGTGTTGCAGAAGTGTGTGTGTGTGGCCCCAATAGACACGTGTCTCGCAACAGCTGAAGTGCACACTCAAGCTCAAATGTACTGATTACAGAAACTTCCCCAACACTGTGACCTCATTCATTCCTATGTGAAGCTGTACTCATGGCACTCTTCATCAGTCCTACATAATACGACACTTCATAGAAATAAATTGGGCCGCAGCATGCATGCGCAGACTGAAGAGAACCAGATGAAAACCTTTTTTAAGCAAGGTTGTGTAACTCCTGACCAGGCTGCACAGTAAAGTGAGCTGGATCAAGAATTAAATTGTACCAAATGTAAAGGAGGGACAGCTTACAAGGTTGCCCCATAGTAAGCCTATTGGTTATGTTACTGCCCAGGCTCTGCAGGCATGGACACTGCCTCTCCTCTATGCACTACGTGGAAGCTGGTGCTTTAACCTGATCGTGGGACTGGACCAACTTCAGAATATCTAACTTTAGATTGTTTGTTTGCCATGCACACCTGCTCCAGATTCTGTATGCTCCAGTTTGATCTATTTCCATGCTGAAGGCTAACAGTTCAAAATTGAACACATGATTTGCAGCATGCTTGTAAACATCTACTATTGGGCCCCTTTCACACCGGTGGACCGTTCAGGTCCGCCTGTCAGTTTTTTTCAGCGGACCTGAACGGGCATTCCAATGCGTCAATGGAGCGTCGGATGTCAGCGGTGACATCCAATCCGCTAACATCAGACGTATGGCGATACGTCGCCATCCGTCCTATCGGATCGGGTGAGATCTGATGAAAACCGACATGCTGTCCGTTTTTTCGTCCAATCTCTCCATAGAAAAGCAGCGCTCGACAAGCCCCTCCCCGCTCAGTGAGCAGAGAGTGACCTGTCATCCGCCGGCTCAGCGGAGATCAACGGAGAGATCTCCCGCTCATGGGAATGAGGCCTTAACCTGCAAGCTTGGGAATCTTTCAGCACGTGATGGGCACAAGCATGTCCGTCACTTTGGTTTAATACATTGAATAGTATGTAGCTTTTCGCCTCACCTTTCTTCCAGTGGGAAGACCCATACAATCTAATTTTAAAATATCTTTAAGCACAAATGAGGCATTGCAGAAGCAATCTTTGACATGCATACAGTATATATATGGCAGAAATATTCTGATTTCCTAATGTACAAAGTGAAACACAACTGCTGATTGCAGTAACCCATAGGAACCAATTTAGATTTTGAGGTTGTAGTAAAGTCTGAAACTACAAGTACGTTTTTATAATAAGTCCTACCAGTAAATATCGACAACATTTTTGTAATTTAGTAAATGTTTACATCCCAATGTCATCACTTTGTATTCCCCGAATGCTCCTAGTCTTCCGTGCAACTTACAAGCAGAGAGCGCCATGCCACGATGGTGTCTCCCCTGCATATGTCGGGAGTGACGTTCTGGCCTTGGCCATTCAATTTCTCAGAGAACATGAACACAGAAGGAAGATGGAAGCATTGGGAGCTTTGACAGCTTAGCCCTGGAAGGCTCTGTTTTAAAGGTAAATCTATGTTAATGTGCTAGTGGTGCATACTATCACCTTATAGCACAAACTTGCAAGGGACCCGTTTTTTATTAAAAACAATTCTTAGAGTCAACTACCACTTTCACTGATCTGACTCGAGTCAAGTTAAATGTTCCCACAGGTTACTACATGCTTCTGCACTTTGCTTATTATTACTTTTCCTATTAAATCCATAATAACCATTTTTAATAACATTATAATTTTATTGTTGGCCATAACATAATAACCTACAATTAGTAACTTACAGCAGAATTTTACTGGTATAGAAAGAGTTGTGATCATGTCAGGGAAATGGCAACTGGGGATCAATGCAGCTTAGATCGTGTATATTGGCTTGGCAACAATTGTGCTGTACTTATTTTCATACGAAATGGGATACAGTTGGGAAACCCCTGGTGCGCAATGAATTTAGGATTTCTTGTAGGCAGTAGGCTGAGCAGCAGCTGTTACAAGAGCCAAACAAATTCTGACTTGCCCAATATTAAGCTTGATACAAGATTCAAAAATAGAGTTCTGCGGATTTGAACATATAACTTGAGGTCCCTGAAAACAACCTCTCTAAAGGAGGAAATGCACTTTGTCATTGCAGTGTCTGTATGTTCCCTTTTTGTAAGAATAATCGCCTACCTATAAAAATGAACCACTTGCCTATACTGCCAGTAACCAGTCAGGGTTTTTTATCTTGCTCTGTCATGCTGTTTCTTCTGTGTCGGTAATAGTGTTTTGGGCTGGGAAGTGACTTATAGGCTAATTCAGTCCCTCTCCCACCCATTTTACAGGCTTTTTTTGGGGGGGGGGGGGGGGGGGGCTTTCCAAATCTGTTCTTTAGTCATATTGTTTGTCAGTCATCTGTGTCCTTCAACAACCTTTTCTGGTTGTAAGGAGTACAGACCCAACACTCCTCTCTGTACATCCTGGGCTAACTCCTCCTTGCACCATCGTACGTTTACATTTATGGAGCCTAAGAGGACTGCTGTCCTGGGCAGCCAATAGAAAGTGTTAAATGTCACTAGTCAGTAATATTGATAAGAACCCTCCGCCACTGCACCCCACAAAAAAAGAAGGATCTGGCTGGTTTAGGTGGAGTGTTTAGCTATATTGGGCTTGTTGATGTGTCTCATGTTGGGGCAGCTCATTCATTATGAATGGGTTGTCACTGCAACACAATGGATGTAAAAACATACATAACCCTTTTTTTTTTTTTTCTTTTAATGCAGTGTTGTAGTGCTCTACTTTACAATGTATAGAATAGATGCATTGCCATACATTGCAGTAACGCACCACAATGAGTAAGTGTGAATAGGTTTTATAGTAAGAGTAAAAGTCCCATGCCTAAGAGCAGAAACTGTAACGTGCTCACTCTTATCTTAATTTGCCACAAAATCCTTACTGTGTCCCTCTTTGATTTTGCAACTAGGCCCTGTTTACTGCTATGCCACACGGTTCAATGAAAGGGTAAGAGGTTGGCATTTGGGGGAGCTTAACCTTAAGGTCAAGGAAAGTCTGCTCCATACCATATTGCAGTTAAATGCAAGAACAGAAGACAGAGGAGGCTTTTCTGGCCAAATGGTTAAGGGCAGACACCCATTGGTGCTCTTGGGTGTGATGCTCACATTACAGGTTAACCTTAACCATGTTCATCATAACAGAGCCATCACAATCTGTATTGAGGCCCAGGAGTTTGGCAATCGTTTTACAGAATAGAGGAATGCTATAAGCAACATCTGTGTATGATGGGATACCCTTATTCATTCCTGATGAGCCATGCTAAATATGAATCCATTTTGGGCAGTCCCTGTGTGTGTATATATATATATATATATATATATATATATATATATATATATATATATATATATATATATATATATATAGTAGCTGCATTGCTGAACATTAGTCTCAAAATAACCTATTGGAATGAGCCTTGCCACAACCGTATGCCTCTGTCCTCTCACCCCATGCAGGATCTTAGCCAGGTCTGGCCTAACACCAATAGTAGGTGTATATTTTGTGATGTGATCTGCCTGTTTGTGTGATCCTTTTTCTGTTCCTAATTAATAATGTGCTTTTTGTTCTACACCATTTCACAGCATGCCCACTGCTGGTGAGTGTGGTATTATTAAAAAGATTCAAGACAAATTCTGACAATTGGTGCTTCTGCCCATAGCAACAAATCAACTTCTCTCTTTCACTGTTTCAACACAACTTAAAAATGAAAAGCTGATGTGCTGTGCTCCAGTTGAGACACAGTTTGTCTGACACTTTATTTTTCCCTCAGTGTATTCAAATATTCTTAAAAAGGCCTTACCAAAATCTAAAGGGAAATAGTATGACAAAATATGAGATCTGATGTTATGAAGTGCTATGTTGTAATGATTTTTATTAAAGGACTAGTTCCTCTTTTACTGACTTTTGCCTCAAACCTTTTTACAGTGTCGCCTATGGAGATTTTTAAGTACTGAAGTTTGGCGCCATTGCACAAGTGTCCGCAATTTTAAAGCCACATTATAGAAAAAAATCAGGCTAACTAATGGCAAAGGGTTTAACACTGGGGGCGATCAAGGGGTTAAATGTGTTCCCTAGTTAGTGTTTCTGACTGTATGGGGATAGGACTGACTGGGGGAGGAGACATATCACTGTTCCTACTTACTAGGAAAGCACTATGTCTCCTCTCCCCTGACAGAACAGAACAGTTTACACGCACAAATCCCTGTGCTGGCTCTCGTGACCGTGATTGCACGTGGCTGGTGGCGTTCGGGCCCGCCTGCCACGCACATCGGGTCCCCCGCCGTGCCGTGGGCATGCACCTCTGGTCGCTTTTAAAGGGAACAACGTACCCATGCGTTGTTTTGCACAGCCGTGCCATTCTGCCGACGTATATTGGCGTGAGCTGGTTGGCAAGTGGTTAAAGTATTCCAGGTATGGATATTTCTGTAATCAGTTTATTAGGCACTATATGGACCGATATGTTTTATAACTTTAATGCCGCGTACACATGATCGGAAATTCCGAAAACAGAACCATGGATTTTTTTGTGACGGAATGTTGGCTCAAACTTGTCTTGCATACACACGTTCACACAAATGTCTGAAATTCTGAACGTCAAAGACGTGGTCACGTACAACACTACGACGAGTCGAGAAAAATTAAGTTCAATGATTCCGAGCATGCGTCAAATTGATTCTGAGCATGCATAGGATTTTGTGCATCGGAATTGGCTACAGGGTTAGGGCCCTTTCACACTGGTGCGTTTTTGCCGCATTTTCGCGGTAAAAATATCGCTATTAAAACGCTCCCCATGCCCCTCTCCATTGAAATGAATTAAAAAATGCGGTTAAAATGCGGTAAAATCGCGGCGTTTTTACCGCGTTTTTACAGAGTTTTTAATTCATTTCAATGGAGGGGTGCATGGGGGGGTGTTTTAATAGCGCTATTTTTACCGCGAAAATGCGGCAAAAATACACCAGTGTGAAAGGGCCCTTAGTGTGAATAAATATATAGTGCCTTTTTACAAAATGACAACACTTTTTTTTTTTTTTCCCCCACCATGATACAGCTAGTAAAGTTTCACAAGAAATACTAAATCTTTTTGGACCAGATATAGTGGGAGAAGCTTATGTAGATGTGGATGGTGATGACACCCACCAAATTTTGTCATATATCTATGGATAGCCTCTGGTTATATATGTTGGCTTATACGAAGGAAGAGATTGGTTGTTCAAACTAATTAAAAACCTAAAGCGTAAACATAGCCTGCTTGCCTCCTCCACTGCCACATTTGGTACTCTTTGTGGGGAGCAGATACCTAATTTAGACAGGTACCTGCTCCCACTTATGGTCAGATTCCCCCCCCCCTTTCCATTCGCACAACTTGCGCATGCTCAGTAGAAAGGCTTCACTGCTGGTTTCCCTTACTTTAAAATTAAGAATCGGCTCAGGTGAGGACATCACTGGATCCCTGATTAATTGATTGATTGATTGACTTAATAGATTTATAGTGTGCCAAATACTGACCCGTCGGGGCAGTGTCTAAGCGCAGAAGACATAACAAAAATAGGTAAATCAAATCAGGAAGAGAGAGAGAAAAAGAGAAGAGCAAGAAAAACCAAGAGACAGATCAACAGGGCACAACAGGGAGAACTAACATAACTCAACCTGCTTTTTCTCGAAAAGCCAGGTTTTTAATGTTTTACGAAAGGCCATAATAGAAGAGAGGGACCGAATGGAAGCAGGGAGATTATTCCATAGAGCCGTAGCTCTCACAGAAAAGCGTCTGCCCCCAAAGGTAAGCAAACAGGCAGATGGACAAATGACTGTGGAAAAAATTACTGCGCAGGTCTATGAAAAGTAATGATAAACAAAACAATACAGTGATTGGTTGCTGCTGCTGCATAAACAATGTGCGATACACATAAATTACGGACTGAATGTGGATGTAGATGTGAACGCATTCATAGATAATAGTTAGAGATCTCTATCATCTACTACATACTTACTAATGATTTTCATGTATATGGGGTTATATGTTAATGTGAACTAGTTCTGAGATCCGGGACCCACATTTCACATTATATCCCCCATCAAATGATGTTTCATTTATACGTTAATTGCTTATTTAAGTTCATTTCCCTTGATTCGCCCACCATAGTTGTGGCTAGCTTAGACATGGAGGGTCATCCATTTGGGGTATGACATCCATTTCTGGGAGCCCAATTAGGCCTGTAAGGATCCTCACATCTGGGGCTTTGGGTGATCATATTGACTTAATATGGTTTTTTATTTAAGGGTTCCTTTCCTGTCTCGCTGGCTGCCATCAGCGAATAGAGGTTCCTCCCTTGTATGGCGAGTTAAATGTGACTGTCATTAGTCCATAATTTTCTTGCATTAATTTTTAGAGAAAAACATTTTTTATATTGAGTTTCTATAATCAATTGTATTAATTCTTTGTAGAAATTTTTTTATATTAATTTTTCATATTAATTTTTACCCCATTTTTTAATATAATTATTAATAATGAATTGTTATAATCATGTTTTAAAATAACATGCATTTTTTCCAGTGGAGAACGTATGTGCACGTGTCACTAACTGTGCCCTTAATGATGAGGATGTCAGATCCTATCCATGCATTCTGGGGTTAATTTTTAACCTTGCGTGTGTCTTATCTTCCTCAATGACGATGATTCAGTGCATAGATTAACAGCTTACTGTACCATTCTCATTCTTAATTTAGGCCAAGTAAAAAGCCCCATCTAATGTTTTGTATACATAATCTCTTGCGATCCGGTCATATCTATTGCTAATATGACTTCCTCGCCATTAAGTTACAACTAGTAAGGGCAAATGTCCCATCTCCAATATGGCGGATGAGGATCGTGGATTCCCGGATGTCAGAACTGGGCGGTCTGATTGGCCAAGCAAATGTACAATTAGCGGCGAGTCAGCGCGCCGCTCGTGCCCTTTGAAGACGTCATCTGTGACGAAACGGCGTAGGGAAAGCGGCGTGCTGACGTCACCGCTATCGACTATCCGGAAGGACGAGCGAATGTTGAAGCCGGCCGGCTACTTATTTTAAACGCTATTTTTGTACACCTACCATGTGAGTGTAAATTTCTTTTACTATTAAAACTTCCTTATTTATCTACGGTACTACACTATTTTGGCCTTCTTTTCATTTTTACCTACACTCCGGGATCTGGCATGCACCAATGTACGGTCACCTACATATGGAGTCCAAGTAGATGAAAAGTGGAAGCAAGCAGACCATAGAAGTATAGAGCCAAATGCGATTGTGATCTTAGCAATAAGATCATTGGGAGTCGGTAAGCAGGCAATTTTATTAGAGGTGGAGGTGCCCTTTGTCTGATCTTACTCTAAGAACTTTTTTCAAACACACTTCGGGTGCAAGCTTGACACACATGGACTTTATTATTTAATATTTATAATCAAATGTGATATTTTTTGAATTTGTCATGTCATTCAAGTCTCACCTTTGTTCACAATAACAAGCACGGTCACATTTTAATTTTTGTTTCACTTGTTAGTGCAGCGCAGCATATTTTTTGATTTTATAGATGGACAAATGACAAGACCGTCTGTTAGTGATCTGAGTGCTCGTGCAGGGGCATATCGCGTTATCAAGGAATTCAGATATTGCGGGCCCATCCCATGATAAGCACGATAGGCAAGACAAAGAGCCTAAAACTCAACGCGATCTACCACAGTGAGCCAATCCAGTGATCGTAGGGTAGGGGTAATGTGCTCCCGCCTGTTTAGGCTGGAGATTAGTCTGGAGGCCTGGTTCTGGACGAGTTGGATTTTCTTCAGCCACTTTAGAGGCTTACCCAGATACACAATGTTGTTAAAGTCAATCCAGGAGTTGACGAGAGTTTGAACCAGGACTTTTCCGGTGGTTGTGAGAAAAAATTTTTTTGACCTTTCTCAGACACCTGATGTAATACAGTGCATTGCGGATACATTGATAGACTTGGGGTATCCAATTCAGATTACAGTCAAAAATTGTCCCCAGGACACAGACTTGATTCACCGGAACAGGACACGGCCCAAGGCTCATGGGCCAGTTCCCCAAAAAGACAGCTGGATCAATACCTCCAGAGATTAGAATTTCTGTCTCTTTTAGCATTTAGACTAAGGGAATTGTGATGCATCCACTGTTTGATGTCTGATAGGCAGGAAGCGAGCTGCAGACCAGGTGCAGGGTCGGATAGGCTGTCGACCACCAACTGAACATCGTCTGCGTACAGCCGATTAAACACTGCATGAGTGTCCAGCAGACTCGCAAGCGGCCGAAGATACACATTAAACAGCCATGGCGACAGGGCCGAGCCCTGAGGCACCCCACAGCTCAGGGTGCTGATGGCAGATAGAAAAGGTCCGGTTTTGACTAGAAAGGTCCTGTGGGTAAGAAAGCCTGACAGCCAGTGTAAAGCAGAGCCGGTAATGTGAAACTCGTCCCGAAGCCTGGACAGGTATGTGTCCTTAAATGAAAAGTCAGCAGCTACAGTAGTTGTAGCTGTTGACTTTTAATTATTTGGGGAGAGATTGGAGCTGCTCTTTAAGTTTTTTTTGGGGGTGCTGTTTTTTTATTTTTGCCTTTTTACTTTTTGTTTGCAAGTTCGAAATACAACAGGCTTTAAGTCAAAATTGTGGGTAAAGATACATGCACACAGCCTTTACTGTTTGCATAAAAAGTTTGCACAAAAATGCGGGAACACCCCTTCATTGTACATGTATACATGCATTTTCACTTTTTTTATATGTGAACAGGCATAAATTATTTCAGATGCAGATTTTCTGTTGCGATTTTACACACTGTGTACGTGGGCCCAATAGAACTACGTTCAAAGCTGTAAATGGATAAAAATTCAATGCTGATGATGCCCCTTTTTAATAATCTCAGTACACAGGTTTGCAATGCCACAAAGCTTCTTTTTTTTATTTTTTTTTAAGCAGGGAAAAAAAAGCTCTTTCTGTAGCATGCATCATTGTATACACAATTTTCACATTCTATGTAGACAATGAATGTCCCACTGGTGCCTTGAGGATTTTCTACAGCTCACTTGCCTGTTGATCCCTACAGACTGTGTTTAGTATGACATCATTCCTAATTAAACCAAGCTGGCCAACTTATAAAATAAATGTAACTTCCCAGATGGGGGAAATATTAAAACTGGCATTGGTTTCTCTTCCTATTAGCATGTACTGGTAGATATGTGTATATTGCAGTCTTCCTTCTAAAAAATGCTATTTTCCTGGCTTTCTCTGGCTTTAACTTCTGATTTGCAGGCTTATGTCGGCTTGAGAACCATGCAGCCAGCTTTTCAATAGGGCAGGTGGATGGGCTGCCCTATGTGTGATAAGTAAAAATGCTCAAAAACACTCCCCCTGCAAAAAAATAAAACGCATGTAGGAATGAGAATACCCGCTATGCAGAACTGTGAACAGGGTTTGACAGCTGAGTTTCTGTCCACTCCCTCCTATGTACTTGTATAAAGATGGGCATACACTATGCAGTCTAATTGTATATTGTGTATTTAGTGAGAAGTGTGATCATTGATTTCATTTAAAAAAAAACGTGCAGCTGGCAGTGGGTGGGTGGATGATGTAGGGTGGGTGGGTGCTAATGAGGTCAGCTGGTCAACTCCTTCCTGTGTCATAACCTACAGTCTGTAAGACAGAAGCAATAGATACGTTTGGAAACATGGATGGAGGACAGTAAGATTATATGGACAGCTTTGATATTTTTGCAAAAAAAAAGTACATGAATGCTCTTTTATGCTGCTATAGGGGAGCTGAAGTTTAGGAAAAAAAAGTGGGCAAAGGTGAACTTGGCCTTTAAGAGACTGGGGCTCCTCTTTATAATGTAATAGACTGGTGCTATATAAATCATGCATAATAGTACGTAGTTGTTGCTAGTAAATGTACAAAATGCCCGTACAGGTCACTAACCACACCAGTTTAGAGGCATTTTTGCATGAATAGGGTGCACTTTTAATTTTGGTTTGGATCCTGGAAGCAGTAGAATTTTAAGCAAAGATAGGCTGAGTAAACTTGTTAAAAAATCTCCCTGTGACTGTGGCAGATCTTTCACTTTTCTATAGAGTACAGCAGAGGCTCCAAAAGTGTGTGCCACAGCTTCGAACTCGAGGGTCTTGGTGGGTTTCAGCTCTTTGGTAGACTTGTGCAATAATAATCCCTGATAGAATAAAATGTATATATTAGGCCTGTAGTATGCCTGTTTTCACACAGCTTATGGCTCCTTTCACACAAGCTGTGCGATAAGGTCCACCTGTCAGTTTTTCAGGTAGACCTGATTGGACCCTTCATTACCCCCTATGGAGCAGCGCATGTCAGCGGTTGCATGTCTGCTGACATCCGCTTCTATCTGATTCAATCCTTTCTTGCAAATCTACACAGATGGTGGTCCAATTTTTCCATCTGTCTGGCGGATTGGATGAAAACGGAAAGCGGTCCGTTTTCATTAGATTTCCCCATAGGGTAGAGCTGGACTCTGTCATTAGCCTGAGTGGAGCGATCCCTGCTAAGCAAGTGCAGTCCGTCGAACAGATCCGCTCCATGTGAAAGGGGCCTATGTCCGTACAAGGGTTTTGTTCTATGCATCCCTGTGCAGGTGGCCCCGTTCATGACGTCTATGTGGGTGCATAGCCCGAATGCAGACCGCGTCGGCTTGGGATGTAAAATTGGAAGTAGCGGCTGTGTCTGTGCAGCCGCTACGTCCCAAACAGGCAGGCTTATAACCCTTGTCGGTTTTTTTTTTTCCTGTTTCTCTACCTGTTTTAGCTATGGAACTAGTGAAGGAATCCCTGACAGGTTATCCCTCCAAAGTGAGGGAATCCCTGGTTTGCCATGTTTTGCTGAAAAATGCTAGTCGTCTGAACCAGGAGCAAGAATGCAGATCAGTTTACTGACCTCTCCCTGCTTTTCCTGATCTGTATGCTTCTTGGCCACTACTGGTGTTTCATGAGAGACAACTAGCATTTTCTTAAGGCCAGCAATGGCAGCTCTTCATTTCTCTCTGTGCGTTTCCTTTAATTTATAACATAGGGATTGTAAGAAAATCTGAGCCGCCTCACTATTTCAGATATTATGTGCTACTGTTTTTTTGTCTGACAGCAAGGCTTCACACACAGATAAAGATGGAACGAACCCCATTAGGCACATGCAAATTCAGAGCATCTGTCACCTCTAGTTAAAAATAGAAGCTGGTAGCAGAGCCTGCAGGCTAGCATAGGCTACTGCAAGTGCACATACCTCTTTTTGTTGACAGAGGGTGACCCTGTTAAGACCATTAACAGTTTTTTTTTTTTCCCTCCCTGACAGGTTTACTTAATGATGTCTTAAAACTGTCCTTGTGGAAGGCTTCACCCAGACTCAGGCTGTACCTAAGCTTAGTCGCAGGAGTCGGCCACAATTATCAATCCAGTTACTTGGTAAACTGTTAAAAGGCTATACCAAGCATTTTCCATGTCTGACATTTTGACACTTTATAGTAAAGAGAAGTGCTAATTTGATTCTAAGTTAATACAATGTGGGGCTGTGAAAGGGTTAAGAACTGCAGTGATTAGTCCATTTCTGTTTTAACAAGCTGTGAAATATTCCAGACAGACCAGGATTGGGTTTCAATGAGATCACAGCAGCTGTAGACGAAAATTTAACCCTCTCGCTGTCGCAGCTATGTAAATGATAAAGGGCACTTCTATTTCACCAGGCAAAGTTTGCAAGGAAAAAAAGTCTGATTTAAACTCTTGGCTACCTTCTTTCTGTCTTCTGTAGTAAGGACATCTATGTTGTCTCTCTGACTCTCTCTCTGGCTAGGTTCACACTGCTGAAAATTCAAAATCGCGCAATTTTATTGTGAATTTGCTGTGATTTTGCCGTGATTCGCGGCCGTGATTTCAGGGAATGCCAGTCTATAGTGCTGAATTCGCATTCCCAGATGGATCAAACTCGCACAGGACCCTTTTTCCCCGCAGCTTAGATTCGCACCGCGCTGATGTGAATGGCACTAAAGGAAAACAATGTTATTTTAATGACTTGCGAATTTGAGCAAAATAATTCACAGCAGTGTGAACCCAGCCTCTCTCTGTGTGTCTGTCTCTGTCTCTCTTTCTCTGTCTCCTTCCTTTCCACTCCACTTCATGGCTATCCCCCCCCTACACATATATAAGATATCTACAGCCCTACCTATATCCATGAGGAGTGTAGCTGTGTTTTTTTTTAATTCAGATTTTAAAAATCCAATGTGTGCCACTGTGTCTTTTTGTAATTGGAGAGAGTGTGCAGAAACCTGGGTCTTGCAGCTGGAGAGAGGGAGAAATAATATATAGCTGAAGATTTTTATGTAGGGGTGCTTGAAAAAATGTTTTATATCACAGGAATTCCAATGTGAGCGGCTAGAGATTTTCAGTAGTGCAGCTGAGCAATCAATCTCTCCTGATCACACAATGCCACAACTGAATCACGTAGCAGAAACTATCAGTAATTAATCCTCTCTGCTCATCTATAAACTTGAATAGGGGCCGAAGATTTTTTGCCTAAGGCCTCTTACACACAGATCAGTTTTTCTTCAGGTTTTTCTTTTCAGTTTACCAAAACTATGTAGTACAAGGGCCTGCCTGATTGCATACAAATTGAGACTCTTGAGGTTTGACCTCATATTAGATGGATTTGGTAAACTGAAAAGAAAAACCTGAAGAAAAACTGATCTGTGTGTAAGAGGCCTAACAGTCTCTGTCCTTTAGAACCAAAGGCTCCAAACTGCAGCCCAGGGGTTGGATGTGACCCCTTGTTTGCATTTATCCAGCGCTTGGGGCACTAGTCCATCCACTGACACCAACAGCGGGGCACTATTCCTCCCACTGACACCAGTGATGGGTCACTATTCCTCCACTGAGACCAGAGATAGGGCATTGTTTACTCCCACTGGAACTAGTCCAACCCCCTTAAGTCTTAAAGGGGTGTTCCACCCAAATGTAATGTTTATTAAAAGTCAGCAGCTACAAAAAGTGTAGCTGCTGTCTTTTAATTAACAGACACTTACCTTCTCCACGTTGCAGCGACGCGCCGACCGGGGCTCCCCCCCTCCCCGGCCGGCGTCTTCATTTCGACTGTGGGCACCCAGCCGTGACAGCCCTCGGCTTCACGGCCAGGCACCCACTGCGCGGCGCGGCCTGCCGCTGATTGGACAGGCGATCGTCTAGGACCTGTCAGTGTCCTAGATGATCGCCTACGGGAGGGGCTGCAGTAAGGCGATTAAGCCTAATCGCCTTACCAGCCCCTCGGCGGAAGCAGGAAGTGGGACAGGAAGTCCCACTCCTACTGAAGCCCCCACCCCCCCCCCCAAAAAAAATTACATGCCAAATGTGACATGTAAAGGGGGAGGGAAGTGGATTAAGCGGAAGTTCCATTTTTGGGTGGAACTCCGCTTTAAGGACAGTAGATTGGCCATTTTTATATAGTTTGGAGACCCCTGATTTAGTAGATTCCTGGGCAATTTTGTTTGTATTTAGGAAATTTTCACACATCAACTCCTGTGCACATTGCATGGATATGAGCTGGCTACACTGGAAAGAATAGGATGGCAATTTGAAGTGCATTTTCATGCAGTAAGGTTGCATTCACATTGGTGCACTGCAATAATGTGTGTGTTATTACAACATACAGTATTGTGCCTTGCAATTCACCTTCATTGCTGCGTCACACTAACGTGTGTGGTTTGCTGTGCTACCAAAAATACTGCATGAATTATTTTTGGTCTGTTGTGGTGCATTGTAAAGTACATTCAATGGGCTGTCCTGACACACCTCCCTTAACATGCGTAATGGCAGTGCACTGCGGTGGATCATACCGGTGTGAAGAGCCTTAAAATTCATATGTTTTACTGCAGGAAAAGGCAAAAGTGTAAATCGGTCCATAAGCATGCATAAGAGCTTATTTGATGACACACATGCAAAGATCAACCAGCAATCTCCCACAGTACCACAAACAAACAACGTTTGCAGTACCTGAAATTAACAATTGCTCTTGTTGGCGGCAGCAACAAATATATATAAAGACGCTGTTCAGAGCAAATTGGTCAGAGTTGACCAGCTCATTATAATGTGGAACAAAAGTGCAGTGCTAGATATATGTGAAAAAGTCCATATAAAGACCATATATCACAATAAATGTGATGCTGGATCGGTGAAATGATCACACAACCTGGTGTGTAAAATGATAGTCCTTAAAAAAAGGTCACTTTTCAATCATTGACGTATAATGTCGAATATATCCACTTCCATACCAGGCACTTACGCACCTTCCCGCCTAAGCCAATTTTCAGCTTTCAGCACCGTCGCACTTTGAATGACAATTGCGCGGTCATGCTACACTGTACCCAAACAAAATTGGCGTCCTTTTTCCCCCACAAATAGAGCTTTCTTTTGGTGGTATTTGATCACCTCTGCGGTTTTTATTTTTTGCGCAATAACTAATAAAAGACTAAAGATTTAGAAAAAAAAAAATATATATTTTATTCTGTTAACTTTTTTGTAAATAAGTACGTTTTCTCTTTCAATTAAGGGCACTTATATGGCGGCACTGATGAGGTGGCACTGATGGACACCAATGAGGTAGTACTGAGGGGCACCGATGACATGGCACTGATGGGCACTGATAGGCGGTGCTGGTATGCGGCACTGATGGGCACTCATAGGTGGCACTGATGGGCACTCATAGGTGGCACTGATGGGCACTCATAGGTAGCACTGATGGGCACTCATAGGTAGCACTGATGGGCACTCATAGGTGGCACTGATGGGCACTCATAGGCGGCACTGATGGACACTGAGCGGTGGCACTGATGAACCTATGTTGCCAGTCAGTGCCCATGTGTGGGCACTGACTGCCATCTTTCTTCTTCTTTTTTTTTTTTTTTTTTTTTTTTTACTGGCATGTTTTAAAAAAAAAAAAAATCCTGACTTTTTTTTTTTTTGCCCTTCCAGTGTGGGCTTCCCTGGTGATCCAGTGTGGGCATCCGAGGGGGGGCTGCGCTGATAAACAATCAGCGCAAACCTCCCCTGTCAGGAGAGCCGCCGATCGGCTCTCCTGTACTCGCGTCTGTCAGACGCGAGTAAGGGAGAGCCATCGCCGGCTCTTCCTGTTTACATCGTGATCAGCCGTGATTGGACACGGCTGATCACGTGGTAGCGAGCCTCCGCCGGAGACTCGTTACCGAGGTTGGAGATGCAGGGTGTCAGACTGACACCCCGCATCACCGATCGCTGCGCGCCCCCGGCATGAAATCCTGCAGGACGTCAATTGACGTCCAGTCAAGATTTCAGAACCACTTCCCGGATGTCAATCTCCTATTGACTGGGCGGGAAGTGGTTAAAGTTGCCTGAAGTGATCACCAGGGCATCACAATGCAGATATAAGTATGATAAGGTACTCTTACCAAAAGGTGTGGACTCGTACGCTTGATGGTCTCAGCGGACCTGGATCACTGCACAGACGATCTCCCCAGACAGTGGTGGATGTTCCAATCAGGTGGGATGGATACTGCAAGTCACAGGGACTGGACGGATGGGCCTTCTAATGCAGGATGTAGATGGAGAACTCCAATGGACTCGCAGAGCAATGGAAAAAAGATGAAAAAAGTGCTCCAAATGGTGCAGGTCAAAAAATAAACCGTGACAGGTTTTATTTTAAAATTCATATAACAAAAAAACAAATAAAGTGATCACGTAAACAATTATAAAAGCAGCATGGGATGCTGTAAAGCGGAACCTGACAAGTTTTCGGCTTGGAGAGCCGCCACCAGTACCTTTTTATCTTATTATCTACATTGTGATGCCTTGGTGATCCCTTCAGGCAACTAATATATTCAACATTATACGTCAATGATTGACAAGTCACCTTTTTTAAGGACTATCATTTCACACACCAGGTTGTGTGATCATTTCACCGATCCAGCATCACATTTATTATGATATATGGTCTTTATATGGACTTTTTCACATATATCAAGCTTGCATTTCTATACGATTTCTGATCCTGTGTCACTAAAACCATTGTGCACAACATATTCTAGCGCTGCACTTTTGTTCCATATTTCTTTTTACTTTGTTAGTTTGTGTTCTGGCTGCTTTTTTTTACATATTTATTTGGTTTAGTGCAGTCTTTTTCCTTTTCTTCATGCTTATAATAATGACCCAGTCTCTTGCATTCAAAATTAGTATCCAAAGGACAAAGTGAAACCAAAAATTTCTTCAGAGCAGAAAAAGGTAGGAATCTGCAACAGTTTTTTATTTTTTTATTTTTTATTTTATTTTTATAGAAACTAACCTTCCTTGGTTTCTGCAACAGTTTGTTAAATCCCTGCAATTGGCATAAATTCAATAAGTGGAATTTATTATTATTATTTCTTATAATTTGTGTAGTAAGTGATGCATGATTGTGGCCTGTTGATTTTTGAATAGGTTGAGAACACTTTTTTTTTTTTTTAAAGCAACCCACAGGTGGTGCACTAAAATGCAGGTCCATATCAAAATAAGGTTATCCACCTTGATATGACTTTTATTACCTTAGCTATGTCCTACTGTACTTTTTTTTATTTATTTTTTATTCTTTATTGTTCTGTGGTGTTTGTTTGCATTATCAGACAGAATTTGTTTGCTCACCTTTTAATATAATGAATGCATAATATGTGACTTGGTTCTGAGTCACTTAATAGCTTTACTCATTGCATAGAAAGAGGATATTATGAACACAAGTTCTTGTATGTCTGCATATTTTCCTTCATATTCAGCAGCACAATAGTCAGGAAATAACTTCCATTACCCAGAGAAACGGCAATTAAAGGAAACCTGTGCTACAGGGACTGCCATTGACCTGAAACCAGCATGTACATCAAAACCTATGCATTTTTAGTGCTTTTTGCGTTTTGCAGATTTTCACTACCGTCCATTTACCATGGTTTCCTATGGAACATGTTCTGTAGTGCAAATCTGCAAAAAGCACTAAAAATGCTTTAGAGTAAAAATGATCATGTGTGGTTTCTAGGATTCTAGAACAGCCTTTTTTAACCAGGGTGCCTTGGGGTTTCTTCAGAGGTGCCTTGGAAAAATGCCTAAAACTTGCCCAGGATTTGTATACAAGGTGACGAGTGGATGAAGCCTGCGTTTTTGTTAAAAAAAAAAAAGCCACAAGTTTTCATTGTGTACCGTTGCAACCTTCTAGCTGCCAACCTCCTAACAACCAATGAGTGCTTTCACACTGCAGACAGCAGCGGCTGTTTCAGGTCACTTTGCAGGCGCTATATCTAGCGTTATAGCGCCTGCAAACTGACCCAGTATGAAAGGGGTCTTGCGATGCTTGTATGCTGGTTGACCTCTGTATCTCTATATACTGGTTTTGTGGATGGCATTTGCCAATCTACTACTTGTAGCATAATGATGGCTACATACATGTTCATGATGTGATTTGTACCACCCATGATGTTGGTAACTGCTCTTTATATATTTGGTTTTCTACAGTTTCTATGTTGTGTTTCAATGACTATTGCAGTATTGGTAGAACGCCTTTGTGCCCACTCTGATCACTTTGTGTCTTTATTTGGTCTGGAATGTCTCTTTTTTGATTTATTTGTTTTTCTACATGCACCATTATTTTCTTTGTTTTCGGGTAATGGTGGTTTCCTTGTGATGTACATTCTCACTATTGTTTTCTTTTTTTTATTCTGTGAAAACGTGTGCGTGTTATTGACTCATGCTGCATTAGGTTGGGTGATTCATAAACCATTGCATACACTGTCCTGGATTTATTTAGGCACTGCTTTAGGATTGGTCAGATAAGGATACTTATGCTAGGCAGATTGTAACATGAAAATTAAAGGGGTCATATTTGGTGGGAATGTCCAAGAATCAGAGGATTCTGGAACAAAATATTCTACCTCATCAGGAAGGTAACCAGCATTCCTGTAAAGCAATCCCCCCAAATAGCTTTACTTGGGATTCCTGTCTCCCAAGCTCCTAAATACATTCAAAAACTGATAGCCTTCATGCTTCTAGGAGCAAAAATGACACTGGCTGAAGCCTGGAAACAGCCATTAGTCTCTGTCTCTATGGCCAAGAGGAAAATCTCTTGGATTATGCATCAAGAGAAGATGGTCTGCTCAATACTCAACTCCACTAACATTTTTGAGACAATATGGGAACCGTGGGCTAGGCATGTCAGCATATCCTTTACCCCAGGAACATTGACGACTCATGCAAACGTTTAAAGTCTGTAGCTGGCAACACTCTTATCTTCTTTCTTTTCTCTTTTCTGCTCCTATTCTTTTGCCTGTTTTTTTTTTTTTTTTTTTTTTTTTTTACAATAGATTTTTATTGAAAGTATTTACTTAACAGTACAGATTAAATTGTCACATTAATCCTTCGTAACAGAACGAGTTACCTTGGTTCATAAGATTGTTCTTATAACAATACAGTACTTGGTAGCCTGTACCAGCCCACCCTTGAATGCTATCATTTACGTCAGAGATTATCTCCTCTACAGTACCCCGACCATAGGAGATGTTGTTAATTTCGAATGATATCTTCAAGATACTCCGGTTTAATGAACCACTGGAATACAACAATGTATTCCTCACTCTGAGACTGTCTCATGGCTCTGAAGGCCTCAGTTATTCTGGAGCCGGGAGTCCAGTCTTGCACTTTAAACAGGCACACTTTTTGGTTTTAACATTTTAGTCGTTCCCCGGCACAGTATGAACCCATAGGGGGTGTCAGGACGGACAATGGTATTAGGTGCCCTTATGGGGTATTCTACTTTCTCATGACTTTTGACTCAAGGTACAGTGGGATATCCTATTCTATGTAGAGTGATGAACTTTGTTTTTTAATTTATTCTAAGTTGTATACTTTATTTTTGTACTGTTTCTACCTCAGGATGTTCTGGGGCATTTAAATGTTCTGCACTGCTCTTTAATAAACTTCTTTTGAAGATAAAAATAAATAAAATTAAAGGGGTTGTAAAGGTTCAGCTATTTAAAAAAAAAAACATGTCAAACTTACCTCTCACTGTGCAGTTCGTTTTGCACAGAGTGGCCCCGATCCTACTGTTCTGGGGTCCCACGGCATCTCTCGCGGCTCCTCCTCGCAAGAGCTTAACCCCCTCTGGGAAGTTCCCACCCGAGGGGGTTAGCTTTGGTACGCTCCCATGCCATACAATTGGCAGCTATGGACGCCGATTGTATGACTCTGCCCCACCCACGGCAGCCTCATCATTGGATTTTATTGCCAGCATCGGGAGCCAATGGCTGTGCTGCTATCAATCTATTCAATGAAGAGCCGACAAGACCTGGGGAAAAACGAGGGATCATGCTCAACGGAGATTGGGGGCTGGGGGGCGTGGAGAGTGCAAGGTGTTTTTTTAACCTTGATGCCTAGGTTGCATTAGGGTGAAAAAACATAAAGCTTTACTACCACTTTTAAAGTTCTTCATCAGGCAAACTCTTAGAATCTGAGCACAATTTAATCCTGTTTGGCTGGAATGTACTTTTGTGAAGTGGTGTGTGTTTTATTAATAAAAAAATATATATATACATATAGGTGCTATTAAATAAAATACAATGCAGCAAAGCTTCAGTAAATGTTGTCTTTTTATCAGATGTTATACTGTAGAGGTTTACAATAGGAAGTGCCCGCTTACTCCACCTTCCTGTTGAGTGACCCTACTGTAGCAGTCTGCTAGACGTACTGATGCAGAGACAGTGTGTGGGATCCGCCTGCGCATGTATTGTCTGCTCTTGTTCTACATGTGTGGGTTGCTGAACTCTGCTGTGCTCCAAGCTTTTAACTCATGAAGTGCTTACAGAAACATACAAATGCTGTAAATAAACAGCTTGTAGACTAATTGACCAATGCCAGGTGATGTATTTAAAAACTCACCCCCCTCCTTTTTTTTTTTTTTTTTTTCATGTATTCGATCTAAATGTGTAAGTGAGAATGCCCTGTTTAGACTTTCACCCAGTCTCCAGCATGTCACGAGAGCTCTCTTTAATAATCCATGCAAATTGTTTTGTGTGGTTTTTTTTTCTAAAGGTCTTTTTGCGTGCATGTTGTGAAGGAGGCCTGCTTGTTTACACCATGTGCAGAGACCTGTGTTTTTTCCTTGCACAAATATGCAACATTTACATGGACATACTCAAGCTTACAGCTGAGGGTAGGGTGACCACATTTCCAAACTCCCACTCAGGGACAACCCCCCCCCCCTTCCCAAAAAAAGATGGGGGGGGGGGGGGAGAGTTTGATGGGCTGTGGGTGATTTGTTTGGCAAATGGCTGGTGTATGCACTTAAATCATCCCGACACCATGCTTGATATTGTGTCGGGATGATCAAATCACATTATTTCTATAACTACAGTACATTGTAATATAAAATGAAATGGTTCGACTCGCCATAATGCAGAATCGGTGGAAACCCTGAGGTTGTCACTTGCCACCAGATGCAGCATGCCACTGTTGCCTGCCAAAAGTTGCAACTTGTTACTTGCCACAGTCACCTGCTGCACACCACCCGTAGCTTGCCATCAGATGCAGAGTCCCACATGCCATCCATAGCCTGCCACCAGATGCAGTGTGCCACTTGCCACCCATAGCTAGCCACCAGAAGCAGTGCCACTTGCCAGTGCCATTCGCAGCCTGCCATAAGTTTAACACACCGGACATTCCCAGGAAGGTAAACGCTTCTCCCGCTGCTGGCTGCCAAAGTGATTCCTCTCATGCAGGGGAGTGTCGCATCCTCGGCGCTGGTGGGTTTATGCTGGGACCTGTAGTCCTTCACCTTTGAGGGGGTTGTGCTGTAAGTGAGGATGTGTAAATATCTTCTGATAAAGAGACGATGCTGTTTTTTTTTGCATAAAAAGAAAACCTTTAACGTAATTTGATCGTAAGCATAAAAAAAAACACTTTTAAATAAAAGAAAAAAGGGTATTATTTTTTTTTAAGTAGTTTTATTGATCTTATTAACAACTTCACGACCGCCGCATGTACATATACGTCGGCAGAATGCCACGTACAGGCAGATGGCCTTACCTGTACGTCCCTGCCTAGACGTGGGTCGGGACCCCCCCCCCCCGGTACTTGCGGCGGTCGGTAATTCCGTGGGAGCGATCTGGGATGAGAGGACGGCTGTTCATTTTTGTCCGCTCCCAGCGAATCTGCTCCCTCCCTGCTCTGCACTTCCTTTGCCTGTGTAATGTAAACACTAGCAGAGGAAGTGATGTCAGCTCTCCTCTCGGCGGTATTTTCAATCTGCCGAGAGGAGAGAAGACATCACAAGTAAGTCGCACTAACACTACACTGACACCACACACATAGGCACACTTAACCCTTTTCAGATCACCCCCCCCAGCCCCCTGTCACAGTGTCACTAATAGCAGTGATCATATATTTACTGATCACTGCATTTAGTGTCGGTGTGACAGGCAGTTAGTGTTAGGTCCAGGGTAGCCCCCGTCCCCCCTCCCTAATAAAGTTTTAACCCCTTGATCACCGCCCTAGTTAACCCTTTCACCCCCTATTGCCAGTGTCACTAAGCGATCGTTTTTCTGATTGCTGTATTAGTGTCACTGTTGCCGCTAGGTAGCTATTTTTAGTAAAAAAAAAAAAAAGACGTGGCTGAATACATTTTGGCCTAAATGTTTGACTAAAATTTGGTTTATTCGATTTTTCTTATAACAAGAAGTAGAAAATATAATTTTTTTAAAAAAAAATTCCGGTCTTTTTCCGTTTATATCGCAAAAAATAAGTCGCAGAGACAATCAAATACCATCAAAAGAAAGCTCTATTTGTGGGAAGAAAAGGACGCAAATTTTGTTTGGGAGCCACGTCGCACCACTGCGCAATTGTCAAAGCGACACAGTGCCGAATTGTAAAAACACCTTTGGGCATTTGGCAGCATATTGGTCCGGGGCTTAAGTGGTTAACTAACATATATAGTGTGGGTATATAGTAACATATATATAGTGTGGGGGGGGGCGCCCTAAATGTGCCATTGTGAAAATATTTTCTGTAACAACATATTTTTTTTATGTCTGAAGATTATGTATTAAAAACCATGTGGTTATCTTATAAATGTGGGTGTGCTTCTTCACTCCTTAGACAAGAAGGGCATTCTTGAACTAATGCATCAGTTAAAGGTCAATTTCCTAAGGTCTGTGATTGCTTCTTCCCCATAACAAAGACTTTTCTGTGCACTGCACAGTGTGTAGCCTTGTACAATGCTTGAAATTTCTTCAGAATGTTGTTCATCTGTACAACGATTCCTGTATTTATTTGTATTTGATAAAGTAGTGCAGCTCTGCACATAAGCAGTAGGCATAACAATCGTGCCAGCATGACGTAATTCAGGCTTGGGCAGTTCCTTCCTTGTTAATGGTATCAATAGTTTTACAGTGATGGACAAATCTGGCCTGTCCAAATGTTTGATAACTTTTGACCTTTTCCATTCCAGCTGTTTTTTGTACTCGGTTAGATGTGCGTCAACCACAAAAACCCACATGGGATCATAAACTGACAAATAAATGGCGGATCTAAAATGACCTAATCTTCCTTTCAGTTTTCAAGCTGTTGGAAACGTAATCTCCCTTTTTGGAAAGATCATACAAAAAGTACACAAAATGTGCTAAAAAAAACCTGAAAAACGGTCCGCACGTGTGAAAGGGCCCTTATACAAAATAATAATATGACAAATAAGTGAAAAATTAACATTTCAAAACATTATTTTGTGAAAGAAAATTGTGTGAAAAAACAATAATTTACACATGAAAAAATGAAAACTAAAGCAAATCCCAATAGTAATTCAATATGTATGTGATAAACAAGAACAAACAATTCTTATAGACCAAAATATCCTGTGAAAAAATATATTGGTAACAAAATGAAAAATAATAGTTAGCATTAGAATTTCAGTCCATAAACTGGCAGAAAAGGAACACCCATCTGTGTAGAAAGATATAAAACTGCAAAGGAGTTATGACGTGCAATTCCACAACCAGATTAACGGATGGCCCGGTCTCCCCAAAACCTATGTTGTCTCTGGAACCGCTAATCACTAATGGTACTCGAAAACAGAGAAAATAAAACTTGCTAGGGAAAAGACATGCCTAGTTCCCCTATGTAGAAAAAATTAAGAGAAAAGGGAGCCATTGATGCAAAGCCAGGCACGAGGCGCCGCGCTGAGTAGTCAATGGCGGTGTTATACCCCTTTAGCCAGTGTCTTAGAATAAGAGGGAGGTGAACCCTCCGTTAATCTACATGTAATATCCCACCCCCGTTGTGTTAAGCTGGTAAGTGGGCATAGGAGGGAGAGAATGGGTTGTCATTTACCTCTGTGTATACACCCACATGTATAACTCTATAGTCACACGGGGAAATGCTCAGCATAGAAACTCACTGAAAACTGAGCATGTGCAGAGTTGCCACCACAGCTGCAAAATCCCTAGCTGAATTGGGGTCATGACCAGAAGGTGAAGATGGAGAGCAGCAGGATCAACCAAGTGTTTTGCAGTATACAGAAAATGAATCTCATAGTGAATGAGTATGAACAGCATTTATAGATATAGAGAAAGAGTATACATACAGAGCGTGCACGGATTGAAGTAGAATTATAGTAGCATTTATAGATACATTTTTGTATGATGTGGGTTAAGTTACATTTTAATATCCACTACTTCTAAAAGGTGCAGTTGGCCTTTAAAGCTAAGGGCACTGGTGTCTGTCTGGCTTGGGTGGGAGGCTGTGAAAACTGCCCAGTCCTCACAAAATAGTTCTAATCCTATTTGGGTGGGTTGATCAGTTTGGCATGCTGTGACTTGGTTATACAAGGTTACAAATGCAAAGAGAAAGTTTGTACTGTTGCCCTTGTTCAGTAATGTTGGCCATTACTATTGTCCTCCAGTATTTTAACATTTGCTGGCAATATGCTTTCAAATTTATGTGGTTATTTTAACTTCCTATGTGGCTGTCAGTATTCATATAATCTTGGAGCAGGCGGGTTAATGCCTGTGCTGTGTCCTTGAGCAACCATGAACCATTTCCGCAGATATCAGAAGGTTACAATTGTCACAACCATTTAATTTAGCCACTTGCCTCCTGGGTTCGGTTTTAATTGACTCTTTATTTGTTATTCCAAACCAGAAATATATGTTTTCTCTCACAAGGTTTGCCTTGGGTACAAATTCCTTCCACACTTTGTTGTAAAGAAGAGTGGAATATGCTTTGTGCTGTAATATGACGATTAACTTTTGGAATTCTTGGTATTTGGAGTTTTCAATATAATTTTTTCCCTTACAATTTTTAAAGCAATGCATCCTAAAGCGTCCTCGTTCACACATGTGGGAACTCTCATATATGAGGATGCTGGTGCTTAGAAGCATCTGAAGTACAGCGCTTGGACAGGAATATGTAAACACTACATGATTTGCAGGTGTGAAAGTGACGACTGGTTTGCATTGAAAACCATGTAACGTGGAACGGTAGGCGGCTTAAACGCCAAACATACAAAACACTAGAAACACCCAACTGTATTATTAATGGCCGCGGCCATGTTTATTGGTTTTCACAAATATAAACCATTTCCAATTCACCAAAACTCTTTTGAATAAATACTTTAAAACTGTTTAACCACATGCTGAAAGATGATGTTATGCTGAGCAGATCGATACCAAAGGTGTCGCGCTTTGAAATTGTGCACACTTGTGGAATGGTGACAAACTACAGTACCTAAAAATCTCCATAGGCAATGCTATAACGATTTTTTTTCTTATTTATTTTTTACAATGTGTTTTAAAAAAGAAAAAAAGATAAACATCCCTTGTGACAGTAATAGGTGGTGACAGGTACTCCTTTGCACTTCGAAGTATTCAGACTGAATGCTGTATTTTTTTTTATTTTTTTTTTAAACTGGTGCCATTGGCAGCTGAG
This sequence comes from Rana kukunoris, assembly GCA_029574335.1. Lineage (NCBI taxonomy): Eukaryota > Metazoa > Chordata > Amphibia > Anura > Ranidae > Rana > Rana kukunoris. Next base: position 215,641,897 of record CM056049.1, on the reverse strand, counting down.
TAAACTGGAAGTGACGTTGTGACAATGCTTCCGTGTTTACGTACAGGAGACTGGAACAAAGCCGTTTCCAGCTTTGTCTGTCTCTAGCCGTTGGAAGTGGTGGATCGGGTCTCCTGATGGGACTGTGAGGCCTGGTAAGAGCGGCTGGAGGGGGGATCTCCCCTCCCTCCAGGATAACAACCGAGCAGCTTTTTAGCACTACCGCAATTTATAGAACCCTTTTTTTTTCCAACAAATACTGCAACCAATGGTCTACAGTTCTCAAGGTTCTCTATTTCTTTGTGCTTCTTCAAAAGAGCTTGAACAGTACATCTTGGACCCCCTGCGTGCTTTGAAATCTTTGCCTGGGAAAGACCTTACTGATGCAGTATAACTAACTTGTGCCTTTTTGCTGGGCTCAGTCTTGCCATGCTGTATGACATGAAACAATCTTCCACAACCTTACCTTATGCTGGCCATACACTATAAGAAAAATCGACCAAATCCATTTTCGAAAAACAAACATTCGGCCGTGACCGCAAACTATAGTGCCATCATGTAATTACCGATAAATCATTCAGTGGACATAAATGAATACATATATATATTTTTTTTTTTTTTTTTTTTTTTTTTTTTTTCATATACCTAGTGCAGACAGTTCGACCGGGAAACATATTAACCTGTCAATTTATTGTTCAGCAGAAAATCTCCTCCAAACTTTTCGGCTCAAAAACGTCCCAACAATTATCGTGTTTTTTTTTTTGTGTCCATTAACTGTCCAAAAAATGAACGAACTGTCTAAATTTCGACCGATTTTTCGTATAGTGCAGGTGAAACTTATAATAATATATAATATATAATCGTCTCATTACATGCAAAGCAAGATAGTTTAAGCCGTGATTTGTCATAATTGCGATGATTATGGCTTACAGCTCGTGAAAACCCTAAGGCTCCTTTCACACGGGGGAGTGGAGGTGCGGTGGCGGTATAGCGGCACTATACTGTCGGAATTTCCGCGGGATTCGGCCCCTAGCGGTGCGGATTAACCCCCGCTAGCACCTGAAAATGGGTTAATATCGTGGTTTCCCATTTTTTTTTAAATGGGAAGGAGCGTTAGATGCTGCTTGCAGGAGATTTTTTTTCTCTCCTGCCAGCACATCGCCTCAGTGTGAAAGCCCTTAGGTGGTATTTAGGTGCTATTTTTAGCGATGTACCGTCTGAAAAACTCCTCAGTGTGAAAGTGGCCTAAATCTATAATCTCAGAAAATTAGAATATTGTGAAAAGGTGCAATATTCTAGGCTCAAAGTGTCCCACTCTAATCAGCTAATTAAGCCATAACACCTGCAAAAGGTTCCTGAGCCTTTAAATGGTCTCTCAGTCTGGTTTAGTAGGAATCATTATCATGGGAAAGACTGCTGACCTGACGGTTGTGCAGAAAACCATCATTGACACCCTCCATAAGGAGGTAATTGCAAAAGAAGTTGGATGTTCCCAAAGCACATTAATAGAAAGTTATGTGGAAGGGAAAAGGTGCACAAGCAGCAGGAATGTAACCGCAGTCTGGAGAGGATTGTCATGCCGCGTACACACCATTTTTCGGGTTGCAAAAAATTAAGTTTTTAAGGGTCTAGAAAAAACAACGTTTCTTTCAACCTGATCATTAAAACGGCCTTGCCTACACACGATCGTGAAAAAAAATGCTCTAGCAAAGTGCTGTGACTTTCAACACGTACGACGGCACTATAAAGGGGAAGTTCCATGCGGATGGTGCCACCCTTTAGGCTTCTTTAGCTGATTCAGTGTTAGTAAAAGACTATTTGCGCTTTTCAGTCTGTTGCAGCGTAATGGATGTGCTTACTCCATTACGTATAGTAGTTTTACCAGAATGAGCGCTCCCATATCATAACTTGCTTCTGAGCACACACACAGAACCATTTTTTACAACCTTAACCACTTCAATACCCAGTCATAGTGAAATAACGTCCTGGGCTTTGTGTGGTGATATCTGAATGATAGGGGCAGCTGGAGGCATCACTCAGATATCATTCTTTAGTGCCGGCGATTCTGTGCACCATAAGAATGATCATAGCGGCGGTGCTCTTAATTTTTTTTCTTCTGTTCGCTCATTTTGCAAAATATATATTTTTGAAAGTATTTTTACTTTTACGGTGTTTCTTCACACATGACTAAAACTTTTGCACAATACCGTACATGCATAAGTACGTATATACATTTCCCCAGGCTGGACAAATTCCTGGAGTTCAGCTTTAACCGTATGCATGGCCTCAAGCCAGCCAGCTGACTGATGACAGAGGAAAGTAGCAATTGACCAGCTCTATAAACCTGTCCTGTTCAATATATTTCCTTTCTGATAAGGCAGTGCTAACCACCTTCTCCCAACCCCCTCTTTTTTTCGTCTCTGCATTGAATGCACAAATATATAGAAAGCTTGCAATAAATGCTTTGCTGATTTTGTCATGAGGGTAGTAATGATCCAGCCATTCTCAACAAGGGTCCAGTGGAACCCTAGGATTCCTCTAGGACAGAGGTAGGCAACCTTTCAGAGGTTGAGATCTACTTGGACAACATGGAGAAAATCAAAGATCTCTGAGGAAATGGGGGTGGGGGGTTTGCTAGGACTGCCTGGCAACCATTCACCTGCCAGTTGAATGTAAAAAGTGAATTCCAGCAGCTCCCGCCCCACCCTCTTTTCAGTACTGTGATTTCAGATCTTTTCAGTTGTCAACATTATTTTTTTGTAACTGACTTACACTATGAATTATTTTTGCCAGGGTTTTTCCTGAGACCTAAAAAGTATTTCAAGGGTTACTCTGAGGTAAAAGGGTTGATATGATCGCCTGCTCTTCATAATCTGTGTTCCAGTATTGGTCACATTGGAAGATTTTTTTTTTTAATTACCAAACATGTCCTACTTGCCTGCTCTATGCTCAGAGCAGCCCAGATCCTCCTCTTCTCAGGTCACACTGGTGCCCCTGGCACTTCCGTCCTGCTGAGTGCCCACATGGCAAGCTGCTTGCTATGAAAGCCCAAGCAGGATCGCTCTCGAGGTGCTGCTCTGTGTGTCAATTCACACACGGAGCTTAGCCCTGCACCTGCTCTCTCCTCAGTGGCTTACTGTCGTATTGACAGTAATGGCTCCTGCTGCTCAACCAATGAGGAGGAAGAGACCCGGGAAAGCTGCGGCTCTTGTGCACATCGCTGGATCGAGATGTGGCTCATGTAAATGGGGGGGGGGGGGGGGGTTGCTGCTGTACACAGGTAGCTTTTTTAAAGGGGGTAAAAAAAAAACTTGAGCTTTTGCATCCGATTTAAGGCTTCTGGTTATGTGCTCTTCAGCTAGATTATAAGGTGAGTATTGGTCAAATTTAACAGCTTCTCCAGAGTTCCCGCATAATCTAGGATAAAAGAGCATTCCTCTGTTACCTCCTTCTCTGGCTAATTTAACCGGTCTGTTCATTAGTCTAGTCTGTGATATGGAAATGTCTCAACTGGCTTCAAGCCAAAAATACATCCACACATATCACTAGATGAAAACAGGATTTATTAACCAGTTATAAACGTGGGAGTGTATTTTATTTTTATTTTTTTATTTCTTTTGTAAATGATACCAGTATTCTCTAAACAGATTATACATTTGAATTCACCTACTCAAATGCTTTGTTGCTCTCCTGGGGTGGCCAAACATACATGTGATAATTTTGTCTAATGCAGATACTGTTTTACATTAATTTGTCTTTTTCATTTTACTACGAGAGGGTCTTTTTATATTTTCGTCATTTTTATATTTTCAGTGAAAATGGTGAGGGCAGGAGGAATAGTAATTGTTTGTGTCGTGTGACTAGTCTGGCAAGCTGGCTTACCTTGCAGTTTAGTAGATTTGTCACACTGTGGTGAATGAGAACCCTTGTATATCAAATATATATATTATTGACCAGGAATATTTTTAGGCCTTTTGTAAATTTTATATATATTTTTATAATTTGCTAAAAGCAGGTGCTCTGGCATGCTCCTGACGTGACTGACCGACCATCATTACATTAATCTGTCTTGTCCACCGGTGACGGTAACCAGTTCAAACCATTACACCATGTTGTCCATAGATGCTGATGGCTCAGTATTAGCACTGTGGGTAACCATCATACAAACCCCTACATGCATGCTACTAGGTTTATGTCATATGTTGGAGAACAGCAGGCGTATGAACTACTAGCCATACCATGAGACACCAAATGAACCATTACTGTGGTAAAAAGGTAAGGACATATTCAAACCACATCTGTTGGGTGCATTGCTCAACACAATGACGAGCTAAAAAAGGGCTGAGATTTTAGTTAGGCTGGATTCACATGTGCCTTCTGTTGGGTGTGCATTAAACATGCTTAAGGTGACATACATTAATGGGGTTTTATGAATTGATTTGCGTTTTTTGACAGCACAGGCCAAAGCACTTTTTTTTTTTTTTCTGTGTATTTACCCAAAATCCTTTGCTCTTCCACAGGTGTCCCTGGCTAACAAGAGAAATCTCTCCAGCCATCCCAGTGTACAATGGGGTCGTGTTCCTGTTCGTCCTGGCAAATTTCAGCATGGCAACCTTTATGGATCCTGGTATCTTCCCAAGAGGTAATTCATTTACTTTCTTCTTGTGACTTGGACAAAATAAAAGCTGGTTAATCATTTTGCCGATAGACTGACCTTATACAGAGTCCTCCATTCATTTTGTGATTTCCATTCTGCGTATCGGAACTATGAAATATGGAATCCTATAGTATAACTGTTAAATATTTGATCTGTTGTGATTGCAGCAGCTGATTCCCATCTGCTGTATAGGCAGACTCTCAACAGAGCTAACATCACAGAGAGACCTCGAGCTGAACCCATCGTTGGCTCCATGCAATCAATATTAATAAGACGACAAGGCCACATGATTAACCGAGCTAGGCAGGACACTGCCATTTATTCCACACAAAGTGAACAATTTCGACAAATTTACCTTAAATATCATATGCACCTCTCTCCTTTTTTTAAATTTTTTATTCTCAATCCTTTGTTACTGTATAACCAAAGCATTTAAAGGGCTTAAGTCTATGCAAGCTTGTGTGCTTTACATACTTGTTAAAGCCTTAGCGTAGCTCCTATTACAAACATAATAATCAGCACAAGGGACATAGCTCTCGGTATGATGTACCCCATGTGTTGATTTTACTTGTTTTAGAAGAAATCTTGGCCCCTCTTGCCGCTGTAGTTTTTTGGTATGTTGAGGGTTAACACAGCTAATGGGCTGTCAGAAGCGCTCATCAAAAGAGCTCCACAATACCTGCCCTTTTCCTGCCGATTGGCAATTTATTGAAGCTGTACACAGAATCTGTGAATGGAGGAAGGGAAGCTCTCAATCATCCACCCAGCCCACGTTCACAGAACCTGTTCATCATAGAAGCTGTGGTGCTTGTTCTTTGCATGGCGGATGAGACAGGAAAGGGTGGACTGTATTGAGTGAGTAAGAAACTTATATAGCGCAAACTGAATCGCCTCTGGGCGCTTGGTATCCATTCCCTGGGCCCTCAGAAGAGATGGGTTTTGATCTTTCTTCTGAAGGCCAAGTGGTTCTCCTCCAACCGGATGCTTGTTGGGAGCGTGTTCCATAGTCTGGGTCCTTGGACCACAAGTCTTCATTCTCTTTTGGACTTGTATCTGGCTTTGGGTAACATAAACGCAGGCTGGTCGGTGAGAAAGCTTGGATCTTTCCTTGGATTTATCCTTGGCCTTGTTTATATCATATGTTGCCTTCCAATGCTTCTTTCTGCAATTGGCAATTTTAGTTGGGGGGTAGTGGACACCTTTTTTGTGGACTATATTAACCACTGTTGCACTGGAAGATTACTTCAGCTTTTTTGGTAACAGGGTCTATCCAGTTAGTTTTCAGTTTCATACAGACCTGGGAGGTTAAAAATGTTACCCTAACATTTTTTTTATTCCTGATGCAGTGAGGGAAAAAATAAATGTTATCCACTGCTGATTTTTGTACGTTTGACCACTGACAAAAAATGATCAGTCTCATTTTAATGGTAGCTTTATTTTAACAGTGAGGGGCAGAAGAACAAAAAAAAAATCCACAAAAAATGCATTTCAAAAAAGTTAAACTGATTTGTATTGTAATGAGTGAAAAGTATATCCTTCGCAAAACATGACTTGGTACTTGGTGGCAAAACCCTTGTTGGCATTCACTGAAGTCAGATATTTCTTGTAGTTGGCCAGGAGGTTTGAACACATCTCAGGAGGGATTTTGTCCCACTCCTCTTTGCAGATCCTCTCTAAGTCATTAAAGCTTCTAGGCTGACATTTGGTAACTTGAACCTTCAGCTCCCTCCGCAAATTTTTTATGGGATTAGGGTCTGGAGACTGGCTAGTCCACTCCAGAACCTTTTAATGTACCTCTTCTTGAGCCACTACTTTGTTGCCTTGGCTGTGTGTTTTTGGGTCATTGTCATGCTGGAATACACATCCACCACCCATTTAAAATGCCCTGGCTGAGAGGAGGCGGCTCTCGCCCAAGATCGTCTTCTTGATGCAGTAAAGTTGTCCTGTCCCCTTAGCAGAATAACACCCCAAAGCATAATGTTTCCACCTTATGTTTGACAGTGGGGATGGTGTTCTTGGAGTCATAGGCAGCATTCCTCCTCCTCCAAACACGACAAGTTGAGTTGATGCCAAAGAGCTTGATTTTTTTAATTTATTTTTCTCATCCGACCAGAACACTTTCACCCAGTTCTCCTCTGAATCATTCAGGTATTCATTAGCGAATTCCAGACAGGCCTGTACATGTGGTTTCTTGAGCAGGGGGACCCTGAGGATGCTGCAGGATTTCGGTCCTTCACGGTGTAGTGTGTTTCTAATTGTTTTCTTGGTGACTATGGTCCCAGCTGATGAGTCGCCTGTGTAGTTCTGGGCTGATTCCTCACCGTTTTCATTATTATTGAAACTCCACGAGGTGAGATCTTGCATGGAGTCCTGCCAGCAGCTTCTTTGGAGTGGTGAACTCACCACTCCAAATGCACTTCTGACCATTGAAATCAATGGGCAGTACCACTGGCAAAAACGTAAAAGCCACCCCGCTAGCGGCCGAAAAGCGCCGCAAATCTGATGGTAAAGCAGCGGTTTATCTCCGACGCTCGGTGTGAAAGGGCGCTAAAATGCAAATCCATTTAACTTTATTATAGACTGATCATTTCTTTGTCGGTGGACAATCGTACAGAATCAGCAGGGCGTCAAATACTTTTTTTTACCTTACTGTATGTGCCTGTTGTACCGTGTTCTTATGTCAAAAAGTATCTTGTTCTGTTTGCATTGCTTCCTTTGTGTGAAATACTCTAATACTGACAGTCCCCTGTTTTCTTTATCATCCTGACCATTCTAAGCAGAGAAGCCCTCTAAGTCCCATATGCAGTTGAGAACAGAGGTTATGCGATCACTTATTTAAGAAAGAAATGGGGGGGGGGGGAGTAAATTGAATGGATTGTTTAACAAGGTTCACATATGCTTTAAGACAATTATTTCTCAATGTTTCTTTGTCTTTGAGTACACCCAACAAATCATGTTTTCAGGCTTTTCATTATTTTACACAGGTTTAATCCGTTTCACTGCCTTAGTAATTACCACAGATGTTTTTATCTGAGGGAAATCCTGAGGGAAATCCTGAAAACATGACCTGTTGTGGGGGGGCGGGGTTTATTTGAGGACTATAGCCTCCTACACACGATCTGATTTTCCGACGGGAATTGTGTTGACAGACTGTTTTCCATGGACAAATGTTGGATGGCAGGCTTTAAAATTTTCTGCGGACAAATCCGTTGTGTGTACGAGTCTTAAGGATGGGCTCAGACGTGTTTGCAACTCCACACGTCCACCAGGAAGCTGACACTCCGCAGTGCTAATCACAGGTAGTGAGCCCTTTCCTGATCTGTGCAGGCGTGGATCAGGAAATGTCTCACTGTCTGTGATTAGTGCTGAGCCTATCCTTATTGAGGACTTGAGTTGAGAAACATTGCTTTAAACCACCTATAGATCTTTGCTTCAACTATCTGCAATGCCACTATGAAAAGAACCGTTTGCCTTATTTTAATATTGCGTTAGAACACAGGAGTTTATAATTCAATGCCAGAAGATGCACTCCAAGGCCTGCACCCCAAATTCAAATGTCAGTTTTAATAGACTACAACCAATTGTGAATACAGGTGCAATAGTATATATCCAGTCGTGTTCCATTGTTTTGAAACACCATGTTTGCAAAGTGAATGTCTTGTATTAAAATCTTTTGAACCAGTTTCAGTAAGTTTTTTTTTTTTTTTTGACGACTAATTGGCCTCAACACACATATACTACTAATTTCCAAAGAAGCTTGGACACAGAGAATGCTGTATTTACATATCCTAAATGTTTTCTTCATACACCAGTGGAGCACACTCGGCGTTTAAATAACCAAGTGCTGCTTTTTTTCTCGCATCGCTATGCATACCACATGCTAAAGTCCATTCCTCATAGGTTCCAATGGAAAATTCACTAGAAAAACTGAAGTCGCTGCCAAGGCCCCAAAACGGGTCAATACCCACTGAAGCAATCAACCCCCAACTTGATAATCTTTTCTGGGAGTTTGGGCAGTTAAAGGGGCTGTAAAGGTTTGTCTTTTATTTTCTAAATTGGTTCCTTTAACCTCCCTGGCGGTATTCCCGAGCGTGACTCGGGGTTAACATTCAGTGCCAGAAGCGGTAACCCCGAGTCACGCTCGGGGTGCATTTTTTTTTTCCCCCAAAAATTCCTGGCGATCCGGCGGGGGTTTCCCGCTGGATCGCCGGTCAGACTAGCCTCCCTGGCGTGTGGCACGGCGTGTGGCACGCTGGATGCAGAAAAAGTTTACTTACCTTTTCTCTGCGATCCAGCGATGAATCCCCGCAGTACTCGGCGGCCGGATGTCCGCCTGATGCTGTGTGTTCCGCCGATTCCCTTCCCTGCGAGCGTCGCGACGTAGGGGGGGGAACGGCGCCAAATTTAAAAAAGTAAACAAACACTATACATACAGTACACTGTAATCTTATAGATTACAGTACTGTATGTAAAAAATACACACCCCCCATGTCCCTAGTGGTCTGCCCTGTACACTACATGTCATTTTGTATAATAAAAACTTTTCTTTCTCCCTGCAAACTGTAGATTGCCCATAGCAACCAAAAGTGTCCCTTTATGGCAAAAATTGTTTTAGAGCAGCTAAAAAACAGCGATAATAAATCAGAATCACTTGCAGAATTTAGCGATAGCGATTTATGGGGAAATTCGTCATAAAAAAAAAAAAAAATGACAGCAAAAATTCTGCAACTGAGCAAATTTCAGTGATTTTGATTTGATTACATTATTGAATAATTTTTACTATAATTATATTATCATTTGTGATCATTTTTTATAATTATTTATTATATTATAATTTTTAATTAAAAAAAAAAAAAAAAAATCATACCCGGGATGCCTATTAGACTCTTGTTTGAATAGATTTAAGTGAGTTATTCCTAAGAATTACAAGCCTACAGTATAAAACGCCAAATTCCCTTGCAAATAATGGTACCGCTTTTAGCACCTAAAATCTTAAAGAATCATACCGCCAGGGAGGTTAAGCTAGTGCATTGTTGGTTCACTTACCTTTTCCTTCGATTTCCCTTCTAAATGTTTTTTTTCTTTGAATTTCTCACTTCCTGTTTCTCCTCAGTAAGCTTTCCACCATCATCTGAGCGGTGGAAAGTCATTTAGAACAGCTTACTGAGGAGGAACCGGAAGTGAGAAATTCAGACAAAGAAAAAAATACATTTAGAAGGGAAATTGAAGGAAAAGGTAAGTGAACCAACAATGCATTAGCTTAAAGGAACCTATTTGGAAAATAAACAAACCTTTACAACCCCTTTAACTTCCCACTGCTACACCCTTCAGCCAACATTTGACATTTATAATTCAGTGTAATGCACTATTGGATTTTATAAATAAAGTTATAAAACACTAGGCATAGGGGTTTATTTTCAGATTATAGACCCCATTGGTCTGGCTTGCCAATTCAAAGCGAGCACAACACTGAACAATGTATAAATTTGCAGATCAAGTACACGAGAAGCATTGTGTGACAGTGTGTCATTGCATGCTCGCTATTTATTCACCCCATAAGCTTCCTTTGTCTGCTGACAGTTCGGCACTACCCCAACAAATTTTGTGTTCATATTTTGTTTTTTGGACCATGACATTTACCCATTTTAAAATTTTTGTTCTCCATTTAATTCTAATATATTTACATATGCACCTTCTCCCCACCCTGTTGCCATCCAAATATTGTTGTGCTGGATAAGTATTCCAATTGTACGATGACCAGACCTGCCCATATATGTAGACCTTTGTTTCCCACACAGTCTGCAAGGTCTGTGGGAAGCCAGACAGCTTGGTTGTTCCATTTTGGCCATGCACATACACTTCTTTATATGCTGGGCTGCCTGAGACCAATGGCTTGATCGCAAAGGAAGGATCACCATACTTTTCTGTATATTTAGGCACCACAAAATGAATGGATGAGAGAAAATGCACACTTCTGTTTTTAAATTGCATTGCAAAACCAGTCTTGTATGATGAGGTGTGCAGTTGAGTATTTACCATTCAGATGATTTAAACACCTCAATGCAACACAATTTAATATGTGTGTGTGTGTGTGTGTGTGTGTGTGTGTGTGTGTGTTGCTACAATGTCTACGGATGTTCACCATATTGCTCTCCCACCTTTTTTTGCCCTACATTCCCACCTACTTTTTCTTAGTAAATGTCTCTCTTGTACTCCCATGTAAATCTCTCTTCTCGCATCTAGCATCTGTAATTCCCAGAGGTCTATGCATTTCTCATCTCTACAGTGCCTTTATTTCCATAGAGGCTGCTTCCGCTAAGTGGCTGTCCTCCCTTCTATGAGTCTTCTTTTTCCAGTGCTGTGCAGTTACTCTAGTAGCATTGCTATAGTAACTAGGCAGTCTTCTCTATATCCTCAGTCTGCAGATAAGGTCTTGTATACGGAGGTACATCATTGATATGGCTCCTCTCTGCCTCTTGAATTGACGGGTTGTGACAGCTGAATGCATGATCTTCTTTAAAATGTATGCTTGCTATATACTAAAATATATATAGATATATATATGACAGAGAAACACATACTATATATAGATATATACACACGCCCCCAACAGTACTGCAACAGCGTGAAACCTCATTGCAGTGCTGAGAACAAATCTTAAAGGGGTTGTAAAGGTTTGTTTTCTTATTTTCTAAATAGGTTCCTTTTAAGCTAGTGTATTGTTGGTTCACTTACCTTTTCCTTCGATTTTTTTTTACCTAAGCTGATGAGGATGAAGATAAGGATGATGACTTTCGCGCTCCCCTCTACAAGAATGTGGAAATCAAAAGAATACAAGTACGGATGAAGTGGTGCGCTACCTGTCACTTCTACCGTCCACCTCGCTGTTCACATTGCAGTGTCTGTGACAACTGTGTGGAAGTAAGTCCTGTGTATACAACAATTAGTAAAAAAAAAAAAACAGAGCGAATGTAGCGCTGTTTGATGCTCATAGCAATTTAGATTATCCCTTTCATACTTTCACTGTTTGCAATTGACAGCTTTCAAAAATATTGCTCTGGTTCAGGCACTTCCTGTTTTGGGGTGACAACTGCTGCGCTTCTATGTTCTGACTCAGTCACATACTCCTGGTTAAGATCACAAGCAGCATATTGCACTCGATTTGTCTGCTGTTGTCACTATCAGGAAGTCAGTCTTGTGCAAGGTTGCACAACTGACTCTCAGAAGTGGTTTAATAAGGCTGGAGGATATCAGTAGCACTATAATACATGTACTCAACACACATTACCAACGTGCATGGTAAAGTAATATGGTGTGTTATTGTGCACTGGCTTTGAAAAAAATAAAAAAAATGTTTTTGTTGCATTTTAACCACTTAAGACCCGGACCAAAATGCTGCTAAAGGACCTTGCCCCCTTTTTGCGATTCGGCACTGCGTCGCTTTAACTGACAATTGGGCGGTTGTACGACGTGGCTCCCAAACAAAATTGGCGTCCTTTTTTCCTCACAAATAGAGCTTTCTTTTGGTGGTATTTGATCACCTCTGTGGTTTTTATTTTTTTGCGCTATAAACAAAAATAGAGCGACAATTTTGAAAAAAATTCAATATTTTTTACTTTTTGCTATAAAGTATATAAAAAAAAATGTTTTCCTCAGTTTAGGCCGATACGTATTCTTGTACCTATTTTTGGTAAAAAAATCGCAATAATCGTTTTATCGGTTGGTTTGCGCAAAATTTATAGCGTTTACAAAATAGGGGATAGTTTCATTGCATTTTTTTTTTTTTTTGTGACTGCGACATTATGGCGGACACTTCAGACAATTTTGACACACGCTGTAGGGGTTGTGTGTTCCCTAATGTGTGTTTACAACTGTAGGGGGCGTGGCTGTAGGTGTGACATCATCGATTGCGATTCCCTGTATAAGGGATCACGCGATCGATGACGCCGCCACAGTGAAGGACGGGGAAGCCGTGTTTACACACGACTCTCCCCGTTCTTCAGCTCCAGGGAACGATCGCTGCACTCCAGAGGCGATCGGGTCCACGAGTCCCTCTGTCCCGGAGGTTCGGACCAGGTCACGGGTGAGCGCCGCGGGCACGCGCCCGTGACCCACGGCTGGGTACTAATACAGGACTTACCTGTACGTACATGTGCCATTCTGCCGACCGTATATGTGCAGGAGGCGGTCTTTAAGTGGTTAAGGAGACCATTCAAATGGATTGAAGGACCTAACACAATGCAAGTTAATAAACAAAGTAACGCTTGTCAGTGTGCATTGTGTTTGCACACTACAAAAGTGTGTGCCCAGCCTAAGGAGTTAACTTTAATAGGTCAACCTAAATAAAAAAAACAATATCTCCCTATAAAAACGCGCTGTTAAAGTGACTGACATACACTTTTATGAGGTATTACTTCGGTTATTTTAAATATATCGAAGCCTAGTTTTAGATGAAGCAGGCAAAAATTAAAATCATTGTCGGGTTTTTATTGCTGTTTCTCTCTATTTGGGAAATTCGTCCCTTCTCCTTCTCCTTGTGATCATTTTTTATTTATTTTTTGAAAAGCCTATGGCGTGTGAACACACCCAAAAAACTCCACCCGGTGCAGAAAAAATATGCACACATAAAGAGTGTTCACAAAAACATGCAGACGGGTGCAACGTCAAGTGGTCCTCCTGTGAAAAAGGACCCAAACCCTGATCCCCCAGGGGCGTTAGGCTCCAGATGGGGACTGAGGTACTGTGGTCCGAGCAACCGAAGCCAACACGGACCCAACTTCCTTGGAGGGACTGCCGAAATAGAACCCTCCCAGTACTAGGTGGGGCTCCCCTGAAGGGAGACCCCATGAGGGCAGGTAAACTAAGCCAGAAGGCCATGTCCACCCACTCCCAAGACGTTCAGGGCTGGCCTGAGGACCGGCACCCTAATAGTCACACAGTGAACAAATAAGGTGCACAAACAAAAAAAGACCAAAACATAGGCAATAAAGTAAATAAAGTGTGGGAAAGGGATAGTGGAGAGAAGAGTGAAAGAAGTGGTGTACAATAACCAGGCCCTCCGGCCAGGAATAAAAAATTCCTCCGGTCCTAGCCAAAAGACCCGGCCCAGGAGGCAGGTGCAAAAAAGTGTGTTGTTGGTGCAGTGACCGTGGTATCTTTAAATCAAAGTTACCCTCACTAACAGTGATTCTCTGATACCCCTGGACTGCCACTCCAGGGGCACATGCACCATAGGCTTTTCGTTCCAAATCCAACCCCCGACCGGACAGTGCAGCCCTCCATTCTTCCAGATAGAGAGTCCTTCAAGGTTTTCTTAGGGAGAACTGCCACTCAGGTTAGCAGCCTCCACCAATACTAGCCCTTCCAGACTCCCCGTCAACCCGGTGGATTTGCATGGTCTTACCCCGTCTTCTCCCAAGGCAGTACCAGCTCCTCCTACCAGAACTCTGATAGGGACAGCAATTGCACCAGCCAGCCAGAAGGCCGGGCTAGAACCCGGCAAAAAGACCAGACCAAGTGCAGCCACCCATCCTCACTAGAAGCACCCTTCCAGATGGCTCGGACGCAACCATAGGCCGGCCCCCAGTATCTGTCGGGCGGCACGGCGTAGTCCCTGCTGAAACCATCCTTCCAGGTGCAATGACGTCATTGGATTGCATCCGCCCTCCGCATGTAGGAGGTGCTTCAGCACTCCTCTGACAACTGATAAGAACAGATACTACACTTGATCTTACCCAAAAGGCCGAGAAGCTGTTCGGAAACATAGTGATGGGAATCGTTGAAATTTTGACTTTCCACTAGAAATGGAAAAGGGGGGAAATCCTTCCATGGGGGGGCACTTATTGTGATTACAACTATGACAGTATTTGGGTTTTTTTTTTTTGTTTCCTAATTCATGTTGCGGCTACAGAACAGGAAGTAAAAAAAAAAAATCTCCTTAGTTGAACTTTCGTGTGTATACCCTCTATACTACAAGGGATGTCCTTAGGGCATTAACAAACCTTGTGTACATTAAGTTTTCTGAGTTAGAATAGTTGCTTATACAGATATTTTGAGGTAATTGTTTTATGTGTATATATAATTTGAGACTGTGTATTTTTCTAAATCATTAGTGCATTTATACATCTTTGTTTTGTGTTTTCTTTCTCCAATTGTAGGATTTCGACCATCACTGCCCCTGGGTGAATAACTGCATAGGACGCAGAAACTACCGTTATTTCTTTCTGTTCCTTATTTCGCTTAGCACCCATATGGTCGGGGTGTTTTCGTTTGGCCTCATATTTGTCCTCCACCATCTGGAAATGTTGGGAGAGGCCCACACCAGTATTACGTATCCTGTCTACAAAAATGTTTGGGTGTTTTTAGAAAACATGTATATAAATTAATGTTTTTCATTTGTTTGTATTAATGTGCATGCTAGAAAATGTTACTGCACAAAACCAATATACTTCTCAATTTTAGCCCTGGTTGACACTGGGCACGATTTAGTTCGATTTGAGAAGCGATTTCACATGTGAAATCGCATCTCAAATCAGCGGCATTTGCCGGCAATGACACCGTCCTAATCAGTGCGACGCCGCATCTGCGGCGCTGCACTGATTTCAAAAAGTAGTTCCTGTACTACTTTTTGCGATTTCAGGACGCGATTTACATTAACATCTGTGCAGAAACCTGCTAAGATGTCTCTTAAATCGCGGCTGAAATCGGAACTGCCAGCGGGAGTGAAATTGTGTGAGTTCAGCTGAACTCGCACGGCTTCACTCCCGCAGCCCAGTGTGAACCAGGGCTTAAGGTGCTTTTACACAAGATCCTCTAATGCCCCGTACACATGATCGGAAAAACCTTGGATGTTTTTTCAGATGGAATTCCGCTTAAGCTTGTCTTGCATACACACGGTCACACCAAATTCCGCCCGTCAAGAATGCGTGAAGTACGACAAGCCGAGATCAATGAAGTTCAATAGGCAGTTCGGCTCTTCTCCTTGATTCTGAGAATGCATGTTTTTTTGCTCGTCGGAATTCCATACAGACAAACGTTTTTTCCGCTAGGGGAAAATGGAGAACCTGCTCTCAAACTTTTGCTGGTGGAAATTCCGACAGAAAAAGTCAGATGCAGCATACACACGGAATTCCCATCCAAAAAGCTTCACGTCTGACATTTTCCGATTAATAAAAACCGATCGTGTGTGCGCGGCATAACAGATCCTTTGAAGATCCTAATTGTAGCCGACATGTAAATCCTCTGGACAGTGCATGCCAAGAAACTGCTCCTATTGTGTTAAATTTAAACCTCTACCTAGACATATTAAAAGCAGAAGTCTTGGTATTGTGTGGCTTCCACAAGTATTTGTACAAATACAACTCTGTCAAGGTGCTTCTGCAAACGTGTGTCTGACTCAAACCTATGAGAAAATCTATTCATAATGCTACACTATATGGCCAAAAGTATGTGGATATCCTTTAAAATTATTTAGTTCAGGTGCTGAAAGCCAGGTCTATTAAGAGGTGGTTTAAAGAGTAGACTACACATAGCCTTGAATTAAACACCTATTCCTATTGGAATGAATCGAAATGCCAATTTCAAGCCACGTCTTTTTGCCCAATATCAGTACCTGGGCTCTCAAATGCTCACAAAATATTGTAAAAAGCCTTTTCAGAAAAGTGAAGTCTGTTCTAGCCACAAAGAAAGGCGACCTCCATAGTTTTGAAAGGGATGTCAAACAAGCTCATGTAGGTGTAACGGTCAGGCGTTCACATGCTTTGAACATATAGTGTATTTCAAATGAGATAAATTTGGAGTAAAGCTTGCCAAGAAGTAGCTTCATACATCCTTTAACCACTTAAAGCGGTAGTTCACCCTTTTATTTACCTCTCTTGTAGCCTTACTGTCTCCCAGAGAGCATTACTAAACAGTGGGGTTTTTTTTTTTTTTTTCTAAAGGCTTACCTTTATCTTTTCTCTAATGTGGCCTGTCACTCACCTCTCCCCGCGGATTATTGGGCGTGCCTTCCTTATCCCCCGATGCGCAGAGCCTCCTGGGAATTCAATGTGATGTTCCCAGGAGACGATCTCTCTTAAAATCCCGCGATATTACCGCGGTCACGTGACTCGGCAAGCGGGTCATGTGACTCGGCAAGCGGGTCATATTGACGCCGGCCGTTGCCATGGTAACTGTGCTGTGTTGACGGCGCCGTTCGCCGTCAACACAGCACATCAAAGGACATGCGCGGGATACAGCGGTGCATGCTGGGACGCATTCACCGCCGTATCCCGGAAATGTTTAGGACTGGGCTTCAACGTGCCCAGCGTGCCAGGGATCAAGATGAAAACTGCCTGAAGACAAAAATAAAACTTATAGTTTGGCAGTAGAATCGCATCCTGGGGGCGAATAATTCGGGACACACGGGCTGCTATTGAATTAAGGTAAGAGGAGCCTAAAACTTTAAAAAAAAAAAAAAAAAAAATCGAGTGAAAGACCGCTTTAAGGACCCGCTTATGTACAAATACTTCGGTATTTTAAAAGATGGATATCTCGGTAACGGCAGCAGCTGCAACAACCGAGGTATCCATCTTTTATCATGAGCGGTCCTGTAAATAACGGTGGTCTCCGCGGTGGCTCTCCCGCGCCCTCCGCCGCTTACCGGAGGCGGTTGGGTCCTTCTGCCTGCTGTGTGGGGAAGCAAGTGAGGGCAAAATGGCCCACACCCATCCCCATTGCATAGCAGGGCGGAAGTGACGTCAAAACGTCAGTTCCGCCCATGCGTCTTAAAGGCACATTTTTTTGTTGTCATTTTTTCAAATGACCAAATTTCCATTTATTTTTGATTTTTTTTGCATTTAAGTCTAAATGAGGTATTTTTGACCCCAGATATCATATTTAAAGGGGTAGTTCCCCCAAAAACCTTTTTTTTAACATTTATTCAGGCTCGTTATGTCAAGGGGAATCAGTTTTTTTTTTTTTAGAAATGAAGCAGTACTTACCGTTTTAGAGATGCATCGTCTCCGACGCTTCCGGGTATGGGCTCCGACTATAGGCGTGCCTATTTGATTGACAGGCTTCCGAGGTCGCATACATCGCGTCACGATTTTCCGAAAGTAGCCGAACGACGGTGCGCAGGCGCAGTATAGAGCCGCACCTTCGCTCGGCTTCTTTCGGCTACTCGTGACGTGATGTATGCGACCGTCGGAAGCCTGTCAATCAAATAGGCACGCCCAGACCAGACGATCATACCCGGAAGCGACGGAGACGATGCATCTGTAAAACGGTAAGTATTGCTTCGTTTCTAATAAAAAACCACCCGATTCCCCTTGACATAACGAGCCTCAGTCAATGTTAAAAAAAGGTTTTTGGGGGAATTACCCCTTTAAGAGGACCTGTCATGGTTTGTTTACATTCCTTGTAATAGGAATAAAAGTGATAATTTTTTTTTTTTTTTTCAGTAAAAAATTATACAATAAATAAAAATAAGAAAACCAAAACTTTTTTTTTTTTTAAAGCGCCCCATCCCGACGAGCTTGCGTGCAGAAGCGAACGCATACGTGAGTAGCGCCCGCATATGAAAACGATGTTCAAACCACACAAGTGAGGTATCACCGCAATGGCTAGAGCGAGAGCAGTAATTCTAGCCCTAGACCTCCTCTGTAGCGCAAAAGATGCAACCTATAGAATTTTTTAAATGTCGACTATCGAGATTTTTAAGGGTAAAAGTTTGACGCCATGCCACGAGCGGGCGCAATTTTTAAGCGTGACATGTTGGGTATCATTTTACTTGGCGTAACATTATCTTTCACAATATATAAAAAAAATTGGGCCAAATTTATTGTTGTCTTATTTTTTAATTCATAAAAGTGATTTTTTTTCCATAAAGTGCGCTTGTAAGACCGCTGAGCAAATACGGTGTGACAAAAAGTATTGCAATGGACGCCATTTTATTCTCTAGGGTGTTAGAAAAAAATATATATAATGTTTGGAGGTTTGGAGTGTGTTTTTAACCACTTAAGGACCAATATGCTGCTAAATGCCCAGAGGCGTTTTTACAATTCGGCATTGCGTCGCTTTAACAGACAATTGCGCGATCGTGCGACGTGGCTCCCAAACAAAATTTTCCTTTTCTTCCCACAAATAGAGCTTTCTTTTGATGGTATTTGATCACCTCCTACGATTTTTATTTTTTGCGCTGTATACAAAAATATAGCGACATTTTTGAAAAAATAAATACATTTTTTTTACTTTTTGTTATAAGAAAAATCGAATAAACTAAACTTTAGTCAAACATTTAGGCCAAAATGTATTCAGCCACATGTCTTTAGTAAAGAAAAAAATCGCAATAAAAAAAAATTGCCTACCTAGCGGCAACAATGACACTAATACAGCGATCAGAAAAATTATCGCTTAGTGACACTGGCAATAGGGGGTGAAAGGGTTAACTAGGGCGGTGATCAAGGGGTTAAAACTTTATTAGGGGGGGTACGGGTGCTACCCTGGACCTAACACTAACTGCCTGTCACACTTTCACACTGACACTAAATGCAATGATCAGTAAATATATGATCACTGCATTCATTGACAGTGTGACAGGGGGGTGATCAGAAGGGATTAATGTGCCTACATGTCCTGGTGTCAGTGTAGTGTTGTGCAGACTCACTTGTGATGTCTTCTCTCCTCAGCGGCGGTTGAAAATACTGCCGAGAGGAGAGATTACATCACTTCCCCCTTCCTGTGTTTACCCTCCCTGGGGGAGGACGCGCATTGGCTGGGAGCAATCCGGAGGGGGCGGACAAAAACGAACAGCCGCCCCCTCATCCCGGATCGCTCCTACGGAATCTCCGCAAGTACCGGGGGGGGTCCGATCGGACCCACGTCTAGGCAGGGACGTACAGGTACGCCAATGTGCCTGTACGTGCCATTCTGCCGACGTAAATGTACATGTGGCGGTCCATAGGCGGTTAAAGAGCAAAAAAAAGGTGAAACGCAAAGTGCATGAAAACTGCATGCAAAAATGCATAAAAAAACAAGGGTTTAAAAACGCACTGTAAAAGTGCCTGAAAAACACATCAAGAGCAGCAACATAGACGTTAACCTAGACTAAAAGATGTTTGTTAAGGCTCGTACACACGGTAGGACATCCAACAAAATTTCCCTTGGATTTTTGTCCTAATTGATTTGTCCGGTCACACCCATAGCATACACACAGTCAGACTTTTCTGCAAACCTTTCTAAAACTTTCCCATCATCACATGGTTTTTCTGCTCTTTACCGCCACCCTTTGGTTAACTTCTGCTATTGTTGGTTGATTTTAACCACTTAAGGACCTTGGGTGTTTTTCAGTTTTGGTGTTTGCAAGACTGAAACAGTTTTTTCTGCTAGAAAATCACGTAAAACCCCCAAACATTATATATTTTTTTTTTCTAACACCCTAGAGAATAAAATAGTGGTCATTGCAATACTTTTTGTCACACCGTATTTGCGCAGCGGTCTTACAAGCGCACTTTTTTTGGAAAAAATACACTTTTTTGAATTCAAAAATAAGACAACAATAAATTTGGTCCAATTTTTTTATATTATGTGAAAGATAATGTTACGCCGAGTAAAATGACACCCAACATGTCACGTTTAGAAATTGCGCCCGCTCGTAGCATGGCGTCAAACTTTTACCCTTAAAAATCTCCATAGGCGACGTTTAAAAAATTCTATAGGTTGCATTTTTTTAGATACAGAGGAGGTCTAGGGCTAGAATTATTGCTCTCGCTCTAACGATTGCGGCGATACCTCACTTGTGTGGTTTGAACACCGTTTTCATATGCGGGCGCTACTCGCGTATGCGTTCGCTTCTGCGCGCGAGCTCGTCGGGACGGGGCGCTTTAAAAAATTTTTTTTTTGTTTTCCTATTTATTTGTATTTATTTTAACATTTTTTACACTGAAAAAAAAAAATATATAATAATTGATCACTTTTATTCCTATTACAAGAAATGTAAACATCCCTTGTAATAGAAAAAAGCATGACAGGTCCTCTTAAATATGAGATCTGGGGTCAAAAAGACCTCAGATCTCATATTTAGGCTTAAAAAGAAGAAGAAGAAAAAAAAAAAGGAAAATGACATTTTTTAAATAGCCTTAAAAAGAAAATGTCTCTTTAAGACAGTGGGCGGAAATGACGTTTTGACGTCACTTCCGCCCAGCGCTGCTATGGGGAACGGGTGGGGGCGATTTTTCCCTCACTCGTATCCCAGCAGAGGAGCCGCACAGACCCGATCGCCTCCGTCGCTACCGACGGCAACGGTAAGCGGCGGAGAGCACGGGAAAGCGGTGGGAGGGGGGGGGCACCTCTCCGGTCACCGATAACGGCGATCTCGCGGCGAATCCGCCGCGGAGACCGCCGTTATTGTACACAGGACCCTGCACTGAAGAGATGGATATCTTGGTTGTGGCAGCAGCTGCTGCCGTTACCAAGATATCCATCTTTAAAAAGAGGACGTATATATACAGTGCAGGGTCCTTAAGTGGTTAACATTGGTTCTGAGCATGCGTATTTGCATTTGTACAAAAGATGGTTGGATTGCTGTACACACGGTCACACAAAGCACCATCGGACTTTTGTTGCCGAAAAGTTGGTCTGTTCGCAGACCCAACTTTTTGTCGGATGAAACCAGAAAAAGTTGGTCCGATGGAGCGTACACACGATCGAACAAATTTGGAAAGTTGCAGATTTTGAAGTTGGTTGGCCAAAAGTCTGACCGTGTGTATGGGGCTTTAGATTTTCAAATAGTTAATGGGGTCCAGTTGACATGCTTGTTCAATCAGAGTAGAGAAAAAAAATGGAAGGTGTAGGAATAAGCACATTTATAACAGTGAATGTGTTTTTTGTTCAGGAAAGTCTTATTTGCTTCGTCGTGGAATGTACTGGAGAATTTTTGTAAAAAATGGTTGTTCTAAAATGTACTAATGTATGGTTGGCTTTAGACTTCCCAAGACTTATGCCGCGTACACACGACCATTTTTCAGGTTATACAAAATTATGTTTTTAAGGGTCTAGAAAAAACAGTTTTTTTTCAAACCGATCATTAAAACAGCCTTGCCTACACACGATCGTGAAAAAAAAAAATGCTCTAGCAAAGCGCAGTGACATACGACTGCACTATAAAGGGGAAGTTCCATGCGGATGGCACCACCCTTTGGGCTGCTTCAGCTGATTTTGTGTTTTGTTAAAGACGATTCGTGCTTTTCAGTCTGTTACAGCGTGATAAGTGTGCTTACTCCATTACGAATGCTAGTTTTACCAGATTGAGCGCTCCCATCTCATAACTTGCTTCTGAGCATGCAAGTTTTTTTCACGTCGTTAAAGCCCACACACGACCATTTTTTACGCCGAAAAAAATTAGAGCATGTTCGAAATTTTTAATGCCCATTTTTTAGATGGTGAAAAATGCTCTGGAGCCCACACACGATTGTTTTTAATGACACAAAAAAAACGTAATTTTTTACAACCCAAAAACCGGTCGTGTATACGCGGCATTATAGTTTCCTGTTAGCTGCAGTGTTGCCAGTTCTTCGTTTAACCTCCCTGGCGGTCTTCCCGTGTGTGGCACGGGGTGAGATTTTAAAGCTAAGATCGTTAACCCCGTGCCACACACGCGCTTACCTCGCTGGATGCAGAAAAAAGTTTACTTACCTTTTCTCTGCGATCCAGCGATGAATCCCCGCAGTACACGGCGGCCGGATGTCCGCCTGATGCTGTGTGTTCCGCCGATTCCCTTCCCTGCGAGCGTCGCGACGTAGGGGGGGGAACGGCGCCAAATTTAAAAATGTAAACAAACACTATACATACAGTACACTGTAATCTTATAGATTACAGTACTGTATGTAAAAAATACACACCCCCCATGTCCCTAGTGGTCTGCCCTGTACACTACATGTCATTTTATATAATAAAAACTGTTCTTTCTCCCTGCAAACTGTAGATTGCCCATAGCAACCAAAAGTGTCCCTTTATGGCAAAAATTGTTTTAGAGCAGCTAAAAAACAGCGATAATAAATCAGAATCACTTGCAGAATTTAGCGATAGCGATTTATGGGGAAATTCGTCATAAAAAAAAAAAAAATGACAGCAAAAATTCTGCAACTGAGCAAATTTCAGTGATTTTGATTTGATTACATTATTGAATAATTTTTACTATAATTATATTATTATTTGTTATAATTTTTTATAATTATTTATTATATTATAATTTTTAATAAGAAAAAAAAAATAAAAAATCATACCCAGGATGCCTATTAGACTCTTGTTTGGATAGATTTCAGTGAGTTATTCCTAAGAATTACAAGCCTACAGTATAAAACGCCAAATTCTCTTGCAAATAATGGTACCGCTTTTAGCACCTAAAATCTGAAAGAATCATACCGCCAGGGAGGTTAAAGAACCCAATATTGGAACAAGACGTCATGTTTTTACAGTCAGATGGAATTGCGAGTTTGGTCTTTCATTCTACAGTAAACTAATGGTATTTTCTGACTATCAGCTATAATGAAAAGATGTATTATTAAATGAGCCTGAAAATACTACGGTATATTGCAACAACCAAACAACATAACATAAAGCAGAATTCCTTAGCACTTGTGCTCAGAATATCAGTCATGTGTGTGACCGGACTGTTCTTCATCCCTGTCATCGGCCTCACCGGATTCCATATAGTGCTGGTTGTTCGAGGCCGCACCACCAATGAGCAGGTAATAACGGTGTCTAACATTTAGAAATGTTCATGACCTATTTTTCTTGTCCCCCCTTCTCTGGCTATATTTACAGTGTATCATTTGCTGTTTTCTTATATCATGGCTTTGTACTTCTGCCTAGGTGACTGGGAAGTTCCGTGGAGGCGTCAATCCTTTTACCAGAGGATGCTGTGGGAACATACAGCATGTGCTATGCAGTCCATTGTCACCCAGGTAAGAAAGTAACTGTGAAGTAGAACACTCCAAATCTGACACAAATCTCCAAAACACTCCAAACGACACATTTTTACATAATTCGAGAGACCTTACCCAGCTCTGTGGGTTGGTGCCTCTTCATACAACTAGTTTTGGATAGTAAAGGGGTATAAAAATCTACATGGGGGGGAGACTTTTTATTTTTTATTTTAATGAAATCACAACTTCTAAAAAATAGTCATTACATGACGGTTTATGGTATGAATCTGATATGGATATAAGGGTAAGTGAAAATATTCTGCACCAAATACAAAGTGTGTACCTTGTATAATTATTCCAGAGAATGATATGTTTGCTGGGAGCGAGAATCTGTGATTAATTCTCAAACCCATTTTAAATGCTTTGTTAAAGCTGAACCCCAAACAGATATAAAAACACATTTAAAGCAGTTATGTAAAAAATTGCTTTTAAATGTATTTTTTGATCCTAATTTTTGCGATGGGAAATTCAAATTAAGCGATGTCTGAAACATCTAATAGGCTGTGTGGCACAGGTGAAATAGAGTAGTTTCAGGACATATTGTTTAGTCTTGTATCCCATCTTTCAGCTGGCCATATACCATGTGAATTTCTAACATGAAGACCAGGAAGAAATCTACCCAGCGGGTAAATCAAAGGTGCCAGGTGAAAAATTGTTAACTGGAAATAGTCTTCATCCAATCAGATCCAGCCATTGATGGGGTAGTTGTAGCAGGAGATTTATCCACCTGCGCTGTATAGTGTGGACAAAAGAATCTGGTATTTTATTTTCATTCAGCCTGCAGACTGGACAGAAAAAAGAAATGCCTATAAGTGTATGATCGCTATATTAACCACTTAACCCCTGGACCATATTGCTGGTCAAAGACCAGAGCCCTTTTTGCGATTCGGCACTGCATCGCTTTAACTGCGATGTGGCTCCCAAACAAAATTGGCGTCCTTTTTTTTCCACAAATAGGGCTTTCTTTTGATGGTATTTGATCACCTCTGCGGTTTTTTGTTTTTGCTGTATAAACAAAAATAGAGTGACAATTTTGAAAAAATGAATATTTTTTAACTTTTTGCTATAATAAATATCCCCAAAAATATATAAAAAAACATTTTTTTTCCTCAGTTTAGGCCGATACGTATTCTTCTACATATTTTCGGTTTAAAAAAATCGCATTAAACGTTTATTGATTTGTTTGCGCAAAAGTTATAGCGTTTACAAAATAAGGGGTAGATTTATGGCATTTTTATAAAAAAAATGTTTTACTAGTAAACGGCGATTATTTTTTTTTCTTCCTGCGACATTATGGCGGACACTTTTGACACATTTTTGGGACCATTGGCATTTTTATAGCGATCAGTGCTATACAAATGCATTGGATTACTATAAAAATGCCACTGGCAGGGAAGGGGTTAACACTAGGGGGCTGGGAAGGGGTTAAGTATGTTCCCTGGGTGTGTTCTAACTGTAGGGGGGGGGGTGGCCTCACTAGGGGAAATGACTGATCGCTGTTCATACATTGTATGAACAGACGGTCAGGCATTTCTCCCCTGACAGGACCGGGGGGTTTACTGTAACGAGCAATCACAGGTGCCTGGCGGCGATCGCGCCTGCCGGGCACACGCACGGGACCCAGGGACGAGCGGGGGCGTGCTCTCCTCCGGGGGCGGGCACGCGCCACGAGTGGCCACTTCGAGAGCCGGCGTAGAGCTACGGGCTCTCGCTCAGGGGAGCTGACCTGCCGCCGTAGAATTGCGGCGACTGATTGGCAAGTAGTTAAGTACCATCTCCTTTTAGCTTACAAACACTACATGGGGGTTGATTTATTAAAACGGCTGCGTTTTTTTGCACGAGGAAAGGGGGTGATTATTGGCGCAAGATGGGCACTTGGCTCTGCAAACAATGTTCATGTTAAGAAGTAGGGTTGTCCCGATACCGATACTAGTATCGGTATCGGGACCGATGCCGAGTATTTGCGGGAGTACTTGTACTCCTGCAAATACCCCCGATACTGAAATAGAATACTTCCCCCCCATATTGCAGCGATGCGTCCCTCATACCTTTTTTAGATATGCTGACGCCGCCGCTGCCGCATACCGCCGTATCCCCCTGCACAATCGCATAGCACACATTACAAGCATTCATTCTGAATACTTGTAAATGGCCGTGTATTGACACTCCCCTTCTCCGGATTGGAGGGATCCCTCCAATCCCGAGCAAGGGGGAGTGTCTATGCACGAATCCGCGTATAGACACTCCCCCTTGCGTGGGATTGGACGGATCCCTCCAATCCGGAGAAGGGGAGTTTTAATACACGGAGCGCGGCCATTTACAAGTTTTTAGAATGAAAGCTTGTAATGCGCTACGCGATTGTGCAGGGGATACGGCGGTATGCGGCAGAGGCGGCATCAGCATATCTAAAAGGTATGAGGGACACATCGCTGCAATATGTGGGGGACATACATGGCTGCAATATGTGGGGGACATACATGGCTGCAATATGTGGGGGACATACATGGCTGCAATATGTGGGGGACATACATGGCTGCAATATGTGGGGGACATACATGGCTGCAATATGTGGGGGACATACATGGCTGCAATATGTGGGGGACATACATGGCTGCAATATGTGGGGGACATACATGGCTGCAATATGTGGGGGACATACATGGCTGCAATATGTGGGGGACATACATGGCTGCAATATGTGGGGGACATACATGGCTGCATATGGGGGACATACATGGCTGCATATGGGGGGGGCATACATGGCTGCATATGTGGGGGGCATACATGACTGCATATGTGGGGGACATGCATGACTGCATATGTGGGGGACATGCATGACTGCATATGTGGGGGGACATACATGACTGCATATGTGGGGGGACATGACATGGCTGCAATATGTGGGGGACATACATGACTGCAATATGTGGGGGACATGGCTGCATTTTGGGACACATTTAAAAAAAGTATCGGTATTTGGTATCGGCGACTACTTGAAAAAAAGTATCCGTACTTGTACTCGGTCCTAAAAAAGAGGCATCAGGGCAACCCTATTAAGAAGGAACCAGTTCATGAAAAGTATATGTGGCAAACTGTAAAAAAAAAAAAAAAGGCTCATGCACCAGAGTCCATTAGTAAATGAAGTCCATAAAGGATCCGTGTATAGCTCACTGAGGCAAGAAATAGTTCTAGAAGGAAAGGCACAAGCGTCTTCTAATTGTTGCTGTATAGTAGGGATTTTATTACAAGCAGGGTGGGGTTTGATTTAAATCAAGTCGATTTAAATCGCTAGTAAAAAGGCTTGATTTAAATCATAATTTTTAAAGCGCAACTGTCATCTCTGTACCACAGCGGCTCCTCTGACCCGCTGCTGACTCATCAACCGTCCCATTCACTTTAATGGCATGGCTGGGAATGCGGCATTGACACACCAAGGTGAGGGATGTGGCGGCAGCAGGTAAATGGATGACCGCTAACAGACGCTGCCATGATGGATCTGAAATGACAGGTGCGCTTTAAATGTGAGCATTCGTTCTTGCTGATAGTTGGGAAACCTTAATTTTGTTTACAAATATTAAAAATTCTATCAGAACTGATTTAATCCTACAGTTTGCATTGTACATAGATTTTCAAAACAATGGGATAAATGAATATTCCTGAACTTTGTTTTATCTCATGGTTACTGTGATATTGTGTGAATGCATCAATGCAGTGCATGTTATCTCACAGACAAGCTTACAGAGCTTGTATTCATTGAATGAACTAAGCTCCATTTAATGCTGAATAAACTAAATTATTAATGTATCTTGAATAGAAAACTATCTTTTATGTATCTATTAATGTATCTTTAAAAGCATTTTATTAAAATAAATGTGATAAAAATCCAAAAAATGTATTTGGAATCCAAAAAATTAGATTTTGTTTGGATTTTTTTTTTTATTACAAAATCGTTTTTTTTATCCACCCTGATTACAAGTAAAATTAGAACTACCTTACAATTGTAGTTAAAAGGGAGCTCCGGTCTTTTTTTATGTTTATTAAAAGTCAGCAGCTACAAAAAGTGTAGCTGCTGACCTTTAATAAATAGTTTCCTGTTCCACTGTCCAGCGACGCGGACGCCCGGAGCTTCACTCCTCTCCCCCCTCTCCGCCGTCACCTCCATTCTAACTGTGGGCACCCAGCCGTGACAGCTCTCAGGTTCACGGCTGGGCACTCACTGAGTGGACAGGCGATCGTCTGGGACCTGTCACATGTCCCAGGCGATCGCCTACAGGGAGGGGCCACCAAAAGGTGATATGACGAGTCGCCTAAGCGGTCCCTGGGTGGAACGAGGAAGTGGGACAGGAAGTCCCACTCCTACTGAAGCCACCAGTCCCCCCCCCCCCCCCAAAAAAAAAATTACATGCCATGTGGCATGTAAGGGGGCATGGAGTGGTTTAAGTGGAAGTTCCACTTATGGGTGGAACTCCGCTTTAAAATCAGGCGTGTACAGTAGCTAGGCACTGTGTAGGGTATGGCCCTTAGCAGTGCTATCCAGGTGGTCCCCAAGGGACGTTGACATTTATCCAGTTGTGCAGTTGGTCAGTGCCAGTGGATTCAGGAGCTTCCTGGTCCATGGAACGCACTGGCAGACCAGGGATGAGTAGTTCTAATTGTACTTGTAATACATCCCTGCTATACAGCTACACTTATAAGTCACCTGTGCTTTTGCTTCTGTTTTCAATAGATTTTTCACACTCCAGTTTTAGTAAATCAACCCTATGGTGTCTCCTTCCCTGATCCATGGATATTATCCTACAGGGGTGCTCTTCTTTTATCACCGCTCAAGCACTAAGCAGTCCAGAGTCATTTTTATTGACTTCCATTGACCCATATTATTGTTGCCTACATTCAGAAAACCTATTCTTGAACAAGCTTAACATCTTATAATTTCTCACACACGCTTCCCCCATTGTCTGTCCCTGCCTCCCCTAGAACCCCCCTATAACAAAGACATACAATTTTTAACCCACATTACTCACAGATTTCATTGGCCTGCTGCTTCTCATTCATTTTAAATCAATGTAGTACTGCCTAACTACAGTGGATAAAACAAGGTTACCAACCTGTTTGTTCTCTTGAGCACAAATGCTTGGATTACATGACTTGCTGAACACAAAATCTTTTGGCAGGTAAAACGACTCATGTATGAGCATTTTACCAGTTTAATTTTTACAAGAAGTTCTTCCTTCTTTTTAGTGATAAAACAACCAAATGATTTTAATTATAAACAAAATGCCTCCTCCTATTAAAGACTGCATAACAACACATCGTACATTTGTAGGACTACTCACTTCAAAATTTGCACAATTCATTCATGCACATTTTTCATAAAGCTTTGTTTCCTTGTAATACAACTGTATGGTGGAATATGAGCATTTTAGGGTTGAATATTTTATTTTTTTGTTTCAATACATTTTTTTTATTTTTTTATTTTATCCATTAAGAACATAACAAACAAGGATCAAAGTTGCTACCCATATTACACAACATTGTAATACAATAAACTGTAAAGGCATAAAGTTTTAGATTTTGGTCGGGCCTTGATGGCCTAGACCAGTCTACCCCTAATGGGTTCAAACTGTAGGACTGGTAGGTCATCATGATTAACAATGGTTCAGCCTCTACATACTTTAATTAGGGAAATAATATTAGAAAGGGGGAATTCAAATTTTAAGAAAACCATAGGATAAAGAATAACTGAAATAATGTTCTACACCGACATAATGCTTAATTGGATGATACAGTTTTTTCCGACAGTGGGATAGATTCAAATTTTACATTCTTTTAGATAGGTGGAAGCTCCAGGGTGGGGTAACCACATTTTCCATTTTCTACTAAAGGTGGTGATGGAGTGATTTTTGTAAGCCAGCATCAATTCAAATTGTATCGGTCTGTTTATGACAGTAGATAATTTCTAATTTAGTAGATTTTTATTACATTTTCAAACATTCAAAATATAGACGAATGACATCAAATAGTGAAGTAGTGAGTCCGCTCAATGGCTATCGCCCACAGCTAGACTTGTGTCAGTAAACAATACCATATAAACATAAAGGTTCATTGGTAAGCAAGTGCTTGAAGCTGTGCCACAGTGCCAGCATGAGGCGGGTGTACACGGTAAGAATCTGTGTAACGTTGAAGGATCCCTGTACCACCGTGTTAGGATCTTGTAGTTCTTTTCTTGTGCGTGGCAGGAGATGGTAGATTTGTGAGTAAAATGAAATGAGGTCTGCCACTCTGCCCTCAAATTCCTTTCCCAGATGTGTGGACCACATCCTGGTATAAGTATAGGGCTTAAATTAAACCATAAAGGGATGAAAGTAGATGTCTTGGCGTGTCCTGGAGGGAACACAGTTTTTCAAATTCAGTGTAAGGGAGACGTATTTGGTAAGAAAGGAGCAATTATTTTGTAAATGAAGATAGGTGAAGGGTAGCAAGCCAAATCTCGCATAACCGCAGGGACTTCTGGGGTTTCCACTTGATGTCGAACGAACGTGTGTGCCTGAGGCCATTTTACGCATATGAATGATCCCATTGTAGGCACTCCTATACCCTGGGGTTGTCAAATGATAAAGGAGTCGAAGGCGGAGGGATCTGAGGATAAGACCGAACATAGCCTAAGGGCAGCAAATGTCAGCGGTGAGGAAGAGGTTAAGTGTGATTACAGGTGATACTCGAAAAATTTGAATATTGAGCAAAACTTTATTTCACTAATGCAACTTAAAAGGTGAAACTAATATATGAGACTCATATGCGAAGCAAGATAATTCAAGCCGTGATTTGTCATAATTGTGATGATTATGGCTTACAGCTCGTGAAAACCCCAAATCCACAATCTCAGAAAATTAGAATATTACATGCAATCAATAAAACAAGAAAATTGCGCCAACTAAAAAAGAAACAATAAAGTCCATAAAAAACGTATATAAGTCCAAAAAAATGATGAATGTGACATCAACAGCACCCAAGTGAAATGTAGAAGATTCCAATAACCCCAATAACAGCATAAAATAGATCCAGACGATATATCCCAAGGCAGTTCTCACAGCTAA
The DNA here is from genome assembly GCA_029574335.1 of Rana kukunoris. Lineage (NCBI taxonomy): Eukaryota > Metazoa > Chordata > Amphibia > Anura > Ranidae > Rana > Rana kukunoris. Next base: position 215,611,205 of record CM056049.1, on the reverse strand, counting down.
TCGGGATCCTGTCTCACACCAACACAGCTGATTTCTGATCCACAGGAGTGGGAAGCGGCGCTGGGTACTCGACAGTACCAATATCGAATGGGACAGCAATAGACCATGTAAAAGGAAGGAGACCGCAACATAGTGTAATACCACTGGTTGGTTTTAATAAAAAATTAAATGGCTACTCACACAAGGAAGTGCAAACGAGCGATGTACATAAAATTCTGCCGGCCGGCAACAACAAGGAGCCCTCCTCCTAACGCATACGCGGTGACGTCACTGCACGCCGTCCAACCCAGACGCGTTTCGTCATATGTTGACGTTATCAATGGGAGTGAGCTCTGCAGTGATTCACCGCTCTATATACCCAAGCCTCGCTTTGGTCAACAGGAACCGGAAAAGCTAAAAACTCCATTTTGGATTTGGGGATAGTGTAATCTCGTAATAGTGCAATAAGAGAACCTAGATGGAGACAAGCAATACTTGCCAGAAATTACCGCAGGTAGAGAATCCCCACCCAAGCTTGCTAGTCATCAAAGGTTCAAAATAAACAAGAACGTTGAGATCAGATAATAACTAATGAATTAAATAAAATTAAATTAAATAGGACCAAAAATGTGAAAAGAAGCCCGATCGTGACCAGGCTAATATGGAGACCCCCTAGTGGGGAAATGGGAGAACACACCCACTACTCATTGGGAGGAACCCCAACAGTATCTAAGAGCCTGCCCATCTAAAGTCTATCCTCAATAGGTGGAGGGATAGAACATATAATTAAGTGATCATATATATAGAAAATAAATAGATATCTATATACATAAATAAATAAATAATCTCTCAATAAAAGGGACGTGAGTTAGTGTCCTAGCTAAACCCCCTTAGTGGACCTAAAGATATGAATTCTTAAGTTATAAACCTAAGCATTTATAACTTAAGCATTCATATCTTTAGGTCCACTAAGGGGGTTTAGCTAGGACACCAACTCACGACCCTTTTATTGATAGTTTATTTATTTATTTATTTATATAGATATCTATTTATTTTCTATATATATGATCACTTAATTATATGTTCTATCCCTCCACCTATTGAGGATAGACTTTAGATGGGCACGCTCTTAGATACTGTTGGGGTTCCTCCCAATGAGTAGTGGGTGTTTTCTCCCATTTCCCCACTAGGGGGTCTCCATATTAGCCCGGTCACGATCGGGCTTCTTTTCAAATTTTTGGTCCTATTTAATTTTATTTTATTTAATTCATTAGTTATTATCTGATCTCGACATTCTTGTTTATTTTGAACCTTTGATGACTAGCAAGCTTGGGTGGGGATTCTCTACCTGCGGTAATTTCTGGCAAGTATTGCTTGTCTCCATCTAGGTTCTCTTATTGCACTATTACGAGATTACACTATTCCCAAATCCAAAATGGAGTTTTTAGCTTTTCCGGTTCCTGTTGACCAAAGCGAGGCTTGGGTATATAGAGCGGTGAATCGCTGCAGAGCTCACTCCCATTGATAACGTCAACATATGACGAAGCGCGTCTGGGTTGGACGGCGTGCAGTGACGTCACCGCGTATGCGTTAGGAGGAGGGCTCCTTGTTGTTGCCGGCCGGCAGAATTTTATGTACATCGCTCGTTTGCACTTCCTTGTGTGAGTAGCCATTTAATTTTTTATTAAAACCAACCAGTGGTATTACACTATATTGCGGTCTCCTTCCTTTTACATGGTTTATTGCTGTCCCATTCGATATTGGTACTGTTGAGTACCCAGCGCCGCTTCCCACTCCTGTGGATCAGAAATCAGCTGTGTTGGTGTGAGACAGGATCCCGATTAGCTGTGAGAACAGCCTTGGGATATATCGTCTGGATCTATTTTATGCTGTTATTGGGCTCATCTCTGGTAAGCCTCAGTCTATGTGGTGGTGGCTCACGAATCTTCTACATTTCACTTGGGTGCTGTTGATGTCACATTCATCATTTTTTTGGACTTGTATACGTTTTTTATGGACTTTATTGTTTCTTTTTTAGTTGGCGCAATTTTCTTTTTTATTTCTGTATGCTTGTGTTAGATCACGTGATTGCTGCCTTCTGTGATTTCGCTTATCACGTTATTATTTTATTATTGGTTTAGCGCAAAATTTTCCCTTTTAAATCAATAAAACAAGGATTATACATAGAACAATATCGGAACACTGAAAAGTAAAAGCATGCAAATGTACTCAGTACTTGGTTTGGGCTCCTTTTGCAGCAATTACTGCCTTTAGTATGGCATGAAACCTGGGCTGCTATCAGGGGGGTACAGGCAGTACACCCGGTTGGCAACCCCCCTTTTTTTTTTTTTTTGTAAGGGGCCCAGAGGTCCCCAGGGCCCTGGATGGCAACCCCCGTTTTTTGTATTATTAATATATACCGTATTTATCGGGGTATACCGGGCACCGGCGTATAACATGCACCCCAAGCCTAGAAGGGAAGTTTAAAAAAAGAATTCTTACATTTTAAATGCCCGTCGTCCGTGTCCGTCTGCTGCCTTGTCCGGCGTCCGTCGGCGGCCTTGTCCGGTGTCCTCTCGGCTGTCTCTGAGCTGAGAGCGCGCTGTCTCTGAGCGTCGCCGACATAGACCGAGCCGAGTGTACCCGAGTGTACTGCGCGCTCGGCTAGGCTTGGCCACGCTCGGCGGGACAGGGCGTGACCGCGAACGTGCCCGAGCCTAGCCGAGTGCGCAGTACACTCGGGTACGCTCGGCTCGGTCGGCGGCGCTCAGAGACAGAGCAGATCAGCGTATAACGCGCACCCACGATTTTCCCCTGATTGTAAGGGGAAAAAAGTGCGCGTTATACGCCGATAAATACAGTATTTATATGTGTGTGTGTATGTATATGTATGTGTATATGTATGTATATATATGTGTGTGTGTGTGTGTATATGTGTATATATGTGTATAGGGTTGGACCGATACCGAGTATTCGTACTTGTACTCCCGCAAATGCCCCCGATGCCTGAATAGAATACTTGAAGCCCCCACCCCCCCTGCCGCCGCGGTATAATCATTTGAATAGCTGTTTTCCCCGTCGCGCCGTGTATAGACATTCCCCCCTGCTCGGGATTGGACGGATCTGTCCAATCCAGAGCAAGGGGGAGTGTCTATACACGGCGCGGCAAGCAGCTATTCAAACGAAAGCTGCCTGTAATGTTCCCCACATGCTGATTAACGTGGCAGCGGCGGCAGCATTATCATTTAGGTACGGGGACATGGCTGCATATGTGGGGGGACATGGCTGCATATGTTTGGGGACATGGCTGCATATGTTTGGGGACATATTTAAAGAAAAGTATCGGTATTCGGTATCGGCGAGTACTTGGAAATAAAGTATCGGTACTTGTACTCGGTCCTAAAAAGTGGTATCGGGAATATGTATGTCTGAAGCTGCTGTGTAAGGGGCCCCATAATTCCTGATGGCGGCCCTGCATTGAAGCGATCAGCCTCTGGCACTGCTGAGGTGTTATGGAAGACCAGGATTCTTCAATAGCGGCCTTTAGCTTTTCTGCATGTCTCATTTTTCTCTTGGCAATGCCCCATAGACTCTCTATGGGGTTCAGGTCAGGTGAGTTTGCTGGCCAATCAAGCACAGTAATCCCACTGTCATTGAACCAGGTTTTGGTGCTTTTGGCAGTGTGGGCAGGTGCCAAGTCCTGCTGGAAAATTAAGTCGGCATCCCCATAGAGCTTGTCTGTGGAAGGAAGCATGAAGTGCTCCAAAATCTCCTGGTAGACGGCTGCGTTGACATGAAGCACAGTGGACCAACACCAGCAGATGACATGGCTCCCCAAATCAACTTGCAGTGTGTGCCTCTCCATTCTTCCTCCATACTCTGGCTCCTTGGTTTCCAAATGAGATGCAAAATTTGCTCTCATCAGAAAAGAGGACTTTGGACCACTGCGCAACAGACCAGGTCTGTTTTTTTTTAGCCCAGGTAAGACGCTTCTGACATTGTTTGTTGTTCAGGAGTGGCTTGACATGAGGTATACAACATTTGAAGCCCATGTCCAGGATCAGTGTGTGTATGGTGGCTCTTGATGCACTGACTTCAGCTTTAGTCCACTCCTTGTGAAAGTCCCCAACACTTGTGAATGGCCTTTTCCTGACAATCCTCTCCAGGCTGCGGTCATCCCTTGCTGCTTGTGCACCTTTTTCTTCCACACTTTTCCCTTCCACATAACTTTCTATTAACGTGCTTTTATACAGCACTTTGGAAACATCCAACTGTGTTTGCAATTACCTTTTTTGAGGCTTTCCCTCCTTATGGAGGGTGTCAATGATGGTTTTCTGCACAACTGTCAGGTCAGCGGTCTTTCCCATTATTGTGATTCCTACTGAACCAGACTGAGGCCGGTTTCACACTATACTACATGACAGCAGTACAACTTTCATCCTACTTTGCTCTGCGACATCTGTCCTACATTGGTCCTACATTGATCCTACATTGGTCCTACATCCATCCAACTTTCATGAACAGGATACTACTTTGAACCAACTTTGTGATAGTCTGACTTGTTCTTTGACCAATCAAAACAATCCCAGAGTGAGATAAATTCCTTTTACTGCTGCTGTAATCACATGTCAGATGTCTGATAAGGACAAGGATCCTACTTTGGTCCGACTTAAATCATATTCAATGGGCTGAAGTAGGATCAATGTCGGACCAAAGTAGTACAGGGAGCATTTTCAAAGTCGGACAGACTTGTGTCAGATCAGTTAAGACGGCTTTCATAGGGAAACATTGATTTTCACTTGTCATGCGACATGAGCTCCCAATGTCGGAGCGTTTGTCGGACAAGTGTGAACCCAGCCTCAGAGACCATTTAACCACTTGATACCCGCCCACCGTCAAATGACGGTGGGCGGGTAACTGTATTGTCCTGACTGCACGTCATATGACGTGCTGTCATAGAAAGCTGCTAGGGGCGCGCGCATCACTGAGAACCCCGTGCGTGTGCCCGGCGGCCGCGATGGCCACCGGGCACATGCGATTGCCGAGTAACTGAGCTGGGACGTGGAGCTCTGTGTGTAAACACAGAGCACCACGTCCCCGTCAGGGAGAGAGGAGACCGGTTGTGTCCCTTGTACATAGGGACACAATCGGTCACCTCCCCAGTCACCCCCCACAGAACACAAACTAGAAAAAACATTTAACCCCTTCCCCGCCCCCTAGTGGTTAACCCCTTCCCTGCCAGATACATTTATACAGTTATCAATGCATATTTATAGCATTGTTCACTTTATAAATATAAATGGTCCCAAAAATTTATCAAAAGTGTCTGCTATAATGTCCCAGTCCTGAAAAAAATTTGCAGATCGCCGCCATTCCTAGTAAAAAAAATAAAATAAAAAAAAATCATAATTATGTCCCCTATTTTGTAGGCAATAGAACTTTTGCGCAAACCAGTCACTATACGGTTATTGCGATTTTTTTTTTTTTTTTTTTTTTTTTTTTTTTACATTTTTTTACCAAAAATATGTAGAAGAATACGTATCGGCCTAAACTGAGATAAAAAATTTTTTTTTTTTTTTAAATGGGATATTTATTATAGCAAAAAGAAAAAAATATTGTGTCTTTTTTCAAAATTGTCGCTCTTTTTTTGTTTATAGCGCAAAAAATAAAAACCGCACGGGCGATTAAATACCACCAAAAGAAAGCTCTATTTGTGGGGAAAAAAAAGGACGTCAATTTTGTTTTGGAGCCACGTCGCACAACCGCGCAATTGTCAGTTAAATTGACGCAGTGCCGGAAGCTAAAACTTTGGGCAGGAAGGGGGTATATGTGCCCAGTAGGCAAGTGGTTAAAGGCTCAGGAACCCTTTGCAGGTGTTATGGCTTAATTGGCTTATTAGAGTGGGACACTTTGAGCCTAGAATATTGCACCTTTTCACAATATTCAAATTTTCTTAGATTGTGGATTTTGGGTTTTCATGAGCTGTAAGCCATAATCATCACAATTATAACATCACGGCTTGAACTATCTTGCTTTGCATGTAATGAGTCTATCTCGTATATTTCACCTTTTACGTTGCATTAGTGAAATAAATAATCTTTTGCACGATATTCTGAGCCGCGTACACACGACTAAATAAATCCGATCAAATCGGTCTGTCAGACCGATTTGATCGGATTTGTCTGCTGGGATATATTGGTTTGATCGTGTACACACGATCAAACCAAAATCCCCGCCGGCAGACGGCGCGGTGACGTGACGTTGACGCCACCACGTCACGTCACCAGGAAGTAAAAAACGTCCACGCATGCGTCAAATCCATTTGACGCATGTGCGGGCAGATATGTCTGCTGGTTACTGTACTAACCAGCAGACATGTCGGACGGACGGGTTCCCAGCAGACAGATTTTAAAGCATGCTTTAAAGTTTGTCTGCTGGAAAAACCTGTCTGTCCGCCCGTACACACGATCGAATTTGTCTGCTAAATTCGATCGTGTGTACGCGGCCTAATTTTTCGAGTATCGCCTGTATAATCTCAGAGAACTGTGCGTAGATGAACTGGGGCTAAAGCCTTGTACACACGATCGGATTTTCCGACCGGAATTGTGTTGACGGACTGTTGGCGGAAAATCTGACCATTTGTAAGCTCCAGCGGACAGTTGTTGTCGGATTTTCCGCGGACAAATGTTGGATGGCAGGCTTTAAAAATTTTCGTGAACAACGGTCTGTTGTCGGATTTTCCGATCCTGTGTACACAAGGCCGTCAGACGAAAGTCCAAACACGCATGCTCGAAAGCAATGTTTACCAAACACAACATTAGCAGAAGGTGCCCAAAGGGTGGCGCTAAAGAGCTTAAACACTCACTGTGTTTGTGTTTGTTGGCCGACAATTGTGTGCCTTTTGTATGCAAGACAAAATCCAGTCACACGCCCTTTGGACAAAAGTCCAACGTTTTGTCTGCGGAAAATCCGATTGTGTGTACAAGGCTTTAGTCCTGTTCAATAATGACAGAAGCCTTCATGAAAGGATGTGGAAACCACTCTAAAGTGGGTGCCATAAGAGCAGCTTTGTAATAAATCTCATAATTGGGTAGTCCCGTACCCCCCTAAAGTTTTGGAAGTGTAAGCCGGTTATATTTAACTCTAGGCCCTGGTTCCAGAGAAATCAGATAGAAAGGGAACGTAAGGAAGCAAAAAATTATTTGGGTACTAAGATGGATATGGTTTGAGTAGGGTATGCATTTTAATGCGTCCAAACCAAGGTAAAGAGGAGCCTTCCCAAGACTCCAAATCCTTCCAAACCTAAGAAAGACAAGTTGCCAGGGATCGTAACCCCCAAGTAGGAGATGCCCTTAGTTTGCCATTGAAAAGAAAGAGTTTGAGCGTAGCGAGATCATCGTCTCGGATCTAGTAATCCTGAAGCATAACATCACTTAACGGATTACTTAATCCTAAAGGTGCCAGTTAAAAAATAAAGTATTCAAAAATGCAGATCTTCTAGTTTTTAGTACTTTGAAGTGCATAGGAGGGGTTTGGGGTCTTATAGACCCCTGATCTCTCCATAAAGAGTACCCCTCGCATTCCTATTACTGTCACTCCCTTGTGACAGCAATAACAGTGATAAAAAAAACAAAAAAAATGTATGACAGTGTAGATTTTCTCTTTTTTTTTTTTTTTTTTAATGTACAAAATATCGGCTATCGGGAGGAGAGGTGGCCGAAATATCGCCATCGAATCGGCACTGAAAAAAACAATATTGTTCGATACCTAATAAAAATCAAGGTAGGGGTTAGTGGGGAGTTTGAGGAAATATAGGTTTCTCTCAAACCAATATTTCCCAGCAGAATGAAAAGAGGAAGAAAAGGCAAATGAGATGGATGAAAGAGAAAAGGGGAGAAAAGATCTAAAGAGAGCTGGTATATGAGCATTTTAAAGAAATAGTAAGTTAAATAAAAAGTAAAGGAGTTTAAAAAAAAGTTATTATTTTTTTTATCGGTCTTCTAAAATGTATTATGATCACACTGAGCAGGTAAGAAAAAAGCAGTCTAAAAAGCTAGTCCTGGTAAAAATTCTGTCCTAGGTTCTAGCATTTTTCAAGAAGATGAGTGAAATTTTTAATTGTAGACATAAACATGCCTATGTTATCTGCAATTTGGGTCTGTTAGTATGATATTGGAAAATCTAGTCAGGCGTCCATTATTGCATCTAGAAACATTCTTATCACATTTGCTGCTAAGCAACAATCTAAGAAATACAGTAGTGCATTTTATCAGTAAAATTTATCATGGCTTTAAAAAAAAAAAGTATAATGTTGAAAGCCATAGTTTAGAGGAAATAGTTTCCTTTAAAAAGAGTCAAACCTTTCTAACATTCTTTTTGGGTTGGCTTACATTTTGTCCAAAATCTACTACTAAATTTTAGTGCTGTTACTGATTAAAATTTTCATGTTCGATTAATCAACTAATTTCAATTAACGCATATACAGATGCAACTACATTTAACTGATCTCCTTGCAGGCTGATTCCCAGTGCAGCTACCAACCACTGGAAAAATGGATAGCAGGATACAAAAAACACACAAAGGCAGCGCTCGATGGGAATGGCATTAAGGCTGGGTTCACACTATACTACACGAATTTCATCCTACTTTGCTCCTACATTGGTCCTACATCCATCCTACTTTCATGAACAGGATACTACTTTGATCCGACTTGAAGTCTGACTTTCAATGAGCGGGGATGCGACTTGGATCCCTGCCAACATCGGGCACTGTGTTTAATATGAATCTTGAGGGGGAACTCCATGCCAAATTTTAACAAAAAAAACAGCATGGGTTCCCCCTCCAAGAGCATACCAGGCCCATGGGTCTGGTGCGGATTGAAAGGGGAACCCCCACGCCGAAAAAACGGCATGGGGGTCCCCCCAAAATCCATACCAGACCCGTATCCGAGCAGCAGCCCGGTGGGTCAGGAAAGGGGGTGGGGACGAGCGAGCGCCCCCCCCCTCCTTAATCGTGCCAGGTCGCATGCCCTCAACATGGGGAGATAGGTGCTCTGGGGCAGGGGGGCACCCTGCGGCCCCACCACCCCAAAGCACCCTGCCCCCATGTTGATGAGGATAGGACCTCTTCCCGACAACCCTGGCCCTTGGTTGTCGGGGTATGCTGGCGGGGGGCTTATCGGAATCTGGGAGCCCCCTTTAACAAGGGGGCCCCCAGATACCGGCCCCCCGTATACATCGTACCCCTACCTATTCACCTGGAGGAAAAGTGTCAAAAAAATAAACATACTACACAGGTTTTTAAAATATTTTATTAGTCAGCTCTGGGGGTCTCTTCCGACTTCTCCGCTCTTCTGGGTTCTTCTTCTGACTGAGTCAACACCGGAAGAAAAGAGCTACAAAGAAGATAGCGGTGACCAGCCCCAAAGAAGGCACTGCCGGGCTGCTTGGATACGGGTCTGGTATGGATTTTGGGGGGACCCCCACGTCGTTTTTCCGGCGTAGGAGGTTCCCCTTTAAATCCGCACCAGACCTATGGGCCTGGTATGCTCTTGGAGGGGGAACCCATGTCGTTTTTTTTTTTTTGTTAAAATTTGGCGTGGAGTTCCTCAAGATCAGCAGAGTACAAGTCTCATGCCAAAGTCGGAGCGTGCAAGACTGCGTTTTGACTTTGATCCAACTTCAATGATATTCAATGGAGTGAAGTAGGATCAAAGTTGGACCAAAGTAGTACAGGGAGCATTTGCAAAGTCGCTCCAACATGTGTCGGACCAGTTAAGACGGCTTCCATAGGGAAACATTGACTTTCACACGTAATGCGACATGAGCGCCCAATGTCGGAGCGTTTGTCGGACTAGTGTGAACCCGGCCTGAAACTTTTATAGTCTTCAAGTAGGTAACAAAATAAATATTGCACTGTAGCTACATAAACTGTAAAAATGGTGTGAGTAATACTAAACGGTAGCAAAAGCCATCATAAAAACATGTAGCCAAGTATGATGCTGGTATAAAAATGTGTACGATGCCACTGCTGAATCCAGATGAGGAGGGGTTAATATCAATTTGTCCCATGAAGGGAACTATCGCAAATCCCAGTGGATGGCTGTAGAATCCCAGGTTGATAGAGGGAAGTGATAACAGCCCTTGCGTGTGGCAGATAGTAAGGTCCCGCCAGCAATGCAGATATGAAGGCACAGCAAAGGAGCCCTTCAGATGGACACGGCAAGCCCCGTCGATGTCCATGATGTCACTGGATCTCCAACAGAACTCCTTGAAGACCCAAAGCTGGCGGAGAGGTGAGTACCGATCAAAAGAATTGTTTTGTACCTGTACCTTGCTAATATCACTGTTCTATTTTGGAAATTATTATTATAATACTGTGACATATATTTTGATATAAAAGCTATCATGGGATAAAGTGTTACTAAACCCACAATAGTAAAATCAGTATGTATATGCAGTAAAGCATGCTTGTTATACTCACTATGGAACCTATCCTGGCTTCTCTGATCCTCCCCTCCTTCCACTGTCCCCTGATAATTTCCTGATAACACAGAGCCTATGAAGTCAGGCTGCACATGCTCAGTTTGTTGTGTATTTCTAGAGAGGTGGTGTTTTTTTTTTTTTTTTTTTTTTTTTGAGAAGCTGTATTTGGCAGGTAATTGCATTTCCATTTTTTGTGTACTGTGGTAGACCAGATATAGTGAATGCAGGTTCCTGGAAATATCAAGACTTTAAGGGTAACTAATAATATAGAAACCGGAATGATTAAGGCAAATGTTGCAATATAGTGACCATTTCTAAAATCTAAAATTGGACTGTGTAGTTTGGCACACAATTGCCATTTGTGATGGGAACCATTGCGCAGTCTAACAGAGTGGTTTCTTTTGTTTATAAGGTATGTGGTTGAGCCAAAGAAAAGACCCCAAATCACACTGAAACCTCCATTCATTCGTCAAGATCTGTCAGAAAGGCAGATAACAGTCAAGATCAGCGACAATGGCATCCACGCTAACTTGCACCGTTCCAAGGTGATATTTTTGTAATTTGTCAGTAACTTTATGCAGCAGAAAATGTTTCTAGCCTAACTGTCTTTTTTCTTTTTTTTTCATTTTAGTCCAAAGGTAGTCTAGAAGGCATAAATGATAAGTCTCTGGATATACAGCCACCTCTACCTCCTAAAAGTGACCCCACCATATATTCAGACCTGAAGGGACCTCTAGGAAACGGTGAAGGTATAGGCAAGTAACGTGCTTTATACAAAATTCAATGCCACTGGAAATTCGAAATAAACGTTCACTTGTGCCAGGGCAGTGGTTATTAAAGCTAAACTTTGGTGAAAAAGGTTTCTGCACAGAGCACCAATCGCATATGTAAAAAATATCCCATGTACTGCTGGTTACTTTAAAAATCCTCCCTCCAGTGATGCTGAATACTCCCCACAGTTCTGGCGCTGCAGGAATTAAGCAGCGGCTGTGACTGTTCATCTTCCACTTCCTTTCCCATTGTGCATTCACAAAATTCCTAGTATTCTTTTAGAATGCAAGGCATTCTATGAATCGGCTAGAAGTGGCTCACTGACAGACTCCCCCCCTGTCCATTCGCAGAGCACCTTGCATACTGGAAGAATTCTATAAGTTTTGTGAACAAATGAGAGGACAGGAAGGAAAAGGCAAATGTTGAGTTCTTCATGGTCGCAGCCACTGCTCCTAGTCACAATTATGTGTCCTTTGTTCTCGAAATCTAGTATTCTTACATTTCAAAGCCACCTTTTTTACTGTATGTAGAAATATCTATTTTTTTTATATTTTTTTTTTTGCATTTCAAAATATCCACAAGGGGTATAGTATAATTTCTACTGAGGTCACAAGAGTGACATTAGAGTAAGATTCTTTGAATTATAACTCCCCCTTCCTCAATGTGCATTTTAATATTTCTACTTTCAGACAGTGGATTATCACCAAAAATGATCAGCCCTCCGACTCCAGCCATGTATAAATATCGTCCAGGGTTTGGAGCAAACCCCAAAGTTCATTACCATCCAGCTACAGAACAGGTAAATGGGAAATGGTGTACATCATGTGACATCCAGAATGTGTTTTCCACTCTGCTCCTTTGGTTGCATTAATGTTTGTTCTTGAAAATCATTCTAGATCATGACTTGACATTCTGTCTTTTGTACATTTGTTTTTCAAATGCCTTTATAACTCATGACTTCATGGGATAGGTAGGAATTTTCTATGAAAATAGGGGTATTTTTTACACAAGCAGGAATTGGTTGATATATTTCCATGTGTTACTTAAAGTGAATGTAAACCCACTCTCATCCTTTCTAAACTACTGCCATAGTGCTGATCTATAATTATATAGATGCCTCCTGCATGTATCCTTACCTGTCAAATGTCTCCCCTCTGTCTGTTATGAGACCTGAAAAACTGCAGATTCTGTGGGTGGATCTGTTGTCTGGAGCTTGGTGGGTAGAGTCGTGATGTCAGTAGAATCTCTGCCCACCTCTACACTCCCCTTATCAACATGCATTTTTTCTTATGTATTTCTTTCACTGAATTCTGCTATGATCACCAACATCCAGTCAAAATCCAGAAAAGTAACCACATTACTTCAGAAAAGGAGTGGGGGTGGGAATTTAAAAAATAATGCCTCTCTGAAGCTAGTGCATGAGATATGAAAATCTGTCATTCACAGCAAGGGGGCGGAACTGACCAAGGTTTTTCTCTCTAAGTCCGTTTTATTTCACTGAACAATAAAAGGATTGCTCTGAGCTGGATTAACTCTGTGTGGCAAGACTGGGCACAGATGATACAAAATCTTATACTGTACATTGCGACATCAAAAAAAAAAATAGGTTTACATCCACTAAAGACTCTGATGTTGATTATTCCAAGTGCATTTGGTTTAGGTATTTTTATCCCACACTGCACCATGCATCTGACCTTAAAGTCTAGACTCAATTGGATGCAGTGCACAATTTATGGAAACATTGAAGACCAACCCTAACAAAAGTTAAAATGTTTAGTTAACACAGTGCTGTTATAAAATACTAAGCTGGTACAACTAAGGGGTTTGCTAGTTCTACACCATCAAGCAAGCTATTTGACTGAAGTAAACCAGACTGTGGTCCACATGGGTGGAATCTGTTCTCCATTGCAGAGAGCTGCCATTCATGAGGTGTCACTGTCTGGCTGAGTGACTGGAATAGACTAGCCAATATAGGTCCGTTTTTTGAAGAAGAAAAAAATGGCTTGGGATGCCACCACTGCTTTTTATAGCAATTTAGGTAGGTAATATACTGTGTAATTGTTCTCACAATGTATTTGTGTAGAGTTATGGATGTACAGTGCATGTAGCCATACGACTCTCCATTCTGTAAAGACTTTAGAGCGTACGGACTGCTTTCAAATTGATCTAAACAGAAGCAATATTTTGTTTTGAGAAATTACAAATTGTTGAATTTTTAATAGCTGGAAACCAGTGGCCCCCCCATTGGACAATACTGTTTTACTGTTTTACTCTTTTGTTGGTAGGCAAGGTAGCAAGAGAAGCTGTAAACACACATTAAGGTTTTTATCTCATTATAGATTGCTATGCAAGAAAATCTAAAGGACAGTGTTTTCTTGGAGGAAGATTGCCGCACTCATGATTATCAGTCGGAGCCCAACCTAGATGTCCAAGATTATCGTAAGAACTCCCTACATAAGTCTTACCAGTCATCTCCTCTGCAGCTAGACAGCTTCACTGCCAACACACGCTCGCTGAGCCTGAAGAATTCTGGGCGTCGTGAGTCTGTGAAGATTCCACTCCAAATGGTGAAATCTGAGGGTGATCCCAATACTCCATACAAGAGTGTATTTTCCCCCAATGCCCTGTCTAACCGCAATGGGAGCTTATCTTATGACAGCTTACTCAACCCAATGTCTCCAGCATCTGCTAAATGTACTGCTCACACTGCCACTGGTACTGTGGGATACCACTCACCATATATGTCTGCCAAAATGTGCCACCTACGAGGAGCAGAGCGCCAACCGGTGCAAAGTTTCAGCCCTGTACTGAGCAGGGCGTCTGGACATCAGAGAGAACCTTCTCCTGTGCGCTATGATAACCTCTCCAAATCCATTATGGCCTCTATCCAGGAAAGGAAGGAGATGGAGGAACGGGAGAAATTGTTACATTCTCACACAGATTCTGTGTTTGCAGACTCAGGGGTCTATGATACTCCGAGCACATACAGCCTACAGCAGGTCAGCTCACTCTCAGAGAATCCACGTGCTGCTCCAGGACGGTATGGTTCTAGGGACAATCTGCTGACTGGGGCGGTCACTTTCAGTTCCAGAAATCCTATTCTTCAGTCCTCTGTATCCTCTCTTTCCAGTACAGTCTCCAGAGCACCTAGGACTTCCACCACCTCTTTACAGGCTGACCTAGCCAATAACAATATACACAGTCACCAACCCTTACAAGGGCGAGTAAGCAATGGGTCATACAAGTCACCTGGCCATCAGGCTCCATCATCACCCTCTGGTATACCTAGGTCTCCCTCTTATGGGGGAGCAAAATCTGTCACATTTCTTAACACCATGGAATTTGCAGAAGGACCTTCCATTACGGGTCAAAGGTAAGATGTTCTGTGGTACAGATCTGTATCTTTTGATTGTAACTGCATTAAATCACAATGTACTATTAATGTGTTTAAATATTTCCAAGCACCGTTTAACAAGTATACTTTTCATCAAAAATACTTTACAAATCATAAGCGGCATCAGCTGAAATAAAGATTTTTACCGTCAGTTTAGGAAGGGGTTTAATATAGTAGAATAGTGGTTAAGATGTCAAATGACCATTCCTTTTTCAATCTGGAACAGTTTTAACCCTCTCTGAAATGCTATGCAATATGGCTACCTGAAGGTGTTCTTTACACAGAATGTGTACAGAACGCCCCCCATAAACATAATTTCCTGCTTGTGTGATTGGCTCACTGATTATACCAGAAGTCTTCACTAAAATACAAGTTGGATTTTAGACATCCCTTGCAACAAAAATGTTTTTGTTGCGATACTTCAAATAGGAAAACACATCTAAAGGGATGCAAGCCCTACAGTTTTCCTCATTGGAGCTTTGCAGGTGAAGCAGCTGGTTGATGATTAAGAAACCCCTCCCATTACACTCACTTTTGCACATGAACACAAGGATTTCTTCAGAATAACAGAAGGTAGGAATCTGCAGCAAAGTTTGTCAAAATCCCTGTACTGTACATAGATCACTCACAGAGGAAGGTTTTTTTCTCAACAAAAGAGTTGCTCTTTGATAACATAAAAAAGATATTGTTACACATCATGGATATAACAATTATACTAAGTACAAAGTAACAGCAAAATCCTCGGGTTAGGTTTTTTCTTTTCTGGAGTTGCTTTATTTTATTGCCATACTACAATTTTTAAGCACAATGTTTCAGACATGGGGTCTTCGTAAGGTGATGGTGACATCGCAAACCCACAATGTTTTACAGTTAAACTTGACTTTACCTAACCTACGCTCAAAAGTCCCTAACTCTTGTCCCTGTCTTAAAAAATAAAAAAAAAGCATACTTACTGGACTATGGAATCCAGCATTGTCTCGCTTGAAGCAAAAGCTCTTCCTTCGCCCATCCAGCACATGCACAGACATGCCGTAAGGCTCTTCCAGGTCTATGGGACCTTGCAGAGATGTTGGCGGCATCTCTGTGCATGCAGGGGGCCATGATGTCTTTGTGACCTAGGCCAGAGCCAGAAAGTTTTTTGAGAGAGTGGAGAAGGCAGGAGAGCAAGCCATTTAAAATTGGGTAAAGTTCTTTAGGCTAGCAACCACCCACAGCCAAACTGCGTTACTGCTGCTTTGCAGATTTGTGGGTCTACTATTTATTCTTGATGGCTCCCCTAAGTATCTATCTGAAACGGCAGAGCGTTTTCAGTTTCTGGAAATCATAGTCCTTTTGGCTGCGTTTTAAAACAGGTGCAGGAATGTTTTTCCTACATGGAAAATACACCGTAACCCATTCAAAGGAATGGTCTTCTGTGCCTACACAAACGTGGCTCACAGAGTTGCATAGATGTGAATCTAGCCTAAAGTTGTAGTATGGCAATAAAAAAAAATTGTGTAATCCCAGAAAATATAGTTGAGCACCAGAATTTTGATTTGCCCAGTTTTACAAACCTGAAATGCCTGATGGCACTCCTGCTGATAACATGTTAAAGATCCAGCAGAAGGAATATGAATATTGATCTCTGTTTATCCCTTTGCCCTTTTTTGAATTGGGGAGCATCCTTTTCAAAAAATTGGCTATGTCAATGGGTACATTTTATATTGGTAATGCCAAAACTTTTTTGGCACAGTGAGGCTGCAATTGACGGGCACAGTGAGGCTGCAATTGACGGGCACAGTGAGGCTGCAATTGACGGGCACAGTGAGGCTGCAATTGACGGGCACAGTGAGGCTGCAATTGACGGGCACAGTGAGGCTGCAATTGATGTTTTTTTAAGTGTTTTTCAGCATTTTTCCACTGGGAAAAAGTATGTTACTATTGCTGATTTCCTTTGGAAAATACCAATGTCATGCCCCTTAGCTTTAGTAGTCCTAAGTCACTGACACGCAACAAGCATGCATGGAAAGTCAGAGCTCCTGCTTTGCATACTTCTTCCAGGTCAATGAAACAGAAAATACCGGAAATATTACATTAGAATGACAGCCAAAATTTGCTTATTTCCTTTAGTACAGGTCTCATAAAAAATGTTTGTAACGCTGAGAAAACAATATGCTTAAAGTGTGCATGAAGATGGATAGTAGACTGAGGTTTTTTTTGGGTGTGTGTTTTGTCGTGTTTAGATTTATTTTTGTAGAATTACTGTTGCTATGCGTTCTCTCCCTGTGGGTAGATAGAATGTAATGAGGTGACTGACTAGAGTCTGTTAGCAAACGAACATCATAGTCCTGTTTTTAATGGGAAGGGATAGGTATGTTTATTTTTAAAATTTTATGTATTTGTGTGACTATTCTTTGTAACCAAGTACATATATTATAAGAATTCTCTAGGGGGTGCCTTATCACATTTTCTATCACTATATTATTTTAAAATGTGATGCATATATGATCTTCCTGTCATGTTTACATTGCTATTTGCGAGATTTCCCCTCACAACCTGTCCAGTAATATGTTGCCAGAGGAACAGGAAATTATGAAAATGATCAAAAACACTTGGTGATTGTAAACCCCCAGTGGTTTTGCACAGAGCATCCTCCTCCTCCCTCCCCTCTCCTCCTCCCTCGGCCCTACTCCCTCCTCACTGGCTGTGATTGACAGCAGCAGGAGCCAATGAGAAAGGAGAGAGCTGCTGCTCTCATGTACAGAGCTGGATCGAGATTGGGCTAAGTATTGGGGGGGACGGGTATTGATCCTGTCTCTCTGATCCGCCTCCTCTTCTAATGTTGCTAAAAAAAATAACCTGATACTTACAGAGCCTCGTGGACTGGCTGCACATGCTAAGTTCGGTGTGTATTTCTAGGACGTTTTTTTTTTTGATGATGGGAGAGTGCATGTGATCAGCATTGTGTGGAAAAGTGTAGCGCTAATAATGACACAAATAATGATAATACAATAAAGATTAAATCATGCAACACCACATGTGAATGAATGGTATACAAAAGTCCATAAATGTTTTGAATGAATCGGTGAGTCGGTTTCTTTGAGTAAAACAGATACACAAAATCCAGTGCATAAAGAAGTGAAAAATCCACCACCGCTTATGACAAGGGGCTTACCGGACCGATTGGACCTAGACAGGCATATACCCACTAGGCCAATCAAGCTTTGTTAAAGTTGATATACTGAAGCGGGTACACCATACACGTCATGCGATTCGGTATCAATGAAGGCAAACCTCAGACAGATGATTCAAAAATACTTCCCAGCAAGCAGCAACTCTCAACAGATCACTCAGAGGGCATATCAGTACTCCAACCGATAAGCATGAAAAAGAGAAGGCAAGGCGTACATAGCGTAATTCCGTAATAAAAATCGATATTTATTATAAAGAGAAAAACTCACATTTTGCAATGGTCAATAGAGCTTATAGAAAAAGGGTAGCAGGAACAACAGTAGTCCATCCCGACATGTTTCGTTACAAAAAGAACATCATCTGGGGTCCACCCCAGATGATGTTCTTTTTGTAACGAAACATGTCGGGATGGACTACTGTTGTTCCTGCTACCCTTTTTCTATAAGCTCTATTGACCATTGCAAAATGTGAGTTTTTCTCTTTATAATAAATATCGATTTTTATTACGGAATTACGCTATGTACGCCTTGCCTTCTCTTTTTCATGCTTATCGGTTGGAGTACTGATATGCCCTCTGAGTGATCTGTTGAGAGTTGCTGCTTGCTGGGAAGTATTTTTGAATCATCTGTCTGAGGTTTGCCTTCATTGATACCGAATCGCATGACGTGTATGGTGTACCCGCTTCAGTATATCAACTTTAACAAAGCTTGATTGGCCTAGTGGGTATATGCCTGTCTAGGTCCAATCGGTCCGGTAAGCCCCTTGTCATAAGCGGTGGTGGATTTTTCACTTCTTTATGCACTGGATTTTGTGTATCTGTTTTACTCAAAGAAACCGACTCACCGATTCATTCAAAACATTTATGGACTTTTGTATACCATTCATTCACATGTGGTGTTGCATGATTTAATCTTTATTGTATTATCATTATTTGTGTCATTATTAGCGCTACACTTTTCCACACATTTTCTATTAGCAATTTTTTGATCTCTCTTGCTGTGTTAGCGGCTTTTTGTATTTTAAGATAGCGCAGTATTTTTTCTTTTTCGATTCATGTGATCAGCATTATCCAAAGGATTGGGAGTGAATGAAAACTCCTCCAAGCTTTACTAGGTACTGATACAGGTCGCAAGACTGCTATATGTTGCTAATGAGAAAGGGTATTTATCTGTTTTACATTTACATGTTCTGTGGTAAACCAAAGATAGTGACTATAACAGCCTTTGGAATGCAAAGTAAAAATAAATATTATTAAACCTGTTTTAAATTGGCATACAAATATATATTTCAAATCAAATCCTTTATTTTTTGGTGGAAATAAGTGTTGGCGGATTTCTGCCAGTCACAGGTTGTCATCCCCCTCCCTCCAGCCTGTAACTTGGCATAAGAGGGAGGCGAAGCCTCCATTAATCTACATGTAATATCCCACCTCCATTTTGTTTAGATGGTTAGTGGGCATGGAGAAGGGAAAGAGTGGTCTGTCATTTACTACTGTGTATACGCCAAATGTGTGACTCTGTAGTCACCTGGGCTGCTCAGATTTGATAGGGAGGACATGCTCAACATAAAAACTGAGTTTGCACCACATGTAATGCAGTGTTTATTCATAGTTTATGATGTGGGTTTAATGACGGTTTAAAGGATTAAAAAAAAAAAAAAAAAAAAACATATCATACTTGCCCCCTCTGTGCAGTTGGTTTTGCACAGAGTGGCCGTGATCCTCTTCCGTAGGAGAGCCGCTCTCCCTCAGGGTACTCGTGCGGGCGTCCTGCTGCTGCATCCATTGACACAGACAGCAGGATTTGGCCCAGCCCCCCTGGCTCCCGCATCATTAGATTTAATTGACGGCAATGGGAGCCAATGGCTGCACTGCTATCCATCTATCCAATCAGGACCTGAGAAACTGTCTGGAGCTGGTGTGCTCTTTCCTTCTGCTGGAAAGACTGGGTTCAGGTAAGTAAAACGGAGGCTCTGGGGGGCTGTTGCATCGAATAATGCATTAAGGTGAAGAACCTGGAGAGATTACAACCCCTTTAAGGGAATGGGCCATACTCATATGAACGTATCCATATGCTGGAGCCTAATTTATTTTAGTCTGGACATCTGATTTTGCAGTAACAAAATATTATCACATCATGTGTTGTATATCTATATTGTTTTTTGCACTGTCCCTTCCCTTCAAAAGTAACATTTTAGGGTTCTTGCTCACAGCTGCAAAAAACATCATTTTTATCAGTACAGTGTTTTCCTTGTTTTTACATATCTTAACTTGTTTTTTTCTATGAGTCAGTGTACACCGTGAATAAAGATCGGTGCATTTCAGATCTGTAAACCAAAAATAAAAAGATTTGCATCCATCAGTAATTTAAGCATCCCTTACCACATTCTATCTCAGTAGCGACTCAACCTTTTTTCTCAGTCAGGAGTCCCCTGTACAAGTAATATTAAAGCAAAAAAAATCCCTGCAGAGCATCCTGGGAGCAAAGGGAGGGTACATTTCAGCAGCTGTGGGGGCTGGTATTAAAATGTTTCTTTTTTGCTTTGTCTGCATCGGCAAACAGCCTTTTTAAACAGTGGCACAAGTTGGGAGACGGCAAAGCTGCAATTATGAACCTTTTTTATACTAGTTCCCTGGCTGTGATGCCATTCTCGCATCATCCTTGCTCTCTGAGACGCTGAGCACAAAAATGCATGCAACTCATGTGTTTTGCATATTTTACTGCATGCTTGTTTAATGTTGAATCCAGAGGCAGCCAGGCAAGTAACATTTTCAGCCTGCCAGTAGTGGCAGTCCTACGTATGTTGGCTAACAAATACATTTTGTGAAGACACAACGATGCACAAAAGCATTGCTTGTTTTGTAAATGTCCCAATTCGGAGAGTTGCATTTATCTTTGGAGTACAAGTTGGCCAGCTTGATCCAATTAAGAATGATGTCATACTAAACAGTCTGTGGGGATCCAAAGGCAATAAGCTGTAGAAAACCCCCAAGACAGCAGTAACACATCCATTGCCTACATACTGAAATCTACACATGCCGTTAATAGTGTTTTCTTTCTCGTACATCACGGGACACAGAGCAGCATATTCATTACTATATGGGTTATATGGAGTACCTTCAGGTGTGGACACTGGCAATCTCAAACAGGAAGTCCCCTCCCTATATAACCCCCTCCCATAGAGGAAGTACCTCAGTTTTTTCGCCAGTGTCTTAGGTGTTGGTCACGGAATAGCTTTGCCTCCACATCCTTGGCATTAAGGCGGGCTAACCGGATCTGTCCAAGGAGCCTCAGTGCCAAAGTGGAGAGTACCCGGGCCCCAAACCGTGGGGTTTTGCCTATAATGCTCCTCTCTAGAGGGCTGGACCCTGGGCCCAGGACTTGGAGTTTTCTAAACCAAAAGATCCTGTTTGCCAGGGTGCTGTATAGGTCCAGGACAGCGGTTCCTTCCAGGACCCCAGTGCCTGAAGGTCTACTACGCTACCCACGGAGATGGGAGAAGATTGGACCGTTTTGCAAACGTCCTGCGGCATGGAGCAGGTAAGAGGGGAGCCTGCGGGACTTGGTTCGACAGCAGGCTCTCCAGGGGAGATCTTAAGGGGGTAGCCTGAGTATGCTCTGCATTGGCACCATGGTCACTATGTCTGATGGACAGGATGCCCTGAAATGTTCCCCCCCCCCCCCCATCACTTGATCCCCCTACCTATCTATGTATGTTTGCTAGCTACCTGCTGCTCGCTGGTTGAAGATCTTTTAAAAAAAAAAAAAAAGACAGATCTGTCTCTAGGCTAAAGGGACTCCTTAGGGGCCTGTTTTTAGCCTTACCTAGCCGGGATTCAAATCTGCCGCCTGATGCGTCCTCCAGCCTGCATTCCTGGGCTCCAGAGTGCGTCTCCTCCTGGGCTCTCCTCCCCCAACAGTCATGCGCGCGTGCACGCGCGCATGCATATAGAAAATGTTCGCGCCGTTCGGGAGGGGGGGGGCGGGGAGCGTGACTGCAGTGTAGAGTGGGCGTGCCTTCAATCGCTGTTATACACAGCAGGCGCGTTCTTAGCTCAGTTCAAAGCTGAGCTGGAGAGAGAGAGGACGTAGAGCTGGCAGCACAGTGACTCCCGGTGGCGAGAAGGGGTACTACATGCTGGAGTCAGCTCCAATACTTTTTGTTAAGCCAAAAATCCCCTTGGCAACAGGTTGAATGCTGGCAAACATGTTGGGGGTGGGGCTGTATGTTGTGAATAATATTATAAAGGAAAACATACTGAGCCCCACCGTTTTTGGGCATTAGTGATCCTATTGTCCCCTAAACCTTATTTTTTTGTACTCCTGGCTATAACAGTCTGTTGTTGTAGGCGGAGTCCCTCGGTTTTGTATTATGGCTTCCAAGGGTTCAGGATCAAAACACAAAAAAAAAAAAAAAAGAAAAGGCAAAGACAAAGGGGTTCCTCCTCTGGTTCTGATGATATGCCAATACTTTCCCCACAGGTTATTCCTATAGGGGTCACCTTGGATAAGCCATTAAGGGGGTCTGGTGCTGAGGCTGGCCCAGGTCGGCCCAACCCTGTGTTATCACAGAGGAGATGCTAGCCGTCACCCTAGGGGGGCTAGAGAAAAAAGTTAACAGCTATGATCGCTGGCTCTTTTTCTGGCAAGAAGCGGACTAGATCCCCATCGCCAAAAGGTGTATCCTCGGATGCTGAGATTCTCTCTCCGGAGGAATTAGAATTTCAGGAGGATCGGTTGGACAGAACCTAGAGGAAGGATCTACCACTGAAGAATCGTTTTCAGCCTCCCAGACGGAGAGTCTGTGGGTCCAGTCTTTGACAGACATGGTCCGCTCGGCATTTAATTTGCCATTTCCAGAGCCTCAGGTTCCTGCGGTATCCTCTTTGGGTTCTTTTAAAAGCGCCTTTAAGCAACGCAGCTTTTCCGGTCCATCCTCTGTTAGAGGAATTGGTTTTTCCAGGATTGGGACGACCGGACAGAACTTTTTCTGCCGCCTAAAGCTGACGATAGGGTAGTCTTTATGCACGTCTGCCAGGAAATAGTTGTGCTTGCAGGCACTTTTTCCCCTGACCAATTGCTCTTTAAAAGGGGCCCGGATGGCTCAGTCGGTAGATCATCGGACTTTTGGTCTGAGGGTCCAGGGTTCAAGTCCCGGTTCGGGCACTGCTTTTCAACTACCCGTGAGGTCCTTGAGGCCACATCACCCTGAAAGCGCCCGATCTCGTCTGATCTCGGAGGCTAAGCAGGGTCGGGCCTGGTTAGTGCCTGGATGGGAGACCACCTGGAAGGTTTTCTGTTATTTACCCTATGGAAAAGACATTTTTTTAAGAAAGGGGCGCTCCCAACTGTGGACGCAGCCATCTCATGGGTGAATAAATCATTAACTGGCCTGAGGGGAAACATACAAATGTTTAAGGTCCCGGTCGATAAACGTTTAGAGACACTTTTTCCAGCATCCTTGGCTACAGCCAGCAGTGGCTGCAATTGGAGTTTTGTCAGGCGTTCAAGAACCAGACAAAACAGATGCTTAAAGACATCCCTGCCCAATAGGCAGAGGAGTTATTGGATATTCCCAGAGCTCTGTGCTTTGCGGTAGAGGTTATAAAAAGACTCCATCCAGCAGGCGTCTCGTTTGTTACTATTTTTAGTGCATATGAGAAGGCTCTTATGGTTGAAGAACTGGGCGGCCGAGCCGCATGTAAAAGACTACTGGCAGGTTTGCCCTTCCATGGAAAGATCTGGATAAATACATTCAGACTGTTTCAAGTGGCAAAAGTACCCTTTTACCAGTCAAAAGAAGTTCCGGGGTCCTGCGTTTAAAAGGCAGCTCCCCCCTGTTCCGGGGCCCTCAAATTCCAGGCAGTACGGACCTCCTGCGCGATCAAACTTTTAACAATGGATCGCAAGGACAGGCCTCTGGGGGCAAGGGGCCATGGTATCGATCCCCGATAGAGGGGGTCCGATCATCTGTGGCCACAGGCTACAGATTAGAATTTCTAAAATTTCCTCCACAAGGAAGGCCTCAATGCGGGCGGCATTGGATCATCTGCTTTACCAGGGCATAATGGTAGAGGTACCAGCCCAAGAACAGGGGCTAGGTTTCTATTCCAATCTGTTTGTCATACCAAGGCCCATCGGCGATGTCGGACCAATTTTGGACCTAAAAGGTTTAAATGCTTACCTAAGGGTTCGCTCTTTCCGGATAGAATCCGTTCGGTCAGCAGCCGCTACACTCCAGAAGGATCTGGCTTCTATAGACATAAAGGATGGTTACCTTCATGTACCAATCTTTCAGCCACATCAAATATTTTTGTTTTTACGCTTCGCAGTGATACAGCGTCACTTCCAATTCGTGGCGCCCCCCTTCGGGCTGGCTACGGCCCCCGGGTATTCACGAAGGTCCTAGCTCCAATTCTAGTCAGTCTAAAGGATCCAAGGGATCTCGGTCCTAGCATACCTGGACGACCTCTTAATCATAGATCACTCGCTTCCTTGGTGGAATGCGTAGTAGCCCTCATGGTTCAGTACCTCGAGAGGTTCGGCTGGGTCCTAAACCGGGGAAAGATCAGCATTTCAACCTACAAAGCGGAGATTAGACACAGAACAGAAGATGGGTGTTCCTGCCCCTGGTAAAGGTCGAGGCTATCAAAAGATTGATTCAGTTGGTTCTAAGCAAAAGAGAACCAACTATTCGCCTATGTATGCGATTACTAGGCAAACTAATGGCCATGTTCGAGGCGATACCACGCGCTTCCACACTCGTGTCCTACAGACAGCAATTCTAGCAGCTTGGTTCTGCCCAGTGGTCTGGAAGGCTGGAGAGCGGTCTTGAACGGGTTCACTCGCCAAGGAACTTGGGCAGAGGCGGAGAGGCAGCTGCCCATCAAGGTCTGGGAGATCAGAGCGGCTCGGCTAGCCCTCCTGGCATAGACATCCAGATTACAGGGGTCCTCGGTGAGAAGTCATTCAGACAATGCCACAGCGGTGGCATATATGTGAACCACCAAGGGGGAACCAAGAGTCAAGCCACTCAGAGTGAGAGGAGCTTGGTTTTTCGGTGGGCAGAGGTTTATGTACCCTGCATATCGGCGACATTCATTCCCGGGGTGGACAACCTGCAGGCGTACTTCCTAAGTCGCCAAACCCTGTCGCCGGGGGAGTGGTCTCTGCATCCACAAGTTTTTCAGACAATCTGCCAGAAGTGGGGAGTGCGGTGTGCTGTGAGACCTGGGAGGCGGAGCTCACTGTAGCTCCTGTCGGGCGTGCCAAAGGAAGGGAGGAGCAGCAGCAGCACTTCTTTTAAGAATGTGCCAGAGACTTGCAGCGTGGAGGAGAAATACAAAGGAAAGGTAGTCGCCTAAGCGTAGCTACTGCACAAAGAGAGCACTAGATTTCTGTGTTTCCTCTTATATGGCTGCCTGCTGATATCGGTCTGATATGGTGAATCTGTTTGGAGGTTGGATCGGATTGACATATTCTGACATGCTTTGTGACTCTCACGGGTCAAAGCAATAAGGTGAGAGTCCATCTTGCTTGCGGTGGTGGATTTTCTTTCCTGGTGTTTTCTCTTCACCGTCACTTCTGCTGGATTTATTTGTGTTACCTATTTGGCACTATATGGACTATTTTTGTGGACACATGGACATTTAATTTCACTGGCTTGCATTTTTTCTTTATATATTATGTATTCTTTATATATTGTGTAGTGTTTCTTTCTTTTAGAATTTTGTAATTTTTGCGCTGCACTCTTCTATTTTAATTTGTTTTGAGAAATTTTCTATGAATTTATTCTTAGTGCTGGCTTGCAATTAATCATTTTGGTAATATTCTGTAATTTATTTGTTTATATCCCAGCGCTGAATTTTTCACTTCTGTAGAAGTGGGGAGTGCCAGACGTGGATGTCATGGCATCAGGATTCAACAAGAAGCTAGACAGGTTCATGTCTCGAACGAGGGACCCTATGGCCTGCGGAACCGATGTGTGGGTTTGCCCGTGGCATCAATCATAACTTCTATATGCATTTCCCCCGCTGCAGTTACTACCCCGCCTGTGGCGCAGGATCATAGCACAGGCCGGTTATCCTGGTAGCCCCAGCTTGGTACCGGAGGGCATGGTACTCACTAGTCCTGAAATTGGCAGCGGGAGGCCCTTGGACTCTTCCTCTATGGCCAGACCTACTCTCACAAGGCCCGATCCTCCACCCTGCATTACGGCGTCTAAATTTGACGGCCTGGCGGCTGAATCCCTGATTCTCGGGGGTAGAGGTCTGTCTAGGCAGGTAATCCCTACCCTCATTAAGGCTAGAAAGCCGGCCTCCAGGGTAATTTTGTTACAGGGTTTGGAGGGCCTACGTAGCCTGGTGTGAGGCTAAGAGATGGGTTTCCTGCAAGTATACCATTGATAGAGTATTAAGTTTTCTCCAGCTAGGAGTGGATAAAGGCCTGGCATTAAGCACGATCTAGGGACAGATTTCAGCCTTATCAGTGTGGTTTCAGAGGCCGCTGGCCACCCACTCGCTGGTTAAGATCTTCGTACAGGGAGTCTTGCGTGTTAATCCTCCGGTCAAATCACCACTTTGTCCATGGGACTTAAATCTTGTTCTGTCAACTCTACAGAAACAACCCTTTGAGCCGTTGGCTGAGGTACCTTTAGTTTTACTGACTAGAAAGTCGGTATTTCTGATCACTATAGTTTCGGCCAGGAGAGTATCGGAATTGGCAGCCTTATCTTGTAAGGAACCATATCTCATTTTACATAAGGATAGGGCGGGTTTCCGTCCTCATCCTTCCTTTCTACCAAAGGTTATAGCCAGTTTCCACTTGAACTAGGAGGTGGTACTTCCATCCTTCTTTCCAAAAACCCACCTCTAGAAAGGAGGGGTTGCTGCATACGTTGGATATTGTCAGGGCCATAAAGGCCTATCTTAAAGCTACAGAGAAGGTTCGGAAAACAGATGTGGTGTTCGTTTTACCGGAAGGGCCCAAGATGGGTCAGGCAGCTGCTTGATCCACCATCGCAAGATGGATTAAACAATTAATCGTTCAGGCCTGCGGTTTGAAGAGGTTGCCTCCTCCTTTGTCGGTAAAGGCCCATTCTACCAGGGCCATGGGCACCTCCGGGGCAGCACATCATCAGATCTCTATGGCTCGAATATGCAAGGCAGCAACGTGGTCGTCAGTCCACATGTTTACAAATTTTTTATCAATTGGACGTAAGAAGGAATGCGGATACAGCCTTTGGACAGGCAGTACTACAGGCCGCGATTCAAGCTCCTCAGGATCTGAGGGGGCTCCCTTGATTTAGATTTGAGATTTACATTTCTTGTCTAAGTTGGATTTACTAGTATTTGAGTATACCTCTAAATTAAATCCTTTTTTGGAAGATGTCTCCCTCCCCTCATTAAAGCATTGCTTTCGGACATCCCATATAGTAATGAATATGCTGCTCTGTGTCCCGTGATGTACGAGAAAGAAAGATTTTTTAATACAGCTTACCTGTAAAATCTTTTTCTTGGAGTACATCACGGGACACAGAGCTCCCACCCCTCTTTTGGGGAACGTTTTTGGGAGGCATACTGCTTGCTACAAAACTGAGGTACTTCCTCTATGGGAGGGGGTTATATAGAGAGGGGACTTCCTGTTTGAGATTGCCAGTGTCCACACCTGAAGGTACTCCATATTACCCATATAGTAATGAATATGCTGCTCTGTGTCCCGTGATGTACTCCAAGAAAAAGATTTTACAGGTAAGCTGTATTAAAAAATCTTTTTTTTTCTTCTCAACCAAAAAAGAAAACTATTGTAAATGTTAATGTTCAGATTGATTATTCTGAGTTTGTTCACTGCATGCGTTTTAGCAGTGATCCAGTAATTAGCACAAAAGGCATTCTCTGTGTCTGTCAGTGAAGATTTCTGTTACCCTGAACTCCCATGGATGTTGAGAAGCAAAGCCATTTAGTAGGGATGAGCCGAACACCCCCACGTTCGGTTCGAAGGGACCGACCATTCGCGCAAACATTTTGAACCCCATTGACGTCAATGGGACTCGAAAGTTCGAATTCAAAAGTGCTCATTTTAATGCCCCATATGCAAGTTATTGTCGGAAAACGTCTTTGAGAACCCGGGTCTTGCCCCAGGGAACATGTATCAATGGAAAAAAAGTTTTAAAAACTGTGTTTTTTTCTGGAGCCGCGTTTTTAATGATGCTTAAAGTGAAAACAAAAAATGAAAAATGGCTTTAAATATCGTACCTGCTGGGTGTCTATAGTAGTGGCACGTGTTTAGAACTGTCCCTGCACAAAATTAGATTACTATAAGAAAAAGGTAATTTAAAACTGCTTGAGGCTTTAATGTAATGTCTGGTCCCTGCAATATGGATGAAAATCACTGAGAAAAATAGCATGGGTTTCCCCGCCCCCCTCCCCCCAGGTCATTACAAGCCCCTTTGGCCCTATATACTTTGAACAGCAGTATACAGATGGTGCAAACAAGACAGCGACTGTAGGTTTGTTCTTAAGTAGAATCTGTTTGTAATTTTCAACTGGTACTTCTTTAAAGTGTAGCTTCAGCCATAGAATCTTTTTTTTTTTTTTATAAGCTTTTCTGAAAACATAGAGAAGGGTTGTCACCCCTGTAACATTTGTTTTGCTGTCTGTGTGCATCTGTTCAGAAGATTGCACCTCACTTTCTGTCCCAAAGACAAATGATCTTTTGAAAAAAAAAAAACATTTTTTGTGAAACAAGGATTGTGATAAAGCATCAGTGGACAGGAGACCCCTTTTACATAAGAGAATTTCCCTTCCTAAGGGTAGATTTCCTCTCACTTCCTGTTATCTACTTCCGTTTGCAAGCAGGAGTCGTTTGTAAGTTGGATGTTTGAAAGTAGGGGCCTGCCGTATATACGCTGCAGAAATTTGGGCCCTAGGTGTTGGTGTTGCCACAACACTGCAACCCCTCACAGTTAGTCTTGGTGGGCGCTGGAATGCCCTGCTATGAAATATTAGATCAAGAATTGTAATTACACGCCCCTGTTGAAGAGGGGCAGAAAAATTGGGCCTTAGCCACTGGTGGTGGTGCCCAGAACCAACAATGTTCTTACAAGCTATCAGCAAGATCATTGAGAAGGAGAAGGATATTCAGTCAGCATAACAGGATAGTCACTCAGCCTCAACATAGGCAGTCTCCAAGGGATCTAACATTTCAAAAAAAATATTCACAATATTTACATCAGCATCAGGTGCTTGGTAGCTGGTGGTGATCCAAGCCTGATTCATTTTTATGAAGGTCAGTCGATCAACGGAGTCGGTGGAGAGGCGCAACCTGTGATCGGTCACAAAGCCTCCAGCAGCACTGAATGTGCGTTCTGAAAGAACGCTGGATGCAGGACAAGCCAGTAGCTCAATTGCGTACTGTGCAAACTCTGGCCAGTGATCCATCCTCAAGACCCAGTAAGCCAGAGGATTTTCGTTGGGAAAGGTGTCCAAGTCTGCTCTTGCCCCTAGGTATTTCCGCACCATGTAAAACAGACGCTGGCGATGGTTGCTGGAACCGGTCATACCTTGGGGCTGCGGACTAAAAAATTGTCTGAATGCATCAGTCAGACAGCCACCTTCTCCACCGCTCCTTCTGTGACTCAGCCTCAGCAACACGTTGTACAGGACCAGGATTTGGTAACCCCCCCAGTCTCTGGGAACGCATTGCACAGACCTTTCTGCAAGGCCTCCCGAAGATGTTTCATCTTCTGCTCCCTCTGCGACGGCAAGATAAGGTCCGCAACCTTACCCTTGTAACGTGGATCAAGGAGAGTTGCCAGCCAGTAATGATCCCTCTCCTTAATAGCACGAATACAAGGATCCTTACTCAGGCTTTGCAGGATCAGGGAGGCCATGCGGCATAGGTTTGCTGAGGCATTCATTCTTAAAAGTCTGTGGGTTCCTTGGGACTGTAATTGATCCCTTGAAGACTGCTGCTGATGCTGAGTTAAAAGCTCCACCTCCATGCTGCTAATACAATCCTCCTCCTCCTCCTCCTCGTCCTCCTCCTCCTCATCCTGTGTGCTAGGCAGGCAAGCAGGACCACTGTCTGGATAAAGGGGGCCTTGAGAGGTAAGGAAGTCCTCCTCTTCCTCCCTCTGTTCTGCCTCAAGGGCCCTGTCCATTATTAAACGTAGCGTGTGCTCCAACATGTAAATAAGAGGGACAGTCTCACTGATGCATGCACTGTCACTGCTCAACATCCTCGTGGCCTCCTTAAATGGTGACAGGACAGTGCATGCATCCCTGATCAAGGCCCACTGGCTTGGGGGGGGGGACAAGCTCCCCTGACCCAGTTCTGCTGCCAAATTTGGCGTAGGTACTCATTGATGGCCCTCTGCTGCATGTGCAGCCGCTGCAGCATGGCCAATGTAGAGTTCCATCTGGTGGGTATGTCACAGATTAGGCAGTTCTTGGGCAGGTTGTATTCCATTTGGAGGTCTGTCAGCCGAGCAGTGGCATTATATGATCTTCTGAAATGCACACAGACTTTCCTGGCCTGCTTCAGGACATTCTGTAAGCCTGGGTACCTGCCCAAGAACCGCTGCACCACCAAATTCAGAACATGAGCAAAACGGGGCACATGGGTCAGTTGTCCCTGTCGCAGGGCAGAGAGGAGGTTGGTGCCATTATCGATAACCACCATTCCTGGCTTAAGCTCAACCACCTCTGAGCCTGCCCCTGAAGAGCTGACAGAACCTCTGCCCCAGTGTGGCTCCTGTCTCCCAAGCACACCAGCTCTATCACCGCATGGCATCTCTTTGCCTGCATTCCTGCGTAGCCCCTTGTACGCCTATGGAGCACGGCTAGTTCCGAGAATACATCCGCACAGGAAGAGGCCACAGAGGAAGAAGAAAAGGAGGGGGTGGAGGAGAGAGGTGTGTCCCAACCAGTAGTAGTGTTTTGGAGGCGTGGTGGCGGAACAACCTCAAACACTACTGTACCTTGCCCTGCGTCCTTCCCATCTGCCAGCAGAGTCACCCAATGCGCCGTGAAAGAGAGGTAACGTCCCTGTCCATGCCTGCTGGACCATGAGTCAGCAGTAATATGCACCCTACCACTGACCGCCCTGTCCAGCGAGGCAAGCACACTTGCACTATGCACCAAGTGGGTTTAGTTGCAAAGTAATGAACAAACTTGCAGTATAGAGCAAGTTGGTTTAGGTGCACTGAGCAATACAACACGTGAGAACACTGCAGCTAGCACAATCAACTTCCTGACAGATTAGGAAGAACTAATCTAAATAAACTATACAGTGTATAAATATATGTACAACTCCTGGGATGTATATATATCCTCTACACACTGTAAATTTAACTGACTAGCCTGTCTGCTCTATCTAGCTAGAAAAAGACAATCTCTCTCTCTCTCTCTCTGCCCGGAACACTACACGAGGCCACCCTGCAGGCGGCCTTTTATAGTGTGGGGCATGTGCTAAAGCCCTGAGCCATAATTGGCCAAAGCCACCCTGGATTTGGCCAATTATGGCTCTCCGTTTTTTGCACGCTGTGATTGACCAAGCATGCGGGTCATAGTGCATGCTTGGCCAATCATCGGCACACGCTATGCCGCAGTGAATTATGGGCCGTGGCGCGTCACTCGAATTTGGCGCGAACGACCCGCTTTGTTCGTATTTCGCCGAACGGCCAAACAGACGATGTTCGAATCGAACATGGGCTTGACTCGAACGCGAAGCTCATACCTACTATTTAGTGAAGAGCATTCATCCAAAGCTGCTTGCAAATACCTTAAAATGGTTCTAAGGCTGAAGGTTTTTTTATCTTAATGCATTCTATGCATTAACCACTTGAAGGCGGTGATTGGTTTTCGGGGCCCCGTACGCGGCTAAGCTCCCAAAAAGTCCCACACATGTGGTATCCCCATACTCAGGAGAAGTAGCAGAATGTATTTTGGGGTGCAATTCCACATATAACCATGGCCTGTGTGAGAAATATATCTAGTGACAACGTTTTGTAATTTTTTTATTTTTTTTGGTCATTATTCAATCACTTGGGGCAAAAAAAAATATTCCATGGACTCAACATGCCTCTCAGCAAATAGTTTGGGGTGTCTTCTTTCCAAAATGAGGTCATTTGGGGGGGGGGGGGTTGTGTGCCATCTTGGCATTTTATGGCCTTCAAAACTGTGATAGGTAGTGAGGAGTGAAATAAAAAATGTATGCCCTTAGAAATCTTGAAGGCGGTGCTTGGTTTTCGTGGCCCCGTACGCGGCTAGGCTCCCAGAAAGTCCCACACATGTGGTATCCCCGTACTCAGGAGAAGCAGCAGAATGTATTTTGGGGTGCAATTCCACATATAACCATGGCATGTGTGAGAAATATATAATTTAGTGACAACTTTTTTCCAAAAAAAATCAGTTTGTCATATTCCCACAACTTATGTCAAAATATAAAATATTCCATGGACTCGACATGCCTCTCAGCAAATAGCTTGGAGTGTCCACTTTCCAAAATGTGGTCATTTTGAGGGGGTTTGTGCTATTTTGGCATTTTATGGCCTTCGAAACTGTGATAGGTAGTGAGTGAAATCAAAAATTTGCGCCCTTAGAAATCCTGAAGGCGGTGCTTTGTTTTGGGGCCCCGTACATGGCTAGGCTCCCAAAAAGCCCCAAACATGTGGTATCCCCGTACTCAGAAGAAGCAGCAGAATGTATTTTGGGTGCAATTCCACATATAACCATGGCATGTGTGAGCAATATATCATTTAGTGACAACTTTTTGTAAATTTTTTATTTATTTTTTGTCATTATTCAATCACTTAGGACAAAAAAATAAAAATATTCAATGGACTCAACATGCCTCTCAGCAGTTTCCTTGGGGTGTCTACTTTTCAAAATGGGGTCATTTGGGGGGGTTTTGTACTGCCCTGCCATTTTAGCACCTCAAGAAATGAGATAGACAGTCATAAAATAAAAGCTGTGTAAATTCCAGAAAATGTACCCTAGTTTGTAGACACTATAACTTTCGCGAAAACCGATAAATATAAGCTTGCGATTTTTTTTTTTTTTTTTACTGAAGACATGTGGCTGAATACATTTTGGTCTAAATGTTTGACTAAAATTTAGTATATTCGATATTTTTTACTTTTTGTTATAAGAAAATAATTATTTTTCAAAATTTACGGTCTTTTTCCGTTTATCGCAAAAAATAGAAATCGCAGAGGCAATCAAATACCATCAAAAGGAAGCTCTATTTGTGGGAAGAAAAGGACGCAAGTTTCGATTCAAAACAACATTGCATGACCGCGCAATTACCAGTTAAAGCAGCGCAGTGCCAAATTGTAAAAACACCTTGGGTCTTTTAGCAGCATATTGGTCCGGTCCTTAAGTGGTTAAGATAAAAAAAACATCTGTGTTCAGCAACCCCCCTCAGCCCCCCTAATAATTACCTGAGCCCCATCTCGATCCAGCGATCTTGCACGAGAGTCTCGGCTGTCTCTCCCTTCTCATTGGCTGAGACACAGCAGCCGGCGCCATTGGCTCCCGCTGCTGTCAATCTAAGTCAGTAAGCCAGTGGGAGAGAGGGGGCAAGGCCGAGCCATGGCTCTGTGTCTGAATAGACTTACACAGCAGCGGCTTGGGTGCTGCCATAGCAAGCAGCTTTCTGTGGGGGCACCCATCAGGAGGGAGGGGCCAGGAGCGCTGGAAAGGGACCCAAAAAAAGGAGGATCTGGGCTGTTCTGTACAAAACCACTGCACAAAGCAGGTAAGTATAACATGTTATTTAAAATAAATAAAAAAAAAACATTAATATCACTTCACATTGGCTCTGTCAGACCTCCATTTATGTTCTTTTAGCGGACATTTCTAAAGGCATGTAAATGTGGGTAATGTTTTTTCAGTGGTGACCTTTAAGCTGAACGTTTCCCAGCACTGAGAAGCGGCTAATAATCTGTGTTTACGTAAAATAGAATTCTGTGTGTTTGGGATGTGATTGGAAACGCTAAATGTATATACCTGAAGAAGGGTGGTGGTGTCTGCGCTGTGAATGGTGAGGAAAATGAGATACAGAGATCTCACAGGGATGGGTGGCTGGGCAAGTGGGCGTGGGTGAAGGTGGGTGGGAGCAAAGTCAGAGCAAAACAATAACAAACGTAGGTAATTATACCAGTGCAGGGCATGTATCATATAAATCAAAGTACAACGATGGATGGTGAAAATACGAAAGTGACAGGCATACTCAAAAAACCAAAGGAAAGTCCATATAGCGAAAAAAACAAAAAAGATGTGATATTCACACAGTGCTAACTAAAGCTGCAGATAATAAGTGTTTAAGCCAGAGAAGACATCCCACAGAGAACGCCTCTGGGTAAAAATATATAAAAAAAATATATAAATATATACACAAACAAAGTCTCTCAAGGTGCATTCAAAATATCCAGAAAAATATCCAGAGTTGGGCTTTTTGGCTATCCGTGCAATAGCCGTGAGGTGAGGAGCTAGGGACCACCAGAGGTGTTCACTGCAAACTTCTTTCCTGGCACCACATCTTTTTTCTGGATATTTGGGAAGCACCTTGAGAGACTTTGTTTGCAGCTTTATCTGCAGCTTTAAGTAGCACTGTGTGAATATCACATCTTTTTTGTTTTTTTCGCTATATGGACTTTCCTTTTTTGAGTATGCCTGTCACTTTCGTATTTTCACCATCGTTGTACTTTGATTTATATGATACATGCCCTGCACTGGTATAATTACCTACGTTTGTTATTGTTTTGCTCTGACTTTGCTCCCACCCACCTTCACCCACGCCCATTTGCCCAGCCACCCATCCCTGTGAGATCTCTGTATCTCATTTTCCTCACCATTCACAGCGCAGACACCACCACCCTTCTTTATTTAGCATTTTTCTCTCTGCCTCAGACGTCTCCTGGTGTTTTTTTTTTTTTTTTCAGTAAAAGCGATCTGGGTGGCTATAGAGCCACCTGATCACTTCTTTGGTACTGAGAAGGTGCCAGCCCTATCCCATTGAGCTAGTGTTGGGTGAAAGCAAAGCAATCCTCAAGTGCAACATATTTGTAGGAAATTCAGCAACAATGTTTGGAAGAACTTTCTAAACAATATTTGGTCTAACTGAAGAAATACTTCTTAGTTTGTATCGTCATTAAAAAAAAATGGCGAAATTGATTTCAGGCTATCCATTTTTATTTAATCGTTTTTGCTCTAGGCTTTTATTTCAGAGTACATTGGGACATTAAACTGTATGTTTCAATAAAAAAAGCTATTTTTTTTGGCTGGTGTGTGTGTGTGAATATATATACAGCGCAGCATTGCCCCCCCCTTTTTTTTTTTACTTTTTTTTTTTTTTTTTTTTAAGTATGATATGTTATTTAAAAAAAATAAGAATAAATGAGGGTTTACAATCACTTTAAGTCTAATTCTAGGTTTATTTTGGTTCCATAAGAACTTTAGTAAAATAGAGTTTAGCGCCTTGAACACATTTTGGGAAATTCTAATGGGTAGAGTGCGCATCTAAGTCCATGTACACACGATAAGACCGGTCCGATGAAACTGGTCCGACGGACCGTTTTCATCGGACCACGCTGAAGTTGTCTGATGTTCTGATGTGTGTACACACATCGGGCCAAAAATCTGATCAGACCAGAACGCGGTGACGTAGAACACAACAACGTGCTGAAAAAACGAAGTTCAATGCTTCCAAGCATGCGTCGACTTGATTCTGAGCATGCGCGGGTTTTGGTCCTAAGCTTTTGTGTGCAAACCATCGAATCTGTCCGATGGACAGGTGTCCGCCGGATAGATTTTAAAGCAAGTTTTAAAACTTTGGTCCGACGGACAACGGTCCGA
Organism: Rana kukunoris; assembly: GCA_029574335.1. NCBI lineage: Eukaryota > Metazoa > Chordata > Amphibia > Anura > Ranidae > Rana > Rana kukunoris. The sequence continues at coordinate 215,575,549 of CM056049.1, read as the reverse complement.
TGGGCTGCACACACCATCGAATTGGTCCGATGAAACTGGTCTTAAGATCAGTTTCATCGGACCGGTCTGATCGTGTGTACGCGGCCTAATAGAGAACATAGGCAAGATCACCATTTTGATCATGTATTACCTTGGGGAGATGCAGACTAGAATACTTCAATCACTGAGCAGCAAATTATATAATCTGTGATGTATTTCAGTTATCTTGCAAACCTGGCCTGTTAGTGGGCCCTGAGGACATAGTTGATGACCACTGATTTAAAGGACAAGATGAATAGCAAGGGTAATAAAGGACAGCCCTGTCTAGTTCCATTCTTTATGTGCACCTTTTTGGACAATATGTTGTTAATTTTTAATTTCACTGAGGGGTTTTGGTACAACGCAGAGATCCAAGATGGCATATGTGGGCCTAGCCCCACATGCCTTCACACTGCCATCATAAAGTCCCAAGCAACCAGATCATGATGTCTCGTGTTCTTGCCACATGAATTTTGAGGAGGGCTTTGGTCACATTGTCTTTGGCTTCTCTACCAGGCCAATGAGCTTCGGAAGAATTGGTCCTAATCGTAGAGTGAGGATTTTAACACCCAGGTTTAACAGGGATATGGGACAATAACTGGCACAATCCATGGGATCTTTACCTATTTTTTGGTATCACCGCAATCACTGTAGTTTGGAGATCCCTTCTCTAAGGAAAAAAAAAATCACTTTACATCACCTACAGTGGATATAAAAAGTCTACACATCCCTGTTAAAATGTCAAGTTTCTGATATGTAAAAAAATGAGACCGCTAAAGCATTTCAGAACTTTTTCCACCTTTTTAGGCTGCTTTCACACTAAAAGCCCCAGGGCGTCTGCGTAAAATATGGCGGTGTTTTACCATAATTTTTGTGGCGCCTTTCGGCCGCTAGCGGACAACAAAGGGTTAAACTGACGGGAAAGCGGCATTATATCATCGCTTTGCTAGCTTTTTGACGCTGCTGCCCATTGATTTTTAGTGCTATAGCGCCTGCAAAGCACCTCGGCGTGAAAGGGGTCATAATGTAACCTATAAACTGTACAACTCTGTTGAACAACAAACTGAAATCTTTTTGGTGAAGGGAAGTTAAAAATAAATAAATAAAATAATATGGTTGCATAAGTGTGCACACCCTTAAACTAATACTTTGTGAAAGCACCTTTTGATTTTATTACAGCACTCAGTCTTTTTGGGTACGAGTCTATCAGCATGGTACATCTTGACTACTGTTCTTTGCAAAAACCCTCCAAATCTGTCAGATTGTGAGGGCATCTCCTGTGCACAGCCCTCTTCAGATAACCCCACAGATTTTCAATTATATTTAGGTCTGGGCTCTGGCTGGGCCATTCCAAAACTTTAATCTTCTGGTGAAGCCATTCCTCTGTTGATTTTAGATGTATAGTTTGGGTTGTTGTCATGCTAAAAGTTGAAGTGCCTATTCATGTTCCGCTTTCTAGCAGAAGCTTGAAGGTTTTGTGCCAATATGGAGGCCTAAGTCATTTTGCAATATTTAGCTGGGCTTAGATGTTTTTCTTCATAAGAAAAGTCTTCTGACCCATGGGCCGGCAGGTCTTGGGTTTCCTAGGGTTGTGGCATTGATTATTTATGCTGTTTATGCTGGATTGCACTTTTTGTTGCACCCTGGAATTTTTCTTACTTTTCTTATTACAATGATTCTGTCAAATACTGCATTGCACTATGTATTGAGTTTGTTAACACTCTATAAATATGTAGCAATGCTTTTATTTTGTTGTAACATACCTTTTTCAATAAATATTATTGGATAACAAGAAAAGGCTTCTGACTTGCCAATTTACCCCATAGCCCAGACATATGAAGAATACAGGATATTGTCACATGTACCACACAGCCAGTACTTGACACATATTTCTGCAACCTCTTTTAACCACTTCCCACCCGGCCTATAGCAGAATGACGGCCGGGCAGTGGTTCAGTTATCCTGACTGGGTGTCACATGGGGGCCGCGCATCGCGGCGATTGGTGGTGTGTCAGTCTGACACACTGCTACACCGATCTCGGTAAAGAGCCTCTGACGGAGGCTCTTTACCACGTGACCAGCCGTGTCCAATCACAGCTGATCACAATGTAAACGGGAAGAGCCATTGACCGGCTTTTCCTCGCTCGTGTCTGACAGACACAAGTAGAGCAAATCCGATCAGGTGACCTCCTAACGGGGGGTCTGTGCTGATTGTTTATTAGCACAGCCTCCCCTTGGATCCCCGCCCAGGACCACCAGGATGCCGCCAGAACCACTAGGGATGGCCACCACACTGGACCACCAAGTATGCCACCATAGACCATCAGGGATATGCCAATCAATGCCCAGGCAGCTGTCAGTGCCCATCCACAATGCCTACCAGTGATGCCTATCAGTGCTGCCTATCAGTGCCACCTATCAATGCAAATGATTGCCGCCTATCGGTGTCCATCGTCGGTGCCACATTTTCAGTGAAGGAGAAAACTTAATTATTTTATTATACCGCCAAAAGGAAGCATCTATTTGTGGGAACAAAACAATAACAACTCTGTTTGGGTACAGTGTAGCATGACCGCGCAATTGTTATTTAAACAGCAACAGCACTGAAAATTGGCTTGGGCAGGAAGGGGGTTTAAGTACCTGGTATTGAAGTGGTTAATGTTGCTGTAGGCCTTTTGGCAGCCTCCCTGACCAGTTTTCCTCTCGTCTTCATCAATTTTGGAGGGATGTCCAGTTCTTGGTGATGTCACTGTTGTGCCATGTTTTCTCCACTTGATGACTGTCTTCACTGTTTTCCATGGTATAGCTAATGACTTGAAAATGATTTTGTACCCTCCTGACTGATACCTTTTAACAATGAGTTCCTTCTTATGCTTTGGAAGCTCTCTGCGGACCATGGCTTTTGCTGTAGGATCCGAGTAAGAAAAATGTCAGGAAAGACCTACTAGAACAGCTGAACTTTATTTGGGGTTAATCAGAGGCACTTTAAAAAATGGCAGATGTATACTGACTCATATTTAACATGAGTTTGAATATGATTGCTTAATTCCGAACACAGCTACATCCCCAGTTATAAGAGGGTGTGCACACTTATGCAACCACATTATTTTAGTTTTCTATTTTTACTCCCCCCCTCCCAGTTTTCTTTTAAATTGAGTTGTACAGTTTATAGGTCACATCAAAGGTGGAAAAAGCTCTAAAATGCTTTATCTTTTGTATAGTTTTTTTTTATATCACAAAAACCTGACATTTTAACAGGGGTGTGTAGACTTTTTACATCCATTGTACATCTATGCACATATAGAACTAGTAATATCAACATTTACTGTGCCAATAATTTCTAGCTTGCATTAAAAGATTATATTTGGAGTATATTTGTTCATTTGTGCATATCAAAGACACAGTTGCATAATTCCGTGGCATTTCCCAAGCAAAGAACGTTGGAGATAATTTACAGTTGGCATTTGTCTGACTATTTTTGACAGCATCGGCACACAGAATTTCACTTTTTAATCTGTATTAGCCACTTAAGACCCGGACCAAAATGCAGGTAAATGACCTTGCCCCTTTTTGTGATTCGGCACTGCGTCACTTTAACTGACAATTGCGCGGTCGTGCGACGTGGCTCCCAAACAAAATTTGCGTCCTTTTCTTCCCACAAATAGAGCTTTCTTTTGGTGGTATTTGATCGCCTCTGCAATTTTAATTTTTTGCGCTATATACAAAAATAGAGCGACATTTTTGAAAAAAAAACAATATTTTTTTATTTTTGTTATAAGAACAATCAAATAAACTAAATTTTAGTCAATCATTTAGGCCAAAATTTGTTTAGCCATATGTCTTTAGTAAAAAAAAATCGCAATAAAAAAAAAAATTAGCTACCTAGCGGGAACAGCGACACTAATACAGCGATCAGAAAAATGATCGCTTAGTGACCCTGGCAATAGGGAGTGAAAGGGTTAACTGGGTTAACTAGGGTGGTGATCAAGGGGTTAAAACTTTATTAGGGGGGGGGGGGGTACGGGGGCTACCCTGAACCTAACACGAATTGACTGTCACACTGCCTGTCACACTGACACTAAATACAGTAATCATACATGTATGATTACTGCATTCAGTGACACTGTGACAGGGGGGAGGGGGGGCGATCGCAAGGGGTTAATGTGACTATGTGTAGTGTGTGTCAGTGTATTGTTAGTGCAGACTTACTGTGCGATGTGATCTCTCCTCAGCGGTGGTTGAAAAAAACGCTGAGGGGAGAGATCACATCGCTTCCTCCTTCCTCCTTTACACAGGAGGAGGAAGTGCAGGCGGGGGAGCACGCGGATTGGCTGGGAGCGATCCGGAGGGGGCGGACAAAAATGAATAGCCGCCCCCTCATCCCGGATCGCTCGGCCAGCTACAGGGACCGCCGTATGTACGGGGGGAGGGGGGTCCGATGGGACCCCTGAACCCCCTCAAGGCACCAACGTATATATATACGTTGATGTGCCTGTCGGTGCCATTCTGCTGACGTAAATGTACGTGCGGCGGTCCTTAACCAGTAAAGTGTAGATTTTCCAGTGTTTAGAAAGGTCTCCTTTAAAATGCTACAGATACTGTATTGGGGCCAGATTCACAGCCATTACGCCGGCATTCTAGGAGCTGTCCCCAAAAGTCTAAATCTGCGTATGCGTATCGATGCGCCGCATCCCCAAAACAATATACGCATGAAATCTACTTGTTTTGGACCGACGTAATTTCGATAGACCGGCGTATCCGTGCACGCAAAACTGCTCTAGACACACCATTGATTTGCTATTCAAATATGCAAATGAGGGAGTTACGGGGATCCACAAAAGTAAGTTGGTGCAGTGCAGGCTACGCGCTGTGCGCAACAGCTGCACGTCCTGTCTAAAATTAGTCCATATAAAAGGTGGAATAAAATTAGACAATCCGTCTACATGTCAGCTAAAGCAACACTGTTAGTGAGGAGCTGAGCAGTCACACTTGCTGCACAACAAACTGTATGCCAACATGCCAGTGGCATCCATGCTCATAGCTATACTACTGACTTTAGAGGAGCAAAGGAGGAGGGGGGCACGGAGGAGGGCACGGGAGAGGATTTTTTTTTTCCAAAAGCTTTTTATTTGCTTTTATAAACATTTAAAAAAAATATATACATACATATATACATCAATACATAACATACATACAAATTACAAACACGGTCTCACTATCTTTCAATAGCCCCTTAAAACCTTGATGGATGTAATAATCTAATCTGATACAAGCCCCTCACTCTTCACTTGATATATCACACACGCATAGACATCTTTGGCATGAGTGATTCTGAGGTGTCTCGCATCTTCAGATTCACGCCTCATGCCACCCTGGAATTAACCACAACCCTGCAGGAGGACATCACCAGCCCAACACATGACACCACCCATGACAGCTACATATACAATCCTAGCCCCATCCCCACAGATTTCAAACAGAACATGTATGGGGACAGCTGGCTGGTTGGTGAGTGACATGGGTGGCAGGCATGACCGTCCCCCCCCCCCCCATGATGATGAAATCACAAGGGGCACATGCACTACTAACATCCTCCTGTCTTATCCCTTCAGGGTGACTCTGCATATGCACTGGGACCCCATCTCATGACTCCTATCCGGAACCCCCCATGGTACCCTGTTGTATTCCCCAAAATGTGTATGCCAGATCATTGGTGCATGCTGCACAACTTCGCAGTGAGAAAGGGCCTGGAGATTGACATAAGTGATGACCTGACCCCTGAACCATACAATCCCCCCCCCCCTAACCGAGGCTACCCCATCTTCTGAGGGAAGAGCAGCAAGGAGCCAGCTCACATTAGGCATCTTTGCACGTTAAACACACACATTAATCATGGCACAATGAGAATGCATGCATGCACACCACTGTGGTCCCTAGCACAGACACATCACATCCTCATCACATTGGATTGGCACAAGCCCACCATGCACCACGCCACGGCTTCAATTATGTCGCTGTACATTCATACACCATTCACACGGACCTGGGGATCACTTCTCCACCACAAATGAGTGTGACACCCCTTTTCCGACAGGAATGTCACCCCCACATTCCAAAATCATTCACAAACCGAACCAAAAAAAATAAAAATGCCCAGCATAAAAAAAAATCCCAGCAAAAATATAATTAAAAAAAAAACACAACAAAGAAAACACAGAGAAGACAAAAATCACTCTGCAAAACAATCACCAAATATCTCAAAGACACGTCACAAACAAACAAACGCTAATAAACAACAGAACAAAAGCACCTTGCTGTATAGGGAGAGATACAAAGGGATGTACTTTTGTAAAGGAAGGGCGTTTGTCTCTGTCTATTTAAGCACTCTGCGTAGCTCACCAAGTTGCCCGGGTCCACTTCCAATTTCACTGATTGCGCCGTTCCCGAGTTGTGAGCATGCGCACAGAGGTGCTGACCATGGTCTGCTTAATTTGCGCATGCGCGATCCGGCCGGCCCTTCATTTGCATAGGGTCACGGCTCATTTCAATGAAACACGCCCTTCCCAATTTGAATTACTTCGCCTTACGCCTCGGAATTTACGTTACACCGGCGCAAATTTCTGCGCAAATACTACGAGGATACGGTGATTGCGCCTCTACATTGCGCCTCTACATTGCGCCGGACTAACGTAAAGGAGGTGCGCTACGCCGGTCAAAATATGTGCCAATGTACGTGAATCTGGCCCTTGGTTTTTAAATTTGTGCTCAAGTTTAACAATCACATCACTGTGATTTAGCTTTGTGCGTGGGGTGTAAATATACCAAAAATAATGACTATTGGCTGCAATTGAGGACAGATTTGAAAGATATTTGGCCGATGGATTAAAAAAAATTGTGGATCTTCAATCAAATGTGCGAATATTCACTTTAGTTATCCAATTTTGTCAAAAATCTCTGCAGATGTTTGGGTATTCAGAGTTAACAGAAATTTGCTCGTCACATGATTGGCTAATTGAAGGGAATATTCATACAATTCTTTGGAGGGTATACACTACCCTATACAGTTTTTCTTTTTGGGCAATAAGTGGGGGATTGTGACTTGCGTTTTTGCAACACAAGACACAAGTTTTAGTGAACTGCACCCTCTAGCCATGATCAACTTCTCCTTCAACACATCCGCTGTATCTGACTCCTGCATTGCTTCCTCTCCTAAAATTCCACAATCGGCTGCCTCCCCCTCTCTCTCTCTCTTTTTGACCTCTCTCTTTTGACCTTGGATAAGCTTCCAATCTATCTACTCAATCTGTGTATCTCAATTAGGTTTGTTCTCTTGTCCCTTCACCTAAATAATGTTTAGCTCCCTCCCTGCTCTCTCTCATCGGCCAATGAACAGCCCCTGCTCTGTATTCTCTCCTAGTTGGCTGCAATTAGCTGTCCCTTCCCTCTCTACTTCACTCCTCTACAAGGGCCAGGTCTTGCTTGACCTCTTCTCATCCCTGTCCATGATTGGCTCCCACTGTGCTTGCATACCCCCAGCAACAATCCTCTTTGTCTTGGCCCTCACCTCCTCAGGTCATGCACAGACACCACCTTCCTATTTTACCTGTATGACCCGATTCCTCTCTCTCCTCGCTGTGTCTGTTTTTTTTTTCAGCCCATGCTTTACTTCCTTCCGTTTTTTCTTTTTTTAAAGTTAATCAGTCTGCCACTGCTCCTCTCTCCCCTCCATCTTTTAGTGTGATCAGTTTCTCATGCGTTTTCTTTTTTTTCATTTCTTGTCCCCACTTGGTTGCTATTTTGCCTTCTCTTGCATCCACCCCTGGTCCACAATCAGTTGTTGGTCTTCCTACTTTTCTGTCATCCACAGTTCATGAGCAGCTGCAGCTCGTGTGTGTGTGTGTCTTTCTCCCTCCATGTCTTCACTTCCCTGATTCACTATTGACATATGTTTTTTTTCTGCCCACCATAATAGATGAATCAAGTTGCCAACCTTGACCAAATAATGGGCGTCCGGCTAAAATATTGTACAATTTAGATAGTGGTGCATACCATTGTCTAATGAAATAGTCCGAGGCCAAAGACATTTTACATGACCAGACACGTGTTTGCTAATAAATATGAATGTAAATCCTTGTAAAGGTTTTTTCCTTATTTGAATAAATACTATTTAGTATTCTTCTCTTCTCTCTAGGGAGGACCTAAAGATGCCTCATAGTAAGATAAATGGACAGCCAAAGGGATTATCAAGGCTTGAGTGTCGGCTGGGATCCACGTCAAGCTCACAAAGCACCAACGCAGTGAGTCCTTCCAGGCATTCTAGTGTTAAGAAGGTAACAGGAGTTGGAGGCACTACATATGAAATATCCGTGTAGCACTTGACATGCCTAAAGGTGATGAACTATTAATATACAAAGGCATATTTTCTGACCGTTCCGAAGACTTAAACGAAGGAGAGAATTCTTAAACGGTCAATGGGAGCTTTAAATATGACTGATGAAGGACCTCTGATTATAAAAACAATGGTTATTAAAAAGACTTGTCATATTCGGAGGAAAAAAAGAAAAATTAAGCCATTGTACGTGTGTCTGTCCAACAAACACAGAAGAAATGTTTTAAACTTGTGATGTGAGACGCGTGGGACAACTGTTTTATTTTATTTTTTATTTCAAGTTATTATCGTGTTTTTTTGTTTTTTTTTTTATTTGCAGGGCTTGTTGGTAATGGAGCAGAGTGAAAGAATAACATTCATGAAAGATTTCCTAGGATCTATGAATCAAGACAAAAAAACTGCCCCGAGTGTTCTGTTCATTCTTCACATATTGACCATGGTGAAAATAACTGTGTGTATGAATGCATGTGCTTGAAAATCTGTTATTTCAGGGGATTATGCAGTACAATATACTGTTTTGTTGTGGAAGGATCACTCAAAAAGCAGCAGAATAGTGTGTACTCAATTTTCATCCATTTTGAAGCCTGTTGCGGTAGGGTGTGGGTGGCATCAGTCTTGCTTTCTGGTTTTCTTCACCCTACAGCATCCTGTGCTTGCAGTAACTGTATATCTTTAAGACCTCTATAATAAAAAACAGGTGATAAGAGTGGCAGGCTAACAGAACAAAGTGTTGCATCAGTGCGTGGGACAGAAGGATCATTGTAATGCAGCCACAGGTGAGAATAATAATTACATCACCGTGCTAAACCTCCATTGGTAGTGCTTCCTTTAAATGATTCTAACCACAGGCACCTATTGGCAGTAGCCATTTTGAGGGTAAAGTATTAATACGATGGCATCATGTTACTACTTTCTGCATTCAGAGGCTGACTGCTAAATTATCCCTTAAATACTGCTTTGTCTGTTTTTTGTACAACCTGTCCACCCAAAAAATAAAAGCTTTGGTAAATGATTATTTACAGATAATTTATATGGTTTACCCATGTCATGTATTGCCAGTAACGCGGGTTTCATTTGTATATTTAAGTATTAGAGCAAGAAAATACAACACAAACAATCTGTGAAACTGCAGCATATTTTTTTATCCAGAAGCAGTTTGTAACTTTTACATTTTATTTTATATATGAACTCTTGCAAACATGTTATTTTGTGTGAGTGTGTGTATGTGCATAGTGTGTGTTTTTTTTTATTTTTTTTGCTCCGTTGCCGTGGTACATCAGTGTTATCATACATGCAGATGTTATCCTGCCTTAACCATCGCCTCTGAAACGAGGGGTAAAGCAACGTGGTGCTGTGCGACTCCTAATTTTCGTAGTGGGTTGCTCCTCTACTTGCCAATGTAGTGAATCAAGTTCTTGATAAGTCACAGCAACACTCAAAGATCTTTACCAAATTGCTATTTATCAAGGAGATTTACAAGAACAGTTGTTACTTCCAAGTAACACAGAGGATGAAGAATTTGAAGTGCAAACCGAAGTAAAAATATGCTGAAACACGATTTGGAGTCAAAGTACCTTTTGGAAAGTGAAATCCTCAATTTCCGATCTATAAAAAAAATCCTAATAAACTATTTATGAACTATGGCATTGAGCAGAAATCATATTTGTTATATTTACTCTTCTTTTTAAAAAAAAAAAAATACATTTTAATGTATGCCATGTGTCCCTACCAACATGGATCTTATAAAATATGTTCTTTTTTTAATTTATTTTTATTTTTTTCTAGAAGGTTAGGGCTTCATCGGGGTAATATTACCCTTCCTCGCGCAAATAAATGGAGCTATAGCACATAGCAAGTAAGCATTAATGTCTGTTTTTTTCCTGGCTCAAGTTATCAAATGAAAACTGAGACTTGGTTATTATGCTTTGCTTCAGGTTTTTTTCCCTTCTGTTTTACATGACCTTTTTCCTAATTTATTTTAATGAAGGAATTATTGTGTATTTACTATGTTTGTCTTATCCTAAGGGTGTAACAGATTTTACAATGCAATTGGACTATTAAGGTAGACTAGTAAATAATAATAATAATAAAAAAAAAATGGAAAAGAGTTGTCACAATTTTTGTTGGTAGCTCATATTTTATTTTCAGACTGTTGCAAAAAAAAAATCTTGATTCAGCCTAAATATATGGGCCTTTTTTTTTTTTTTATCACCACCCTGCAGTTTTCAGCAGACTGTATTAAACTGCAAATATGTTGGATAAACAGACAGACACTTTCTAATCAATGTTTTCACCAAGCTTTTTATGCAGATTCTTGAATGGATGGGGTAGGTGTGGAACAGAGAATGGCGCTGCTAAGGAACGACTTGCATATTTAAATAAAGACTATCTGGGGGTCTAAGGGAAGTGCATACATACTACTATTTTTTTTGTGTGAACCCAATTTGGATACAAGTCCCACTGTGGTTTAATTTCTAAGAATCACAGTACCCTTCTCTTATACCAGTATTAGATATTTACGTGTACAAGCCTTAGGAGAATTCTGTACTATAGAGAAAACTAAAAGTCTGCTAATGGTCCTGCAAACTAGTCACATGAGGACTTAGACAGTGGATTGGGTAGTTCAGACCACACAGATAAGGATGATGTGCTTGCTTCTCCCTTAACCAAAGTCTCCCCCCCCCCCCCCCCTCAAATGTAGTATTAAAGACTTTATAATTACAACACACAGTAAGATAAAGTGTCTTGTATTGTAAAAAGCATACCTTTAATTCATTGGAGAATAGATGACTGTATTTATCACGGTATAACGCGCTCCCGCGTATACCGCGCACCCCTAAAGTGACACCCAATCCTGTGGAAAAAGTTATTTTCGTACTTACAGTTTTGGTGTCTTGCGCAGCGTCCATCGGCGGCCTCGTCGGATCCGGCATCCTTCTGCGGCTTCGGTTGTCCTTCTGCGGCTTCGGTTGTCCTTCTGCGGCTTCGGTTGTCCTTCTGCGGCTTCGGTTGTCCTTCTGCGGCTTCGGTTGTCCTTCTGCGGCTTCGGTTGTCCTTCTGCGACTTCGGTTGTCCTTCTGCGGCTTCGGTTGTCCTTCTGGGGCGGGTCCGGTGTCCTCTTCGGCGGGTCCGGTGTCCTCTTTGGCGGGTCCGGCGTCCTTCTGCGGCATCCTTGCGTCCTCCCCGCTCGTTTCCCACGCCGAGTTTTGAATACCGCATATACCGAGCGCAGTACACTCGGGCAGGCTCGGCAACTGTCGCGCTCACGTCCTGTACGTCCAGGACGTGACCGCGGAAGAAGCCGAGACTGGCCGAATATACCCGAGTGTACAGCGCTTGGTATATGTCGGCGCAGTATTCAAAACTCGGCGCGGGAAAGCGGGTATCGGCGTATATCGCGCACCCACGATTTTGCCCTGATTTTCAGGGCAAAAAAGTGCGCGATATACGCCGATAAATACGGTAACTATTGCAGTGCCCAGTTCCCAGTAAATGGCTAGGTTATATATTGGTGTTGATTACAAGTCTCCAATCTGAAGCCGCCTTCAATTTTCTTGCGCCGTTGCTGTGCTATATTACGCATTTCAATAATGTAGCCCATTGCAGTAATAGTGTAATGGGTTGCCATTCTAATTTAATAACAATGCATTGCACCAACGATGGTGTATTGGCACCAGTTACTGCAATGTGCTGCTGTAAAGAGGGGGGGAGCAACTTGGGCCCAAACTTGTTATGATAAAAGTATGAAAAACTTCATTAGTAACTTGTTAAGCTGCAAGTTTCATTATCCCTATATTTACTAAAAGGGTTGGTTCACCATTTACAATTTTTCTCTAATGGTGAACGGACACTTGACCCCCCCCCCCTGCATATATCTCCAGGGTTGCCAAGCTGCGGGGCAACTGGCCCAGTGGTCCAGGGATTTGAAATCCCCACTTTTCTCCATCAGCGCTACTAGGGAAGGACAAGAGCAATTCTGATTGGTCAGTGCCATCACTGTGAGGACGCTGACTAATTAGAATAGATCTGGTCCATGCCGGAAGCACTTCACAGAAGAGCATGAATTGCTGGACTGGCTGTAGGAGCTCAGACATCTTGACAGCCCTGGTAGTAAATACAGTATGTGGTAGGGTGGTGGAGAGAGCGTTCTGTGTTAGTTAACCTTTATATTTTTTCAGTAACACACAAACCCTTGGAGACTCTGACTTGCTTGTTTAGGGCAATGACACTAAGGATGGCTATACATGCATAGATTTTTCTCGACGGACTGCTTGAATACAAAAGCTGTCAGGATGCAGTCATTGTTTGGCCAACATCTTTCCACTTTAGTCCTTCTGTTTTATTTTATTTTTTGTTTATTTTTGAGCCAAGTATGGCCAGCTTAAGTTGTGAAAGATGGTGATTACAGCAATGAGAATTTTAGCTTCAAGCCAGCAGAAGCAGATTTGATATTTCTATGTTGACAGTTTCTCTTTTAAATATAAAAAAAAAAAATTGTATTTCCTGCAATGTATATGCATTCAATATTCCTACTTTTTGTTATTTAAGGCTGAAGTTATTTTTTATTTTTTTTATTTTTTATACAATGCATGAGGGAATGAAGGGTGTCCAATGTCCTGCTGGCTGCTTCTTATTGTAAATCCTCCCTATCACTGATGTCAGATCTTCCTTGGCGCTTCTGGCACTGCATGGGTTAGAAGCTGTTGCAAAAGTCTCTAAACGCCTACCCTCTTAGATAAACAATAGGGTTCCCTCCTCTACTCGGAGAATGTGTTGCATTCTGTAAAATCAGTACAAAGCATTTTCTAAATGGATGAGGGGGAGGTTGGTGTTGGGAAGCTTTCACAGACGCCACTCTTAACCCATGCAGCACCGGAAGTTCAGAGCTTCTACAATAAGCAGTCAGCAAGAAATGTAGGACACTCTTCATTAGAGGCAAGTTATGTCTCTGGTGCAGTATACCAAGGAAAAAACTAAACTTCAGCTTTAAACACTGTATAGAGTCTAGATATCTTTACTTTTCATAGCCTTTGAATAATTTACTGGAGATTTACCTTTCCTATTTGCAATAAGGTCCATGTAAAGTCTAACTATGGATCTATGTTTTAGCATTTCTACCTCTTCCTGCTGCTAGCAACTTTATACACACACCAGACCATTATTACGATGCCTAAACTTCCTGTTTTCATTTCATACCTTCTAGTGAACATAATATCTACACTGGTCTTACACTGACCTGTGCTATAAATATTGGCCACACAACTAAATTTTGACTAGCGGAATAAAGCCAAACTTTTAAAACAATTTGGAAATCTTAGACCGGCCTTACACAGTTCAAATTTCAGCATGTTCAACAGGAACCGGCCAAGATTTAAACCGTTAATGGGCAGGCTCAATGTACCTATATGATCACCTTTGGAACAACCAGCCTGCGGGATTATTTTACAATTATGGCTAGAGGCTGCTTTGGGAGGGAAACAGCCCCTCCGCTGGGGGCAGACATTTGCTCGGCTGGAGGGATTTCCTGTCGACGCTGTCCGTGTTGATGGGGGAATCGTGCAAATTGTTTTTCCTGCAACCCGTGGTTTCAGGAAAGTAATTTGCACCGTGTATAGCCAGCCTTAGTTTGAAGGGTTTATTTGTGAAGCAGCAGTGCAGCAAACACTAGCAACCAATCAGTTTTCATAAGTTATAAAGTGAATTTAGGTTCACTTAAATTGCTTGCCAGAGTCGGTATAATTCTCTCCAGAAGCTCTTTAGACTAGGGATGTCTAATAAACCGATAATAAAGTTCATTTGCTAAAGGCAAATACACTGTGCACTTGCTCCAGAGCTTGGTAAATGAGGTAAAGCTTCACTTTGCAAAGAATACCCAATCACATGCAAGGAAAATAAAAACATGCATTGTTGTTTGTACATGATTGAATGATAGAAATCAGCAGAGTGTCCCCTTGGATCTAGAGCAGCGCACAGTATATTTGCCTTTAGTAAATTGACCTCAATGACTGTAGTTGCTTAAATCAGTCTTGGCCCTGGCCTAATCATGGGTTCCTCACTATTGGTCACTGAGGCTATCCGTCATGAGGATAGACAAGTATGGGTGGATGAAGTGCAACTTCAGAAACTGAATACTTGCATATTAAATGTCCCTGGACAGCAGCCTGATGCAGACAAGACCCAAATGGCATATTAAACAGCCATAAATACATTAAACAGCCATTTCTACATTTGCAGGCAAATTTGAGAAAACTGCATTATATGATGTGTTCCTATTCATACAGCATGCATCATTTTTATATTTTTTTTTTCCTTACCTTGGATATTTCGCAGCAGAAGGTGTCATGCCTGACTGCAAATGTTTTTGATCGATGTCAAAGTGAGTCTATCCTCAGTTTGTCTTCTTTAACATGCATACAGACAGGGTTAAAGAGGACAAACACACAACCCAGCCCCCTCATAAACAAAGAGAACTATGTAGGGTTTCTCCATGCTACAAAGGTCCATAATAGAGCATCTAAAATACATAAGCTATAATTTTTGTATATTTTTGTTAAGTTATGCTATTTGAATAGGGACGTGTTACAAAAATAAAGTAGGTGTTATCCCAATATGACTGCAAACGTGGAAATACATTTTAAAATGTAAGTACTGTATTTATTGGCGTATAACACTCACTTTTTTACCCTGAAAATAGAGGGTAAACTGTGCCTGTGTGTTATACGGAGGGGGCTGTGGAAGTTTTTTTTCCTGAAACTTCCCTTTTAAAGTTAGGGTGCGTGTTATATGCCTTTGCGTGTTATACGCCGATAAATACGGTAATTGTAAAGGCTTTTTATTTTTTTAACAAACATGTCATATTTACCAGCTCTGTCCACAACAGAAGCCACTTACTATGGTGGCACAAGTGTGGGCTTGATCCTGAGCTGTGCTGTGTATGTCTGTTGACACAACCAGTGTGGCTTGACTCTGCTCCCTGCTTTCAGGCTCAGGTAAGTATAAGGGGGAGTTGAGGGTAGAGCTGCACAGAAAAAGATTTTATACCTTTTATTGCAGAGAAAAAAAAAAAAACGGATGCCTTTAAAACCACTTTAAGCCTAGATTCAGACTAGTGCGATACAGAAACCAGCATGTCCTGCATCACTTCTATCCCGCGGACAGTTTACACTGCCCTCTGCGAACCACTGTGGACTGTGGATTCGTACAGGAATCGGATTGCATGGGTGAGAACACCCGTGCGATCTAATTCCAGTGTGGGGAAAAACAAGTCCCTGCACCAAACTGTATGGCTGAATTCTCAATGCTCAGACATCGCATATGAACAGCACCTACAGTGCATATGCGAATCGCATGCGATGTCTGAGATCGCTATAATGTGAACCTAGGCTAATGCAGATTTGCTTTAGGCCCCTTTCACTTGGCGTTCAGTCTGTCTTTTTTTCATCCATCTGTTGGATGAGGAAAAGGACAGCAATTCATTCCTAATGGCAGATGTATGTAAAAAATAGATGATGTTCGTTTACAACAGTTTTTCATCTGTTCAGGTCTGCATTTTTGTTCCATTTAAAAAAAACTGAAGTGGACAAAAAATGGATATAAACTGATAAAAAACTGATGTAAATGGAATCCGTTTTTTTTTCCTTGGCAAGAATGTGTCTGAGCAGATGATGCATGTGTGAAAGTGGCCTAAGGTAAATCGGAAACCATTGCTAATTGGCTAATATTACTGCATTTTAGGCATTTTTCTTTGATCCAAAGGGGAAATTTCTCGCGCTAAAGGTGAATGAATTAATTAATATAAAATCAATTAAGAAAATTAATAAACAAATTACTTAATTAAATAATTAAAGTAAAAAATTAATTATGAATAAATAAATAAATGAACAAAGGAATGAACCCAGGTATCCAGCAGCAACAATAAACATGTGATATACACGAAAAAACAAAGATAAAAAGGAAAAGTTGCGCTCAGAAGGCACAATGTGACATTGTGAGAAAATTATTAAACGTATCAATATAAATGAATAAACAAATGAATAAATAAGTAAATAAATAGATAAACCACATCTAATTGGAAAATAAAGTCCATAAATGGTTATGAGAACAAATGTAATAAGAGTGGCTTACACTACAACCCAATCTTAATTAGTCCATTTGAGCTGGTATCACAAAGGTGTAATTAAAATGGTATAATTAAATGATTGTCCAAATTTCAACAAGAGGCAATAATGATCGTAGATTACAATATCCTGGATGGAATTTACTATCGATCTCACAGAATTCTGCAGACACATCAAAAGGTGAGTAAAGATGTACTCTTACCAGATCCTGGTGTAATTCAGGCATATCAATCCACTGGCATCTGAAGGGGGAGATCTCCTCGACCTCTTACAGTACTTCCACATAGGACTGATAAGTTTCACTGGACCAAAATACTTCCCACTAGTGCAGACTCCCACTCCTTCCTGCTTGCTCCTATCACTCTAGCACACGCTTGAGGTCACTGGCAGGTTTCCCACTGAGCCAAGTGTAACTGTATGTACATACAGTTACACTTGGCTCAGTGGGAAACCTGCCAGTGACCTCAAGCGTGTGCTAGAGTGATAGGAGCAAGCAGGAAGGAGTGGGAGTCTGCACTAGTGGGAAGTATTTTGGTCCAGTGAAACTTATCAGTCCTATGTGGAAGTACTGTAAGCGGTCGAGGAGATCTCCCCCTTCAGATGCCAGTGGATTGATATGCCTGAATTACACCAGGATCTGGTAAGAGTACATCTTTACTCACCTTTTGATGTGTCTGCAGAATTCTGTGAGATCGATAGTAAATTCCATCCAGGATATTGTAATCTACGATCATTATTGCCTCTTGTTGAAATTTGGACAATCATTTAATTATACCATTTTAATTACACCTTTGTGATACCAGCTCAAATGGACTAATTACGATTGGGTTGTAGTGTAAGCCACTCTTATTACATTTGTTCTCATAACCATTTATGGACTTTATTTTCCAATTAGATGTGGTTTATCTATTTATTTACTTATTTATTCATTTGTTTATTCATTTATATTGATACGTTTAATAATTTTCTCACAATGTCACATTGTGCCTTCTGAGCGCAACTTTTCCTTTTTATCTTTATTTTTCTTTGATGTACTACACAATTTGGCCTAACTAATGGGGCCATGAAAAGTGGTCTGCAGTAGCTCATGGCAACCAGTGAAAGAACAACTTTTTTTCTGATGGGAGAAAGGCATTATTTCAGCGTGTTTTAAGAGTCCTTTTATTGAATCTGCTTTAAAGTGAACCTTTCATGCTGATCTTTAATCTTGATTATGCATTGTCTGACATTGCGCTAGTGTGCAACAACCAAGGTCAGAACTACTGACCGATGTTCTTGTCCTAGGTCAACGACTCGCAGAGTAACTTGAACAGCATATCAGGCCTTTAGCATCTTCTAAAAGAAGTCCACAGTGGCATTTTCTACATTTTTCAGGACTGATTAAATCCACATTAACCTGTAGGTATTTTACACCTACACAAGGTACAAGCATTTCATTAGGTTTTCTGGAAAAGTGCAATGTATCCCTTCATTGTTGTGGAGAGTGTATTAATAATGTAGTAATTGTATATAAATGATCACACAGCTCTGTAATGGTGAAAAATGCCACACTTTATACAATACAATCAATATTTATCACTGTCACGCGTTCCTAATATTACTTATGTAAACTGGTTCAAGATGTTGGCTCTTTGCCATTTGCCCTTTTAGGTCTTTTAATCGGCTATTTCCGTTATGTCTGTAAATGTCTACCAAGCATCTGAAAATGTCTGTGTTTGCCTGGTACCCCAAAATATGTAAATTTATATGAAGTAATTTCTGACTGTAACTGTTAAATAAATGCCCCTATTATTTTTGTCTATTTTCTTTATACTGTATGCTCATATTGATACCTGTTTAAAAGAAGAAAAATGAAAACAAATGTGTTTGTAATATTGTCCTTTTATTCGTTTTGTAAATCTCAATTTTTTATTTATTTTTCCAAGTGTAGACGATGCATTTTAAAATATTAGTGACCATGCTTTTAGTTTTTCCAAATTCTCAACTGCCATGTATTACAGATGTGCAAACATTCGGCAGATTTATTAAAAACAGTGACACCCATAGCAAGCAATCCGATGTTTGCTTTTGTCTATATGAAAACATGATTGGTTGTTAAGGGCAACTTTGCCTCTTTCCCCCCTTGTTGCAAGTTGATCTATCTACACTTTTATCTGGTAGCTTGTAAAAGTGGTTAGAATCCATTTAATATAATTGTCTGTAACCAGTTATTTTCATGATCAGATCCTAATTTAAACAATGTCCAGATGGTACAAGATTTAGAGAAAAAGTATTGTATTCAAACGTTACAGTAAATACATATACTTTTCTCCTGTGATTCTTCAAATGGGCCTGTACTGAAATTTTACTAATTATGTTTAACCACTTCCATACCAGGCACTTACGCACCTTCCCGCCCAAGCCAATTTTCAGCTTTCAGCACTGTCGCACTTTGAATGACAATTGCGCGGTCATGCTACACTGTACCTAAACAAAATTGGCGTCCTTTTTTCCCCACAAATAGAGCTTTCTTTTGGTGGTATTTGATCACCTCTGCGGTTTTTATTTTTTGCGCAACAACTAATAAAAGACTGAAAATTTAGAAAAAAAAATACATTTTTATTTTTTTCTGTTAACTTTTTTGTAAATAAGTATGTTTTCTCTTTCAATTATGGGCACTTATATGGCGGCACTGATGGGCACCGATGAGGTAGTACTGATGGGCACCGATGAGGTAGTACTGATGGGCACCGATGAGGTGGCATTGATGGGCACTCATAGGTGGCACTCATGGGCACTCATAGGTGGCACTCATGGGCACTCATAGGTGGCACTCATGGGCACTCATAGGTGGCACTGATGGGCACTCATAGGCGGCACTGATGGGCACTCATGGGCAGCACTGGGAACTCATAGGCGGCACAGAATGGCACTCATGGGTGGCACTTATGGGCGGCACTGATGGGTACTTATGGGTGGCACAGATGGGCACTGATAGGTGGGCACTGGGCATGGATTGGCACGGAGGGGTGGTACTGAAGGACACTGTGGGGTGGCACTGATGTACTTTGAGGGGTGGCACTGATGTATATGTTGCCAGTCAATGCCCATGTGTGGGCACTGACTGGCATGTTTCTTTTTTTTTTACCTGTTTTTTTTTTTATCCTGTATTTTTTTTTTTTTTTTATCCTGTTTTTTTTTTACGTTTTTTTTTTTTTTTGCCCTGCCAGTGTGGGCATCCCTGGTGGTCTAGTGTGGGCATACGAGGGGGGGCTGCGCTGATAAACAATCAGCGTGAACCCCCCCTATCAGGAGAGCCGCCGATCGGCTCTCCTGTACTCGCGTCTGTCAGACGCGAGTGAGGAAGAGCCGTCGGCGGCTCTTCCTGTTTACATCGTGATCAGCCGTGATTGGACACGGCTGATCACGTGGTAGCGAGCCTCCGCCGGAGACTCGTTACTGAGATCGGTGATGCAGGGTGTCAGACTGACACCCCGCATCAGTGATCACTGCGCGCCCCCACGGCATGAAATCGTGCTAGACGTTTGAGAACGTCTAGTCACGATTTCATAACCACTTCCCAGCCGTAAATCTGCTATTGGCCAGGCGGGAAGTGGTTAATCAGCCCTGTCAGAGTAAAAGAATCTTAATCACCTCAGCTCTTGTGCCTATATAGCTCTTCTACACCAGAGATCGTCACATAGGCTTGTTTATTTGGTGATAATGTTAAATAAAAGACTAGCTCAAAAAAATACTGTAGCTGCTGACTTTTAATATAAGTATACTTGCCTGTCGAGGGATCCCGTCATGTCTTCTCCTGAGCTGATTTGTCAATCGTCTTCTGGTGCAGGTGCCAGAATTGTAAGTAAGGGAAACCGGCATTGAAGCAGATTTCCATGTATTCCAATGGCCCTTGTTCACATCAGTGTAGTGCATTCCAGTGCAGGCAACAAAAGTAGAATATGCTGCATTTATTTTCTTTATGGAACACATCTGGAACATGGCAAAATACATACAAAATGCACCGAAACATGCATGTCCTGAATAAAAAAAAGAGGGAAAATTCACTGGCATGCATCAAAAAAAGCACATTTAGCTACTTTCTTAGAATACAGAAATTGTGGCGTGAACTAACCCTTAAAGAGGAAGTAAACCCTGATGGGGTTTAATTCCTCTATCTTTCCCGGCAAAGGTAAAGCATAATGGGTTACTAGAAGCCCGCAATGTCACCATCTTAAACACTGGCAGCAAGCATCCATCTTCACCCCCCTCTTCTTCTGGGGACCGCAAACATCAGTTCTCTGACTGGCCGGAGACGCGTGACGTTGCATGCCTGCGGGAGCTGCTTTTCACAGCATGACCCCCAGCTTGAAACTGCACAGCGTGCCCTTTTAAGACAACGCATGCGCCGTTGAAGTCGTCACTCTGGAAAATTGCAAATATCTAAGACCGTGTAAGTCTCGGAGATATTGCAAGCACCTACAAGGTAAGCCTTAATCTAGGCTTACATGTAGGTGTAACTTGTCCCCTAGGGTTTCCAACCACATTAACCACTTAAGACCCGGACCAAAATGCAGGTAAAGGACCTTGCCCCTTTTTGCGATTCGGCACTGCGTCGCTTTAACTGACAATTGCGCGGTCGTGCGACGTGGCTCCCAAACAAAATTGGTGTCCTTTTTCCCCACAAATAGAGCTTTCTTTTGGTGTTATTTGATCACCTCTGCGGTTTTTATTTTTTGCGCTATAAACAAAAATAGAGCGACAATTTAAAAAAAAATGCAATATTTTTTACTTTTTGCTATAATAAAAATCCCCCAAAAATATATAAAAAAACATTTTTTTTCCTCAGTTTAGGCCGATACGTATTATTCTACGTATTTTTGGTAAAAAGAATCGCAATAAGCGTTTATCGGTTGGTTTTCGCAAAATTTATAGCGTTTACAAAATAAGGAATAGTTTTATTGCATTTTTATTAATTTTTTTTTTTTTTACTACTAATAGCGGCGATCAGCGATTTTTTTCGTGACTGCGACAATATGGCGGACACTTCGGACAATTTTGACACATTTTTGGGACAATTGTCATTTTCACAGTAAAAAATGCATTTAAATTTGCATTGTTTACTGTGGAAATGACAGTTGCAGTTTGGGAGTTAACCACAGGTGGCGCTGTAGGGGATGTGTGCCTATGTGGTTTGTTTACTACTGTAGGGGGGTGTGGCTGTAGGTGTGACGTCATCGATCGCGTCCCCCTATTACAGGGATGACGCGATCGATGCTACAGCCACAGAGAAGCACGGGGAAGCCCGCGACCCACGGCTGGGTACTAAAATCAACGTATATATACGTTGATGTGCCCAGCCGTGCCATTCTGCCGACGTAAATGTGCAGTAGGCGGTCCTTAAGTGGTTAAAAAAAGTGAGCTGAAGCATTTGTTGGTCTCTTCAGACTTTCAACTCTTCCGTGAATGTTGGCTGCCCATGTACTTCCACTTCCTGGGTGCTGTGGTACCTTCCTTGTGTCCTGTAGTGACATAGGGTTTGGGGGAAGGAACCACAGTGCATTGTGGGAATGCAGGCATTCAATACTCACAGAAATTATGAAATAAACCAGGAAGTTAGAAGGCGCAGGCTGCTGGAGACATAAGTATAATGGCTCTTCTCTTGCAGGGTACCTTCCTTTATGAATTTTCTTTTACCATGACAGGGTTGCTTTAACAATATTCCTTGAAAAGATAGGGATCAAAGGGCTAAAATACTTTCTTTCTTGCAGAAAATGCTTCTCTAGTCTTCTTTAATTTCTGGGCTTATGGTTTTTGTTGTGGGGGTGGCCCTTCTCAACTCTGATGCTCCTTATTATATTTAACCTTGGCACCTGGTCTCTGAGTATAGGTCCATTTTAAAGAGTTTGTGTGGATGTAATGTATGGGTTTCCTTGGGTATACCTTCCTTGTTGCTTTCATGTATTCTATAGCCAACACAAGAAATAGCCCAACTGACTTGAGCCATCTTGTGTGGATTGATTTTTCCTACCTTGGTGATTTAATATCTCTGTGACGCAAACAAGCTGTTTCCATTGCAGTGGCCCAAAATAATAATAATTAAAAAAAAGGATCACCAAATTAAAGGAATAAATGTCTGCTTGGTTGATGTGTAGGACATTTCTCATAAACCTGAAACAATTGTGTATTGAATGTACAAATTAACTGCTTAGATATTCTTAAAGCTTATGTTCAGGTTGTCGCAGCTCTTTTTTACAGATGACCATTGCTGTTGCAGCAATTTTTTTTCATTGACAATAACAAATTTAATCAAGCACTGCAAAAATCACAATGCAATGCATATAAAAATAAAATGTAAATTATAGATTTTAGGTCTACATTTGGGGTGTGGGAGATGACCATTTGATAGACTTGTTGCCAGCTGAAATTATCTTGCCATCTACAGTCGACCACCGCCATTAATAAATTTAGCTTCCTGCTGCGGGAAAAAGTGTTGCCCAGTTTTTTTGGGTCCTGGAATTTTTTTTAATGTGAACACTCGCAGCGGTTTCGTATGAGTTGTGTGTAAATAAACAATAAATAAAATAAAAGCATTGCATGAGCTAATTTAACTGTTAAAGCAAAGTATTTTTTTTCTTGTATTAAAGAGGATGCTTGTTTTAGTACCTGTAATTAACCAAATTTAATTATTTCTGCTGTTTTCTGTATTTTATTTTTTAACTTCTCTGTATTTTTAAGTTACTTTAAGATATTTTTGTCCTATTTCATTAAATGTTTTTTTTTAGTTTTTTTGTAAAAGGGAAATTGTTTTGTTCATCCACCTGTTTATGCTTTGTTTAGTATAATTCAGGCCAAGTACAATTGACTGGATACTGTGCATGCTATGATTCTATAATTGACAAAGGGTAGTGCAGGAAGTATGTTCATGGTGCAGCCTGAAAAACTGCCCACACCCAAACAGGACCAAATTGTTACTAGTGTGAGGTCAGTGTTTAGAATGATAATGATTTCTTTAGATCATGTGTTTCCCACTCAAAGTAGTAGGACAATAAGGGCTAGTATGCCAAACTAGATAGTAACTACATGTACATAGCCTTTAACTCCAAAACACTGTGCTTCTGTGTGTGTAAATAGGAGACATTCCATCCGAAACTGAATTTAATCAGGGGTGGATATTAGTTAAAGTAATATCAAAGGCAATGAAGTACCCTGCCCTTCTGCTGAGTGCACCCAAAATAAGCAGGTTGAAATTGGGACACCTAAGCAGACTTGCTACCAAGCTGCTGCTCTGCGTGTCCATTCACCCACAGAGCTGTGGCTCAGCCCCTCCTCCTCTCTCTTCTCATTGGCTCACTGGCTGTGAATAAACAATGGCTCCTGCTGTTGCCTCAGCCATTGAGGGAGAGTTCCAGGGGCATCTGCACAGAAGTCCCCCCCCCCTTTTTATGAATTGAATGCATGAAGGTAAAAGAAAAATCCTGCGCCTTTAGAACCACTTTAACCTCCTGGCTTCCTATGTACATTATTGGTGAGGTTTCACTGCCATATGTGCAGTTTTTATTTTTTTTGCCGACGTACTATGTGGTGTTTTACACAATATTAAATAAAGGATTCAACAGGAAGAGCAGAAGTCCTTTAACCTAGCTGTATCTGGCATTCTAACCTACTACCTGCTCTGCAAAGTGCTCACAACCAGAGTCCCCAACAACTGTGACCAGCATTTGAACATATAAACTACTGTGCTGAGATCTCACAACCATAGCCTCCAACTTTGCAAAGAGAAGCTTCACCTTATTTACTAAACTCTGGAGCAACTGCACAACTGTGCTTGCAAAGAATACCTAATCACGTGCAAGGAAAAATTTTAAAAAATGTTTTTACATGCACGTGATTGGATGATGAAAGCAGGAGACTTTCTGCTCATTTACGATGCTTTGAAACTCTGTTTTGATCGTTTATCACAAAAACACAATTTAGTTTTTTTACGTCAAGTATTTTTTACTATTTTGGCACTTCTCTCCTTCATGTAAAAATCACAATTGTTTTGCTAGATATTTAATCAGAACCCCCAAACATTATATATATATTTTTTTAGCAGACACCCTAGGGAATAAAATTGCGGTCATTGCAACTTTTTTTTACTTGCACAGTATTTGCGCAATAATTTATCAAACGCCTTTTTTTGGGGGGAAAAAAACGGTTTCATGAATTAAAAAATAACAAAACAGTAAATGTAGGCACATTTTTTTGTATAATGTGAAAGATAATGTTACGCCGAGTAAATAGATGCCTAACATGTCACACTTTAAAATTGTGCGCACTCATGGAATGGCGCCAAACTTCGGTACTTAAAGGGGTGGTTCACCCAAAAACCTTTTTTTAACATTGATTGTGGCTCGTTTTGTCAAGGGGAATCGGGTGGGCTTTTATTAGAATCGAAGCGGTACTTACCGTTTTAGAGATGCATCGTCTCCGTCGCTTCCGGGTATGGTCTTCGGGAATGGGCGTTCCTATTTGATTGACAGGCTTTGGACGGTCGGATACCTCGCGTCACGATTTTCCGAAAGTAGCTGAACGACGGTGCGCAGGCGCAGTATAGAGCCGCACCGGCACTCGGCTTCTTTCGGCTACTCGTGACGCGATGTATGCGACCGTCGGAAGCCTGTCAATCAAATAGGAACGCCCAGACCAGAAGACCGTACCCGAAAGCGACGGAGACGATGCATCTCTAAAACGGTAAGTACTGCTTCGATTCTAAAAAAAAAAACACCCGATTCCCCTTGACAAAACGAGCCTCAATCAATGTTAAAAAAAGGTTTTTGGGTTAACCACCCCTTTAAAAATCTCCATAGGTGGCGCTTTTTTTTTTTAAAGGTTACTATTTTCGAGTTACAGAGGAGGGCTAGTGCTAGATTTGTTGCACACGCTCTAACGCACGCAATGATACCGCACATGTGGGGTTTGAACGGCGTTTACATATGTGGGCGGGACTTGCATGCGTGTTCGTTTCTGAGCGCAGGCTACCGGGGACAGGGGCGTTTAAAAAAAAAATGTACATTTTCTTTTTATTTTACTTTTTATTTTTTTTTACATCACTTTTATTCCTATTACAAGTGTAGCGCCTGTGTACTTTCAGTACAGGTTCTATTTCAAATTTAGAAGGGGATGAGAGCGTTAAAGTGCCTTGCGAAAGTATTTGGCCCCCTTGAACTTTGTGACCTTTTGCCACATTTCAGGCTTCAAACATAAAGATATAAAACTGTAATTTTTTTGTGAAGAATCAACAACAAGTAGGACACAATCATGAAGTGGAACAAAATTTATTGGATATTTCAAACTTTTTTTAACAGATAAAAAACTGAAAAATTGAGCGTGCAAAATTATTCAGCCCCCTTAAGTTAATACTTTGTAGCGCCACCTTTTGCTGCGATTACAGCTGTAAGTCGCTTGGGGTATGTCTCTATCAGTTTTGCACATGGAGAGACTGACATTTTTGCCCATTCCTCCTTGCAAAACAGCTCAAGCTCAGTGAGGTTGGATGGAGAGAGTTTGTGAACAGCAGTTATCAGTTCTTTCCACAGATTATCGATCGGATTCAGGTCTGGACTTTGACTTGGCCATTCTAACACCTGGATATGTTTATTTGTGAACCATTCCATTGTAGAATTTGCTTTATGTTTTGGATCATTGTCTTGCTGGAAGACAAATCTCCGTCCCATTCTCAGGTCTTTTGCAGACTCCATCAGGTTTTCTTCCAGAATGGTCCTGTATTTGGCTCCATCCATCATCCCATTAATTTTAACCATCTTCCCTGTCCCCTGCTGAAGAAAAGAAGGCCCAAACCATGATGCTGCCACCACCATGTTTGACAGTGGGGATGGTGTGTTCAGGGTGATGAGCTGTGTTGCTTTTACGCCAAACATAACGTTTTGCATTGTTGCCAAAAAGTTCGATTTTGGTTTCATCTGACCAGAGCACCTTCTTCCACATGTTTGGTGTGTCTCCCAGGTGGCTTGTGGCAAACTTTAAACAACACTTTTTATGAATATCTTTAAGAAATGTCTTTCTTCTTGCCACTCTTCCATAAAGGCCAGATTTGTGCAGTATACGACCGATTGTTGGCCTATGGACAGAGTCTCCCGCCTCAGCTGTAGATCTCTGCAGTTCATCCAGAGTGATCATGGGCCTCTTGGCTGCATCTCTGATCAGTCTTCTCCTTGTATGAGCTGAAAGTTTAGAGGGACGGCCAGGTCTTCGTAGATTTTCAGTGGTCTGATACTCCTTCCATTTCAATATTATCGCTTGCACAGTGCTCCTTGGGATGTTTAAAGCTTGGGAAATCTTTTTGTATCCAAATCCGGCTTTAAACTTCTCCACAACAGTATCTCGGACCTGCCTGGTGTGTTCCTTGTTCTTCATGATGCTCTCTGCGCTTTAAACGGACCTCTGAGACTATCACAGTGCAGGTGCATTTATACGGAGACTTGATTACACACAGGTGGATTCTATAGCTCCAGTCCGACTCAGACGCCAGCAAGGTGGAGGGGGAGTACTGGTTTGGGCTGGTATCATCAAAGATGAGCTTGTGGGGCCTTTTCGGGTTGAGGATGGAGTCAAGCTCAACTCCCAGTCCTACTGCCAGTTTCTGGAAGACACCTTCTTCAAGCAGTGGTACAGGAAGAAGTCTGCATCCTTCAAGAAAAACATGATTTTCATGCAGGACAATGCTCCATCACACGCGTCCAAGTACTCCACAGCGTGGCTGCCAAGAAAGGGTATAAAAGAAGAAAAACTAATGACATGGGCTCCTTGTTCACCTGATCTGAACCCCATTGAGAACCTGTGGTCCATCATCAAATGTGAGATTTACAAGGAGGGAAAACAGTACACCTCTCTGAACAGTGTCTGGGAGGCTGTGGTTGCTGCTGCACGCAATGTTGATGGTGAACAGATCAAAACACTGACAGAATCCATGGATGGCAGGCTTTTGAGTGTCCTTGCAAAGAAAGGTGGCTATATTGGTCACTGATTTGTTTTTGTTTTGTTTTTGAATGTCAGAAATGTATATTTGTGAATGTTGAGATGTTATATTGGTTTCACTGGTAAAAATAAATAATTGAAATGGGTATATATTTGTTTTTTGTTAAGTTGCCTAATAATTATGCACAGTAATAGTCACCTGCACACACAGATATCCCCCTAAAATAACTAAAACTAAAAACAAACGAAAAACTACTTCCAAAAATATTCAGCTTTGATATTAATGAGTTTTTTGGGTTCATTGAGAACATGGTTGTTGTTCAATAATAAAATAAATCCTCAAAAATACAACTTGCCTAATAATTCTGCACTCCCTGTAGTTGACTCTTCTGGAAAGGCTGGGATACCATTTTAAAGTTCATGTAAAGGCAGGCATCCCAATACTTTTGACAATATAGGGCCAGATTCAGATAGATGAGAGTATCTTTCCTCTGGAGTAACGCTTCTCATTTACGTTACTCTGAAGACCCTTTCAGCGCAAGTCCTGTAATTCACATAGCAGTTGCGCGTAAACTTGCGCCAGAGTAACGATAATGCGCTGGCGTAACCCGACGCAAGTGGAACTGGGTGTGATCATATGTAAATGATGGGCGGAGCCCAGCGCAGAGGCTTACGTTCAGCGCATCATCCACGGAGCATGCGCAGTGAGTGCGGCTCCACTCGCCCCCCTTGTGCGCATGCTCACAACTTCCGTCGGCACCACTTCCTGGGAAACGTCAGCGCAATGCGTTCCGCTGGGCGCTTAAAAGCGCTGGCGGAAACGCCATTCCGGCGCAAAAGTAGTTCCATTTCCCCCCACCCCAGGGAAGATACTTTTGCCCTGTAATGGCTGCTCCCGCTACCCCCAAAGAGAGGAGGAACCTAAATTATAATGCCCAGGAGGTCACAGTGATAATATCGGCTATGGAGGCATTTAATGATTTTCTCCATGGGCAAAAAAGCAGGAAGACCAGCCGGGAAAGGAAGCAGGGTATCCTGGCCACCATTGCTGCCAGGGTCAATGTGCTGGGGTACTCCACCCGGAGTGCTTCAGACATTCAAAAAAAAATAAATGACCTGCGGCGCAAGGTGAGGGGCAAGGTGTCCACCATTAGGAGCCATGAGAGGGGCACAGGTGGTGGTCCCCCATGTCCTGTCACCCTGACCGCGGAGGAGGAGGTGGTCGCCCGCTGCCTGGACAGGGAGCAGTTGGAGGGGGTCCCTGGCTATGACTCCGTAGAGGAAGGCTCCAGGACAGGTAAGTGATTTTTACCCCCTTTTTGGTGTGTTGCATGTGGGGGGGGGGGTGGGTACATGTGCCAAGTGTGTGGGACCACCAACATGTGTCTGCTTTGTGTCATCCACAGATGACGGTGCTGGGCCATCTCGTGCCGGCCAGTCCACCCCAACCCCCCAACGGGATGCTGAAGACGAGGCCCTGGGTGCTGGAGACACCGAGGTGGAGGAGGAGAGTACCCACACCACTTCAGCAGAGGTGGTTGTGGAGGAGCCTGTCCCTGAACAGGAGTTTATTTTAATGTTGGAGGAGTCCTCCTCCTCTGCAGGGCCCTCTGTGATCCCCTCCCCCATCCTAGGTAGCCCCTCAAGGGCGACTCCATCCCCACGGGGACAACCTTCCTCTGCCCCCAGGAAGGCCACCCGGAAGACCAGGGGGGTGTGTGATTTGGTCGAGGACCAGGTGCTGTTGGACCACGCCAAACAGACCCAGCAAATGGGGGAGATGGCTGGCCACCTGGACAGGGTCGCAGACAGCCTGGGCTCTCTGTCACAGCTGCCCAGTCGCGTGCAGGGCGTTGTGACCAGCCTGGGGGAGGTGCAGGCTGATATCCGGCACTTGACAGCAGCTGTTCGAGACAACACTGCTGCCATTCGGGAAGAGGGGAGGCAGCGGCAACGTGACCAGCGGCACAATATCACCCGCCAGTTGAGGATGCAGGCCCAAACAAATTTGTATCTGAGCCGTATCGCTGTGGCATTGGAGGGCATGCAGCCAACAGCTCCCAGGAGTGGCCCACCCGGGGATCAGCCTCCTCCTGATGCCCCCCCACCCCCACCACCACCCACTCCCTCCAGGCAGATGAGGAGCCCGAGAGTGCCCCCAAGGAGGAGCCCCCGTCATCCCAGATGAGGGTTTTTTTTATTTTTGGTTGTTATATATTTTTGTTTATACTCAGGACATGAGTTTTTGTTTATTTTTTATTATTATTGTTTATACTCAGGACATGAGTTTTTGTTTATTTTTTATTATTATTGTTTATACTCAGGACATGAGTTTTTGTTTATTTTTTATTATTATTGTTTATACTCAGGACATGAGTTTTTGTTTATTTTTTATTATTATTGTTTATACTCAGGACATGAGTTTTTGTTTATTTTGGGTTCTCAGGTTATGAGATTTTTTTTTTTTTTTTGATACTGCACACGTTGCAGTGTGAATGGTGAGTGAATGTGAGAGGGTGGCACTCCTGAAAGTAAGGGGTGTCACCCTCGGCCGTGGTGGTGAAGTGAACCCCACGGCTGAATGAATGACGTGTGAAAGGTGTGTGAATGGACAGTAACATCATTGGGGCCTTGACGCTGGCGTTGCTGCTCCCAACTCCTACATGCTGGACTTGGGCTAATCCAATGCGATGTGCATATGGTGTGTGTGATCTAGGGACATCAGTGGTGTACACGCGTGCATTGTCTGTGTTATTAATGTTTTGGTTTAGTGTCCAAAGATGCCTACGGCGAGGACCCTCCTGACTGCTCTTCCATCAGCAGACTGGGTGTCCTCTGGCAGGTGGGGACTGTGTGGGTCGGGGGTCAGGTCATCACGTATGTCAATCTGCAGGCCTTTTCTCATAGCAAAGTTGTGCAGAATACAACATGCAGCGATGATCTGACACACGAAGGTAGGGGAATACAATAGGGTCCCCCCAGACTTATCAAGGCAGCGGAAACGGGACTTCAGGAGCCCGAATGTTTGCTCCACCACTCCACGGGTTTTGATGTGGGCTTCATTGTATTTTCTCTCTCCTCTGGTTTGGGGGTTCCGGAAAGGAGTCATTAGATGGGGTCCCAGTGCATATGCAGAGTCACCTGTAAGGTAAAAGACAGGAGAATGTTAGTCATGCATGTGCGACTTCTGTTGTGCATCACGGGAGGGGATAGTCATGCCTGACTCCCTTGTCACTCACCAAGCAGCCAGCTGTCCCCATACATGTTCTGTTCGAATTCTGCTGGGATGGGGCTCTGACGGTATATGAAGCTGTCATGGCTGGACCCGGGGTGTTTGGCACGGACGTGCCATATGAGGCGTTGGGCATCAGCTATCACCTGTACGTTGATGGAATGCCAATGCTTCCGATTGCGGTATATGTGCTCTGTGGCACTGGGGGGCTGTAGGGCCACATGTGTGCAATCAATGGCCCCGATGGTGCGTGGGAATCTGGCAATGTTGTAGAAATCTGTCATTGCCTTCAGCCGCAGGTCCTCAGTGGTGGGTCTGATGAACTGGTTGGACATGCGTCTGAGGATTGCGGGGACAACCTGGTGCACACATCTGCTTATGGAGGACTGTGACATCCCAGCCACCACTCCACTTGTACGCTGGAATGATCCACTGGCAAGGAAATGAAGTGTTGCCAGGACCTTCACCAGTGGCTGCACTGCTTGTGAGCGGTGTGTTGGGCTGGTGATGTCATCCTGCAGGGTTGTGGTTAGTTCAAGTATTACATCAGGGCTGAATCTGAAGAGGCGATACACCTCCTCATCCCCCATGCCAAAGAGGTTCATACGCGTGCGGTATATCCTCTCACGTGCCCGCCTCCTCCGTAGCGAGGGACCCAGTACTAGTCTTAGGACCACGAGTGCCCCTGGCATGTTGGCACACAGAGGTGTTGTCCTTGCAAGTGTTGTT
This sequence comes from Rana kukunoris, assembly GCA_029574335.1. Lineage (NCBI taxonomy): Eukaryota > Metazoa > Chordata > Amphibia > Anura > Ranidae > Rana > Rana kukunoris. The sequence goes on along the minus strand of CM056049.1, from coordinate 215,544,105 downwards.
GTTCAGCTTGCTAGTTTTGTCGCTAACGCTGCTGTAGCTGCTCTCCTGCTGACCTGTGACCGTCTGGAGTAAAGATAAAGCAGCCTTTTGTAGAAATAACTTTGCGCCGGACGGACCAGATACGCGCGGCGCATGTAGCCAGCGTATGGTGCTAATCCGTTCGTGAATTGGGAAAAATACCTCATTTGCATATTTGCAGGGGAAATCAATGGGCGCGACTGATGCGCCCAGCGAAAATAAGCGCTGACAATACTCTGGCGTCGGAACGTTCCGCCGGTCGCAAATGACCCGTTATTGGGCGCATCTAGTTTGGTGGGTACGGGCACATAGAAACGACGGCGCATCATCACAGTTACGCGGCGCATATCCAAATACTCCAGCGCAAGTGTTCGTGAATCTGGCCCATAGTGTATTTCTGGATTAATAGATGATAGCTGAAATGAGCAAATGCTCTGATCTAAGGCCGCGTACACACGTCCAAATAAATCCGATCAAATCGGATATATTGGGATATACTGGGGTATATTGGTTTGATCATGTACACACGATCAAACCAAAACCCCCTGGCAGACAGCGCGGTTATTTGGGCGGGGATGTTGACGCCGCCACGTCACCACACCATGAAGTAAAACACTTCCGCGCATGCGTCGAATCCATTTGACGCATGTGCAGGCAGATATGTCTGCTGGTTAGCGTACTAACGAGCAGACATGTCAGACGGACGGATTCCCAGCATGCTTTAAAATCTGTCTGCTGGAAAAACCCGTCTGTCCGCCCGTACACACGATCGAATTTGTCTGCTGAAACGGTCCGTCGGACCGTTTCCGGCAGATAGATTCGATCATGTGTACGCGGCCTTAAAGGGGTATACAGGTCTGAGAACAACGTGGTTTTGTCAGTGACAAATTAAAAGCCCAACTCCAGACTGTTTACCCCAATCCCAACTCCAACACTTGTTTACCACTTGATTCTTATGGCAGGAATACACGATAAGAATTTCGGCTGAAAATTTCCGGTTTCCGAACGATCAGCCGATAATCTTACCATTGATGACCAGCACGTAATACCCGATATCGATGTTATGAACGAAAAAGTTTGATTGAAAAAATTGACAATTTGTGTCATATCGTTTGACAACGATATTCTATTGGTTTTGAATAAATAAAAATCAATTGTATTGTGTAATATTTGTAACATTTTTATACTTACATTAATATAATCTATATATATATATTTAGATTTACATTAATATAATTCTCTCTCTCGCTATATATATATATATATATATATATACATTTTCATAACAAACAAATTAAATAATTCAAATATAAATATTACAAATTTCCTTTTTTCAACCATAGCCAACAATGGAAAAAGAAAGGGTATTCATTTATTGTCGTTGCCATCAAAGTGCACATTTCAGTATGTTGTGGTCTGCAACTGTAACACCATGTCCATATACATATTTAAACATGTATTTGTTTTAATAAATAATTACACAAAATGAAGACACCATAAATCGTGAATAAAAAAAAAAAATTTTATTGTGTGGATTTTTAGTAGGGTCACCAAAATTACTGAAACTTTTATTTGGTTTAGAAAAAGTACAAAAATATTGAGACACATATATTTATATGTAGTGTGTATTATGCATTGTAATGGAGACACAACAAAATACAAACAACAAAATACAAACAGTGCAAATTTGCTCGATTGGAAGTGCTACAGTGCTTCCTGATTAGTGGGAAATGCTGCCTGACAGCATATAACTTTTTCTTATTTATATATTTTTTTAATATTCACCAGCTGTCTTGAGTAATGACAATCTCAGAATGGCCATGAGATGGACGCTGGCCACCCCTCCACAACTTATCGCTCCAATGATCATGGAGAATCAGAAGACTTGAGATGCTGACTGTCAGGCAGCATCTCTCCACTTGGGAAGGGGGAGAACAGACTTTGTTCGGTGGGCAATTTTACAGTGCAGAGACGCCAGCAGATAGCTGCAGCATCAACAATATAAAAATATTTTCCTGACAGACTCCATGGCAGCCTACGTGTGGGTTAATCCCGCCTCTCATACCTCATAGGACCCTACTCCCATAAAGCTTTGCGTCTCCCCATAGACTGTGTTCCTTTTTTGTCCTCCTCCTAGGACCTATGCTGTTAAAGTGGAATATAGAAGAAATACCTTTTTTTTTTTTAACCAGCCATTGGCAGGCAAGCAGCAACAAGGGCAAACGTCCTAGCTATTAGCTGGAGGCCTCGCTTCATTGAAAAAGCCCGGGTCGTGCAGATTGAGACTCCTAGCTCTCAGTTCCAGGACGGGTCAGCGCAGATTGAACTTTGTGGTAATGTATAAATTTCATCCTTGTCAACTATGGCAGCCGTTTTTCTGTGTTGTTTGTCCCATTAAGATCTGTGCCTTCCTGGTCATGGCCGCTTGAGCGCACCTGCGTTCCAGTTCGGCGCTGTCCCGGCCTTCTGCGCATGCGCTAGTGTCAATCCCAACCGAGGCTTGGGAGTGCATGCGCAGTACGATCGGGTCACCGCGATCGCGCATGCGCGCAAGGTCTGTTTGGGGGAATCATGCCCGTCACGTTGCAAATTGCGGTGTGCGCGGTGACATCATCAGGGGGGCAGTTTTAAATAGCTGTCAAAGACAGCTATCATTGGGACACACATCTTGCTGCATTGTAGCTGGTCTCACTGCCCCATTGCTGGAAGCGTTCTCTCCTACAAAGTATGATGCCATCTCTTTCTTTCTGTTTATTCCAGCCCTGTCTTTTTGTTTCTTGTGCTGTATCCTCATTATGGTATGTTACTTGCAGTGCTTCTCTTGCGATCCTTCCCACTATGGATGTCTCACCGCCCCCCAGAGGCCAACCCTTGCGCTGCAGGTAGGATGGAAATTTTATTTTCCCCTGCCTGGCTGTTTGGGTTTTTATGTTTAGAAGGCTGTTAACACTTTCCTCCCCGTCAGCCCCTCTAGGTCTGAACATAAACCTTCAGCACGTGAAGCTATTGACGAATCCAGGCTACAGCATTGTCATTCTAGATCAAATTCCAGACGCCCCAGGTCATCCTCTAGACACCGTAAAGAGGGCTCTAGATCCTCATCTGGCCGCCATTCCCACCACCATTCCAGCCACTCTAGTAGAAGAGTCTGGGGATGTGGGTCTCGGGTCTCGGAAGGAAGATCCCTCTGTGAACTATGTTATTCCAAGGCGGTAAGGGAGAGAAAAAACGAAGGTCATCAAGTGGAGGCTCTGGTCAGGAGAGTAGTCCAGGAATCCCTTAACAAATCTGATTCCAGATGTGATGTTACTATTCCTGATGACCCAGTTCCAGCGCTTGCACAGGATAATCCTGAAACGCCTGGCCCCTCTTTTCCCCTCCTAGGTGAACTTGGAGAAATCATTACTGATGAATGGGCCGGCACGGACAGAAAAAATTCATTACTTTCAAAGGTAGCAAAGATGTACCCGTTCAAAAGTGAAGATGTTAAGCACTTAGTCAGCTCCCTTGGTTGATGCCGCTGTGAAACACGTCACACTCCCTCTGGAAGATACCGTCTCCTTCAAGGATGGTCTAGATAGGAAGATAGACACAGATCTGAAACGTATATATATCACAGCGGGTATGGCTTGTAAACCGGCTCTAGCCCTAGCTGCCTTGTCTAAGGCAATGGAGTCCTGGACGGATGAAGTGGATTCTACCTTAGCGAACGTCTCCGAAGATGTGCTCAGTAGCACACCAATTCATGAGCTGAGAATGGCGTCCATCTTCCTGGGGGAGGCCTCCCTTGACATTATCCGGTTGATGGCACGGATCATGCTCTCCTCTGTCACAGCTAAACGTGCTCTGTGGTTGCGCCCTTGGGCGGCCGATCCCGCTTCAAAACAGGGGTGGTGTAGGATCCCCTTTCAGGGGTCTTCCCTGTTTGGGAACAAGCTGGACAGCGCCATCACCCGTGCCACTGGGGGTAACTCTGGGTTCCTTCCTCAGGATCGCCGTCCGTTCGGTCAGAGGAGATCCTTCCCTAGGCAAGATCAAGACCGTTCAAGAGATGCGCGCCGTTACAGACCTGGTCGCGAGTTCCGGAAAAACTGGAGGAGAGTCCAGCCCTCTGGACAGAAGCCCCCTAAGGGACCCTCTTCTGCTGGACGTGATGCCCCTAATTCCTTTTGATGTGGGGCCAGCCCAGACGGAAAAAGTAGGCGCTCGGTTACTACAGTTCCGACATGTCTGGGCAGCCTCAATCAAAGATTTTTGGACTGTCAAAACAGTATCTACAGGCCATACCTGGACCTTTATCAGTCCATCCGTTCTCCAGTTTGTACCCACAACAATACCCGGCTCAGAAGAAAAAAGGAAGATTCTTCTGTCATACACAAGCTCTCTCCTAGCTCTGGGCGCTGCTATACATGTTCCATCATCCGAAAGGGGTCAAGGGATGTACTTGCCCCTGTTTATGGTTCTAAAAAAGACAGGCTCTTGGAGACCGGTAATAGACCTGACACATCTAAACACCTTTATCAAAAAGGAAAAATGGATGGAGTCCTTGCTTACTATTCGCCTGACGGTTCAACCAGGCGATTGGCTGATGTCCATAGACCTAAAAGATGCCTACTTCCATGTCCCAGTCGCAGCGGAGTTCCAAAAATACCTTCGATTCTCAGTAGACAATGTCCACCTCCAATTTATGTGTCTCCCGTTCGGGCTCACAACATCGCCCCGAGTTGTCTCAAAAATTCTATTGGCTGTCGTCGCCCTGATCAGAACCAAGGGTATTCGACTTTATCACTACCTCGACGACTTACTGTTACTTCGCAAGACAAGGAACAGCTGTTGACACACCAGAACCAGGTCATTTCCACCCTGACCGAGTTCGGTTGGCTGAAAAACAGAGAAAAGAGTCATCTGCAACCCACACAATCTCTGATTTTTCTGGGAGCCCAATTCAACACAGTTCAACGTTCCATCTCTTTACCCCTGACAAAGATCCCGGTAGTCCGGGACAGAATCCGGCTTGCATTGGAATCTCCCTTTCTAAAAGCCTCGCAATGTCTCAAGATAGTGGGCACTATGGTGTCCACAGTCCCCATGGTGAGATGGGCACAATGGAGGATGCGGCCCTTCCAGAAGGGGTTTCTCCAACAGTGGGATCCGAAGTCTCGGGATCAGTGCATTTGAATAACTTCGTCCATGCGAGAAAGTCTCCTTTGGTGGCTACTAAGGAAAAATCTCAACTGCCATTCATTAGCCCCGATCTCCTGGATCACAATTACATCAGATGCCAGCAACAGAGGCTGGGGGGCTCTGTGCTTGAAGGAATTTGCTCAAGGGAAGTGGACTTTACCATCTCGGAGTGTGAGTTCCAATGCCCTGGAACTCCGTACGGCCTACTGTGCCCTTCAATCCTTTCTTCATCTAGTAAAAGGATCGTCAGTCCTGTTAAGAATGGACAACACGACAGCTGTGTCATACATAAAAAGACAGGGAGCCACCCGCAGTTTGTCCCTACTGAGGGAAGTGGATCCGATCATGTCATGGGCACAAGTACAGCTCTCAGACCTGACAGCTGTGTATCTCCCCGGATCTCAAAATCTCCAAGCAGACTACCTCTTGAGGACGACACTCGACAGCAGCGAATGGTCTCTCCACAGCGAAGTCTTCAGCTGGGTCCTGTCCCTGGGAGTTATGCCGGAAGTGGACCTGTTTGCATCTCCATGCAACTTCAAACTGGAGAAATTCTATACGAGAGGTCGCTGTCCCCAAGCTTTCGGAGTGGATGCTCTAACAGACCAGTGGAATTTTCAGAGAGCCTATGCTTTTCCTCCAGTCCCGGTCATCCTCCGGTTCCTGGCAAGACTCAGGTGGGAGGCGGTCGAAGTGGTGGCGATAGTCCCTTATTGGCCCAACAGACCATGGTTCCCGTTGCTGCTTCATTTGAGCTTCCGGGATCCGGTCCCGCTTCCGAACAGGGCAGATCTCCTGTTACAAGGGGTAACCCCTCATCCATGTCCGTCCCATCTTCATCTGATGGTCTGGTTTTTGAAAGGGAAAGGCTTATTGTGCTAGGCTGTCCAAGTCAAGCCATCTCCACTCTGTTAAGTGTGAGGAGAACAAGCACCAACAAGGTCTACCAGAGAATATGGTCAAAATTTTCAAATTTCACCTCTTCCATGGATGGGTCCCCTAGTAATCCTAGGATTCAGGATGTTCTAGGTTTCCTTCAGACAGGTCTGGATCTATCTTTATCGGTCAGCTCCCTGAGAGTCCAAGTTTCGGCCATTTCGGCCTTCACTGGGTTTTCATGGGCCAAACACACCCTTGTCAAGCAATTTTTCAAAGGTGCCATGAGGCTTAGACCACAGAGGAAACCAAGGTTCTCAAAATGGAACCTTCCCTTGGTTCTGGACTTCCTTTCAGAAACTACGCACTCGGATAACTTATCTATCAAAGATCTTTCCTTAAAAACTGTCTTCCTTGTGGCCATAACATCGGCCAGAAGGGTCTCAGAGATAGGTTTACTAGGATCCAAAGAACCGTTTCTTACTTTTTTCCCTGATCGGGTCGTATTAATTCCCATGCTGGGATCCAATCCAAAGGTAACATCGGTCTTTCACGAAAATCAAGAAATCGTCCTCCCCACTTTTCGATCTCCTGAGAGCTCTAATGTTCATCCTCTAGATGTCGGGGATGTATTAAGACATTAAGACATCTGGAAGCCACAGCATCCTTACGTCAATCTGACCACCTGTTCATTTCCTTCCATGGGAAAAACAAGGGAATGCGTGCTTCCCCTAGAACCATCGCTGCATGGATAGTTCAAGCAATCCAAGGGGCATACAAAGCGGTGACAGCACATTCGACTCGGAGCATCTCCACATCATGGGCAGCCGCCTGGCATGTTTCCCCGGAAATAATCTGTAGGGCGGTCTCCTGGTCGTCATTAAACACATTCATGACGCACTACTGCGTAGAACCGGCCTCTTTGTCGTCGGTTGATTTTGGTTTACATGTTTTATCTGTTGACAATGTCAATTTAACCTTTTTTTCTTTAATCAGCAATTTCCCACCCGGGTGTGTTGGCTAGTTATTTCCCACACGTAGGCTGCCATGGAGTCTGTCAGGAAAAGAGAAAATTTATATCAAATACTTACCGTAATTTTCCTTTCCTGATGGACTCCATGGCAGCAGGAGTTCCCTCCCCTTGCTTGAGTAGGCTATATTACGGAACACAGTCTAGGGGGAGACGCAAAGCTTTATGGGAGTAGGGTCCTATGAGGTATGAGAGGCGGGATTAACCCACACGTAGGCTGCCATGGAGTCCATCAGGAAAAAAAAAATATATTAAAAATTAGAGAATAATCACTAGAACATGTTCAATTTTTTCTTAATCAAAAACTGTAATATAAATCTGTACTAATATGAATTGTTATCCATAAAACATCTGTTTGCAGATATTTCCATAATAAGATTTTGTTATAAAACAGTAGAATACCACACATTGCAAAACACCCAACATAAAACATCATAACGATGAAAACAAAACTAGACAATATTTAACATGTCCACACATTCCTTCAGATTTTGATGCATAGCAGTGAGTAAACTTTGCATGTCTTCAATAAATGCACCAAATTTCTGCAGATGAACACTGAGCTTGGCTGCAATATCACTATCCAGCATATGACCTAATAAAACAAATAATCAAGTTATTAATGGTATATTACATAATATATATTAAAATGAAAAAATATTGATCAACATCTCTACAACGAATATAAGAGTACACCACATTTGATTTGATTTGCTGGGCGTTCATTTCACACAGGTAGAATTCCTAAATACTGATGATGGACCACTAAGGTAATAAAAAAAACATTTGTTTATTATCAGCATTATTATTATTACATCGGTAAACAGATACAGGTTATATGCTTTGCAAATAGCATGTACAAATGTATCTATGTCCAACAAAACATGTATATTTATTCAATAGTATGCGTGTTGCCAGCCCTTCTGATATAAGAATTGTACCTGTGGGAAATGACCGCACTGTCTATAGCTCAGATTCAAAGTTCAATAGCATTAAACATGTTTTTTTTTTGTATAATCAAGTTTATTGCTATTTCAACACACAACACATATAAGACATGTTCAACAGCAGTGATGTAGGCAAGGCCAACTTAGACCACGCATGGTCACATAAGCATCAGAACCCCAAAGGGAACCGTTGAACGTATAAAAACATAAACAAACAAACAATGCATTATCAGCGAGCATCCAGCCCCCAACCAGGGGCCCTCAGCCCGGGAATAGCAGGTCTTAGTGGGCGATGCAATGGCTATCAGTCGTGAGGCCACAGGCAACACATATAGCATTTAGGGCCGTCTGCCGACAGCCTCGCCGTCCGGAGACGGGTCAAGAGACCGTCCCCAGAGGCCTTGAGTCATGGGGGGTCCACAGTCCACGGGCGAGGCCGGAGGGGGGGCACCGTGGCCTCCAGCAAACCGACTCCTGCTCCCGCCCGTAAACCCAGGGCCCCAATTGCGGCAGTCAGGGCCTTCACACAAAACCACCGGTGTCCCCGCATGGGCTGGGGACAGGTTCGTGCGCCCTGAGGTTCTGCATTGCCATGTCGACCCCCAGTCACTCGTTAGAGCCACCGGTCTGCTTCTGTAGTAACAATGTAACATAAAACATGGGATTGGGGGGGAAGAGAGGGAGAGAAGATCAAAGATGAAGGGTAGAAAAAGAAGGAAGAGGTGATAGGTAGACAGAAAGAGTCCAGGTGTACCTGTGATCCAATAGGGAGTTGAGCGGTTCTCCACGCCTATCATTGCACGCCAAGTCCAGGTCAATCATGGGTTTTGATCCATACATATAGCCAGCAACAGGGAAATGATGTTGTCTTCTAGGCGTCCCTTAGCCTGCGGGTCCTAAGGGATGGGTCTGACAGCTCCAGTAAGGCTATGTCTAAACTGGACGGGACAAAGGAAGTGTCTGAGGCATAGTCCGACCAGGGCGTCCAAGTGCTATGGAACTGGTCTCTAGTGTCGTGGCAGGTCGCTCTCCAGTCCTCCGCTTCCCTAACCGCATTCACCCCGCTGATCCACTCCTCCCGAGTAGGAATTCTGGCTGTTTTCCAGTGGAGCGGGAGTAAGCGCCTGGCTGCGTTAAGCAGGTGAGGCAGCACATTTTTCTTATAGTGTCGGAGGGGGATCAGGGGTACATGCAGCAGGAAATGCAGCGGGGAGAGAGGAACCTCAAGCCCAGTCACTATCTTAATTTGGCATCCTATGTCCTCCCAGAAGGGTTTAATTAGGGGACAGTCCCACCAAATGTGTGCAAGTGTTCCCCTGTGTCCGCAGCCGCGCCAGCACAGCGCGGACGCAGAGGGATAGATTTGGGCCAGGTCTGCAGGGACCCTATACCAACGGGATAAAATTTTGAAATTAGTTTCCTGCGTCCTGGAGTCAATAGAGGACGAGTGAGTTAGGTGGTACAGATGAGCCAGTTGTGTGTCAGTAAACATCGTCTCCAAGTCAGTTTCCCATCGTCTGACATAAGCGGGTTTAGGTTGGGGCGATGCTGAGCCAAGGAGTCGGTAGAGTTCTGACACTAGGTGGGGGGTAGGGGCATCGTCGGTGAACAAGCTTTCGAACGGGGTAAGGGACGAGGGGTCTCTAATCATACGGCCATGCTTCTCAAAGAAGTGGTGTATTTGCCTATATTTCCAGAAGTTCATGCGCGAGCCCTGTCGACCTACTGGAAGAGCTTCATAATTTAAGAGTCTACCATTTTTCATGAGTTTTCCACAACTAGCGTTAGCATCATCAACCCAGGACTCGAAAAACGTCATTTTCTCTCCCGGGGGGAACCAGAGGAAACCACCCAGGGGGGCCAGCGGAGACACAGGGGGGGCCAAGTTGAGTTCAGCATTGGCTTTGTCCCAAACCGACAGCACATGGGATGTCAGAGGGGAAGTCGTATCAGACAGCCCCCTGTGTTCCCGCGACAGCCAAGGTGCATAGGACAAGTTCCTACCCGCTAGGCTCTTCTCCAAGGGCACCCAGAGTTTTGAGTGTGTATGGAAACGCCAGTTGAGAATCCTCTGATAAAGCTATTGCGCGGTAGTATTGTTTGATGTCCGGGACCCCTAAGCCCCCTCTACTCTTCGGGCGGCGCAGCACCCTCAGGGCAATTCTAGGTTTACGCGCATTCCAGATGAAAGCGGACATCATGCTGGAGAGACGGTCAAAAAATAATTTGGGCAGGGGTATCGGAAGCATTTGTAGGTAGAATAGTATGCGTGGGAGGACAGTCATTTTTATGATGTTCACCCGACCGAGCCATGTGAAAGCTGAACGAGTCCAGTGCAAAAGGTCGTTTTTAACTGCGGTTAGTAATGGGGTGTAATTTGCAGTGTAAAGGGCGTCAAACCTGTCAGTGAGTTGTATTCCTAGATAACGTAGGGACGACTTGGACCAGGTAAAGGGGAAGGAGGCCTGGAGACCAGCGGCCACACGGGCGGGGAGGCAAATGGGAAGAATCTCCGATTTCGTTAAATTAATTTTAAAGTTGGATAGGGATCCGAAGAGTCTAAGCTCTTTCATCAGGTTGGGCAGCGATATCAATGGTTGTGAGAGGTGGAAGAGGACATCATCGGCATATGCCGAGAGCTTGTGTTCTGTATCTCCAATCCTCAAGCCTGTGATATCCGGATTGTCTCGGACAGTTCGGAGCAGGGGCTCCAGAACTAGGGCGAACAGGAGGGGCGACAGGGGGCAGCCCTGTCGCGTGCCATTCCGGATGGGGAACCTAGGGGAGAGGGTTCCGTTTACTTTGACCTGAGCGCAGGGAGAAGAATATAGGGCCAGGATTGACGCCAGCATTCTCGGGCCTAAGCCGATCGATCGCAGTACCTCCGTCATATATGGCCAGTCTACGCGATCGAAGGCCTTTTCTGCGTCTGTTGAGAGGATAATGTAAGATGGGGGGTTCGGGCTAGTGCGGGCCCAGTGAATGAGTTGGACGGCTCTAAGGGAATTATCCCTGGCTTCCCTACCCACTATGAAGCCTGTCTGGTCTGGGTGCACAATCGAGGGCAGTAAGTGTTTGAGTCTATTTGCTAAGATTTTTGCCAAAAGCTTCACGTCCAAGTTGAGAAGGGAAATGGGGCGATAGCTCTGGGGAGCCGTGGGATCCTTACCCTCTTTAGGGATCACAGTGATGTGAGCTAGCAAGGCTTCTGGGTGGAGTTTCCCGCCGGTCGCAAGAGAGTTAAAATATTTGCACATGGGGGTCGCCAAAAGGGAGAGGAAAGTCTTGTAATATGCCTTAGTAAACCCGTCGGGGCCAGGGCTCTTCCCGTTAGGCAAGGCCTCAACCGTGTCCCTGAGCTCAGTGGCAGTGATCGGTGACTCCATCTCCAGGGATTGGTCAGCTGTGAGGGGGGGTAGGCCAGCTGCCTCAAGGTAGTCACGGATCGCCCGCTGTCTATCCTCTTGCGCGGTAGGAGGGAGGTCAGAATTCAGATTATAGAGGTCGGCATAGTAGTCTCTAAACCCCGCAGCTATCTTAGAGGAGTGGACCATCAGGTCTCCCGAGGGGGAACGCAGTTTATGAATGTGTGAAAGGGCGTGCTGTTTGCGGAGGGCGCGTGCAAGCATCCTCCCGCATTTGTTTCCGTGTTCATAGAACTTGTGGGACATATAACGGAATTGCTTACGGGCCTGGCGGTCTAACAAGCGTAAGAACAGCTCTCGCAACTCTGTTAGTTCCTTTAGTGCCTCAGGGGTCCCGGTCGCCTTGTGTTGCAGCTCAGCCTTCCCCAGGGCGGTGTGCACCCTAAGAAAGTCTGCCCTGCGTTCACGCTTAAGCCTAGCACCTTGGGATATCAGTTCCCCTCGAACCACCGCCTTATGGGCCTCCCAAATCAGGCCGTCCTCCATGCCCCCAACTGAGTTTTCGGCAAAATAATGAGACAACGTGTCCGACACCTCCTTCACCACCGCTGGGTCATCTAATAGATTGTCATTCAACCTCCACGTCCAGGCCCTATGCGTGCCCGACGGTAGGTCGAGAGCAATCGTGACCGGGGGGTGATCCGAAATGGAAATGTTGCCAATGGTTGCAATCCGGAGGAGGTCTAGGGTTGCAAGGTCCACATACAGGTGGTCTATGCGTAAACATGTTTTTTAAATAATTATTTAATTCTCTGTGAGATACTTACGAGTGCTTGACACTGCATCTCTTGATACCTCTTCTGATCCGGTGTCAACTCTGGTATCACTGCATTCTTGACGTTGCACAGATATGAACGGTTCTCATTGGAAATCATGGGGTAGGACTGGTCATGCAACTTTCCAATCCCAAGTCGCAGGACAATTTGCACAAGTGGAACAGAGCCTAACTGACGGCCGCCATTTACATTAAAAACATTTTTTATTGACATTAATCCACCATTAGCCACCAAAATTTAAATTAATAAGCGAGGAGTGGGGGTTCTGACGGACGGACGCCATTTCAGCTATTAAAAAAACAAAATCTACAATAAAACAATATAGGGGGAGGGGAGAGTTCTGTCATCCACTATTATCCACCAGAATTGAAATTAATATGGGGGAGGGAGGGTTCTGACGGCCGCCATTTCAGCCACAATATACAGTTGAAAAAATGTCAATAATCGGGGGGGGGGGGGGGGGGGGGGTTGTGTGCTGTAATTTCAGCCACAATGTACATTTAAAAAAAAAATCAATAATGGGGGGGTGCTACCTGATTCATTACAAAAAAAATTCAATAAGCCCCAATGTGCATTTAAAAATGGGTGGATGATGGCCACCATTTTAGCCGCAATTTGCTAAAACTAAGGATTTTTCAGATTTACGGAAGCCATTTTTAGCAGCACTGTACATTAGCACAAACTTTCACCAGAAAATGTACTGGGGAAAACAAAATACTGGGGGCCCGGGGGGGGGGGGCACATTTCATCTAATAACCGGGTGGGACACTTTTCACCAAGCACTATACATATATAAAAAAAGATAAAGATGGTCATCATTATATTTTTTTCATTATATTTTTTATATGTATTGCCCCGCAATGTACGGCCGCGCGGTATTCATTGGCAAACAATTTTAAATAAGCGGGGGGGGGGGGGCGGTCGACGGCCACAATATACGGCCGCGGTAATCAATAGAGAACGATTTTAAATAAGCGGGGGGGGGGGTGACGGCCGCAATGCACTGCCGCGATATTCACTGACAAAAAGTTTTTAAATAAGAGTAATGTAAGGCCGCGGTATTCACTGCAAAACTGATCTTTTTATTAACTGAAAATAACTGGGGGATTCACATTACATCGAATAACCGGGGGGGGGGGGGGGGGGCACGCTTTTACCGATGATACATATTAAATATAAAAAATAATGATAGGCAAGGCACCTCTACCTGTTGCTGTTCCTCTCAGGCGCGTTCTACTAAGCTGCAGGTCTGAGGTCACTTCCTGTGCTTGCTTGGTCTGTGAAAGAAAGGAACGCCCACTGGGGCGGGGAAATTGTTTTACACACTGAGTGCACTCAATGCACCCGCCCGGCCATAATACAAGCCAAGCCATCACACGAAATCAGTGGCGGCACGGTCTGCGCCACAAAGGCATATTTTAGCTTTCAATGTAGCGCCTCATCTTGTTATTGCACATACGTGGCGCTATCCAATACCGCACTGTGCCCGGCACCGGGACACAGTGCACATAAGGACTTTTTAAAAAAAAAAATGTTTCTTAAAGGGACATGTTTAAAAAAAAAAAAACGTTAGAGCCTGTGCTTGAGTTGTTGAACTACCAGGCATCTGTTGATCAGACTGAAGAACTACTGTATTTTCCTCGTAGTTTGGATCTACTGTAGACTCCTCTTTTTCATGAAGATTGCTCGCTTCTTGGCCTTTTTACCTTGGAAATAAATAAATATATATTATAAATCTGAAATTAATATTTCTTAATATTAGTATAGCATTAGAAATTAGTGCATGGTGTATAATACAAAAGCATGTATTTGTTATTATTACTTACTTTTTATGATTATCTTGTGGATTACATCAAGTTGTTGATGCTCCCTGTGTTTAAGATCTGACCACCTCTTTCGTACTTGATCTGTGGAACGTTCAATTCCATGCTTTTGTGAGATAACTGCAATGACCTTTTCCAGTATCTTGTCCTTTCTATAGTTTGGCCTATCATAGTTTTCCAATTTGCCATCATAATCCATCTTCTCAAAGATGCGCACAAGGTCGATCATTTCTTCTCTTTTCATAGGTGTGGCTTTCATTTCCTTCATATTAGCCTTTGTTTTTTTCTTGGCTGTTGCTCTCTCTATCCCCCATGCTGTGGCTTATCATGCAGAGCAGCGGCGTAACTAATGTGTCGCAGTTCTCGGCCGTGGCGTCTACGCAGGACGGCACTGCTGAAAAAAGAGGTGGAGGCACGCATGTGCACTAGACAGTAAACTCAATTTTATTGTACGGCCTGCTGGAAAAAGTTTGTTCCCGCGCGCAGAAATTTCTTTGTAACGATTATTCTCACGAGGGGTAGGGCGTACTGTAGAAACAACTCTTTCACGTGGACAGAAAAGTTTAAAGATTATTCTCACGAGGATCCTGTGCATCCGGATAATAATTGGATTTTAATCACAGGTGGACTGGGGAACAATAGCTGGTGAGATATTAGGAAAATTCGAGTGAATGGTTTGAACTTTGCTAAAATAGTTGTAAAAGATTTGATTGAGTGATGACAGATAAATTTACTTCAGCAGTTTACAGTGCCTTGCGAAAGTATTCGGCCACTTGAACTTTGCAAACTTTTGCCACATTTTAAGCTTCAAACATAAAGGTATAAAACTGCAATTTTTTGTGAAGAATCAACAACAAGTGGGACACAATCATGAAGTGGAACGAAATGTATTGGATATTTCAAACGTTTTTAACAAATAAAAAACTGAAAAATCGGGCGTGCAAAATTGTTCCACAGAGCGACTCGTGCGTGCTGCAGCTGACACTCACTATCTCCTGCTCGCACAGTCTGGCCAGCATGTGCAATGTGGAGTTCCACCTTGTGGGCACGTCACATATGAGGCGGTGAGCGGGAAGTCTGAAGTTACGCTGCAGCGCTGACAGGCGAGCAGCAGCAGGGTGAGAACGCTGACAGTGCGCACAGATGGCCCGCACCTTCTGCAGCAGCTGTGGCATATCGGGGTAAGTTTTAAGGAACCTCTGCACCACCAAATAAAGCACATGCGCCAGGCAAGGGATGTGCGTCAAACCGGCTAGGCTCGGAGCTGCTACGAGATTTCGCCCATTATCGCAGGCCCGGCTTGAGGCTCACTGCCGCCAACCACTCATCGGTCTGTTTTTCCATGTCCCACAACTCCTGCGTGGTGTGGGGTTTTTCCCCCAAACAGGAAAGTTTTAAAACTGCCTGCTGTCGTTTACCCATGGCTGTGCTGAAGTTGGTGGTGAATGTGATACGCTGACCGGATGTGGAGGTGGTAGAGGATGAGGAAGCAGAGTAGGGGGAGTTGGCAACAGGAGGCAAACTGAAGCGCCCTGCAATCCTCGGTGGTGGAAGGACATGTGCCAAACTGCTATCCGCCTCTGGCCCAGCCGCCACTGCATTTACCCAGTGTGCTGTTGGGGAGATATAATGTCCCTGACCGTGCTTACTGGTCCACGTATCTGTAGTTGGGTGGACCTTGCCACAGATGGAGTTGCGTAGTGCACGCCTGATTTTGTTCCCCACTTGGTTGTGCAGGGAAGGAATGGCTCGCCTGGAAAAGTAGTGGCGGCTGGGCACGACATACTGTGGGACAGCCAATGCCATCAGGCTTTTAAAACTCTGCAGCTCCACCAGACGGAATTACAGCATTTCAAAGGCCAGGAATTTTGAAATGCTGGCATTCAGGGCCAGGGATTGCGGGTGGGTAGGGGGGTACTTCCTGTTCCGCTCTAGTGTTTGGGAGATAGAGAACTAAATGCTTCCATGGGACATTGTGGAGATGGTTGGTGACCCAGGTGGTAGTGTTGCTGGCAGATCCTGTTTGCGGGGTGGCACGTGCCACTGTCACTACAGAGGTGGGTGAAGAGGCCGAGACTGAAGCAGAAGAGGAAGCAGGAGGAGCCTTGGTTTTTGAGGTGTCTACTCCACTGCAGCTCGTGCTTTGCACTTAGATGCCTGGTCATGCAGGTTGTGCTCAGGTTGAGAATGTTTGTTTATGCCTCGCTTCTGGCTCTGATTGCACAGTGTGCAAACAACTCGTGTCTTGTCGTCAGCACATTGTGTGAAGAACTGCCACGCTAGGAAACTCCTTGGGCCTGGCTTTGGTGTGCTTGGTCCCTTGCTGCATTGGGCAGTAGCAGGCATACTGTCTAGGGGACGGACGCTCTGCTTTTGCACCCTGCTCCCTCTTCTGCAGTGCTGGTGGCTATGTGCGACCACCGCCTCTTCCTCCAAACTACACAGGTCACCTGCGTGACGTTAATTCCATGTGGGGTTGAGGACCTCATCGTCGTCCACATCTTCCACCCAGTCTTTACCCCTACCCTCCTTGTCAGTCTGCACAATTGCGAAAGCAGCAGCAGTTGGCAACGGTTTCTTCATCATCCGACGTGCTGCTATGGTCCTCCCATGTACTCACCTTGAAACATAAGTGGTTGGGCATCGGTGCACTCAATCTCTTCCACTTCTGGGGCAGGGCTAGGTGGATGGCCCTGGGAAACCCTGCTAACAGTTATCAAAAAGCAGAAGAGACTGCTGCATGATTTGGGGCTCAGACTGCTTGGCTGATTTGCAAGGGGGCGAGGTGAAAGACGGATGGACATTGGCTGCAGGTGCCAACTCCGATCTTTCAGCACAAGACTGGTTGGGAGACAATGCGAAGGAACTGGAGGCACTGTCAGCAACCCAATCTACTGTCGCCTGTACTGCTCCTGGCCTCAACAATTGTAAAACCGGATTAAGCCCGACCAAATACTGCTGCATTTTAAAAAGCAAGGAAGTTTGGGACTTTGAATGAGGATTCGGACAAGGTGGGATATTGTAAAGGAAAAATTAGTTTTATGGCATGAAACGGTTAAGTGGTGGCTCACTAGAAACATGGAGCTGTACATGGACCAACATAGCTAAGATGAATATTTAAAGGTACATATTGATGTCAACTTGGGATAATACACATGACATATGTGCTTAACATTGAAAACATGATGGCATATCAAGGCATACAATACTAAAACAAACAAAATTTGATATACAACATAGTGTGAAGAACAGTGAGACAGTCTTCCCATGAGTACATAAGTTATGAGCACACACATTCCTTTTAAAGTGGCACAGCAGTGCAGTAAAAACATGAGGTAGACAATTGTAGTTCATTATTGCTGGTGAGTCAGATATGGAATGGGTTTGATCTATAGATTGCCCGACGCGTTTCGTGCTGATAGCACTCATCGGGGCTGATGCTTCCAAATCTGGAAGATGAGATTATATATTAGTCTACAATAACACTAAACATGGGGTTTGAAAAAAACATACATGCAATCCTACACTTACATACCAAAAATATGTTGTGTGTAGTGGAGTGAAATAAGTGCTGAACCACTGGCCAACTAGGGGTGTCATTCCGGGAGCTGATGAGGGGGTGGGTATGGCCAAAGGCAGCTGAGAGCATAGGGTTAAGATGTGGCCAGTGGCAGCACAAGGTAAATTGAGCCAGATTGGTGGTTATGGGGAGGAATGCCCCAGGATACTGCTAGAAGATAATAATAATTATTAAAATAAAGTAAAATAAAATCTGAGCAAAAAAGCACAAGCTAGATTGAAGTCTAATGGCAAAAAAATGGCAAGAAATACGGCAAAAAAAAATATTTAATAACTGGGTGTTAAGGTGGCCAAGGAGAGGGGGCCATAGGTGGGTTATAGCAAGGTCGTTCGAAGAATGGAAAGGACTGTGTGTGGACAGCCTTTGTTATAATCCCTATATCCCTGTGCACAGCTGTGTAATGGCGCACCACCAACGCGCACGCAGGCCCGTGCGTGAGCAGGAGGGGTCTCGATTGGGGAGGAAGAAGTAAACTCCGCCCACGAAGGAGACTGATCCCCATGGGCTGCAGGCGGCTGGAATGGATGGTATCGCGCGACCGGCGTCATGACGTCACAAGTGGCGTCTGGCGCGGGTCCCGTGGGCGTGGCGTCGATGCACTGTGAGCACCGCCCGATGCACCATGGATCCACCCCACCTGTACAGCGGGGGGAGGGGCAAAGGGAGGACGTGCAGAGCGCATCGCAGCTACCCGGGTCATTGACAACAGAAAAAGGCAGTGGATGACCAACACAATAAACAAACCCCATTGGAATGAGAAAAACCGCATTTGTGCCATTATCTCAAGGACAGGAAAACCAAGTCTCAATTGAGAACAAGTCCCCCATAGTGGTCCATGGCCACAGAGGGGGAACTAAAATACCCACATAGGTGGCAGGGGAACACTGCTACCTAAGCCTAAGTCAGGACCCTCCATCCCTATTTGAATACAACAAAGTGGGGGGGACTATGCGTTTGCATAGGTGGGACTTTAAATGAAGCAACTGTTTGCGCTTCCATCCCTAATACATTTTAAAAAGCAAGGAAGTTTGGGACTTTGAATGAGGATTCGGACAAGGTGGGATATTGTAAAGGAAAAATTAGTTTAATGGCATGAAACGGTAAGTGGTGGCTCACTAGAACCATGGAGCTGTACATGGACCAACATAGCTAAGATGAATATTTAAAAGGTACATATTGATGTCAACTTGGAAAAATACATGACATATGGCTTAACATATGAAAACATGGGCATCAAGGGCATACAATACTAACAACAAATGATACAACATAGTGTGAAGAACAGTGGACAGCTTCCCATGAGTACATAATATGAGCACACACATTTCCTTAAAGTGGCACAGTGCAGTTAAAAAACATGAGGTAGACAATTGTAGTTCATTATTGCTGGTGAGTCAGATATGGAATGGGTTTTGCATCTATAGATTGCCCGACGCGTTTCGTGCTGATAGCACTCATCAGGGCTGATGCTTCCAAATCTGGAAGATGAGATTATATATTAGTCTACAATAACACTAAACATGGGGTGAAAAAACATACATGCCAATCCTACACTTACATACCAGAAAATATGTTGTGTGTAGTGGGAGTGAATAAGTGCTGAACCACTGCCAACTATAGGGGTGTCAGTCCGGGAGCTGAGGTGAGTATGCCAAAGGCAGCTGAGAGCATAGGGTTAAGATGTGGCCAGGGCAGAAGGTAAATTGAGCCAGATTGGTGGTTACTTGGGAGGAATGCCCAGGATACTGCCTAGAAGATAATAATAATTATAAAATAAAGTAAAATAAAATCTGAGCAAAATGCACAAGCTAGATTGAAGTCTAATGGCAAAAAAAATGGCAAGAAAATACGGCAAAAAATATTAATTACCTGGGTGTTAAGTGGGCCAAGGAGAGGGGGGCCATAGGTGGTATAGCAAGGTCCCCGTCGAACTGGAAAGGACTGTGTGTGGACAGCCTTTGTTATACATCCCTATATCCCTGTGCACAGCTGTGTAATGGCGCACACCAACGCCACGCAGGCCGTGCGTGAGCCAGGAGGGGCTCCGATTGGGGAGGAAGAAGTAACTCCGCCCACGAAGGAGACTGATCCCCATGGGCTGCAGGCGGCTGGAATGGATGGTATCGCGACCGGCGTCATGACGTCACAAGTGGCGTCTGGCGCGGGTCCCGTGGGCGTGGCGTCGATGCACTGTGAGCACCGCCCGATGCACCATGGATCCACCCCATCTTCCAGATTTGGAAGCATCAGCCCCTGATGAGTGCTATCAGCACGAAACGCGTCGGGCAATCTATAGATGCAAACCCATTCCATATCTGACTCACCAGCAATAATGAACTACAATTGTCTACCTCATGTTTTTAACTGCACTGTGCCACTTTAAGGAAATGTGTGTGCTCATATTATGTACTCATGGGAAGCTGTCCACTGTTCTTCACACTATGTTGTATCATTTGTTGTTAGTATTGTATGCCCTTGATGCCCATGTTTCATATGTTAAGCCATATGTCATGTATTTTCCCAAGTTGACATCAATATGTACCTTTAAATATTCATCTTAGCTATGTTGGTCCATGTACAGCTCCATGGTTCTAGTGAGCCACTACCACTTACCGTTTCATGCCATTAAACTAATTTTTCCTTTACAATATCCCACCTTGTCCGAATCCTCATTCAAAGTCCCAAACTTCCTTGCTTTTTAAAATGTATTAGGGATGGAAGCGCAAACAGTTGCTTTCATTTAAAGTCCCACCTATGCAAACGCATAGTCCCCCCCCCCACTTTGTTGTATTCAAATAGGGATGGAGGGTCCTGACTTAGGTAGCAGTGTTCCCCTGCCACCTATGTGGGTATTTTAGTTCCCCCTCTGTGGCCATGGACCACTATGGGGGACTTGTTCTCAATTGAGACTTGGTTTTCCTGTCCTTGAGATAATGGCACAAATGCGGTTTTCTCATTCCAATGGGGTTTTGTTTATTGTGTTGGTCATCCACTGCCTTTTTCTGTTGTCAATGACCCGGTAGCTGCGATGCGCTCTGCACGTCCTCCCTTTGCCCCTCCCCCGCTGTACAGGTGGGGTGGATCCATGGTGCATCGGGCGGTGCTCACAGTGCATCGACGCCACGCCCACGGACCCGCGCCAGACGCCACTTGTGACGTCATGACGCCGGTCGCGATACCATCCATTCCAGCCGCCTGCAGCCCATGGGGATCAGTCTCCTTCGTGGGCGGAGTTACTTCTTCTTCCCCCAATCGGAGCCCCCCTCCTGGCTCACGCACGGCCTGCGTGGCGTTGGTGTGCGCCATTACACAGCTGTGCACAGGGATATAGGGATGTATAACAAAGGCTGTCCACACACAGTCCTTTCCAGTTCGACGGGACCTTGCTATACCACCTATGGCCCCCTCTCCTTGGCCACTTAACACCCAGGTATTAATATTTTTTGTGCCGTATTTCTTGCCATTTTTTTGCCATTAGACTTCAATCTAGCTTGTGCATTTTGCTCAGATTTTATTTACTTTATTTTATAATTATTATTATCTTCTAGGCGTATCCTGGGCATTCCTCCCAAGTAACCACCAATCTGGCTCAATATTACCTTCTGCCCTGGCCACATCTTAACCCTATGCTCTCAGCTGCCTTTGGCATACTCACCTCAGCTCCCGGGACTGACACCCCTAGTTGGCAGTGGTTCAGCACTTATTCACTCCCACTACACACAACATATTTTTCTGGTATGTAAGTGTAGGATTGGCATGTATGTTTTTTCACCCCATGTTTAGTGTTATTGTAGACTAATATATAATCTCATCTTCCAGATTTGGAAGCATCAGCCCCTGATGAGTGCTATCAGCACGAAACGCGTCGGGCAATCTATAGATGCAAACCCATTCCATATCTGACTCACCAGCAATAATGAACTACAATTGTCTACCTCATGTTTTTAATAACTGCACTGTGCCACTTTAAGGAAATGTGTGTGCTCATATTATGTACTCATGGGAAGCTGTCCACTGTTCTTCACACTATGTTGTATCATTTGTTGTTAGTATTGTATGCCCTTGATGCCCATGTTTCATATGTTAAGCCATATGTCATGTATTTTCCAAGTTGACATCAATATGTACCTTTAAATATTCATCTTAGCTATGTTGGTCCATGTACAGCTCCATGGTTCTAGTGAGCCACCACTTACCGTTTCATGCCATTAAACTAATTTTTCCTTTACAATATCCCACCTTGTCCGAATCCTCATTCAAAGTCCCAAACTTCCTTGCTTTTTAAAATGTATTAGGGATGGAAGCGCAAACAGTTGCTTCATTTAAAGTCCCACCTATGCAAACGCATAGTCCCCCCCACTTTGTTGTATTCAAATACTGCTGCAGGCTCTGTCGCCTACTCGCACCTGAGGAAGGTGTTTCACTTGTGCGTGTAGCTGGCACAGATTGACCACATCCTCTCCTTGCAACAGGAGCTCCACCAGCAGCACCATGACCGCGGCCACGTCCCTAAATGTTTTTTTTTTTTAATAGCACAATAGAAGAACAGTATCTAAAGTGTGTATCTCACACGTACAGATATGGAGGAAACACTGCAATTTTTTTTTTGCCCTAAATGGATGTTTTTTGAATAGCACAATAGAAGAAAAAGCATCTTGCAGAGTATCTCACAGTAACATATGCAGTGCTGGTGTAATTAGATTTTAGAAGCAGGACATGTATACAGGCAAGAACCTTTCCCTAAACTATCTTGCAGAGTATCTCACAGTAACATATGCAGTGCTGGTGTTTCTGAAGCAGGACAGTCTGACTCCTATCTAAATCTCTCCCTGAGAGCAGCAGCAGCAGCCTTTCCCTAACCTAACTAAAGCAGAGTGACGAGCTGTGCGCCTCTAGCATATATAGAGGCTGGGTCACATGCTGCACTGGCCAATCGCAGCCATGCCATTAGTAGGCATGGCTGTGATGGCTTCTAGGTCACACGTGTAAAACAAATGGTGATTGGCCGCCCTGCAGCGCGACATTACATTGCCAAACACCGAACCAGAACTTACAGTAAATTGTCCGGGTACGAAAAATCCAAAAGTCTGGTACGAACTCAAAACTTTACAGTTCGGGTTCGCTCAATCCTATTCCTAATGTGTGCCATACCAGTGATGCCACACTCCTAATGTGTGCCATACAGTTCGGGTTTGCTTAATCCTATTCCTAATGTGTGCCATACCAGTGATGTTACACTCCTAATGTGTGCCATACAGTTCGGGTTCGCTCAATCCTATTCCTAATGTGTGCCATACCAGTGATGTCACACAAATCAGTACAGCCAGCAATAGTAATGAAGACAATTATTTAAATGACAACTTTGTAAAGTAAAGACTTAGATTTTTCACATTGTGGCAAATGTACAACTTAAACTCACCATGCCTCCCTGCTAAAGACAAGCTGTCTAGTTTACAAAGAAAATTGGTTTTCATAGCATTTTGTAGCCACAATGAAATGAGGCAGTCTGTTCATCAAAATGTCTACAATATCATTGGTAGACATTTCACATGGACTTGGGAAGCCAGCTGTTCTTTCTGAATGGCCCCACAGCCTCCTGGGACATGTCCCAGGAGGCTGTGGGTGTAGGGAGAGCTGACTTCTGCCCGGAATGCTTTAGGTGAACCCAATGGAAGTGTGTTTTTTGATTAGGGGAGGATAAGTGGAAATTCCCCTTTTTAAGGTGAAGCTGTTTTAAAAGCCCAATTGCACCTTTGACATGTTGGAAAAATCATTGCAATTACCATTTTGTTGAAGTTTGTATGGGGGGGGGGGGGACTCCATACATTCAAAATAGTATATGCCAAATATTGAAGTTAAAGGAACACTAAAGGTTCGTTTTTTTATTAGATCAATTGATTGCTGTAAGCTAGAGCATTTAAATATCACTTATCTCGTTTATCTCGTTTTTTCCTTTTGACCTCCAAAATACATTTCCTGTCTCTCCTCTTCTTGCTTTCCACCAGCACCTGAGCCGTTTTGCATGGTGGAAAGCAGAATGTGCTTACCCCCTCCCTATGACTACAGCCCTGCATGAAGATGCTCTCTTATCCCTCACAGGCATGGAGGCTAAGCCTAATGGGAACTGTAGTTCCCATTAGGCCGTGATGTAGCAAAAATTAATGCGCACCCCAAACCAGGAAGTCAGTGAGAATAATGATTCAGGAGTGACGGAGGTGAATAAAACAGCTCGATTTCAACAGGTATCAAACTAGTTATAATGCAAAACATTACTTTTTACTTTATCAGCTATTGTCAGACTTTAATTTAAGAGGAAAATATTTTTGTCTTTACAACACCTTTAAAGGCTATATACAATTCTACATATTTGAATACAATGGATCAAATATACATCATACAAGTGAATGTATATGTAAACATCACCATGAAGGAAAAGAGAAACCATAGTAAATATGCCACCAATGTTTAAAATTAAGTGTTACTGAAACATTCACTTGAAGTACAAATAAAGTCATATCGGCTACATAAGTTGGAAAAAAAATAACTACCATAATTCAGAAGACACAAGTTCAACCATTATTTAAAAAAAAAAAAAAAAAAACATACAATCCCATACCCAGTTGATCCAGAGGATCAACCCCATCAAATCATGCTCTAATTTGATAAAACAGGGGAAAATATTCCTCCCTGATTCACCCCCCCCCCCCCCGGGAGGCAGTTGGATGTTCCATTGATCAATTTTGCCTATAAATAAATATTGGTAACCAATTATATTTAGGAAAAAGCCCAGGCCTTTGCTTTAAAAAAATAATCTAAGCTGGACAGAACCACCTCTTGAGGGAATCTATTTCACATGTTTACAACTCTTACTGTGAAAAACCTTTCTATATTTGGAGATTAAAAGCTCTTTTCCGCTAGACCTTGTCCTCTGTTATTACCTTAAAGTGGATGTAAACTCGATTCATGAAATTTGAGCTGAGCACATATATCTGTAGTGTTATCTCTTGCCAAAGCACTGAATCCCATAGTTTTCTACTGCTTGGTAGTGCTGTTATCAGCCTGATAACATTTTAACAAGCTCTCAAAGACGGGAGATAGAAGTGTGTGTGTTGGAGGTTGCTATAAATTATTAGTTTGCTGCTATTCTGACAAAATGCCTAACCTGGCAGAATAGGCAAACCTTCAGTTTTCGTTAAAGTGGTTGTAGACTCTTTACAACCACTTTTACCTGCAGGTAAGCCTAGAATTAAGGCTTACCTGTAGGTGCTCTAAATATCTCCTAAACCTCCACGGTTTAGGAGATATTTGCAAGACAGGTGCTGATGTCTACGACGCAGGCGCACTTTAGAAACTGTGATTGTGCCGTGACTAGAGGCTCCCACGTGGGAGTGATTTCATCGTGGCTCAAACCAATCATAGCGCCGGAGCCACGATACCTGGAAGGAAGAAGGTGAAAGATGGACACTTCGTGGAGGTGAGGAAATCGGACATTGCAGGCTTCTGTTTCAGGTAAGTGATGCCTAGTAGCCCATTATGCTTTACCTTTGCAGGGAAACACACTATTTCTCCTACTTACACAACCGATGAGTCACTATTCCTTCCAATGACACCACTGATGGGTTACTACTGTATTCCTCCCACTGACACCACCGATGGGTCACTATTCCTCCCACTGAGGAGAGAACAATGTCTATTCCTAATGGCCACAGTCCAGCCCCCTAAAGTCTGAAGGACAGTTAACTGGCCCTTTGTTTAGAAAGTGTGGGGACCCCTGGTCTAGTGCAATATTATAGCAATTCAAAATTGCCAATGTAGAGTACAGAACAATTATATCGGTAGAGAACTCCAGCTTGACCTACAGTAACCTCCAACCAATTACCGGACAGATTGTCTGTCTGACTTTTTTCGCTGACTAGTAGCAAGTAGAAATTGGATTGGTTACTAAAGTCATGAAAATTCTCGTACGACTGAAAACAAAATCTGAAGTGATGTCATGTGTTGTATTTTCGGATGACAACTGTACTGATTAAAATAAAAATGGTACGATCTGGCATTGTACGAGAATTTTTTGTGCATGATAAAATATTGGATGAACTGTCATGATCGGCTCTCGAAAGCTCTGTACTAACAACCCGATTATCGGAAAGCGGTATTTTTTGTATGATTTTCGGATCATGTGTACGGGGCATAACACAACTACATTATCTACTCCAAACTGAGCACTAGAGGGTGCTACACATACACATTTTATTGCTGGGTCTCCTGCATTTAATTGCTAACGCTAATTCATGATGTGTGAATAGGGCTTAAAGAATCAAAGCTGAAAGATCATGTGTGTGACTAATGAACGCTGCTCTCCATTGCCTAGAATCCAGAAAAACCTGCAGATAATACAAGAGGATCCAGGTGGTACCAATGTGCATAATAATGCAGCCAGTGGTGGTAAAACAAAATAATTTTTTTGCAGAATTGGGGCTCATGAAGACGGAAGGCTACAGACATCTGTCCAGGGCCAGTCATAGGCCCTAATTGCATACAACCACTTGGATGAGCCGTTACATTTATTTATGCAAGTTACAAATTGGGCCATACTGCTGGTGGTTGCAGCTGTTTGGGTACAGATTATGCATAGAGGTAGGTTCTCTGCCCGCAGGAAAAGCATATTCTCACCAGTGGCCATCCGTGTGAATGGGCCCTTACTATATTTCCACCCTACAATTAGTCACTTCTCAGAGTTACTTTTAAGGACTATTATTTGTTTTAACCGCTTTTCAAAATTACTAGTCTGAGTCACTCGTCTAATTCACTGTTCAGAGTCACTTGTCCATGTCAGTGTTCAGATTTCAGAATAATTTCTATGAGTCACTTTTCTGATTCATTGGGCTAGGTCGCTTTTCAGAGTCTCTGGTCCTGAGTCGCTTGTCTAAGTCACTTTTCAGAGTCCCTTGTTTTATTTTACTTTTCAGAGTCATCTCATTGGTTTCCTTGCAGAGCGGCGCCAGATTGTGCGCACTCCAGTTTTAATAAACCAACCTCAAACTTAAAGGTGTTGTAAAGGTACAATTATCTTTTTCCTAAATGGCTTCCTTTATCTTAGTGCAGTCCTCTTTCACTTACCTCATCCTTTGATTTTGTTTTTAAATGTCCTTTATTTCTTCTGAGAAATCCTCACTTCCTGTTCTTCTGTCTGTAACTACACACAGTAATGCAAGGCTTTCTTCCTGGTGTGGAGTGTCATGCTCGTCCCCTCCCATGGACTACAGGAGTGCTAGGACGCCCACTAACACACAGCTCCTTTCTCTATCTGCAACGCAGACTCTCCTGTATTCCAAGGGAGGGGCCTCCCTGTACCCAGAGGGGCTATTCAAACATAATTTACCAAGGTGACATTGAGGGGATAGAACAGACATCTCTTTATAAAAGGTATATGTTTATATACAGATATGAGTACTAATATTTATTTTTCAATATTTTCTACCATCTGGCCACTCTGTGTGGGCCAGGGGAAAATATGAATACACTGACATATGTATATTTAAAATATTTTATCTAGGTTGTACCAATTTACTTGGGTCATCCTGTGTCCTTCAGGGTGGGTTGCCTCCCTGGTCCAGTTCTCTGGCCACTTACCTGGCACAGCATCCACTCTGAGACTTTCTTTAGTGGTGGGGTTATATTCAGCAGATGGATGTACCCTTTTTCTATATGCAAAATTGTAACAATATATTTCCATAATGTATGAATATACTCATGTCTATTTCTTTACTTCTAGTTATGTGACAAATTCCATGTACACCTTCTAACAAAATATATGCCTGTGGTAGATGGCGACCATGAGAATGGGCCCCTTGAGACTGGATACAAATGCCTGGGATCAGATGGATTACACGATCAAGACGATCAAGTCTTTGTGTAAGACGAAACGTTGGGAGGAGATGTTCCCACGTCATCGCAACCATACGGAAGGACGTACGCGTTCGACTAAGCCGGCCGGCACTTTGTTTTTAAAGCCTCATTCCCTTGTTCGTTTGTAAGTGCAATTTTATTCCAATTCTTTTAATAAATGTATCGGATTTACACTATGTGAGCACTTCTGTCGTTTCATGACAATACATCACTATTGCTATCTGCTGAAGTCCTGCGGGTGCTGTAATCCATCTGATCCCAGGCGTTTGTATCCAGTCTCAAGGGGCCCATTCTCATGGTCGCCATCTACCTGATCATAGGTGTTTGCATTTACCCTTAGGGGATCTATCATCTGGTAAGGGTCAGTGGTGGTGGGTTTGCACTATCCCTTCCCCATCTCATGACTGTCCCACACGGGTGTTTGTACATACGCTGTCTGTCAGTTTTCACACTATGCAAGTTTTTTCTGTTTGTATTTTATGTCTTTGGTGCTGTGACTCTACACTCAAATCTGGAAAAACCCAAGTGTGACTGACAACGTAGAGACTGTTGTATTGTTCATCATCTGGAGAATTTGCTTCTTCGATCTACATATCACAAATGTTGGGAGAAATTATCCATCCTCATCCAAAGGTTTTTTCCTACTAAGATCCCATCCTGGGTCACCATTAACTTTGAACAGTTCCCCCTCCTGGTCTTTATAACTAGGTGGTGGCCATAGTATAACAACTTTTTTCACTATATATTTATATCACTTATGCTGTTGTTTTCATATGACCATAGCCTCACTATTTAAGTAGAGTTGATCTTTTGGTTTTCTCTTTGTATGTGGTTTTGTGGTGTCGTTTTAGTGTGTCTTTGTGGGTCTACAGACTATATCCCGCATTCGACTGTGTTTATCACATTGTGCCTTTATTAGGCCAATTTTTTCAATTTAGCGCGATTCCACTCCTTCTCTTTATATTAGATTTCTGACTGGTGGCATCATATGTGCAACTGATAGACAAAGTCCATTTTAGCCTCCCTTTTCTTTACAATACTTTGATGGGACGAAGGCATACATCTGATTAACATTGATATACTCTAGCACTTTAATATAAAGGAGCACAGTGCTAAACAGCAAACATTTCCTGGTCATGAAGGGGGGGTAAAGCCGTCCAGAGGGCAGGTGGTAAAGGTAAAACATGTTATCAAAACATCCCCAGTCTCTTGTCTGCAGCTGTACCTTTCCAGTCACCAAGAGCAAAATGGCTGCAGACTGGCAGTCTGAATACTGTATAGTGTGCTGCTAATGCTATGTGCTTTCTACACCTCACGATAGCATAACCTCCGCTCTGAAGTCTCCCACACAGACTACACTTCCCACAATGCATCTGTGCCGGCTGTACAGGCGGTGGGCTGGGCCGGGAAAGCACGGTGTTCCTGTATTGTGTGATCCTCGGTCTGTGTCTTCACGATGTTTTTCCGCAGAGCTCTGCTAGTCGGAGGATCGGCTGCTGCTACCGCAGCGCTTCTGGCCGCTGTGGCTGTCGGTAAAAACGAAGGAAAATCCGAACCCGATAGTCTGACACCGCCGGCATTAACCGGGAAATGGGACCGCAATTGGGACCGGTGAGACTGCGGTTTGCGCATGCGTGGTGCTTGATGTTGAAGCGTGAGCTGCAGATGTTCTCAGTCTTAATATTGCGGCTTTATTAGTCTTTTCCTTTCCTTAGAAAGCAGACACAGATTATTGGTAGTCATTCTAAAAATGAGGGCCTCATGTTCACCAGCTGATGCTTCTGGATGTCCGCTGTAGTAGTGCATTTTCATCTTCGCCTGAAAATTTTCATCCTGCTTTATTTTTTTTATTTGCAGCATATTGCAATTTGAAGCAAGTGAGAGTAGAAAAAGCACCATCAGTGTTGCCAGTGGCTGCAATGCAAACCTCCAGCATTGATGTCAGTAACTGATCTAATAACCTCCCTCGTTGGTTGAGCTATGACTAAGCATCGGTTGTAGATGTGAAATGCGTCAATTTTTGTTACCCCACTGTTTGCTGTTTTTGCTGTTTTAGTTATATTTTTTGACTGGAATAAACAGGCGCTATTTTTAAAGCAGAGTTCCACCCAAAAATGGAACTTCCGCTTAATCCCCTCCCCCTTACATGCCACATTTGGCATGTAATTTTTGGGGGGCTGGTAAGGCGATTAGGCCTAATCGCCTTACTGCAGCCCCTCCCTTTGGCGATCGTCTAGGACACTGACAGGTCATAGGCGATCGCCCGTCCAATCAGCGGCGAGCCGCGCGCATGCGCAGTGGGTGCCCGGCCGTGAAGCCGAAGGCTGTCACGGCTGGGTGCCCACAGTCGCAATGAGGATGCCGGCCGGGGAGGGGGGGAGAGGAGCGGAGCCCCGGTCGGCGCGTCGCTGGAACGTGGAGAAGGTAAGTGTCTGTTTATTAAAAGCCAGCAGCTACACTTTTTGTAGCTGCTGACTTTTAATAAACATTACATTTGGGTGGAGCACCCCTTTAAGTTTTTTCATCCATTGGAGTGCGGCTGTCCATTTCTTTTTCCCTACATTGCACTACGCATTGCCTGCACCCACTTGAATTTGGACTTTACTCACCACTGAAGAGTGTCGTCTGGAGCGGCGGTTTTCCCTTTATCTCCCTCGTTGGTGTTGGCAGAAGCAACAATACATTGGGGTCAGCCAGCGCGCTGATGACCGCCTAGCGATGGCGTCAGCCGGCGCGCTAAAGACCGTCTCAGTAAACAGACTGGAGCACAGTTTGTGTAGAGTGATATTGAACCAGCGAGTTGTTTACAAGTGAGGTGGATGCATCATCGGTCCTCCGCGCCTCTACACTGAGAACTGAGCGATCGAACACTGCCAATCACTTGGTTTTCAGAGCTCCATGAGCAGAGAGCTGCAGACTGTCAGTAACAGCTCTCTGCTCCCTACTCGCTCAGCTGTGGAGGGTGTGGAGCGGCGTCTCTGAGGTCCTGAGGTGGGTGTCAGTCCAGGCACCTGACGGAACAAGACTTTATTGATGCGGTGCCTGGACTGATATCCATGAGGACTTCAGCCTGCTGTCTGCTGAAAACGGGTCAAAGGCGTGCAAAACAAACTGCACTACTGTGACCCATAGAGAAGTACGGCCAAACGAGCTTTGGCTATACTTCTCCTTTACTATAAACATTAGAAAAGGAAAGGGTTGCATCAACTCTTGTTGAAGTATGTATAGTAATCTTTGATTTCTTATTTTGTTTTGTGTTTCAACTTCTCTTTATTAATACAAAATATTTACAATTATGCAAGGTTTGTTACAATATACATTTGTTTCTTCTTGTTATACATTAAAGCGGAGCTCCACCCTAATTTCGACATTGGCCTAATCACATTACCGACTGTAAATAATGTTAAAACGGATGTTTTTCATTTTTATATATGAGCAGTACCTTTTATTTCACCGTGTTTCCTGTCTGCACAACTGCGGGTATTTTTCGGGTATTGCGTCACTTCCTATACCACACAGTGTGCTCTGGGAGCTTCTCTCATAGCTCACAGTATTCAGTGCGGAGCTTGCATATCAAAGATCGCGTGATTTCCGAACCTGGAAGTGACGCGTGAAATAAACAAAGGAACGAGAGAGGACAGCAACACAGAAATGCCTGCTTGTGGGCTTCTAATGCCCACTGTTAAAATGGGAATGGCGCGACGAGCGGAATATAAATTTGAATAGAACACAGAATGGCACAGCAGAGGACGTGGGACACCAAACTAGTGAGTTTATATATTGAATGCCATTAACCATTACACTACCCCAAAAAAAAAAAAAAAAGTTTAGGCATGGGAGATCCGCTTTAAGGTGTCCATTTATGAAGCAGTGATCCCAGGGATCACCACTGATCACAGCCCATAAACAGTTTATGAAACAGAGATAATCGAGGGGAGAAGTGTAAATTTGTTTTCCCACTGATTATCTCTACACACAGAGAAGTCTCATAGACTGACACAGTAATGGCCAGTTTATGAAGCTGTGATCTGAGAGCTTCAATGGCGATCTGAGTCAGAATTCACACTCCCTGATTCACCATCTCAGAGGTAGTAAAGAGGGAATATGGGGGGTTCGGAGGAGGAAGGAGGAAGATTTTGAACTTCCTTCTACCTCGTTCAGACCCCCCAACACTGTAACCATGTTCCCCTGTCATATTTATGTGTGTGCGTATATGTATGTATGTATGTGTGTATATATACAGGGAGTGCAGAATTATTAGGCAAATTAGTATTTTGACCACATCATCCTCTTTATGCATGTTGTCTTACTCCAAGCTGTATAGGCTCGAAAGCCTACTACCAATTAAGCATATTAGGTGATGTGAATCTCTGTAATGAGAAGGGGTGTGGTCTAATGACATCAACACCCTATATCAAGTGTGCATAATTATTGGGCAACTTCCTTTCCTTTGGCAAAATGGGTCAAAAGAAGGACTTGACAGGCTCAGAAAAGTAAAAAATAGTGAGATATCTTGCAGAGGGATGCAGCACTCTTAAAACTGCAAAGCTTCTGAAGCCTGATCATCGAACAATCAAGCGTTTCATTCAAAATAGTCAACAGGGTCGCAAGAAGCGTGTGGAAAACCCAAGGCGCAAAATAACTGCCCATGAACTGAGAAAAGTCAAGCGTGCAGCTGCCAAGATGCCACTTGCCACCAGTTTGGCCATATTTCAGAGCTGAAACATCACTGGAGTGCCCAAAAGCACAAGGTGTGCAATACTCAGAGACATGGCCAAGGTAAGAAAGGCTGAAAGACGACCACCACTGAACAAGACACACAAGCTGAAACGTCAAGACTGGGCCAAGAAATATCTCAAGACTGATTTTTCTAAGGTTTTATGGACTGATGAAATGAGAGTGAGTCTTGATGGGCCAGACGGATGGGCCCGTGGCTGGATTGGTAAAGGGCAGAGAGCTCCAGTCCGACTCAGATGCCAGCAAGGTGGAGGTGGAGTACTGGTTTGGGCTGGTATCATCAAAGATGAGCTTGTGGGGCCTTTTCGGGTTGAGGATGGAGTCAAGCTCAACTCCCAGTCCTACTGACAGTTTCTGGAAGACACCTTCTTCAAGCAGTGGTACAGGAAGAAGTCTGCATCCTTCAAGAAAAACATGATTTTCATGCAGGACAATGCTCCATCACACGCATCCAAGTACTCCACAGCGTGGCTGGCAAGAAAGGGTATAAAAGAAGAAAAACTAATGACATGGCCTCCTTGTTCACCTGATCTGAACCCCATTGAGAACCTGTGGTCCATCATCAAATGTGAGATTTACAAGGAGGGAAAACAGTACACCTCTCTGAACAGTGTCTGGAGGCTGTGGTTGCTGCTGCACGCAATGTTGATGGTGAACAGATCAAAACACTGACAGAATCCATGGATGGCAGGCTGCATGAGTGTCCTTGCAAAGAAAGGTGGCTATATTGGTCACTGATTTGTTTTTGTTTTGTTTTTGAATGTCAGAAATGTATATTTGTGAATGTTGAGATGTTATATTGGTTTCACTGGTAAGAATAAATAATTGAAATGGGTATATATTTGTTTTTTGTTAAGTTGCCTAATAATTATGCACAGTAATAGTCACCTGCACACACAGATATCCCCCTAAAATAGCTAAAACTAAAAACAAACTAAAAACTACTTCCAAAAATATTCAGCTTTGATATTAATGAGTTTTTTGGGTTCATTGAGAACATGGTTGTTGTTCAATAATAAAATGAATCCTCAAAAATACAACTTGCCTAATAATTCTGCACTCCCTGTATATATAATATATTAGGGTTGTCCCGATACCACTTTTTTAGGACCGAGTACAAGTACCGATACTTTTTTCATGTACTCGCCCATACCGAATACCGATACTTTTTTTAAATGTGTCCCCCCACATATTGCAGCCATGTCCCCCCACATATTGCAGCCATGTCCCCCCACATATTGCAGCCATGTCCCCCCACATATTGCAACCATGTCCCCCCACATATATCCAGCCCCACATATTGCAGCCATGTCCCCCACAGATGCAGCCATGCATGTCCTGTCCCCCACAGATGCAGCCATGTCCCCCATACCTTGTAGTAGTAGATGATGCTGCTGCCACGTTAATCCCTGTGCATCACAGCACGCATTACAGGCAGCTTTCGTTTGAATTCTTCTAATGCCCGCCGCGCCATGTATAGAAACTCCCCTTCTCGGGATTGGACGAGCAAGGGGGAGTGTCTATACACGGCTTTGTCAATAGACACTCCCCTTTGCTCGGGATTGGACAGATCCGTCCAATCCCGAGAAGGGGAGTGTCTATACATGGCGCGGCGGGCATTAGAAGAATTCAAACAAAAGGTGCCTGTAATGCGTGCTGTGATGCACGGGGATTAACACGGCAGCTTTGCGGTATGCAGCGTCGTTGGGGGGGGGGGGGTATTCTATTTAGGTATCGGGGGTATTTGCGGGAGTACATGCAAATACTCGATATCGGGACAACCCTAGTATATATATATATATATATATATATATATATATATATCTGTATGTGTATATACAGTGCCTTGCGAAAGTATTTGCCCCCCCCTTGAACTTTGCGACCTTTTGCCACATTCCAGGCTTCAAACATAAAGATATAAAACTGTAATTTTTTGTAAAGAATTAACAAGTTGGACACAATCATGAAGTGGAATGAAATTTATTGGATATTTCAAACTTTAACAAATAAAAAAAACTGAAAAATTGGGCGGGCAAAATTATTCAGCCCCTTTACTTTCAGTGCAGCAAACTCTCTCCAGAAGTTCAGTGAGGATCTCTGAATGATCCAATGTTGACCTAAATGACTAATGATGATAAATAGAATCCACCTGTGTGTAATCAAGTCTCCGTATAAATGCACCTGCACTGTGATAGTCTCAGAGGTCCGTTTAAAAGCGCAGAGAGCATCATGAAGAACAAGGAACACACCAGGCAGGTCCGAGATACTGTTGTGGAGAAGTTTAAAGCCGGATTTGGATACAAAAAGATTTCACAAGCTTTAAACATCCCAAGGAGCACTGTGCAAGCGATACTATTGACATGGAAGGAGTATTAGACCACTGCAAATCTACAAAGACCTGGCTATCCCTCTAAACTTTCAGCTCATACAAGGAGAAGACTGATCAGAGATGCAGCCAAGAGGCCCATGATCACTCTGGATGAACTGCAGAGATCTACAGCTGAGGTGGGAGACTGTTCATAGGACAACAATCGGTTGTATACTGCACAAATCTGGCCTTTATGGAAGAGTGGCAAGAAGAAAGCCATTTCTTAAAGATATCCATAAAAAGTGTCATTTAAAGTTTGCCACAAGCCACCTGGGAGACACACCAAACGTGTGGAAGAAGGTGCTCTGGTCAGATGAAACCAAAATCTAACTTTTTGGCAACAATGCAAAACGTTATGTTTGGCATAAAAGCAACACAGCTCATCACCCTGAACACACCATCCCCACTGTCAAACATGGTGGTGGCAGCATCATGGTTTGGCCCTGCTTTTCTTCAGCAGGGACAGGGAAGATGGTTAAAATTGATGGGAAGGTGGATGGAGCCAAATACAGGACCATTCTGGAAGAAAACCTGATGGAGTCTGCAAAAGACCTGAGACTGGGACAGAGATTTGTCTTCCAACAAGACAATGATCCAAAACATAAAGCAAAATCTACAATGGAATGGTTCACAAATAAACATATCCAGGTGTTAGAATGGCCAAGTCAAAGTCCAGACCTGAATCCAATCGAGAATCTGTGGAAAGAACTGAAAACTGCTATTCACAAACGCTCTCCATCCAACCTCACTGAGCTCGAGCTGTTTTGCAAAGAGGAATGGGCAAAAATTTCAGTCTCTCGATGTACAAAACTGATAGAGACAGGGCTTTTTTTCTGGGGGAACTTGGTGGAACTCAGTTCCACCACCTTTGGCTCAGACCCTTTGGTCTGGTTTCTGTGTTTACAAGTGACTGCTTTGTAACCCCCTGAACCCTGCACTCTGTATGTTATGCAATTCTGGTATTTAATGCCCCTTTAAGACCCTTCTACTGTTTGTGAAATCTGAACGGGTCGTGGTTGAGTTCCTGCACCTATTTTCTGAGAAAAAAAGCTCTGGATAGAGACATACCCCAAGCGACTTACAGCTGTAATCGCAGCAAAGGGTGGCGCTACAAAGTATTAACTAAAGGGGGCTGAATAATTTTGCACGCCCAATTTTTCAGTTTTTTATTTGTTAAAGTTTGAAATATCCAATAAATTTCGTTCCACTTCATGATTGTGTCCCACTTGTTGATTTTTCACAAAAAATTACAGTTTTATATCTTTATGTTTGAAGCCTGAAATGTGACAAAAGGTCACAAAGTTCAAGGGGCCCGAATACTTTCGCAAGGCACTATATATATATATATATGTGTGTGTGTGTGTGTGTGTGTGTGTGTGTGTGTGTGTGTGTGTACGTACATATATATATTATGCAGGGGGAATCGTTTAGTTTTAGTTTCTTTCCGAGCTATAATTGTTCTGGCTCCCGTTGTCATGTGGTAAAGAATATCTGTTTTAATATTTTTTATTGATTCTGTCATCGGAGATAACAAGGAAATCTTTATACTAGGAGTCTTCTCTACTCCAGATACTTTCTTATATATCTCAAATGTTTTAGTCCTCTTATTTTGTTTTGTAGTCGGGAACCGATGTCAATGGTGAACCTACAAAAGATCAATGGAGAAACGGGAGAGGAAGAGTTGAATGCAAAACTGACTAAGCACAAAGCTAAAGCCACTAGGCACATCTTTCTTATACGACATTCACAGTATAGACTCGATGGAAAGACAGATGAGGAAAGAGTTCTTACATCACTTGGTGGGTATCCTGACCAATTCAGACATTTTTCACATACATGTAAAAATCTGCAATGGACCCTCTGGATAAAGCTAGGACATAAAAATGGACTCCACGGGAGACGAGAGAGAGAGAGAGTCTCATAGTGTAGTATATTTAAAAGCAATGACAATGTAGTAGGTTGCACTCGCATGTAAAAGTGCCTGCCTGGCACTAGGAAAAACAGCGTGTACGGATCTGGCTGGTTCCTAACCCAGTAGCGTGCATTCCGCATCCTGGGCAAAGCAGGGGATTTGCGACTTCCGGGTCCTGATTTGTCACCACACGCCAGGATTTACCTCTACGAGCGGAACGCGGAATGCATGCTACTGCGTTAGGAATTAGCCAGATCCGCTCAGGCTGTTTTCCCTAGTGCCAGGCAGGCACTTTTACATGTAAGTGCAAGCTACTACTTAGTCATTGATTTTAAATGTTATTAAATATACCACACTGAGACTTTCTCTCTCATGGAGTCCATTTTTATGTCCTAGGGTCCATTGGAGCGGAGTAGTGTGGGCAGTGGGAATCGATTTTGTTACTCCAAATGTGCAACTTGACCTACCTTAAAAAGTGGTCAAACACCTGTGGCGAGTTGCCACCTTTCCATTGACCACCTGTGGTGGAAGAACTAGAATCTTAAAGGGGTTGTAAAGGTACATTTTTTATTTATTTTTTTCCTAAATAGCTTCCTTTACCTTGGTGCAGTCCTCCTTCACTTACCTCATCCTTCGATTTTGCTTTTAAATGTTCTTATTTCTTCTGAGAAATCCTCACTTCCTGTTCTTCTGTCTGTAACTACACACAGTAATGCAAGCCTTTCTCCTTGGTGTGGAGAAAGCCTCTTGAGGGGGAGGGGGCAAGCAGGAGTGCCAGGGCGCCCACTAACACACAGCTCCTTTCTCTATCTGCAAAGTAGACAGCATCCTCCCCCCTCAAGAGGCTTTCTCCACACCAGGGAGAAAGCCTTGCATTACTGTGGTGAGTTACAGACACAGCAGGAAGTGAGGATTTCTCAGAAGAAATAAGGACATTCAAAAGCAAAATCGAAGGATGAGTTAAGTGAAGGAAGACTGCACTAAGGTAAAGGAAGCTATTTAGGGGGGAAAAAAATTACCTTTACAACCCCTTTAATTTAACCTCCCTGGCGGTATGATTATGTCTGGAATTTTGTACCAAAAGCGGTACAATTATTTTGCATGGAAATTTGGCGTTTTATACTGTAGGCCTGCAATTCTTAGGATAACTCACTTAAATCTGTCCGAACAAGAGTCTAGTAGACATCCCGGGTATGATAAAGTTTGAAACACAAAATCATAAATTATAATATAATTATAACAAATGATAATGTAATTATAATAAAAATTATTCAATAACGTAATCAAATCAAAAACACTGAAATTTGCTCAGTTGCAGAATTCTGTAAGTGATTCTAATTTATTATCGCTGTTTTCTAGCTGCTCTAAAATCACTTTTGACATAAAGGGACACTTTTGGTTGCTATGGACAATCTCCAGTTTGCAGGCAGAACAGTTTTTATTTTATAAAAGTGCATGCAGAACACTGGGCAGACCACTAGGGACAAAGGGGGGGTGTGTATTTATTACATACAGTACTGTAATCTGTAAGATTACAGTATACTGTATGTATTGTGTTTATTTACTTTTTTGAATTTGGTGCCGTTCTCCCCCCGTATGTCGTAATGTCGCAGGGAACGGAGATCGGCGGCACACAGGCACTGTGCGAATCAAGCGAGGACCCGCTCGCTCACACAGCGCGGCGGCATCGCAGGATCCAGGGACAAGGTAAGTAACTTGCCTGGAGAAGGTAAGCCGCGCCGCTGCAGGCTCTGCACAGCTACCCCGAGCGTGACTCTGGGTTACCGATAATAGCATAAAAAAAAAAACACCCCGAGTCACACTTGGGATCACTGCTAAGGAGGTTAAAAGCATTTTTTGATGTTGGGAACACTGTTACTAATGGAGTTTTTAGCTTGATATATGTTCAACAATATATGTTTTTTTTTTTTTTTTTGCAGTGATATATGTTCATGATATACACTGTATATTCACTTGTATATGCTTAGCGCCACCTTTTATATATTTTTCCTACTGTTATGCTTTGGGTAAAAATGAAACAAAGATTGTAACCTTGCAACCACGTCTTGATTCCCCACGTCTTGATTCCCCAATCAGACAATGCTGACAGGGGAATCCCTCCCACCGTGCAGAGGTGTATTTAGGTTTTGTGCTGCCCTAGGCCTGACTAAACTCTTGCACCCCTGAAAAGGGGTGTTCCAGCCGCAATTTTTTTTTTTTTTTAAAGTCAGCAGCTTCTAACAGTGTAGCTGCTGACTTTAAATAGGGACACTTACCTTGTCCTACTTGCCCGCGCTGATGGCCCCCCCGATGCCGGTCCCACGATCGATCCAGGTCCCGCGCCGCCATCCACACTATGGGAAACAGGCAGTGAAGCCGTACGGCTTCACTGCCCATTTCCTACTGCGCCTGCGTGAGTCTCACGCTGGCTTGTGAATGGGCGGCTGCTCTCTGAGAACACACACAGTTCCCAGAAAGCAGCGCGCCCCATTCACAAGCAGAAGAAGAAGAAGAAGAGAAGAAGAAAAGAGACAGCGGTGTGGAAGAGGCAGATTACGGACCTTCCGCATAGCAACAGGTATTTCGGGTGAGTATTTTTTTTTTTTTTAAACAAGATGAGCAATTGTTGTTTTCCTGGGTGGAACTCCGCTTTAATTTAAATATGACACAACCCTTCCTGACAAGGCCACACCCCTTTTTATTTAAGACCCCCCCTGGATTCCCTTAATTTGTATCGAATTTCCTCTCACTTCACCTATAGTTCTACTTTATGCACAAATTTCTGATAATTTATCTGCTGAAAACGGTCCTTGTGCACAAATTTCTAAATAATTAATCTGCTGAAAACGGTCCGACTAACAGTGTAGCGCAAGCCGGCGGGGACTCTTTTTGTGCTGCCCCCCTGCAAAGTGCTGCCCTAGGCCTGGGCCTTGTTGGCCTAGGCCAGGATACAGCGCTGCCACCGTGCCATTGTAAAATCTGTCAGGCTGGTTGTGTACCCAAGTTGATGGATCAGTTTGGTACATGCCTCCCTATACATGTTTTTTTTAATTAATAATTATTATACAATATAATCCAATAGTGCAGCGCTCAAAATAAATGAAAATGGAAAATTAGTCCAAATAAACAATATGTGTATAAAGTCCACAAATTATATGTTCATCAATGAAGTTGAAGATATAGAACCTCCACCGAAGTTTCAGTGTGTAGATGCGGAAAAACACACCACATCACAGTGCAAACAATCCGCTTCTCAGAACAAAAACGTTATGGGCATGTAATCAAATAACGTGCAGGTCAATGGCAATCGCGCTTCCAACAGAGTGTACAGGTAAAAACGGTTATCCGCAGGCAGCATCAATGATGAAATAACATCTCGAATGTCATGAAGGTCCAAAAAGAATACATTGCGTTCATCAGCAGATATGTGATCATAAAATGCAGTTCCCCCTTTTCTTTTCAATTATTATTGTACCTCCTATTATACCCCACACATGGTTTGAATCTCAGGCAGCAGGAACCTTCTATGGTCAGCTTTAGCTATAAAGTGAATTAACTTAATTTATTATTTGTTTTGAAGGTCGTGAGCAAGCAGAGCTAACTGGGCAGCGTCTGGCAAGTCTAGGATTGAAATACACTCATATTGTACATTCATCTATGACCAGAGCTAAAGAGACAACTGAAATAATAAGCAAATTTTTTCCAGGTAAGGTTGCTTTACAGTAAGCCTGCTCAAACCCACTCCAGTGGGAGCAGTCAGATCTTGTTGATGGGATTTGGGCTTGTGTCTCTGCCATCATAATAAAACGGACCTTCAGTAATTTTTTTTTAACTTTCCATCTATTAAATTTTCTGCCCTTGTTTTAACTTTTGTATAGTAAAACTTTTGTTTTTTCTGCCAGTAAGTACCTTATACAGCACACGTCCTGTTTCTTGTCTGGTTGTTCACCTAGGCAGGAACTGGCGGCTTTTTGCCAAGAGGTATGGGCAGCTTTACCATCATTACTTCAAGCTTTCATTGATGTTAAAGGGGACAGTATTAAGAACTTTCGATCAGGGTGATTTGGGTAGTTCCTTTTGTCGTCATGATTTAAAAAGAGCAAACACAGTTGATTGATAATAAATGACTTCAGCCAAACACTAACCATGAGTAAAAGAAACATTTTTGTTATTCATATTCTCTGAAAAATGGCCAAGAAATAATCAATTCTGCCAGGGTATGTAAACTTATGAGTACAAATGTATATAAAATAATATGCAAAGTAGTTGGAGGGAAGCTTCAGAATGGCAAAGATGTTTTTATTACAAATCATGTGAGCAGACTGCAGTTTATCTTTAATTGGATTCAGAATTACCGTATTAATCGGCGTATAACACGCAGAAGGAAGTTTCGGGAAAAAAACTTTCCACAGCCCCCTGCGTATAACACGCAGCCACAGTTTACCCTCTATTTTCAGGGTAAAAAAGTGAGTGTTATACACCAATAAATACAGTAATGACAGATGCAACTGACCTGCAGTTACCCCCTCCCGACCTTCCTCAAATGGGTTTTGCATTCCTATAAATTTGTAAGGGAAATGAAAACCTGCTTGATGCTAACAAAAGCCTGTTGGCACATGCCCTTAACATTAGATTTTCCAGCCAGTTAGTTGTCATTCTTCCAGTTTTTTCCATCATTCTTTGAAACTTGTATGTCCCTTGTGTTGCAGTTCCTAAACAGAAATCGTGCATTGCCTAGTTACAGGACAAGTCCAGCCAAAGCTTGTTTGGCTGGGCTTCTCCTATTGGTCACAGGAGTGGAGTTCGTTTTGCACTCCTGTGACCCGTTTTCAGCAAAGAGCGGGCTGAAGTCCGCTTTCTGTGGACATCACGGATGTCAGTCCAGGCATCGCTTATTCATCAAGTTTGGATCCGCCAGATTCCTGGGCTGACACTGGCTCAGACTCTTAGTGATCAGTTGAGAGCCTGAGCTGGCCGCTCCTGCCCCCTTCACATCCCATCGTTTCAATAAGCTGTGACTGACAGTCTGCAGCTCTCTGCTCTTCGAGCTCTGAAAACCAAGTGATTGTCGATGTTCGATCGCTGGGTTCTCAGTGCAGAGCCTCCGAGAGAAAGATGCAGCATCAGAGCGATGCTGCATCCAATTAGGTAAGTATGAATCTGTAAAAAAAAATCTTTTTACTTCTCTTTTAACCATTGATAGGGATCTTAACCACTTCGGGTCCGCGCCATTGACAGAACACGTCAACAGCGCGGACCTGAGGCGCCGGGGTCACGTCTTTGGACGTGATTTACTTGTA
The DNA here is from genome assembly GCA_029574335.1 of Rana kukunoris. NCBI lineage: Eukaryota > Metazoa > Chordata > Amphibia > Anura > Ranidae > Rana > Rana kukunoris. The sequence continues at coordinate 215,502,223 of CM056049.1, read as the reverse complement.
ATTCCCTGCGGCGGGGAAAAACAGTCCCGACGCATCACCGAGGATTCGATGCGTGTACCCGGCGGCCGCGATGTCCGTCAGGTACATGCGATCGTCGGTGAGAGAGCAGGGACGTGGAGCTGTGTGTGTAAACACAGAGCTCCACGTCCTGTCAGTGAGAGGCGACTGATGCTGTTTCCCTTGTACATAGGGAGACAGCATCGATCACCCCCCTCCCCCCCACACAGTTAGAACACACCAAGGCAATACATTTAACCCCTTTCTCACCCCCTAGTGTTAACCCCTTCAATGCCAGTCACATTTATACAGTAATTAGTGCATATTTATAGCACTGGTCGCTGTATAAATGTGAATGGCGCCAAAAATGTGTCAAAAGTGTCCGATGTGTCTGCCGCAATTTCGCAGTCCCAATAAAAATCGCAGATCGCCGCCATTACTAGTAAAAAAAAAATATAAAAAAAAAAATCATAATTCTGTCCCCTATTTTGTAGGTGCTATAACTTTTGCGCAAAGCAGTCACTTATTGTGATTTTTTTTTTTTTTTTTTTTTTTTTTACAAAAATACGTAGAAGAATACGTATCGGCCTTAACTTAAACTTAAAATATATATATTTTTTTTAAATTGGGATATTTATTATAGCAACAAGTAAAAAATATATATATATTTTTAAATTGTCGCTCTTTTTTTGTTTATAACGCAAAAAAATAAAAACCGCACGGGCGATCAAATACCACCAAAAGAAAGCTCTATTTGTGGGGGAAAAAAGGACGCCAATTTTGTTTGGGTGCCACGTCGCACGACCGCGCAATTGTCAGTTAAAGCGACGCAGTGCCGGAAGCTGAAATTTCACCTGGGCACGAAGGGGGTTTATGTGCCCAGTAAGCAAGTGGTTAATATGTACCTTTTCCCCTTACTTCAGGTGTGAAAAAATCTAGCTCTGATTTGCTTCGTGAAGGAGCTCCTATCCGACCAGATCCCCCTGTGTGCCACTGGAAACCAGACGTAGAGGTCAGAAGAGTTTACTATACGTGTAACAACCTATGTTATGTATATAAATAATGGTGTACAGTCTGTATGGCTTCTGATCAGAAAACTATCTCCAGCAGTATTATGAAGATGGGGCACGAATTGAGGCTGCATTCAGGAATCTTATTCACCGAGCTGACCCTAAGCAAGAAGAGGACAGTTATGAAATAATTGTCTGCCATGCCAATGTGATCCGGTACATGGTCTGCAGGTGAGACTCATCCTCCATTTATCCCATTAGTGCCCAGTAGACTTTAAAATTGTCTTTTCAGTCTTAGAATAAGATGATGCTAATAAGCTGCTCTTGTTCAAACAAAAAGGAAAACCAGCTAATTCTACACCCAAGATAAGGCTTTTTCTTTATCGTACATCACGGGACACAGAGAAGCATAGAAATTACTATGTGGGTTATAGAGTACCTTAAGGTGATGGACACTGGCACGCCCTTAAGGCAGGAAGTTCCCTCCCCTATATAACCCCTCCCATACCGGGAATACCTCAGGTTTTTTTCGCCAGTGTCTAAGGTGTTGGTCACGAGTGAACATGTGCTCCAAGGAGCTTCACTGGAGGGATCCATATTGGAAGTAAAAAGCCTCCATAAATCCGGATCCGTCCAAAGTGCTTCTGAGCCAAAGTGGACAGCCCCCGGGCCCCCGGTTGAGAAGAACGGTGTTTTGCCTGTATTGCTCCTCATTTGAGGGCTGGATCCTGATTACTCAGTACTTTGGTCAATTTCCTAATACCAAAAGTTTACTGACAGGGTGCGATATGGGTCCAGGTGTGTGGTGTTCCTGTCCATGGACCCCGGTCCCTGAAGGTCTGCAGACTTTGCTCTCCGTGATGGGCGAAGATTGGACTGTCTGTGTGTGCAGAGTCCTGCGGCGTTGAAACAGGTAAGTGAAGGTGCTTCAGGACTTGGTCCTGAAAGTATCCTTCTTTTTTTGAGCCATTATGCTTGCCTATGCTATCTGTCTGTGCCTCTCCTAACATTGTCCTGAATGCTGTGGGAAGGAGGGGTGTTTATGCTCAGTCAGTTAGCTCCTCGTGTGCAGGTTTAGCAGAGTAAGGTTGTCCAAAAGTTTTGGCCACAGTTTCTTACCTGGTCCTCACATGATAGCTGCGGTAGCTCCAACCTCGTGCACAGGCGCGACATAGTATGTGTCATAGGCGCACACGCGCGCGCAATTACACTAATTTATTTGCTGCATCGGTGAGCACGCGTGTGCATGGGGCTTTAGTTGCACGTGCGGCAACATGTGCGTGCGTGTGCGGCTACGTGTGCGCGCGCAGCCTCGTGATGCACGCCCGTCAGCGGCGTGTGCATGCGCGCAAGGGGTCCATCTCAGCTGTTCTCTATGAGACTTGAGATTACAGGACAGAGCAGGTCAGGTGACTTGCACCTAGTCCATAAATGCTCAAGTCCACTTCACCCATTCTGGCTGGCAGTGGACATAGAGAATACTTGTGCACAAGTTTTCAGTATTATTGCTGGTTGTTGGACAGGGACACTTGCTTAAGGCGCATGCACCTTGCCGACCATCAAATAGCAGCGTCAGTGCTGGTCTATAGGTCCGCAAGTGGTTGCACCTGTTGTGAGTACCTCGGCTTTATTATGGCTAAAGGCTCAGGGACTAGAAGTACAAAGAGATCTAAGGGATCGCCATCAGGCTCGGAGGATCTCGGGCATGCTCCTGCGGCTAGTTCCTCTCCTGATAAATTGGAGGAGGCCCAGTGTGAACCATCAGGGCTGTCAGGTGCCTCATCTGCCCTTGTCCCGCCTGCTCCAGTTTTTGTGACACAGGAGGCTTTGGCCTCAGCCATGGGTGGCCTGGAGCAGAGATTAGCGACCTTGATTGCATCCTCTCTCTCAAGAGAAAAACGCACAAGGTCTCCCTCTCCCTCTGCAGAGTTCCTCAGCGTGGAACAACTATCCTCAGAAGAGGTTGATTTACCCTCTGGGGACCAGGCAGAGGGTCATTCAGAGTTCTCGGACTCTGAGGATTCCACCCTGGGGGAACCTTTTTCGGCGGCTCAGTCTGAAAAATTGTGGGTCCAGTCCCTCATGGAGATGGTCCGTTCGGCCTTCAAGTTGCCCCTTTCAGAGCCAGCATCAAGTTCAGTCTCTTCTTTAGGCTCTTTAAAAGCTCCTCAAGCTAACTATTCCTTCCCGGTTCATCCCCTACTGGAAGGTCTTATCTGCAAGGATTGGGAACATCAGGATAGATTTTTTTCTTCCTCCTAAAAAGTTTTCGGTTTTATACCCCATGGAGGAACAATTCACTAAAAAGTGGGGTATCCCCACAGTGGACGCAGCCGTGTCCTGCGTAAACAAGACCTTGACCTGTCCGGTGGACAACGTTCAAGTGTTTAAAGACCCGACAGACAAGAGATTAGAGACGCTGTTAAAAACCTTGTTTTCTACAGCTAGAGGGGTAACCCAGCCTGCAATTGCAGCTATTGGTATTTGCCAAGCCTTAAAAGACCAGTTAAATTGGGTCTTGAACAGTGGCGGCTGGTGAAGTTTTAGGATGGGGGGGCGCAAGACCCAGCCCCTCTACGATTGACCCCTCCCACTTCTTGTAAACCACACCCCTTATATAATCCACCTACTTTGTTCGCTGTATCTGTATTCTGCAACCTGTACATAGCACATATCTGCACCCTGTACATAGCACATATCTGCACCCTGTACATAGCACATATCTGCACCCTGTACATAGCACATATCTGCACCCTGTACATAGCACATATCTGCACCCTGTACATAGCACATATCTGCACCCTGTACATAGCACATATCTGCACCCTGTACATAGCACATATCTGCACCCTGTACATAGCACATATCTGCACCCTGTACATAGCACATATCTGCACCCTGTACATAGCACATATCTGCACCCTGTACATAGCACATATCTGCACCCTGTACATAGCACATATCAGCAACCTGTACATAGCACATATCAGCATTCTGCAACCCCCCCCTCCCCAAATCAGGTCAGCTACAGTGCTACACTATACACATGTCAGGGGGGTGATGGACACAGCAATCAACCCCCCCCCCCCAGACTAACACAGGGTGGCAGGGCAGACAGACACACTCCTCCAGGCTCCAGCCTCTTCTTTTTACAAGTACAACACTACTACAAGTCCCAGCATTAAAAAAACAAGGCATGACCACTCATCCTCCTTGTAGTTCTCCATCTTCTCCTGGGGCTCAGGTGCATGCTATCCACCATCTTTGTCCAGTTTTTCTCACTGCTGGTAATTGTAGTCCCATAGATGGTGGATTGCATGCACCTGAGCCCCAGGAGAAGATGGAGAACTACAAGTCCCAACATGTTATAATATAAGGCTCCTAGGTGGATGGGTGTCCAATGCAACTAAGCACACATGTATGCAGTTCAAGGCAAATAAGCATATATCTATTACATGATCAGATTAGGTGACTCACCCTAATGAAGGGGAATCTCCAGGTGACTTATATTGAATCTGTCATTTTACAAGGCCATGTGTGGATCAACATACCTGAAAGACAATTTCCCAAACAAGTGGGCAGATTCCCAAAAGATTGGTATACAGTGACCCCAGACAGTATGCTATCAAAATATATAGGATTAATTGTACGTAAAACAGATTGCAAAAAGGCAAAACCAGTCCATTTAAAACCTCCAAACACCACAAAAATCAATGTTGATATTATGTAATTAAAAATTTAACACATACAGAGCCCAAGCACAAACTCCTATGAGCGGGTGGGGGAAGGATCAGATAACACCACATAAATACCATTTTCCCTTCAGATTGATACTTCTTTAAGTGGGCGATCCACTACCCATGTGTGGTGTTATCTGATCCTGCCCCCCCACCCCTGGAGATTGATAGGTGCATGCAATCCACACCCATCCACCTCGGAGCCTTATTGTATGTATAACCTGCTGGGACTTGTAGTTCTCCATCTTGTCCTGGGGCTCATGGAGAAGATGGAGATTGGAGAACTACAAGTCCCAGCAGTCTAACTACAATAACAGGCTCTGAGGTGGATGGGTGTGGATTGCATGCACCTATCAATCCCGGGGGGGGGGGGGGGGGCAGGATCAGATAACACCACACATGGGCAGTGGATCGGCCACTTAAAGGAGTATTAATCTGAAGGGAAAAAGGTATTTATGTGGTGTTAAATTCACCCCCAAAGTCATCAGCGGTGCACTGCCTGATCCCCACCCATCCACCTTGGAGCATATTATTGTATTTAGCCTGCTGGGACTTGTAGTTCTCCATCTTCTCCTGGGGCTCATGGAGAAGATGGAGATTGGAGAACTACAAGTCCCAGCAGGTTATACATACAATAATAGGCTCTGAGGTGGATGGGTGTGGATTGCATGCACCTATCAATCCGGGGGGGGGGGGGGGGGCAGGATCAGATAGTGTTATCTGATCCTGCCCCCCCCCCCCCCCCCCCCCCCGGATTGATAGGTGCATGCAATCTACACCCATCCACCTCAGAGCCTGTTATTGTATGTATAACCTGCTGGGACTTGTAGTTCTCCAATCTCCATCTTCTCCATGAGCCCCAGGAGAAGATGGAGAACTACAAGTCCCAGCAGGCTAAATACAATAACATGCTCCAAGGTGGATGGGTGGGGATCAGGCTGATGACCTAATGGGGCGATCAATCAAAGCAAATACAAAAAATATTCATGTGGCTTCACTTGGCTGGCTTACCTTACCAGCGCCAGCTCCGCTCGGGCAGTGTGAACTTCAGAGAACCTGCCGCCTGACGTCACTTCCGGTTTTCGAAATGCCGCCGGAAGTCAAAGTAGTAATGCTCCCGGTGCCCATAGAGAGGAACGGGAAGCATATCAGCGCTTTCCAATGCGCCCATAGGAAAGCTAGAAGCCCGCAAATGAAGCGCCATGTCTATATTGCAGTGACACAGCGCTTCATAGGGCAGTGGTGGCCGGCGCTCAATCAGAGTGCATTAAATACATTTTTTTTTTTTTTTTTAGTGTATTTCTTAAAGGGGACAACAAAAAAAAAAAAGTTTTTTTTTTTTGCCTACAGGAAGGGGGGGGGGGGGCGGCGCCCGGGTGCCCCTATGGGCGGGCCGCCACTGGTCTTGAAGGATATCCTGGCTCAACAGGCTCAGGAATTGGCTGACTTTCCTAAAGCATTATGCTTTGCCATAGATGCTATCAAGGACTCTATACAACAGTCCTCCCGTCTCACTCTGTCTTTGGTTCATATGCGCAGATTACTCTGGTTAAAGAACTGGTCGGCTGAAACCCTGTGTAAAAAATTACTGGAAGGGTTTCCCTTTCATGGAGAGCGTTTATTTGGGGAAGATCTGGATGCATACATTCAGAAAATTTCCAGTGGCAAGAGCACACTGTTACCAGTAAAGAAAAGGTTTAGGGGTCCTCCCTCCTTTAAAAAATCTTCCTCTCCTATCCCTAGTACTTCCGCTACCAGGCAGTTCCGGCGGCCTCCCGGACGGTTTAATGCGGGTGGGAAGCCGCAGGGCCAGCCTTGGAGCTGTAGGCCAACCAACCCAGCATCTAAGTCGGCATTATGAAGGTTCACCCCCACTCAGCAGGGTGGGGGGAAGACTTCAGCTGTTTGCGGAGGCTTGGCAAGGGAGGATCCAAGACAATTGGGTTCTCGCTACGGTTTCCGAGGGCTACAAGCTGGAGTTGAGCGAATTTCCTCCACCTCGCTTCTTGGCCTCAAGCGTCCCGAAAGACCCGGAAAACAGAAGGTCCCTAGCATTGGCCTTGCATCATCTATCCCAAGGGGTAATCGAAGAACTGCCACTGGAAGAACAAGGTTTTGGGTTTTATTCAAATCTTTTCACCGTCCCCAAACCAAACGGAGATGTAAGACCCATTCTGGACCTCAAGGCCTTAAACAAATTACTAAAGGTCCAGTCTTTCCGGATGGAATCGATCCGGTCGGTGGTTGCCTCCTTACAAGGAGGGGAGCTTCTGGCGTCCATCGATATAAAGGACGCATACTTACACATTCCCATCTTCCTCAACCATCAGAAGCTGTTGCGCTTCACGGAAAATCAGCGCCACTTTCAATTCGTGCCCTTACCTTTTGGTCTGGCCACCGCACCTTGTGTATTCACGAAAGTACTGGCCCCACTATTAGCCAATCTAAGATCTCAGGGCATTTCTATAGTAGCCTATCTAGACGATCTGTTGTTGGTAGACCGTTCTGTTGCCGATCTAAACTCAGCAGTACACAGAACCGTGAAATTCCTAGAGTCCATGGGTTGGGTTCTCAACCTGGACAAGTCAGCCTTAGTGCCGGTGCAAAGGCTCGAGTATTTGGGTCTACTCGTAGACACAGACCAAAGAAAGATCTTTCTACCCCAGAGAAAGTTCGATGCTTTAAGGGAACTAGTTCAGCTAGTCAAGTCAAGGCGTCGGCCCTCCATTCGCCTTTGTATTCGGCTACTGGGGAAAATGGTAGCCTCTTTTGAGGCTGTCCCATTTGCTCAGTTCCACTCAAGGGGACTTCAACACGCCATCCTGTCTGCCTGGAACAAAAAGGTTCAGGCCTTGGGACCAATTCTCCCTAATGTATGCGTTTCCTCCACTGCAATTAGTACCCCGCCTCTTTCGCAGGATAAGGTCGGAAGAGAAACCAGTGATTCTGGTCGCTCCGGCGTGGCCCAGAAGGGCCTGGTACACAGAGGTTGTAAGGATGTCCGTGGGGCATCCATGGACCCTTCCGCTTCGTCCAGACCTACTGTCTCAGGGACCGATATTCCACCCTTCCTTACCATCTCTAAATTTAACGGTCTGGCTGTTGAGTCCCATATCCTAAAATGGAGGGGTCTCTCTAATTCAGTAGTGTCTACTTTAATGCCAGAAAGCCAGCATCCAGGCTTATTTACTACAGAGTTTGGAAAGCTTATGTGGCCTGGTGCGAAACCAGGGGGTGGCATCCCCGCAGGTATCTCATTGGCAGAATTCTAGATTTTCTGCGGATGGGGGCAGACATGAAGTTGGCCCTAAGCACCATTAAGGGCCAGATCTCGGCCTTATCGATTTTGTTTCAAAGGCCACTGGCTACACATTTTCTGGTCAAAACCTTTTTACAAGGTGTGATCCGGATTAATCCTCCAGCCCCTTGTGTCCGTGGGATCTGAATCTGGTCCTTTCTGTCTTGCAGAAGCAACCTTTTGAGCCTTTTTCCATTGGTCCTTCTGACCAGGAAGGTGTTTTTTTTTTTTGATAGCCATAACCTCTGCTAGGAGGGTATCAGAGTTGGCGGCCTTATCATGTAAGGAACCATACCTTATTCTCCATAAGGACAGAGTGGTCCTACGGCCTCACCCGGCTTTCCTTCCTAAGGTTGTTTCTAACTTTCATTTAAGTCCAGATCTAGTTCTCCCTTCTTTTTTCTCAGAACCTAGTTCTGCAAGGGGGAAGTCATTGCATACGCTAGACGTACTTAGATCAGTTAAGATCCACCTTAGGGCTACTGCTCAAGTCCGGAAAACGGACATGTTGTTTATCCTACCAGAAGGTCCCTGATGTGGGCAGGCAGCGTCGAAGTCTACTATCTCCAAATGGATTCGACAGGTCATTACTCAAGCCTATGGCTTGAGGGGAAAGGCTCCCCCGTTTTAAGGTTAAAGCACATTCCACTAGAGCGGTGGGTACTTCCTGGGCAGTGCATCATCAAGCCTCCATGGCTCAGGTCTGCAAGGCCACAACGTGGTCGTCTGTCCATACTTTCACAAAATTTTACGTGCTGCAGGCTGCAGTTTGATTCCTCATGTCTGATGGCGCCCGGCTTAATTTTTTTTGGGTCTCCCTCCCCTCATTAGCATTGCTTTGGGACGTCCCACATAGTAATTACTATGCTTCTCTGTGTCCCGTGATGTACGATAAAGAAAATAGGATTTTTATAACAGCTTACCTGTAGAATCCTTTTCTTGGAGTACATCACGGGACACGGGGAAATTGGGACTCTTATTGCTTTCTACAAAACTGAGGTACTCCCGGTATGGGAGGGAACTTCCTGCCTTAAGGGCATGCCAGTGTCCATCACCTGAAGGTACTCTATAACCCACATAGTAATTACTATGGTTCTCTGTGTCCCGTGATGTACTCCAAGAAAAGGATTCTACAGGTAAGCTGTTATAAAAATCCTTTTTTTTTTTTTTTTGGAATAGTTAAGTGGGTTACAGGCAAACCTAAGAACACCATTTAGCCCACTATTAAATGCCATAAAAAGTAGTCCTTACTAAAATTACTAGTTTCTCATTGATCACTGAAGTGTCATTCTATCTCTATCTTCAGCTCAGTTCTAAGACCTTCAAAAATCTGTCATAGCAGTGGTGCAGCGAGGATTACATGGTAAAGATAAAACCTGAAGGCTTTAACAGGATCCTTTTACTTTGTCCATCAAGGGCAACTAGCATTTTTAGATACAGAGGCAGCTACTGTAGACTTATTTTACTCTCAGTAACTTTGTAACACGGTAAGAGATTCAAATTCTTACAAATGCCCTTTAAGAGTTCTAAAAGTCGGAAGGCAGACATTTGGGTCATGTGACCTCTGATATGCTGCCGTTCACTGTTAAGGCCCACTGAGCGACTGTATATGTGCGTGCAGCCGGCGGCAAGAGGTTAAGTACTGCATTGAGTTAAGACAACAGAGATAGTGTTGCTGGGAAGTGGTAACTAACATGCTGGCAGAGAAACGAGGAGGGAACGCAAGGTGCTTTCCCCGACTTGTTCATTCCCCCTCCCCCCTACAAAACTCATGAAGTAGGGTGAGGTACTTAGGGGGGTGTGTCCTCACCTGAAGATGCAAGCTTATAAATCATGGTATATGCATAAGTTGCCTGTGTACTGTACTGCAAGATATGAAATTTACAAGAAAGGCAAAATTCCTGACTGGATTGATAAACATTGTTTAATGAATTTGTACTTTAATGCAGCCCTCAAATTTTCCACTCTCCTACTTGCATTTTGTGAGTGGAAAAATAGGATTTTTGTACTCACCGTAAAATCCATTTCTCTGAGTTCATGGACGGACACGACAGCATTGACCTTAGGGTATTATATCCTTCCTTCCAGGAGAGACTAGGCAGAAAACAGCACTTTAAGTGTTAAACATTCTCCTCATTACCACTTCTCCCAGGGGGCGTGGTCCCCCGGGTATAACCCACTCTGACACAGCAGCTCCAGTTCGTAACAAGCAGTACAAACAAAAGGAGGGGTGGGTGCTGTGTCCGTCCATGAACTCAGAGAAATGGATTTTACGGTGAGTACAAAAATCCTATTTTCTCTTCCGTTCATGGATGGACACAGCAGCATTGACTTTAGGGACGTCCCCAAGCAGTGTCAATTTTTTTTCAAGGGGTGGGAAAACACACAGCAAACCAAGCTTCACCCCAAACAAAAAAACAGAGTTTCTCAACGGAGGAACTCCAACATTAAACTGCTGCCCGTAACACCCTGTGGCTGAAGGAGGCATCCGAAGATGCACTCACATCCACCTTGTAAAATTTTGGAAAAGGTGTGGATTGACGACCAGGTCGCTCGCTGCCTTACACACCTGTAAAACAGACGCTTGATGACGGAAAGCTTAAGAGGCACCAATCGCCCTGGTCGAATGCGTCGTAACCTGAAAGGGGGGCGCCCGCACCTTTAGGGCATAGGCCTGAAGCACGACCTGTCTGATCCACCTAGAAATGGTGGCCGACAAGACCGCCAGACCCTTTTTAGGACCAGTCACTGACACGAACAGTGAGTCCCACATCCGAAACGGAGCCGTAGCAGATATGTATACCCGTAGGGCCCAAACCACGTCCAAGAAATGCGGGTTTTTGGCCGAGGACATAGGGATGGTAACACAATGTCCTCATTAATGTGAAAAGCCAAAACAACCTTTGGGAGAAATGACGGCTGCGGCCGCAGCACCACCTTATCCTTGTGGATAACCAAGTAGGAATGCTTGCAGGACAAGGCTGCCAGTTCAGACACCCATCTGACCGAGGTAATTGCTACCAGAAAAAAAACACCTTCTGGGACAGAGTCAAAAAAGCGATCTTTCGAATGTCCTCAAAGGGAGCGTCTTGAAGCACCAAGAGGACTAAATTCAGATCCCATGGAGGCAGTGGAGGATGCACAGGAGGGGTCACATGCCAGACCCCCTGCACAAACGTACGCACCAGGGAGTGCGCCGCCAAGGGTCGCTGAAAGTAAACAGCTAGAGCCGAAATCTGACTCTCAATTGTACTTTAGGCGAGAGCCTGATCCACTCCCCGCTTTAAGAACAGCAGAATCTGGGACATCACGTATGTACGGGGGTGCCATTTCATCTCTTTACACATAGAGATGTAGGCCTTCCATGTACAATGGTAAATCTTGCGTGAAGTAGACTTCCGTGCTCGTAGCATGGTAGAGATCACCGAGCCTGACAGGCCACGGTCCTTTAGCACCTGGCTCTCAACAGCCAAGCCGTTAAAGCCAGCGACTGTAAAGCAGGGTAAAAGATCGGACCCTCCGACAGAAGATCTTCTCTCGGGTAGATGCCAAGGGACGTCTGCCACCAGACACACCAGGTCCGCGTACCAAGAACGGCGAGGCCAATCTGGGGCGATCAGGATCGTTGGAATCCCCTCGGCTTCCACTGCGCAGCAGGTGTGGAAGAAGCTTCAGAGGAGGGAAGGCGTAGATTAGGCAAAAGTGACCCCATGGAGCCACCAACACGTCTGACGCGTCCGCCCACGGGTCTCTTGACCTGGCCACGAACCACGACACCTTCCGATTTGAGACAGGACGCCAGAAGGTCCACGTCTGGAGTGCCCCATTTTTGGCACAGACTCTGAAACACCTCCGGGTGTAGTGACCACTCTCCTTGGTTGAGTGTTTGGCGACTTAGGTAGTCAGCTTGCTAATTCTGTATCCCCGGAATGTACACGGCCGACAGAGCCAGAACGGACCTTTCGGCCCACCGAAGGATGTGCGCGACTTCCGTCGCTGCAGCCAAGCTCCGTGTGCCTCCCTGATGATTGACGTACGCCATGTCTTTTTTTTTTTTATCCAGAAAAAAAGTTTATTGAGACACAGGTAAAATAAGAAACATACATCGAGATTTCAAATATAGAGATAAGATCCAAAACAATCAGTCACATAGTCTATTAGAGAAATACCTGCCCACTGCACCATCCATATACACATTATTCGCAGAGACCAACCATGCCCTCCTCCACCTCCCGTCATATGCACCCCCCCACTCTCCCTAAAAAGGTCCTGCCCCACTGTACTCCCCCAGGTTAATTGATCAGGCCCAGCAGCCTGCCCATAACCAGATCCACCGGGGCCAGGCCCGGTACATCCAGCCATGGACCCCACAGTTTCTCAAATTTCTGGGGGCACCCCCTGTGCTGGTATATCACCTTCTCCTTCCTGAGCATTTCCCCTATTATATTGATCCACTCTTTCAGACTGGGGGCCTCCTCCGATATCCAGTGAGACATTATTAGCTTACGGGCTGTGAATAGAGACCTAATTACCGCCACTCTAGTACCCTCTTCCCATTCCAATTCTTCCAGTATGAGCAGCAGACAATGTTTTGGGTCAGTGGGCAGCAAGACCTGGAACACCCTATTCACGGTGTCCACCACTCCCTTCCAGTATGTGTGAAGCTTCGGGCATCTCCACAGTAGGTGAATCAGGTCCCCATGATCTCTCTTACACCTATTGCATAGTGGGGTGGGTCGTAGCCCCATGGTAAACAATCTGTGAGGGGTGTAGTACACCCTTAATAGTAAATACAGTTGCGACACTTTGTGGGACACATTCAGAGAGCAAATTGGTACAACCCGGAGTGCCTCCTCCCACTGCTCGCCGTCCATCGGGCCCACTTCCCCCTCCCACTTGGCCCTCACTTTCAGCGGGTGTTTGGTCAAGAAGCTATGTAGCAGCATATTGTAGCATTGAGATATAAACCCCTTGGTATTAGCTGCCCTTGCAATCAAGTTAAACACAGGGGTAGGGGGTCCACTCTGAGGCCCTACTCTGGGCCTTCACTGCATGTCTGAGTTGCATATAGTAGAACCTCATCGACTGAGGAAGCCCGAAAAGGTCCCGCAAGGTCTCGAAGGAGAGCAGTTCCCCGTTCCTAAATATCTGCCCCAGATAGGCCACTCCATACCTCCTCCAAAGTGCCCCATGCTGCAGCCTAGCGAGTTCCGGGTATGAGTTATTGGACCAAATGGGACTATAGTCTGTGAATCCTGTCACCCCCTGTAGATACCTAGCCTTGTTCCAAACTTTTTGAATAAGGGTTTATGTCGGGTATTGTTTATTCGGTTTCCCAAAAGCTAGTGATTCCAGAGCAGATGTCACCGACTCACCCCCAACTGTGTGAAGCATCACCAGTTCTGAGGAGCCGCATCCCTCCCCCTCCCTCCCCTGCCCAGTATGGACTGTACCTATCAAATGCTGTATCTGAGCGGCTATATAGTACAGCCATGGGTTGGGTAGGGCGAGCCCTCCTTCATCCTTTGGGCACTGGAGATGCTCCAATTTGATCCTAGGTGTGCGGTTTTTCCATATGAACGAGCGAAACAGTGAGTTAACAATTCTGAATACTTTCAAGGTCACCACTATGGGGGCGTTATGCAGCACATAGAGCAACTGGGGCATGAGGATCATTTTGATCAGGTTCACCCTACCTGCAACTGACAGGCAGAGCGAATTCCACGTCTTAATGCGGTCACGAAATTTTTGCAGCAGCGGGGACACATTCAGTCTTCCATATTCACATATCTTGGGCGTCACCTGGATACCCAGGTACTTGAATGAGGCAGACAAAGGCACCGTAAGAGAGGCCGGTGGGGCCCTCCCTTCATCAATAAGCATCAGTGAGGATTTTGTCCAGTTTATCTGTAGCCCTGAAAATCTACCAAACTCTCCTATTAAGGCCATAGCCCCCTTCAGCGAGCCCTCTACGTCCCCCAGCAGAATCATAGTGTCATCCGCATATAGCATTATTTTCTCTTGTTTGTCTCCGTACCTAAACCCCACTACCTCCGAGCTGGCTCTAATCTTAATTGCAAGGGGTTCTATCGCCAGGGCAAAAAGTAGAGGCGATAGTGGGCATCCCTGCCGCGTGCCCCGTCCCAGAGAAAAAGTCTGCGACACCGCCCCAGACGACCGAATGGCAGCCTGTGGATTATAATATAACAGACGGACCCAGGAAATGTAAGTGTCACCGAACCTGAACCTCCCGAGAACCTCCCATAGGTATTCCCACTCGACGCTATCGAAGGCCTTCATAGCGTCCAGTGAGAGCAGAGCCCTTTGTCCCATATTATCAGCCGGGGACTGCATATTAAGAAACAGCCTACGCAAGTTGACAGCCGTCGACTTGTTAGGCATGAAGCCCGCTTGGTCCGGGTGGACCAGGCTAGTGATGACCCCGTTCAGCCTAATCGCTAGCATTTTAGCTAATAACTTAATATCGCTCTGTAGCAGCGATATCGGTCTGTAGGAGCCCGGTCTAAAGGGTCCTTGTCGGGTTTCAGTATTAACACGATGTTAGCCGTAGCCATAGAAGCAGGCAAAATCTGTCGCTCCCTTGCTGCGTTAAAGACCGTTAAAAGTTTTGGGAGGAGGATGTCCGTATAGTGTTTGTATACCTCCATGGGCAATCCATCTGCCCCCGGAGCTTTACAGTTGGGGAACTCGGCTAACGCCGCCTGCAGCTCCTCCAAGGTAAAGGGGGCGTCCAGGGCCTTCCGCTGTGCAGGTCCCAGTTGGGGAAAGTCAATGTCATGTAAGTAGGTCAATAGGTCTGTCCGGGTAAACTGCTCCGTGGGGAGGTACAACGTCTCATAGAATCGAGCTAGCTCTGCCAAAACCAGGTCTGGGGAGTTCACTATCTTGCCCTCCCTAGTTTTGATTGCCCCAATACTGGGAGATCTTTGTTGGGAGTTGGCTATCCTAGCCAGCATGCGCCCTGTACTTTCGCCCTCCTCAAAGAAAGCCAGTCTGGAGAAAAATAATTTCCGTTCTGCCTTGGAGGACAGCAGCCGCTCATATGCTGATTGAGCGGACTGCCATGCCTCCCTGGCAGCCTCCGTCGGGGTTTGCACAAAAGCCTCCTCCAGGGCCGCTACCTGTTTTTCAAGGTCCTCTCTGAGCCCGGAAGAGTCTTTTTTCACCCTGGTAATTTCACGGATAAGTAACCCCCTCACATACGCCTTAAATGCGTCCCACCGCTCAGCTGGGGATTCGGCAAACTCTCTACTATCAAGAAACTCCTGCATGCTCCGCTCCACCTCCTCGTGTGACAGGAATAATTTCAGCCAAAAGGCGTTAAACTTCCATGGGGCCCTAGGAAGTGTAGAGGGTGGGGAGATAATTAGGGTAGTCACTAAGTGTGAGTGATCTGAGACACTACGGGGCTTATAGACCACATCTGAGATGGATGGGAGCATTGCAGGGTTACTCACTGCCAGGTCTATCCTGGACAGAGTCCCGTGCGTTTTGGAGAAGCAGGAGAACTGCCTCTCCAGCGGGTACCTTAACCTCCACACATCAACCCACCCCACCTCATTGAGCAGTCTCAGCAACGGAGATTCCCTCGAAGTGGCAGAGACCCCAGAACCAGGGTGTCTGTCCACGGAGGGACTCAGCCAACAGTTAAAATCCCCCACTATCAGTAGCGGCAGGTCCGGCCTGCTCTCCAAATAGGCCAGCAACATCCGGAGCACCGTCACCGTAAACGGCGGGGGTACATAAATACAAGCCAATATACAGTGCAGTTGACCCACCCGGCAATGCAGAAATACAAACCGACCCTCATCATCTACCCGCACATCTAGTTCCTGAAAGTCAATTGAGGCATGTATCATTACACTCACACCCCTAGAGTACGAGGTGTGAGTAGAATGGTAGGCCTTGCCCACCCAAGCATATTTAAGGCAACATTGTGTTTCAGTGGTTAAATGCGTTTCTTGCATACACAGGATCATGGGATGATACTTCTTCAAACAAGTAAACACCATCATACGTTTCAGTGGGGAGCCGAGGCCCCTCACATTCCAAGAAATTATGGGCAGTTCAGCCATTGGAGAAAAAAAGAACATGGGTTAAATGGCAAAGACACTCTGAGTGGGGGCGGCTCCCCCCCCAAGGGATGGCAATTTCAAGCAGGTACTGGGAGTCCCGGGCATGATTAGGGATATACAGTCATAGTTCCATGGTGCAGTAGCAGTCAAACAGAGTTCTCGATGAAGAAGGTAAATTTGCAAAGAACTAAAGGCCCGGGCCGACAACGGTTCAGACCCGTACTTCCGGCCTACAATCTGTAAACAACACATTAGTCTGAAAAAAGAAAAGAAACGAGTCCAGGCCGCCAACCGGGCAGACCCCGCGGCTCCAACAGGGAGCGGACCCCCATAAGGCACATTTCCTCCACGTTTCATGTGGAGAGATCGCATTTTCCTTGCAACTTTACAAGATGACTCAGAGTTCACATCCTAATATAACTTCTCCCAGCAGAACATTGCAGAAACACAGGTGACATGAAAAAGATAGAAACTCACTTTTGTGTGGAACTGTAAGAGTGTAGGCAACAGAGTGAGTGCCTCCATCAGGGGGGGGGGGCATCCATCAATCCCACCATACGTGGGTGCGCAAACAATGCACTAAAAAGGCAGGACAGAGGAGCCCGTTACAGCCTCTGCGGAATCAGTCTCCCTCCTCTTCTCTGTCTCGGTGACGCAGGGCCTGTTCATTACGATCCAGCCATACTGCAGCATCCTGGGCCGATTCAAAAAAGTGGGTCTGCCGGTCAGTGGTGACCCTCAGCTTAGCGGGGTAAAGCATAGCATAAGGTAGTTGTAGTGCACGTAAACGCCTTTTCACATCTGAGAATTTGGCTCGCCGACGCTGTACCTCTGCTGAGAAGTCCGGGTAGAAGGACACCCGGACTCCGTTCACCCGGATGTTGGCCTTCTCCCTGGCATGTCTCAGCACCGCCTCCCTGTCCCTATAGTGCAGTAAACGGGCCAGGATGGGTCTGGGGGGGGGGCCAGGCTGTGGTGGGTGACCAGGTGTGCGGTGCGCCCGTTCAACTGTAAAGAATGGGGAGAAGGCCTCCTTTCCAAATACTTCCACCAGCCAACTTTCAATAAAGGTGGTGGGGTCCCGGCCCTCCGTTTTCTCCGGCAACCCCACTATGCGTACATTATTCCGGCGTAATCTGTTCTCGATGTCATCTGCTCTAGCATTAGTGTCTCTGGCTAGCTGATGTGCTGCATGGGCCTCACGAGCAACTGGGGGCAGCTTATCCTCCACCTCACTCACCCTGCTCTCCACAGCCGTTGTGCGTTCCCGGATCTTTTGTAGATCTTGTCTCAGCAGGGACACATCTTCTCTGAGGCCCCCAAACTGTTCCTTAAGAGTATTCACTGACGCGGTGCAGACATGAACCGCTCTTAGTATCTCAGCCAGGGTCGGTTGCTCTTGCTCAGGGTCCCCAGTCTCCACATTAGCAGCAGCCGGGAATGCCATAGATTGATCCCCTGCGTCAGCCCGCTCAGCACTGCCCCAAGCCCCACCATCCAGCTGTCCCTGAGAGGCCTGCAGCGTCGTAGAGGCATGCTCCGCTCCCCCCCCCCTTCATCCTGATCCGGGTGGCCCCCCAGCTTTTGGGTGTAATAGGTCATGTCCCTCGGGTACTCCTTACCCTGTAACTTTGCAGCCTTTTTGCTGGTCCCTTCCTTGGGCTTGTCGGGGCCTCGTGGTGTGCGGAGAGCCAGGGCCGCGCCGGCGCCATCTTGGATTTCTAGCGCCGGCCAATCTTCCTTTTTTTTGGTCATTCCGCGGGTGCAGAAAGCCGGCGGGTGGACCGGGAGGGTAACCGGGTCGGTAGCCAGCGGGAGAGCCATTTAGATCCGTCGGATCGCTGCTGGGAGAGGATCAATAGCAAGTGCTGTGGAGGAGCTGTGAGACACACGTCTTCTCACATGCCGGTCTTGGCCACACCCCGACGTACGCCATGTCTGACTGGATCCTGACCGGTCGGTCCTGTAGACCCAGGGACCACTTGGCGAGGCACAACTTGATTGCTCGGAGCACCATCACATTGATTGGAAGACGGGACTCCTCCTGAGTCCAAAACCCCTGGGCTGACTGGGTACCCCAGACACCCCCCCAGCCGGAGAGGCCGGTATCCGTCGTGACCACTGTCCAATGGCACGGCAGAAATGACTTCCCGACCCGAAGCACCGGAGACGTTAGCCACCACACAAGGGAGGACTTGACCAGTCGACTCATTCGAATCTGGTAATCCAGAGACGAAGGGAGCTTGTCCTAACGTGACAATCTCCTTCTGTAACACACGGGTGTGGAATTGGGCATACGGGACTGCCTCGAAAGAGGCCACCATTAGACCCAGAATCCTCATGCAGAATCGTAGCGATGACCACTTCTGGGCTGTCAACTGCTGCACCACAGTCCTGAAGTTTTTCCTGTGGGAGGAAAACTCTCGCCTCCGAGGAATCCAGGACTAACCCCAGGTATACCAGTCGCTGAGACGGTACCAACACTGACTTCTAGACATTCAGAAGCCAGCCGAATTCTCGGAGGGTTTGACAGGTGATGAACACATCCTGTCACGTACCTGGTTAAAGGCCGAAATGCCGAGAGGGCTCCCCTTGCGGCTAAGTGCAGTACACCCCTGAGGTTGGGTACAGAGGGTGTAGTGCCCAGAGAAGCACAGGTTGCCAGATGGATCCAGGAGAGAAGAGCTGGTGAGTGTCTGAAGAATACTGCAGAATACAGTAAACACTGCTGGGCTGCAGTCTCTAGGAGTAAGCCGACTGGGGATCAAACACTGTGGATCCAGGCAGGAGATGCAGGTTTGCAGGAATGGAGACAAGCCAAGATCTGGTGTTGGAAAACAGGCAGGAACAGACAACTGAAGCGAAGTCCGTGAAACAAGCTGGGATCAGGTGCTGGAGAAGGTAACAAGTCAGTAAAGCAAGCCAGGGGGTCAAACCAGGAGAGCGGATCAGACAGGTCAGGAAGAAGCCGGGTCACAACAGGAAATCCAAACGGTAATAATACAGAGACTCAGGAACTCAGGAAGGCTGACGACAATCCAGCAATTTGGATCAGACAGTGGCAGCCATTTATAGACCAGCAGGAGGATCTTCCTGTCACATGATGAGCCTATGGCTTCCATTTCCTCTACTGGCAAGATTGCCAGTACTTCTACGGACATTTCCCTGACACATCCACTTCTAACTCTGAGCTTGAGGAAGCTCTCAGGAGAAGGTCGTCCAGGTATCCTACGATAGCGATCCTGCGCTGCCTCAGCAGGGCAAGAATCTGGGCGAGCACCTTGGTGAAGACCCTTGGTGCCGAGGCCAGTCCGAACAGGAGGGCTCCAAATTGAAAGTGGTCCTCTCCAATCGCAAAGCGCAGAAATCTCTGGTGCTTTGTGCATATCGGAACATGCAGGTATGCGTCCATGATGTCCAAGGACACCATAAAGTCCCCCTAATGGAGCGCTGCCACTACTGAGCGAATAGACTCCATCCTGAATTTTTGCACTTTGACAAAACAATTGAGGGCCTTGAGGTCCAGGATTGGACGGACCCCTTCCTTCTTGCGGACTACAAACAGATTGGAGTAAAACCCCCGAAACCGTTCCATCGAGGGAACCGGTATAATCATTCCCCTGGCCAGTAGATCCTGGACAGCCCCTGACAGATCCTTCCGCCGAACCAGAAGGAAGCTGGAGGTTGGAAGGAAAAAATCTGTTTGGTGGATAAGAGAGAAACTCTATCTTGTACCCCAAGGAAACTACCTCGCAAACCCAACGGTCGGAAAGAAGAGACCTCCACCAAGCCACGAATTTGCGGAGCCGGCCCCCCACACCCGAGACACGGGCGGGGGCCGACCTTCATGCAGAAGCAGGTTTGTCCGCAGGCTTGTGGTACCAGGCACCACAGAGGTGATTTAGTTCACATGTGCTGCGCTATATAAGTTTTTCATTCATTCATTCAGGTGCGCTTCTGCCCTGCAGCGAGCACCTTAGCACCTTGAAAACTTTTTCCTGCCGCACTTGGCGGGCGAAAAAACCCCTTGGGGGTAGTAAAGGAGGGACCTAGCTTACAGCGAGGTTCCTTACCCTTCCCAGATTGTGGGAGCAGTGTGCTCTTACCACCTGTGGCATCCTTTATGATGTCATCCAGGGATGCCCCAAAAAGCCGTTCACCCTTAAAGGGTAAATCCACCAATGCCTTTTTTGAGGACTGGTTCGCAGACCAACACTTCAGCCACACAAGGCGGCGTAGTGCCACCGCTTAGGCAGAGGCCCTAGAAAGCAAGGGGAGCATATCCACTCGCAGACAAACTTTAGGCCTTGTACCAACTGATTAGCCAGGTCCATGCAGGCCTCAGAAGCATTCTGCTCCTCCAGTTCCTGCGACACCAAAGCCCCGGCCAAAACCGGTCTCACTGCCGAACCCACTACTGTGAACATAGAGCGGGCCACAGCCTCAGCTCTCCTATCTGTGGGGTCTGTAAAGGCAGAAGCCCCTTCCACAGGTAACGTGGTGGCTTTGCTCAGTCTGGACACCGGGGGGTAGAAACCTACTTTTTTTTAAAAGTCCCCCTCAAAAGGTTAACGGACCGCAAAGTATTTTGGCACAGCAAAAACTTTCTGCGGCTTATCCCATTCCTTGTATAATATTTTGTCCAGATATGGAACACAAGGAAACACTTTTGCGGTGCGGGGTGGCTTGCGGAACCCAAAAGGGACCGGCACATCCGCTGCCTCCACCAAATCCTCAAGTTTTTGAGTATCCCACACCGCAGTGATAAGAGCTCCAATAAACGCCTTGTCATGCGCTGACCCTAAAGCAGAGTCATCCTCACTGTCTGTGTGGGCTAAGAATGCATCATCTGACATAACAGAACCATAGCCAGACGCAATAGCGGGGTCTGGTTGCGTGTAAGAGACATCCCCAGAAGCAGGCGCAGAGAGGGGGCGCTTTTTACCCCCCATCTGGCCACTTGTCGCTTCAACCTTGGCGAGAAACGCCTCAAGGACTGCTGTCATAGTCTCTATAGAGGCGGCAGGGGCACTAAGGGTTAACTCAGGCATAGTTGGGGTAGAAGCCTCTGGTTCAGACTCCATATTGACCCACGCTTATGCCTCCCTAATACTGCAAGGCAGACACCTACCGGACACCCTCCCAGCTGCAGGACAGAGAGCAGGGGATCCCCAGGGCAACTTACCACCCGACCCGTTGTAGTGTTATTGAAGTGCTGGCTGTGCTGCGCTGTCCCTCAGGAAGTGATTTGCAGGCTTTTGCTGCGCTATTTCAGGCACTAGAGGCCAAGAATTTTCCAAGATGGCGCCGTATGTAGGAAAAAAACGGCATGCGGGCCACAAGAAAATGGAGGCCATACACATGTTTAAAATACAGTGACACAGCAGAAAGACGCAGTCAGCACACACAGCGACTCCCCCAACAAAAAAACAGTACCTCACAGCCCCCGGTAGTGATAGAAACCCCCAGGAGGGCCCCCCTCCTTACAGCTGCCACCCAGCATGGGGAAGGAGGGAGAGGAAGTGAGAGGAAAGCAGGGCGGACACTCATTCGACCTCCCCAGGAAAGCACCAGCCATACCACCTTGCCAGGACAAGGGGCCACAACTTACCCATCCTGCGACACTGGCTGGAGGCATTCCGGACAGAACCAACATCCGCTAAATGGCATGGCTGTTGGCCAGACACACTGTGACAAAGCCATAGAGACTGGTCATGTGTACCCTGGAACATGTAGTTCCCCGGCCACCCCTGGAGCAACGGGGCATGTCGTGGATGACCCAGAGCTGAGCTGAAGGCCGGCACACGCCCGATGGCCGAGCATGGGGGGACTACAAGGATCAACATCCAGCCTGTCACCCAGTCGGCAGTTGATGGTAGACCTCAGGATCCAAAAATGCAGGAACACAACAAATTAAAACGAAAATAAGCGCAAAAAAAATTCCAGAGTACAATGGACTCCAGAAGGCCATGTCTACTCCTGACGCTAGGCAGAAAAAACCTGGAGCTTCTGAGTCAGAGAGTGGGTTATACCCGGGGGACCATGCCCCCTGGGAGGAGCTGTACTGAGGAAAGTGTTTTTAACACTTAAAGTGCTGTTTTCTGCCTAGTCTCTCCTGGAAGGAAGGATATAATACCCTAAGGTCAATGCTGCTGTGTCCGTTCATGAACGGAAGAGAAATGAGTGCTTGCGAGCTGGGCTGAGTGGGGTGGGAGGCGGCACAACCGGCATTCGGGGTTGATCAAAGGATAACACGCTGTTACAGCTTGCATTACAATTGTCTCCGCTTTGCTCGACACAGCCCCGCCTCTTCCTGACCTGCGCCTTTGATAGACAAAACGCATCTCTGCATTGGACCGGCGTTCTATCACAGGCACATGTCAGGAGAAGGCAGGGCTGTGTCGAACAGAGCAGACAATTGTAATGTAAGCTGTAACAACATGCTATCCTTTGTGTCGCATGGGCTCTCCTCTTCCTCCTTTCATGCATTCCTCTGCCCAGGTGTGGCTGCAATGGTGGGCATAGGTGAGGCTGCACTGATAAAGTTGTTAATGTAAGAACTAATAAGCTGCAATATAATACGTTTTTGAGTTTAAATATGCTCTAACTAGACTAATATCATGTATAATTGAAGACCATATAGGACTGCACAACCTGCTAGCATGAGGCTTTTTTTTTTTTTTATTACCCTAACCATGTTTTGAATACACAATTTTTTTTATAAAACGCCCTGGGTTCAAGTGACCTGTCATTCTGTGAACAGACTAACCTGAATCTGTTAACATTTGCACATCTGAGAATAAATTATAGGAAGAAGTACAACTTTCAAGTTTCACAGAAAGGAGTATGAATTAATTTCACCACCTAGTGTACTGTCAAATGAGCACTAGCAATGTAAGCACAGGATTATAGGAAATGTATTGACTTAAAGTGGTTGTAAAGGCAGGTTTTTTATTTTAATGAATATGCATTAAAATAAAAAACCTGTGTGCAGCAGCTCCCCTAATACAGTGTCTCACAAAAGTGAGTACAACCCTCACAAAATATATATAAATATATTTCTAAACATTTTATTACATTTCTTTTCAAGTAGTGAGTGTACAGCTTGTATAACAGTGTAAATTTGCTGTCCCCTCAAAATAACTCAAAACACAGCCATTAATGTCTAAACCACTGGCAACAAAAGTGAGTACACCTCTAAGTGAAAATGTCCAAATTTAGGCTTAAGTGTCAATATTCACATTTGTTGCCAACAGTTTAGACATTAATGGCTGTGTTTTGCGTTATTTTTAGGGGACAGCAAATATACACTGTTATACACTACACTCACTACTTTACATTTTAGCAAAGTGTCATTTCTTCAGTGTTGTTACATGAAAAGATATAATAAAATATTTACAAAAATGTTTTGAGAGATGCTGTACCTGAGCCCGATCTCTATCCAGCGTGTGCACGAATGCCTTGGCTGTCCGGGATTCTACCTCCTGGTTGGCTGAGACACAGCATTAGCATTGGCTCCTGCTGCTGTCAAAGTCAATTAGCCTATCAGGAGAGGGGTAGGGCTCAACTGTGGTTTCATGTCTGAATGGACACACGGAGCTGTGGCTCAGCTCGGGTGCCCCAATAGCAAGCTGCTTGCTGTGGGGACACTCAACAGGAGGGAGGGGCTGAAAGCACCACAAAGACCCAGAAGAGGAGGATCTGGGCTTCTCTGTGTAAAACCACTGCACAGAGCAGGTAAGTATAACATGTTGGTTATTTTTAAAGAGAAAAAACAAACAAGACTTTACAATCACTTTAAGCTCAAGCTGAGCTGCCTGGTCATATAAGGGTTCTATTTATTTAATGTTTTCACCCAAGATTCACCCATTTTTCTTATTGAAGCCTTTGAAAAATGAGTGAATCTTGAGTAGAAACTTTAATAGGTATACTCCATAGTGTACAGTAGAAAAGGGCGCAGCAGCCCATATTCTCAGAAGTAAGAAGAATATGTTCCTGTTTTTGACATGATTGTCTTTTTGCACAGAGCATTGCAGATCCCTCCTGAAGCCTGGCTCCGTATGTCACTCAACAATGGGAGCATCAGCTACTTGGTTATCCGCCCCACTGGTAATGTCTGTCTGAGGCTGCTTGGTGACTCTGGCTTCATGCCACCTGAGAAAATTAGCCGGACGTGAGTGCCCACAGCTTGTTGTACCATGCAGCTCCATCACTGCCTGCCCTCAAGATACCTGGATAATCTGACGCTGCATTTAATGTGACCAGCACGCACCCTTTCTGTGCCTTCTTCTGTGATTCACACATTTTTAACAAGATTGGATACTGTTGTAAAAACAATCATTGTATTGGTTTTGTTTGGAGGGTATGTTATTTGCATTTTGCATCTTCAGGATATCGAGCACATCTGCTTACAGCAGATAGGATGCTGACCACTTTGGGCTTTCAGTTTTGAAAGAGAAGTACGGCACAGGTGGCCATCTACTGTGCATGCTGTAATACAGAAGGGAAAAGTAGTATTAGTACCTGTTGTTGTTCATAATGACTTTATTCCTAATTATTTTTTTTTTACAATATAAATGTATATTAATGTGTAAAATTTAGCGATCACAGATGCTTTCTGCAAGATGGGATTTTTCAGGTTCAAGAAAATAAATTCAGGGATATTTACTGTTAATCTAATTTTTTAAATAATAAAAAGTAGAAATGATAAAGTAGAAAGTTAGTTAAAACTTTTTATTTATTTTTTAAATATATCCGAGTAGGGAGATTTAACTTTACTTCCTGTTCATGAAATGCAACAGCGGCAGGAGATCGCTCCAGTACAGGGAGAGCCTGTTGTCTGCGGAACGGCTATCGCCATTGAAGATTTGTTCTCTAGTCCTGTTACAGTGATGACTGTAAAATATTGTACTTTACATCATGTTCTGTCACATGACTTGTAGAGAGGGTCAATCTCGAAGAACACGCAGACGGTAATATAAACCTGACAGGTTCTAAACCTAAAAAAAAAAAAATTGTTTGGGCTTAACCTACCAAATATTTTGGTGAAAAAATTGTGCTAAATACAATAGTGATAAGCAAAGTACAGTAAACTATACCAGCATATAATGTATCAAATCATGAAGGACAATGTGCTTACTTGTTGTTTTGGGGTTATAACTCTTTGCACGTTTTCTGTGAGCTTGCCAAGAGTTACTGAATAAGTCTAGAAGTTCCTATATCGTGTATGTCTATGACCATTTTCTCTCAGATCATATCGGTACATTTTCCCAAATTTCCCTTCCCAGTGTAAAAAAACTATGGAAATTACATAAAAACCGGGGAGCCCAGCAATTTTTTTTTTTCTTAAATAAATGGAAGACTACAAGGATCCCTTTCCCTTTTTTTTTTTTTTTTAACCAAGTGCTTGCAAGCATCTGAAAGTTTATTAAATGACTGTAGTTTATGCATTTATTTAATTAAAATGTTATAGTTACTATGCTGTGTTTTGTTTAATATCTCATAAGCTAAATTTTATGTAAACATTGCATGAAAGGTTCATTTGAATGACAGCATGCAATCTTAATGGCTGTTCTATATGAAAAATGTAGAATGAATTAACACCCTGATGTGGCAGAGCTGTTACTGCACAAAGATTGTACATATTTTACTTAGTGCAGCTCTACTGAGAATACAGGCTTCTTTCTGTAGCTCTTCTCTAGAAGTCTTAAGGCATTTTTCCTGATTTAGGCTTGACACCACACACACTTCTTGAAACTTTGTTGCCTTCATGGCAGCATACATATTTTGGATCACCCCCCAACTGAACCAATATTAACCACTTAACCCCCGGACCATATTGCTGCTCAATGACCAGAGCACTTTTTGTGATTCGGCACTGCATCGCTTTAACTGACAATTGCGCAGTCGTGCGACGTGGCTCCCAAACAAAATTGGCATCCTTTTGTTCCCCACAAATAGAGCTTTCTTTTGGTGGTATTTGATCATCTCTGCCGTTTTTATTTTTTGCGCTATAAACAAAAATAGAGCGACAATTTTGCAAAAAATGCAATATTTTTTACATTTTGCTATAATAAATATCTCCAAAAAATATATTAAAAAAAAAATTTTTTTTTCTCAGTTTAGGCCGATGCGTATTCTTCTACATGTTTTCCGTAAAAAAAAATTGCAATTAGCGTTCATTGATTGGTTTGCGCAAAAGTTATAGCGTTTACAAAATAGGGGGTAGTTTTATGGCATTTTTATTAAAAAAAATTTTTTTACTAGTAATGGCGGCAATCAGCGTTTTTTTTTTTAGTACTGCGACATTATGGCGGACACTTCGGACACTTTTGACACATTTTTGGGACCATTGGCATTTTTATAGCGATCAGTGCTATAAAAATGCATTGGATTACTATAAAAATGTCATTGGCAGTGAAGGGGTTAACACTAGGGGCGGGGAAGGGGTTAAGTGTGTTCCTGGGTGTGTTCTAACTGTATAGGGGGATGGCCTCACTAGGGAAAATCACTGATCTTCTGTTCATACATTGTATGAACAGAAGATCAGCATTTCCCCCGCTGACAGGACCGGGAGCTGTGTGTTTACACGCGCGCGGGACTCAGGAGCGGGTGCCTGCCCCCTAGTGGCCACAAAAGTAGCCGACGTAGAGCTATAGGCTCTCGCCCAGGAGAGCCGACCTGCCGCAGTAAAATGACGGCGGCTGGTCGGCAAGCAGTTAATTATAAAACTCTGGGAATGCCATTGCTTCACCTTTTTTCATTTTATGTCTCTCCACAGGTTGATTTTAAACCTCTTATTTTAAAGTGGAAGTTCACCCAAAAATTTTTTTTTAACATTGCATTCAGGGAAGTTTTTACAATGACAATCGGCTGTTTGTTTAAAAATCATTGCGGTACATACCATTTTCTATATAGATCTTCACCGTGGCTTCCAGGTATGATCTTCGGGGCTGGGCGTTCCTAATTTATTGACGGGCATCCTGAACGTCACGTCACGAGTTGCCGAAAAAAGCCGAACGTCGGTGCGCAGGCGCCGTATAGAGCCGCACCGATGTTCGGCTCCTTTAGGCAACTCGTGACGCACTGTATGCGTCGGTCAGGATGCCTGTCAATCAATTAGGAACGCCCAGCCCCGAAGATCATACCCGGAAGCCACGGTGAAGATCTATATAGAAAACGGTATGTACCGCAACGACTTTTAAACAAACAGCAGATTGTCATTGAAAAAACTTCCCTAAATGCAATGTTAAAAAAAAAATTTGGGGTGAACTTCCACTTTAAGTCTGAGTTTTTATTTTTTTTGCCCATCTGGGTGGAGTTCTGCATTTTAAACACTTCACGCAAATTGCCATACTGGTACGTCGGCTTAAGGAACTGAATGTATTGAGGGTATATCCTGCAGCCACAGGCTATGCCCCAGTACCATTTTTCAGAGTGGGCGGTCGGCTTTCTGGTCATAATGGCTGATCTGGCTTGGCTATCCAGGGCAGCGGGAGAGGACACATATGTAAGTTGTGCCCAAATCACACATGTGAGGTATCGCTGTGATCGTCAGTTTGAGCAATAATTGTAGCACAAGACCTCCTTTTGTAACTCTAACCTGGTAAACGTTAACGTTTTTTTAAAGTGTCGCCTATGGAGTATCGTTGATTGTCATCATTTCACTAGTGTGCGCAATTTTCAACCTTAACATGTTTGGTATCTATTTACTCGGCGTAACTTCCTCTTTCACAAAATACATTTTTTATTTTTTTTTGTTAACTTTACTGTTTTTTTTTCTTAATTTTTTTTTTTTTTTAAGTGTATTTTTACCAAAGAAATTGCTTTTGAAAGACTTGTGCAAATACTGTGTGACATAAGTCATTGCATCAACTGCCTTTTTATTTTATTATATATATATATATATATATATATATATATATATATATATCTCAATTTATTATATACGAATGTTTGGGGGTTTGGGGGGGTTCTAAGTAAAAGTGACTCACTGAGACGACCATTGATCGGGGCAGCTGGCGGATCCTGATTTGGAAGTCTTGAAGACACGCTGCCCTGATTGATGGCAGTGACATTAGCAGAGAGCAGACTCTGTGACCCAGAGGAGAAGCTCAGGCTGGACTTCTACTTTAAGCAGTTAATCTGGCCATACAGTACATGAATTGAAATTCAGCCACTCCCAATGAGAAGTCAATCTGTCCTGATGGAAAACATTTCACTCAATTAGCAAACCATTTGCATTCAAATATTGGGTGCAAGATTAAAGCATTTGATATCCATAATACGAATAAAGTAAGTCAGGTCACAATTATATGCATAAGGTTAGAGGTACATGGGGTTTCAGCAGGTGCAAATGGATGCAAAGGTAAGTAGTAACTATGCAGGTGTAGCATGTGTTCTTTGAGGACATGTGAAAGGTTGGTGGTCTAAAGCGTGGAATGCACGAGGGGCCGCGTGATATGGGGGGGATAATTCCTCATCTATGCAAGTGGACGAGCCGGCTATCCCAAATTTTGTTAACTTGTTAGGGCAGCGCCGGTGGGAGTACAGCACTTTTTTGTAAAGACACTCCCTGCGGCCAGAGAGCTGGTATATGCCTGGGGTGACCTGTGAGCAGGACAAAGCCTACAGGTTAGTTCAGCCCTCCCCAGCCTCCCTAAAACCTGTCTCAACAGGGGTACCATTAGACCCTCCCCGGTCTTTAAACAAAACAAACATGTCACTGTGTTCGGGAGAAACACAATACTGGGGATCAAGGGGAAGGGTGGGGACTTATAACAAGCTGTCAATTGATTGTGTTTCCTGTAGGGAGGAGCCCCCATCTCTCAGGTGTGCCGTCTTGGAAGGTGATAGGAGAAAATAGGCTCTATTGTGAAAAGATAGCAAAAATAGAAGCCACAGCAGAATGCAGGACAGGAGCTCTGACACATTTCACACGTTCAACAGTGCTTAATATGTCCTGTGTCCTTCTTTGG
The DNA here is from genome assembly GCA_029574335.1 of Rana kukunoris. Lineage (NCBI taxonomy): Eukaryota > Metazoa > Chordata > Amphibia > Anura > Ranidae > Rana > Rana kukunoris. Next base: position 215,473,108 of record CM056049.1, on the reverse strand, counting down.
CTTGTATTTTTGATATCTTTCTACAATAAAGGCTATTTCTCTTCTGTTCATGGACGGACACAGCAGCATTGACCTTAGGGTATTATATCCTTCCTTCCAGGAGAGACTAGGCAGAAAACAGCACTTTAAGTGTTAAAAACACTTTCCTCAGTACAGCTCCTCCCAGGGGGCATGCTCTCTGTTCTGCATCCGGGAGGGTGCTGGTGGGTGTCTGCCTTGCAGTACTAAGGAGGCATAAGCGTGGGTCAACATGGAGTCTGAACCAGAGACTTCTACCCCAACCATGCCTTAGTTAACCCTTAGTGCCCCTGCCGCCTCTATAGAGGCTATGACGGCAGTCCTTGAGGCGTTTCTCGCCAGGGTTGAAGCGACAAGTGGCCAGAAGGGGGGTAAAAAGCGCCCCCTCCCTGCGCTGGCTTCTGGGGATGGCTCTGACATGGAACCAGACCCTGCTATTGCGTCTGGCACTAAAGTGTTTCCTTGTGTTCCATATCTGGACAAGCTGTTGTACAAGGAATGGGATAAGCCACAGAAAGTTTTTGCTGTGCCAAAATACTTTGCGGTCACTTATACTTTTGAGGAGGACTTTTTTTTTAAAAGTGGGTCTCTCCTCCGCCAGTGGACCCCCCGGTGTCCAGACTGAGCAAAGCCACCACGTTGCCTGTGAAAGGGGCTCCCGCCTTTACGGACACAGCCGATAGGAGAGCTGAGGCTGTGGCCCGCTCTATGTTCACAGTAGTGGGTTTGGCAGTGAGTTTTGGCCGGGGCTCTGGTGTCGCAGACACTTACCGAATGGGCAAAGGTCTTGCTGCAGCAGCTGGAGGCGCAGAATGCTTCTGAGGCCTGCATGGACCTGGCTGACCAGTTGGTACAAGGCCTAAAGTTTGTCTGTGAGTTGGCCCTGGATACGCTCCCCTTGCTTTCTAGGGCCTCCGTGGTGGTACTATGCCGCTTTGTGTGGCTGAAGTGTTGGTCTGCGGACCAGTCTTCAAAAAAGGCTTTGGTGAATTTACCCTTTAAGGGTGAATGGCTTTTTGGGGCGTCCCTGGATGACATCATAAAGCAGGGGTGTCAAACTCAATTTCATCGTGGGCCACATCAGCATTAGAATTGCCCTCAAAAGGGCCGGTTGTATCTGTAAGATTAGATGTCCAGCGCATCCCCTCCCCTTACATTAGATGTCAAGAGCCCCCCCCACCATCAGAAGTTGAGCCCCCCACTCTCCCTTACATCACAGTGCACCCCGCTTTCCTTAGGCCGCTGCTGGGAAGAAGCGGAATGCATTGCTTAAAAGCAGAAAGTAAGGGTCTGGAGGAGGACCAGAGGAGGGCTGCAGTTGCAGGAGAGGTGTGAGGGCCACATGAAATGGCCTGGAGGGCCACATTCGGCCCGCGGGCCTTGTGTTTGCCACCTATGTCATAAAGGATGCCACAGGTAGTAAGAGCACACTGCTCCCACAATCTGGGAAGGGTAAGGAGCCTCGCCGTAAGCAAGGTCCCTCCGTTACCACCCCCAAGCGTTTTTTTTTCACCCGCCAAGTGCGTCAGGATAAAATTTTCAAGGTGCTAAGGCACCCGCTGCAGGGCAGAAGCGCACCTGGTACCGCAAGCCTGCGAACAAACCTGCTTCCGCATGAAGGTCTGCCCTGCCCGTGTCTCGGGTGGGGGGCCGGCTTTGCAAATTTGCGGCTCGGTGGAGGTCTCTCCTTTCCGACCGTTGGGTTTGCAAGGTAGTTTCCTCGAGGTACAAGATAGACTTTCTCTCTTGTCCACCAAACAGATTTTTTCCTTCCAACCTCCAACTTCCTCCGGAAGGATCTGTCAGGGGCTGTCCAGGATCTACTGGCCAGGGGAGTAATTGTACCAGTTCCCTCGATGGAGCGGTTTCAGGGGTTTTACTCCAATCTGTTTGTAGTCCCCAAGAAGGAAGGGGTCCGTCCAATCCTGGACCTCAAGGCCCTCAATTGCTTTGTCAAGGTGCAAAAATTCAGCATGGAGTTGATTCGCTCGGTAGTGAGTGAGTCTTGTTCTTCCGCTCCTGCGAGATCACATGACGTTGTGACGCACGGCGTTGCGTCCCAGCCACTCAATCAGCATGAGGCTTGGAGCGCACGCTGACGCCGCCATCTTTATACTAACCCGGAAGTAACGATCGTATCGTTACCATCCCAGCTGGAGCCACTATTGAGGTATGGAGGTGTTATGCCTATATATACGGGTCATTTGTAGCAGTAGGTCAGTACCCCAGATGACGATCTAGTGATCGAAATGCATCGGGACCCGCTGACCCTACTGCTAATCTTTTTATATGTCTGACTGTATCTGCTGAAATGTGAGTGTAACCCTTGCTATTTGCTGTCGAGTAACGTTTTTATACAGTTTTACACTATGGGCATCTCTTCTCTTTTTATTTCTCCTACATTCTGAGCCTCCTATCATCTTGGCATTATTATTTATTTGTGGCTAATTACTGGCTGTCATGGTCATCCTCATCCGCTACATCACAAGCTACATCTGAGTGGACAACTTCCCCTTGATTACCATCAGAGGAGTCTTGGAACCGAGACGCTGTCACCTATAAGCTTTATTGACCTGTTAAGTATAAGCTTAATTAGGTCCATTCTATCTGGTAAGCCTCCCATTTTCTATGGTGGTGGATCTACTATCAACATTTACATATCTTCTTCTCTTTTGTCTCACCATTAAGTCATATTTTTGGATTCATCAAGTCACATTTATTTGGACTTTGTTATGTGATTTTCCATTGTTTGTCACAGACTTTATCTGAGCACTCATTGGTGTCATTACCACTTGATTTTTATTGTTGCTTATTTTACTAGTTTTATTGTTTTGCACTTATTTAGCGCTAGACCTTTTGTTTTTCCAGATTCGCTCGGTAGTGGCAGAGCTCCATCAGGGGGACTTTATGGTGTCCTTGGACATCATGGACACATACCTGCATGTTCCCATATGCACAAAGCATCAGAGATTTCTACGTTTTGCGATTGGAGAGGACCACTTTCAATTTGTGGCCCTCCCGTTCGGACTGGCCTCGGCACCAAGGGTCTTCACCAAGGTGCTCGCCCCGATTCTAGCCCTGTTGAGGCAGCGCAGGATCACTATCGTAGGATACCTGGACAACCTTCTCCTGAGAGCTTCCTCAAGCTCAGAGTTAGAAGAGGATGTGTCTATCACCTGTCAAACCCTCCGAGAATTCGGCTGGCTTCTGATTGTTCAGAAGTCCGTGTTGGTACCGTCTCAGCGACTGAAATACCTGGGGTTAGTCCTGGATTCCTCGGAGGCGCGAGTTTTCCTCCCACCGGAAAAACTTCAGACACTACAGTCTGTGGTGGAGCGGTTGACGACCGAGAAGTGGTCATCACTTTGATTCTGCATGAGGGTTCTGGGTCTGATGGTGGCCTTTTTCGAGGCAGTCCCGTATATGCCCAATTCCACACCCGTGTGTTACAGAAGGAGATTCTGTCAGGTTGGGACAAGCTCACTTCGTCTCTGGATTACCAGATTTGGGTGAGTCGACTGGTCAAATCCTCCCTGGTGTGGTGGCTAACGTCTCCAGTACTTCGGACCGGGAAGTAGTTTCTGCCATGCCATTGGACAGTGGTCACGATGGATGTTAGCCTCTACGGCTGGGAGGGTGTCTGGGGTACCAAGTCAGCCCAGGGGCGCTGGACTCTGGAGGAATCCTGCCTTCCAATCAATGTGCTGGAGCTCCGAACAATCAAGTTTTGCCTCGCCAAGTGGTCCCTGGGTCTACAGGACCGACCGGTCAGGATCCAGTCCAACAACGCCACGGCCGTGGCGTACGTCAATCATCAGGGAGGCACACAGAGCTCGGCTGCAGTGAGGGAAGTCGTGCACATCCTTAGGTGGGCCGAAAGGTCCATTTCGCGTCTGTCGGCCGTGTATATTCCGGGGGTACAGAATTAGCAAGCCGACTACCTAAGTCGCCAAACACTAGACCAAGGAGAGTGGTCACTACACCGGAGGTGTTTTTAGAGTCTGTGCCAAAAATGGGGCACTCCAGACGTGGACCTTCTGGCGTCCCGTCTCAATTGTAAGGTGTCACGGTTCGTGGCCAGATCAAGAGATCCGTGGGCTGAAGCGTCAGATGCGTTGGTGGCTCCATGGGGCCACTATCGCCTAATCTACTCCTTCCCTCCTCTGAAGCTTCTCCCTCACCTGCTGCGCAGAGTGGAAGCCGAAGGGGATTTAAACGATCCTGATCGCCCCAGATTGGCCGCGCCGCTCCTGGTACGTCTGGTGGCAGACGTCCCTTGGCGTCTACTCCTGAGAGAAGATCTTCTGTCACAGGGTCCGATCTTTCACCCTGCTTTACAGGCGCTGGCTTTAACAGCGTGGCTGTTGAGAGCTAGGTGCTGAAGGACCGTGGCCTGTCAGGCTTGGTGATCTCTACCATGCTACGAGCACGGAAATCTACTTCACGTAAGATTTACCATCATACGTGGAAGGCCTACATCTCTATGTGTGAAGAGATGAAATGGCACCCCCGTACATACGTGATGTCCCAGATTCTGCTGTTCTTACAACGGGGAGTGGATCAGGCTCTCGCCTTGAGTACAGAGTCAGGTTTTGGCTCTAGCTGTTTAATTTTCAGCGACCCTTGGCGGCGCACTACCTGGTGCGTACGCTTGTGCAGGGGGTCCGGCATGTGGCCCCTCCTGTGCGTCCTCCACTGCCTCCATGGGACCTGAATTTAGTCCTCTCGGTGCTTCAAGACACTCCCTTTGAGGACATTCCAAAGATCCCCTTGTTGACTCTGTCCCAGAAGGTGGTTTTTCTGGTAGCAATTACCTTGGTCAGATGGGTGTCTGAACTGGCAGCCTTGTCCTGCAAGGCTCCCTACTTGGTTATCCACAAGGATAAGGTGGTGCTGCGGCCGCAGTTGTCCTTTCTCCCAAAGGTTGTTTTGGCTTTTTACATTAATGAGGACATTGTGTTACCATTGTCTGCTACAGCTCCGTTCTGGAAGTCGGACTCACTGTTCGGTGACTGGTCCTAAAAAGGGTCTGGCGGCCACCATTTCTAGGTGGATCAGACAGGTCGTGCTTTAGGCCTATAACCTAAAGGGGCAGGTGTCCCCCCTTTCAGGTTACGGTGCATTCGACCAGGGAGATTGGTGCCTCTTGGGCTTTCAGTCATCAAGCGTCTGTAATACAGGTGTGTAAGGCAGCGACCTGGTCGTCTATCCACACCTTTTCAAAATTTTACAAGGCGGATGTGAGTGCATCGTCGGATGCTTCCTTCGGCAGTCTAAGGTTGGAGTTCCTCCGTTGAGAAACTCTGTTTTTTTTTGTTTGGGGGGTGAAGCTTGGTTTGCTGTGTGTTTTCCCACCCCTCGAAAAAAAATTGACACTGCTTGGGGACGTCCCTAGGGTCAATGCTGCTGTGTCCGTCCATGAACGGAAGAGAAATAGGATTTTTGTACTCGCCTTAAAATCCATTTTGAGTTCATGGACAGACACAGCACCCACCCCTCCTTTTGTTAGTACTGCTTGTTACGAACTGGAGCTGCTGAGTCAGAGAGTGGGTAATACCTGGGGGACCACGCCCCCTGAGAGGAGCTGTACTGAGGAAAGTGTTTAACACTTAAAGTGCTGTTTTCTGCCTAGTCTCTCCTGGAAGGAAGGATATAATAACCTAAGGTCAATGCTGCTGTGTCCATCAATGAACTCAGAGCAATGGATTTTACGGTGAGTACAAAAATCCTATTTTTTTAGAGTGTAGCTGTCCAGAACTTTCCCTTACCTAATTGCTATAAGTATAGCCTGCACCTGCTGCTTCAACCCTGAGGAGAGGTTTATTTCCATATACCCACCTGGGGCGGAAATCCCCTTCCCCTATCTGTATTCTGACTGTGAACAAGGTTTCTGGGATGGAGAGGAGGCCTAGTAGGCATTTGCAGGGGCATACTGATAAGGGGAAACCCATGCGGTTGTGGAGAAACTTGACTACTTGTGACCAGTACTCTTGGAGGGGGGGTAGAACCATATTGAAATGGTAGAAAGTGCCACTAGAGTCTTCACATTTTGGGCAGGCTGAACTATGGCCTGGGCTGTATTTGGAGAGACGAGTTGGGGTGAGGTAAGATCTGTGAAGGGTGTAAAGGTGTGTGAGGTAATCTGACAATTTAGGGGGATACCTTCTTCCATAACGCCAGTGCCTCCTTTCACTCCTAGTCCTCCACCGCCCCCCAGGTCCGTCTCCTATTAAGTTTTCAACAGGTTAGCATAAATGGTGGCAGAGGGCAGCTAAAGGTGATTGTATAGGAAGGAGATTCGTTTCTTGGGGTCCTTGCCGAGAACCACATTGGCCAAAAGCACCAATTCCAGTCTAGGAATGGAGTCGCTGAATTGGGAGTGGAGAGCATGACGCACCCAGAGGAAGCTGAAGAGTGTGTGGTTAGGAAGATCAAATTCGTCCTTGAGAGCCTGAAACAACCTGACCATACCATTGGCAATGAGCTGTGACAAATAAATAACACCCCTGACAACCCATATGTTATAGTCAGGAATAGCCATCAGTTTGGGCAGTTGGGGGATTGTGCCACAATGGTGTGTGCGGGCGTGGAAGGGAGGGAGCTTTGGTAATGGCCAGTGCAAGCTGCCATATCTTGCAATGATGGAGCAGTATGTGGCATGAGGAGCCACAATGGTTACAAAACAGGACCTGAAAAGGATGGGCCACCACGTCAGCAACAGAGGAACACGATAGAGTGGAGTACCGAACCCTGTCATACTGATTAAAATAATAAAAGTGGGATAATTGTGAGGTGATGTAGTAGACCATCAGGTCAGGTGCCTCCAAGGTGGACAGGGCACTTCAGAGTTCACCAAGACAGTTTGTGGTGGGAGAAGCCCCAAACAAACGTTTTAAGTATAGATTCCATGGATTTGAAGACTCAGGTGGGGATGTACAGGGGGGCATGCTAGAATAGATAATACAAATTATTCTCCTCCCTAAGTTGCTTTAAGTTAATACGGCCCATGACTCCAAGGGGCAGTCTGGACCAAACATGTGTAGTCTGCTAGCGATCTTGAACACTGCACGCCCAGGTATTTGATCCTGCTTGCGCTCACAAGGAGGAGTGCTGCTCGGCCAGCTGTTGGGATGGTGACATTTATTGGGAGAATTTGTGATTTGGACCAATTGATATATAAAAAAAAAAGGTGCCAAAGGGAGGGGTCAACTATCATATTGAAATCCCCCATCCAGATAGCAGGCACCAATGGGTGCCAGGCCATAAAGGCCACACCTTCCTTTAAGGCAGCAAATTGGAATGGTGGAGGAATATAAAATGCCTGGAGGAAGACCTCCAGGCTGCTGATGGCTTTGTGGAGGAATAAAAATCGGCCCTGCAGATCCGACTGCAGTTGAAGCTTAATTTGGACTGATTTAGCGAATGCGTCCTACTGCTTGATGTACTTGCGATCAGATAAATTCCAGTGTTTGCATGAAATAATAAGATAATGCTGACATAGTGTAACCCGTTTAATTAAAATAGTAAAAAAAATATAAACTGCCGATTGGCTGCTTACTATTTGATGTGCCCCGAACCCGGCACTGAGGCTAGTTCGCATAAGTTAGAGATCGTCGGTCCCAGGCGTTAGACATGTGTCTCTGGCGTGCGTTCCACCTTGCAGGTAGTCGGAACCAGCGGGACAGGAAGTGACGAATTGACGTGCGTGGATGGGTACCGCCTCGACGTACGTTTCGTTGTGAACGTCTTCAGGAAGCGTACCCTGCCACGCTGGTATTGGTTGTTTTATATGTCTGTCAATTGAAATGGGCGGAAGTGAGGTGATCTCAGCCTCAGTAGCGGATTCGACGCCCACCCCCCCCCCCCACAAACCACCACACTTGCATCTCAGATGTATACCGACAATCATTGGGGTCCTGTTGGGCCCCACAGAGGAGCAGGTGTTGAGTGGGAGGCCCCCCTTCACACATTGCCACCAGCTGTACCTCCGACAATTGGTTACAACCCAAAAAAAAAAAAAAAAAAAAAAAGAAATATACGATTAAGCAGCGATACCAACATAGTGGTTTAGTGTAACATTCGACTCTTGACTCCATTGACTTTAATAAAAACCTATACCATGAATGGCATAATATTGATATACTGCCTTATACTAATAGGTTAACCCTTTGTGGGACTCCGCGGAGCATCAAAACCACCAGGTTCTAGGAGTTAGTGCCACAAGGGGTAACCAGGTAGTATAAATTGAAAAGAGTAACTTAAAATAAAATTAGGTAGCAAAATAAAATGGTAGATGTCCTGGCTGGAGAATCCAAGTGTGTGATTGTTGGAATTGCAAGTATTTAAACAGAACTTTACTGTCTTCTGTTTAAATACTTGCAATTCCAACAATCACACACTTGGATTCTCCAGCGAGGACATCTACAATTTTATTTTGCTACCTAATTTTATTTTATTTTATTTAAATTTACTCTTTTCTTTTTTTGTGTAATTTTTATTTTAAAGATATGCGCAAATGACAAACAAAAGAAAAAGAGCAAGAAACATAAACATATACATACAGTGCAGAAAATAAGTATTTGAACACCCTGCTATTTTGCAAGTTCTCCCACTTGGAAATCATGGAGGGGTCTGAAATTGTCATCGTAGGTGCATGTCCACTGTGAGAGACATAATAATAAAAAAAAATCCAGAAATCACAATGTATGATTTTTTTAACTATTTATTTGTATGATACAGCTGCAAAGAAGTATTTGAACACCTGTCTATCAGCTAGAATTCTGACCCTCAAAGACCTGTTAGTCTGCCTTTAAAATGTCCACCTCCACTCCATTTATTATCCTAAATTAGATGCACCTGTTTGAGGTCATTAGCTGCATAAAGACACCTGTCCACCCCATACAATCAGTAAGAATCCAACTACTAACATGGCCAAGACCAAAGAGCTGTCCAAAGACACTAGAGACAAAATTGCACACCTCCACAAGGCTGGAAAGGGGTACGGGGAAATTGCCAAGCAGCTTGGTGAAAAAAGGTCCACTGTTGGAGCAATCATTAGAAAATGGAAGAAGCTAAACATGACTGTCAATCTCCCTCAGACTGGGGCTCCATGCAAAATCTCACCTCGTGGGATCTCAATGATCCTAAGAAAGGTGAGAAATCAGCCCAGGACTACACGGGAGGAGCTGGTCAATGACCTGAAAAGAGCTGGGACCACCGTTTCCAAGGTTACTGTTGGTAATACACTAAGACGTCATGGTTTGAAATCATGCATGGCACGGAAAGGTTCCCCTGCTTAAACCAGCACATGTCAAGGCCCGTCTTAAGTTTGCCAATGACCATTTGGATGATCCAGAGGAGTCATGGGAGAAAGTCATGTGGTCGGATGAGACCAAAATAGAACTTTTTGGTCATAATTCCACTAACCGTGTTTGGAGGAAGAAGAATGATGAGTACCATCCCAAGAACACCATCCCTACTGTGAAGCATGGGGGTGGTAGCATCATGCTTTGGGGGTGTTTTTCTGCACATGGGATGGGGCGACTGCACTGTATTAAGGAGAGGATGACCGGGGCCATGTATTACGAGATTTTGGGCAACAACCTCCTTCCCTCAGTTAGAGCTTTGAAGATGGGTCGAGGCTGGGTCTTCCAACATGACAATGACCCGAAGCACACAGCCAGGATAACCAAGGAGTGGCTCTGTAAGAAGCATATCAAGGTTCTGGCGTGGCCTAGCCAGTCTCCAGACCTAAACCCAATAGAGAATCTTTGGAGGGAGCTCAAACTCTGTGTTTCTCAGCGACAGCCCAGAAACCTGACTGATCTAGAGAAGATCTGTGTGGAGGAGTGGGCCAAAATCTGTCCTCCAGTGTGTGCAAACCTGGTGAAAAACTACAAGAAACGTTTGACCTCTGTAATTGCAAACAAAGGCTACTGTACCAAATATTAACATTGATTTTCTCAGGTGTTCAAATACTTATTTGCAGCTGTATCATACAAATAAATAGTTAAAAAAAATCATACATTGTGATTTCTGGAATTTTTTTTTTTGATTATGTCTCTCACAGTGGACATGCACCTACGATGACAATTTCAGACCCCTCCATGATTTCCAAGTGGGAGAACTTGCAAAATAGCAGGGTGTTCAAATACTTATTTTCTGCACTGTATAAGGCAGCCATATATAAAAAGTCAGCCACCCGGTACAGACAGTCAGCATAACAGTAAAGTATAGAGAATGTCGAGGAATGCATCTAACTCGAAGGACATATCTGGGGGAATAGTTATCAACGTATAACAATCACAATATGGGGTCAAGTAATCTTGGATCACTCCTACCCCCTCCGAGCCATACACCCCCGGCGAGGGTGTTACCCCTCCATCTGAGATGAAAGTCAGACTGTGTCCCCAGGCTATACACCCCAATAACCTAAGGGCGGCAGGACAAATAGAAAAAGAAAACATAAAGGTAAAACAAAATAAAAATAACAAAAATGTGGGCAAACAGAAAATCACGGGGGAAAGGGAAACACCTGCAAGTACAATATACCAACATGAGCTATATAAGGTTTGTTAGCAATCAGTCAGTAGGCTCCGCAGTGCCTGACCCAGGACCACCCGACACCCCCTCCGTACACTCCTCTATACAGACGGGGCCATAGCCAAAGGAGTACCCGAGGTCCCCACCCCTAAAGTACCTGTATAGTGTATCCAAGTAGCCCAAATGGAATAGAACTTCTCATACGTATCCTTACATCTTGCCATCCACTCCTCTGCGGCCATGATTTCATTCACCATCGCTATCCAATCGGAGCGGGTAGGCACCTGGGGCTTCTTCCAAAAGATCGGAATCAGCCGGCGGGCCGCGTTGAGCAAATGGGGCAATGAGGATTTGCGATAATGGCTAAGAGGAGTGGTGGGAACATGCAGCAAGGATTCCAAAGGGGAGTCCGGCAACTCTAGATCTATAATTTAACTTGATCTGTGCATGACTATCCAGCCAAAAAGGCCTCAGCTTGGGGCATTCCCACCAGATGTGAAGGAACGAGCCTCTGAGGCCACACCCCCTCCAACATGTATCCGAAATGGACGGGGTACAGTAGATCTTCTTAAGCTTGGAAGGCACCCTATACCACCTGGTTAAGATCTTATAACTACTCTCCTGCATTTTGGTATTTACTGTACTCGAGTGGGTAAGGCTATACAGGTGGTCCAACTGAGGCTCAGTGAAAATGTGCTGTAGATCCCTCTCCCACTCTCCAATAAAGCCGGCTTTCCCTCCACACATAGGGACTGCAACAAATCATGTAAGGCCGAGATAGCATGAGGGATAGCCGAGGCAGACATACACAGGCGTTCAAAGGGAGAGGCCAGAGTGGGAGAACGAACTCCCTGGGGTAAGCTGGTGGTAAAATGCTGTCTGTAACGCCACTTATCCATTGGGAAGGGGCCATATTGCGTCTGGAGTGTGGCTAATGGCAATAAGCCCTGGTCCTGAACAAATCTGCCACATCTGGACTCACCGTCCGCCGCCCACGTCCGAAAGAAGGAAGGGTGTTCCCCAGGAGTGAACCAAGGAAAGCCCCCTAGTGGAGCCAGGGGGGATGTTGGCGGTGCAAGCCCCCCCTGTCCATTCAGTCTGTCCCATAGCGCCAAGGCATGGACGGCCAACAGAGAGACCAGTGCAGAAAGACCCCTTCTCTCCCGAGGGACCCATGGGGCATGCGACAGGTTACGGCCCGCCAAGACCTTGTCCAGGGGTACCCACAACTTATACAGGACGTTATGGTGCCAGTCCAGGATGCGCTGCAAAGCAACGGCCTCATAGTACCTACGCACTACCGGGACCCCATACCTCCCCTCTTCTTGGGACGATGTATGATACGAAGGGCCAGCCTAGGACACTTCCCGCTCCAGATATATTGTATAAACAGACTGTTGAGGGTTGAGAAGAAAGCTCTGGGCAAAGTAATCGGCACCATCTGCAGGAAAAATAGGACACGTGGCAGCACATTCATCTTAAGCACACTGACTCGGCCCATCCAGGAGAAAGCGGCCTTATCCCATCGTTTTAGATCCACTCTGATGGAGGAAAGAAGCGGTGCATAGTTGCATTCATACAACAGGGCGCCACTGGAGGGCAGGTATACCCCCAAGTACTTGAGGGAGGACGGGCACCAAGTAAATGAGAAAGCGGCTTGCAGCTGTGTACGCAGATTTATGGGGACAGATAGTGACAAAATCTCAGACTTATTATGATTTATTTTGAAGTTGGACAGAGATCCAAATTCTCTTAGCTCAGCCAAAATGTTGGGCAATGAGATAAGCGGGTCAGACACATAGAACAAAACATCGTCTGCGTAGGCAGAAAACTTATGCTCCGTCGGGCCAACCACAAAACCCCTGATGTCTGCATTCAAACGAATCTTGTTCAGCAGCGGTTCGAGGGTCAGAGCAAAGATGAGAGGGGACAGTGGGCATCCCTGACGTGTCCCATTGCTGATCGGAAAGGGATCAGACAGAATACCATTCACCTTCACTCTAGCACTCGGAGAGCTGTACAGGGATGAAATCCAGGCCAGCATATTAGGGCCCAAGCCAGGTTAGGTTAGGACCGCCCTCATGTATGTCCAGTCCACTCTGTCAAATGCCTTCTCGGCATCAGTGGAAAGCAAGAGACAGGGGCGGGACGAGGCCTGCGACTCAACCCAGTGGATCAGCAGAAGTGCCCTATTCGAATTATCCCGAGCCTCTCTGCCCATTATGAACCCCGTCCGGTCAGGGTGAATAATTTTCGGGAGTACCGGCTTAAGTCTATTGGCCAAAATTTTAATATCGGTATTTAAAAGCGATATCGGCCTATAGCTACTGGATAAGGTGTGGTCTTTGCCCTCCTTAGGGAGGACAGTAATATGCGCCAATAGCGCCTCGGACGGTATCACGGTGCCAGTGGCTAATGCCGAAAAATAAGAGCACATGGGGACGGAAAGTGCCTCCACATACTTTTTATAATAAGCATTTGTGAAGCCGTCCGGGCCAGGGCTCTTTCCGTTGGGGAGATCCTGCACCACTGTTCGAACTTCCGCCATGGAGATGGCAGAGTCCAGCTGCGTACCAACGGAGGCCTCCAGCCGCGGGGCCAGGGCCTCCGTGAGATATTGGCGAATACGACTAGCCCTCTGGGAATCTGGTGTGCCCGGCAGGGTATCAGGGAGGTGGTATAATTGAGCATAATAGTCCCGAAAGGCAATTTTCGTGGAGTGGACAACCGAGGTCCCCGTCGCAGAGGTCAGCTTGTGTACATGTCCCGAGGAACGTTGGCGCTTGAGGGCTCTCGCCAACAACCGACCGCATTTATTATCAAATTCGTAGAATTTGTGTGCTAAGTGGCGAATCCGAGCCTTAATTTTAGTTTCCAACAAAGTGGCCAATTCCCGACGAAGGGATTGCAATTCAGTCGCCAAGGCAGGGGTGACCTTTTTTTTGTGCGTAAGTTCCGCTGTCCTCAGTTTGGCAAGAAGGGCCTGCAGTTCCCCCTCTCTGTCCCTCTTTAGCCTTGCCCCCTGAGATATCAGCTCCCCCTGTACCAGTGCCTTGTGTCCCTCCCAGACAGACCCCGCGCTGACCTCACCCGGTTTATTCTCCGCAAAATACAGAGAAATGGTATCCGACACCCGCTCTTGGGCGACCGTCCAACACGTTGTCGTTCAGGCGCCAGCTCCATGTCCGTGCCTCCAGGGACAAGAGATGCAGGGAAATGGAGACCGGCGCATGATCAGAAATAGTGATGGAACCAATAGAGGCGCCGGCCAGAGAGTCCAGAGAGTATTGGTCCATCACTAAAAGGTCAATGCGGGTGTAAACATTATGTGTGGCCGAAAAGTAGCTATAGTCCCTGTCCGTCGGGTGTAGAAGCCTCCAGCAGTCAACCAAGTGGTACTCCTGCAGGGACTTCCTAAAATGCTTCAGAAAGGCAAACGAGTGGGTTGAGCGGCCCGAGGATGTGTCTACCTGTGGGTCAGGGCTAATATTAAAGTCTCCCCCTAGGATGAGCTGGCCCTCCCTGAAAGCAGATAGAGATTCCAGAACAGAATCCAGGAAGCTGAGCTGCTTGCTATTCGGGGCGTACACAGCAGCAAGAGTAAGCTTACGGTCAGGGCCGGACTGGGAGTAAAAACCAGCCCTGGAAAAAATGTCATACCAGCCCCATAGCATAACGGCTATATATATATATATATATATATATATATATATATATATATATATATGCAAATGCCAGTTAAACGTGATCAATAATGGGGGACCTCTGAAAATCTGGAAGCCTGTTTGAATCAGCAGTAGCACTTTTGGGGGTGATTTTAACCATTTTAACCTTTTTCGGCCACTAGTGGGGGTTAAAGGTGCCGCCGACGCCCCCAACGCCTCAATGTGAAAGCAGCCTAAGGTAAGGGGGGATAACTGATATAAGGGGGAAACCTTTATATCAGTGTCCCTTTACATTTTTATATTCACTCCCCCTTACATCAGTGACCCCCCCCTTAGGCTGGCCTTGCGGTGCTGTCACTGACCTCCTTTTAGGTGCACCTTGCAGCCGGGATCAGTCAGGCTCCAGCTTGGTGGCTCTGGTTTTCCTATAGTCTCCTTTCCACAGTCCACACACCTCTGACTTCTCCCATGATCCCCATACCAGCGACACTCCCACTTTTGACTCCTTTCCAAATTCCCTCAGACTGCAGACTTCACATGATACAAGAGATGGCCAGAGACTGCAAACATGATACAGGAGATCAATGCAGAGAGAACAGGCAAAAAAAAACAAATATATATATATAAAAGCACATTTTTTTTTTCTGAAAATGTCATTTATTATAATAAATACATTCACATTTTATTATTATTATTAATATTATTATAATACATACGTTAGCTTCTTTTTTTTTTCTTTTTTTTTAAGAAATCCATGAGAGAGGGGCTGCAATAGTGAGAGAGAGAGAGAGAGAGAGAGAGAGAGAAAGGGGCTGCAAAAGTAAGAGAGAGAGAGAGAGAGAGAGGCTGCAATAGTAAGAGAGAGAGAGAGAGAGGGGCTGCAATAGTGAGAGAGAGAGAGAGCGGGGCTGCAATAGTGAGAGAGAGAGAGAGAGAGAGAGAGGGAGAGGGGGGCTGCAATAGAGAGAGAGAGAGAGAGAGAGAGAGAGAGGCTGCAATAGTGAGAGAGAGAGAGAGAGAGAGAGAGAGGGGCTGCAATAGTGAGAGAGAGAGAGGGGGGGCTGCAATAGAGAGAGCGAGGGGGGCTGCAATAGTGAGAGAGAGAGAGGGGGGCTGCAATAGTGAGAGAGAGAGAGAGAGGGGCTGCAATAGTGAGAGAGAGAGAGAGAGGGGCTGCAATAGTGAGAGAGAGAGAGGGGCTGCAATAGTGAGAGAGAGAGGCTGCAATGGTGAGAGAGAGGGGCTGCAATGGTGAGAGAGAGGGGCTGCAATGGTGAGAGAGAGGGGCTGCAATGGTGAGAGAGAGGGGCTGCAATGGTGAGAGAGAGGGGCTGCAATGGTGAGAGAGGGGTTGCAATGGTGGGGGGAGAGAGGGGGGCTGCAATGGTGGGGGGAGAGAGGGGGGCTGCAATGGTGGGGGGGAGAGAGGGGGCTGCAATGGTGGGGGGGGGAGAGAGGGGGCTGCAATGGTGGGGGAGAGAGAGGGGGGGCTGCAATGGTGGGGGAGAGAGGGGGGCTGCAATAGTGAGAGAGAGAGGGGGGCTGCAATAGTGGGGGAGAGAGGGGGGCTGCAATAGTGAGAGAGAGAGAGGGGCAGCAATAGTGAGAGAGAGAGAGAGAGGGGCTGCAATAGTGAGAGAGAGAGAGAGGGGCTGCAATAGTGAGAGAGAGAGAGAGGCTGCAATGGTGAGAGAGAGGGGCTGCAATGGTGAGAGAGAGGGGCTGCGATGGTGAGAGAGGGGGGCTGCAATGGTGAGAGGGGGGCTGCAATGGTGAGAGGGGGGCTGCAATGGTGAGAGGGGGGCTGCAATGGTGGGGGGAGAGAGAGGGGGGGCAGCAATGGTGGGGGAGAGAGGGGGGCTGCAATAGTGGGGGAGAGAGAGGCTCTGCAATGGTGGGAAAGAGAAAGATTAAAATGCTCTGCAGACCAGGGGGGGCCCGGGGGGTGCACCCCCAGGCTCCCCCTCCTCTCTGTCAGTCGCCTACCTTTTTGCTGCCCCTGTTGTAAACTGTACAATAATCTCAGAGAGAAGGGGGGGAGTGACTCCCCCACTTCTCTCTGAGATTATAATACAGTTTACAACAGGGGCAGCAAAAAAATAGGTGACTGACAGAGAGAGGAGGGGGGGCCTGGGGGAGTCACTCTGAGAGAGAGTCGATATTAGAACATATATGCAGGCAGGCCTAGCCTAGGATTTCATAATTCTTCTAGTTCACCTCCTGGCTTGCCTTGATGACCGCTCGTCCTCTGCCTTGCCACTGCACAGCTGCCAATCGTGTCTGCACTCTGTGTGTGTGGCGCTCGTACTCCAAGGGTGGCGCGGTGAACTAACTCCTTCCTTCATGTCGCCCTGCAGGAGAAAGTGGGCGGTACTGGCGCGCACCGCACGGGACGATGGGAATGGATGACGCCGGCCACGTTGTGTGTTCTCCTGCTCGGCTCCTCCCCTCGCTCAGACTTGTGACGTGACATGATCTCTCCTCCAGGCAGTCGCGGGAAGGAGCTTGCGGCACTGCAGCGGCTAGCATGTCGGCGGCCGGCCGCAAGCCAACGGCCTGCCGGCCCGTCGCTGCTTTTTACCGCAAAGACACACTGTACACGTGTGAGGTGGGACATTATGGCAGACACTGACTGGAGGCTCAGGCGCAGGCATCCACCCCAGCATTAGGCATAACTGCAAGTGCGGCCGCCTGATTAATTGATTTTTTCACTGACAGGCAGCCGGCCTACCGGGAATTTTCCCGGTATCCCGGTAGGCCAGTCCGGCCCTGCTTACGGTTATAGATGGTGCCTTTCAAAAACACGAATCGACCTCCCGGGTCGAGCAGTTGATCCGTCATAACAAAGGGACACTTTTTGTGGACCGCTATGGCCACCCCTACCGACTTAGGGCGGGGAGGGTTACTGAGGAACCAGGAATTGTATAGGTGAGTGGGGAGGCGGGGGACCGAGTCAGTGTGGAAGTGCGTCTCCTGCAAATAAATGATATGTGCCCCCAAACGTTTCAACTCAAGCCACAACTTACTGCGTTTCGAATACATACTAACAAAAAAACAAGAAAAAGTGAACCAACGTGCCTCTTCGCCACTGGTCGGGGGCCTCCACCCCCCCCCCCCAAGATTAATTTACTCTTTTCAATTTATACTACCTGGTTAGCCCTTGTGGCATTAACTCCTAGGACCTGGTGGTTTTGATGCTCCGCACTATTTTAATTAAACGGGTTACACTATGTCGGCATTATCTTATTATTTCATGCAATCACTGGAATTTATCTGATCGCAAGTACATCAAGCAGTAGGACGCATTCGATCCCACAGGTTTCCCTGTAAAAGCTGTATATGACTCCTTATTTTGATATTTTGCCATCTGGTAAGCAACTATTTCACTTATTCACTTCGGGTGAAGACTGTCTGTATTGGTGAAGGTGGACCACTACTGTGATCTTTTATGAGTACCAGCTTGACCTAAAGCAATCAAGATTCCTATAAGGACTTTTTTAACATTTCATGCACATTTGCAATTTCATGTGCTGTTTTGTATTTTGCACATTTTTCCAAGCACAGGTTATTAATCACTATGTTGCTACTGTGAACGACATTCACGGACTTTTGCACTGGATCATCCAGCATCAACACTATTGTAGCTATTAACTTTGCACTTTATCAGTAATTTTGTTCTAGCTCAATTCATCTGTTTATTGAGCTTTTCATTAGCGCACCCTCTTTCCTATTTACCAATATTTATAATCTGTTGATTATTTTTTGGGTAGCAGCTTTATTATTATTTATTTATTACTAATTGTATTTGGCACGAGACACTATTTGCACATACACCTCAATCTCCTACTCCATATGGACCTCGTCCTCCTAGGTCAAGATTATTTATTTTTTATTTTTATGTAATTTTAAGTTATTTCCCTATCCACATTTGTTTGCAGAGTACTTGCCATGCTCTTACCAGCATTTCATTTGCAGCCCTTTAGCCCTTTCCATTACTTTTTTAGAGACATTTTAGTACTCAAAAGTTCTGGTCCCCATTGACTTCAATAGGGTTCAGGGTCAAGTTTGGGTCCCGAACCAGGACCTTTTTTCGAAGTTCAGCCGAACCCGTTGAATCCGTTTTATGACAATATTCCAAAAACAAGCAAAGTAAAGCAGAGTTTACTTCCCCTTTAAGTTCGGTCAAAGAGAGCTTGTGAGCCATATGGGTAAAAAAAAAAAGCTTCAATAGTGCTTTTACCATTAAGACTAGGGTTGTCCTGATGCCTCTTTTTTAGGACCGAGTACAAGTACAGATACTTTTTTTCATGTACTCGCCGATAACGAATACCGATACTTTTTTTTACGTGTCCCCAAATGCAGCCATGTCCCCCACATATGCAGCCATGTCCCCCACATATTCAGCCATGTCCCTCACATATGCAGCCATGTCCCTCACATATGCAGCAATGTCCCATGTCCCTCACATATGCAGCCATGTCCCTTCAGCCATGTCCCTCACATATGCAGCCATGTCCCTCTAGGCATGTCCCTCACATATGCAGCCATGTCCCTCACATATGCAGCCATGTCCCTTCAGCCATGTCCCTCTAGCCATGTCTCTCACATATGCAGCAATGTCCCATGTCCATCTAGCCATGTCCCTCACATATGCAGCAATGTCCCATGTCCCTCACATATGCAGCAATGTCCCATGTCCCTCTAGCCATGTCCCTCATATATGCAGCCATGTCCGTTCAGCCATGTTCCTCACATATGCAGCCATGTCCCATGTCCCTCTAGCCATGTCCCTCACATATGCAGTCCGTTCAGCCATTTCCCTTACATTTGGCACCGAAGCCGCATGGAGAGAAAACCACAGGATTTATTTGAATAGCCCGCCCATATAGACACCCCCCCTTGCTCCGGATTGGGAGCAAGGGGGGGTGTCTATACAGGCAGGAACACTACAGCTATTCAAATGAATGCTGTGATGTTCCCGCATGGCGTTTAACCCTTTGCAGCGGCGGCGCGATGCGACGACTTTCGATTCGGTGTGGCGAAATGCGACTGCTTTAGTTTCGGCGGCGTGGAAGTATTCTATTTAGGCATCGGGAGTATTTGCGCGAGTACAAGTACTAGTGCAAATACTCGGCATCGGTCCCGATACCGATACTAGTATCGGTATCAGGAACAAACCCTAATTAAGACATTGACTTTATTAAAAACTAGAGTACTCACATACTCCTGGTGCTTCCAGCGCACCAGGCTAAATCAGACAGTGGTGTTTTTGACCCCATTCACTCCTGAGCGTTTTGTAGCTTGAAGCCTGAAGCTACAAAACGCTGGAGGGGAAAAAATCAATTATTCTCTATAGAGATGGTTCACATCTCCACTACAAAACGCCTGAAGCCAAAAGTTCAAAAACGCCTGAAGCTCAAACAAGTTCTGGGACATTTTAGGCTGCATTCACACCTAAGCGTATCGTTTTGCCGCGATTTTGCGGCGTTTTTTTAACTTTCAGAACAAAGTTAGATATATTATACATTTTTATGATGTATATGGAAACTGTATATTGTAGATGATTCCTCAGTATAGAGGTGGGATTGTTCACCATGCAATGTGTATGGCTGAGTCTTTTTGTATTTTCTGAATGTCTTGATCCTGTGAGGCTGCGTGCAGTAACAGTAAGAAACTGAATGAGAAATGGAGACTGTGTGTATTTAGATCATTTTATGTTGGAAGGGTTGCCTTTGTGTAGTTCAGACAGGGAAGGCATGTTTCATTGTGTAAGACATGCGGCTTGTGGGAGGGGTGACTAGTGTTGAATCCCTGTGCTCATTATGAGGGGTTCCCACCATCCTTGTGCTGTGCTCATTATGAGGAGTTCCCACCATCCCTGTGCTGTGCTCATTATGAGGGGTTCCCACCATCCCTGTGCTGTGCTCATTATGAGTGGTTCCCACCATCACTGTTCTCATTATGAGGGGTTCCCACCATCCCTGTGCTCATTATGAGGGGTTCCCACCATCCCTGTGCTCATTATGAGGGGTTCCCACCACCCCTGTGTTCATTATGAGGGGTTGCCATCATTGCTGTGCTCATTATGAGGGGTTCCCACCATTCCTGTGCTGTGCTCATTATGAGGGGTTCACACCATAAAAAGGTCCGATTTGAAGGAGCCTAAAGTGTGTGTGTGTGTGAAGGTTGGTTGATTTAAAAAAAAATGCTCTATAATTGTTTGTTTTTGATGTTCCATGTTTCTGTCTTTGTGGAGAAAGAATCTATGCAGGTTTTGAAAACTGCATATGGCGGCCATTTTGTTTGCTGCCATGGTCTTCCGCGGCCATTTTGGGAGGCGCAGTCTGTTTGCTCTGTGAGTCATCCTAGGGGAAGGTGCAGCCACCTTTCTTTTGGGTATTATACCATGTGACTGTGCAGTGGAATTTCACAGCCTTTGGGGCAGATTTTGATGTTCAATGCAAATTGATTAGCGCAGTCTTTTCTGTGTTGGGATCTGGTGTGTGTAGTACGGTCTGTCCTGTGGTAAAAAGGTGATTTGGAGGCGCAGTTAAATTGTTTTAAATGGCGCCATTGTTGCTTGGCTTGTTGTCGGCCATTTTTAAACGCAGTTTAACCACTTCAATACCGGGCTTTTATACCACCTCCATACCGGGCCTATTCTGACACTTCTCTCCTACATGTAATAATCATCATTCTTTTGCTAGAAAATTACACAGTACCCCCAAACATTATATATGTTTTTTTAGCAGACACCCTAGGGAATAAAATGGCGGTCATTACAATGTTTTATCTCGCACGGTATTTACGCAATCATTTTTCAAACGCCTTTTTTTTGTAAAAAAAATAGTTTCATGAATTAAAAAAATAACAAAACAGTAAAGTTAGCCCAATTTTTTTTGTATTATGTGAAAGATTATGTTACACCGAGTAAATAGATACCCAACATGTCATGCTTTAATTATGTGCACACTCATGGAATGGCGCCAAACTTCGGTACTTAAAAATCTCCATAGGCAACGCTTTATTTATTTTTTACAGGTTACCAGTTTAGAGTTACAGAGGAGATCTAGTGCTAGATTTGTTGCTGGCACTCTAACTCACACGGCGATACCTCACTTATGTGGTTTAAACGGCGTTTACATATGTCGGCGGATTCCAGGCAGGTTTTGAAAACTGCATATGGCGGCCATTTTGTTTGCTGCCATGGTCTTCAGCGGCCATTTTGGGAGGCGCAGTCTGTTTGCTCTGTGAGTCATCCTAGGGGGAGGTGCAGCCACCTTTCTTTTGGGTGTTATACCATGTGACTGTGCGGTGGAATTTCACAGCCTTTGGGGCAGATTTTGATGTTCAATTCAAATTTATTAGCGTGGTCTTTTCTGTGTTGGGATCTGGTGGACAACATTTTTGTTTTCCTTTGTGTGTGTAGTACGGTCTGTCCTGTGGCGCGGAAGTATTCTATTTAGGCATCAGGAGTATTTGCGCGAGTACAAGTACTAGCGCAAATACTCGGCATCGGTCCCGATACCGATACTAGTATCGGTATCGGGACAACCCTAATTAAGACATTGACTTTATTAAAAACTAGAGTACTCACATACTCCTGGTGCTTCCAGCGCACCAGGCTAAATCAGACAGTGGTGTTTTTGACCCCATTCACTCCTGAGCGTTTTGTAGCTTGAAGCCTGAAGCTACAAAACGCTGGAGGGGAAAAAATCAATTATTCTCTATAGAGATGGTTCACATCTCCACTACAAAACGCCTGAAGCCAAAAGTTCAAAAACGCCTGAAGCTCAAACAAGTTCTGGGACTTTTTAGGCTGCATTCACACCTGAGCGTATCGTTTTGCCGCGATTTTGCGGCGTTTTTTAACTTTCAGAACAAAGTTAGATATATTATACATTTTTATGATGTATATGGAAACTGTATATTGTAGATGATTCCTCAGTATAGAGGTGGGATTGTTCACCATGCAATGTGTATGGCTGAGTCTTTTTGTATTTTCTGAATGTCTTGATCCTGTGAGGCTGCGTGCAGTAACAGTAAGAAACTGAATGAGAAATGGAGACTGTGTGTATTTAGATCATTTTATGTTGGAAGGGTTGCCTTTGTGTAGTTCAGACAGGGAAGGCATGTTTCATTGTGTAAGACATGCGGCTTGTGGGAGGGGTGACTAGTGTTGAATCCCTGTGCTCATTATGAGGGGTTCCCACCATCCTTGTGCTGTGCTCATTATGAGGGGGTTCCCACCATCCCTGTGCTGTGCTCATTATGAGTGGTTCCCACCATCACTGTTCTCATTATGAGGGGTTCCCACCATCCCTGTGCTGTGCTCATTATGAGGGGTTCCTACCATCCCTGTGCTCATTATGAGGGGTTCCCACCATCACTGTGCTCATTATGAGGGGTTCCTACCA
This sequence comes from Rana kukunoris, assembly GCA_029574335.1. Lineage (NCBI taxonomy): Eukaryota > Metazoa > Chordata > Amphibia > Anura > Ranidae > Rana > Rana kukunoris. The sequence continues at coordinate 215,450,466 of CM056049.1, read as the reverse complement.
TCCCTGTGCTCATTATGAGGGGTTCCCACCATCCCTGTGCTCATTATGAGGGGTTCCCACCACCCCTGTGTTCATTATGAGGGGTTGCCATCATTGCTGTGCTCATTATGAGGGGTTCCCACCATTCCTGTGCTGTGCTCATTATGAGGGGTTCACACCATAAAAAGGTCCGATTTGAAGGAGCCTAAAGTGTGTGTGTGTGAAGGTTGGTTGATTTAAAAAAAAATGCTCTATAATTGTTTGTTTTTGATGTTCCATGTTTCTGTCTTTGTGGAGAAAGAATCTAGGCAGGTTTTGAAAACTGCATATGGCGGCCATTTTGTTTGCTGCCATGGTCTTCCGCGGCCATTTTGGGAGGCGCAGTCTGTTTGCTCTGTGAGTCATCCTAGGGGAAGGTGCAGCCACCTTTCTTTTGGGTATTATACCATGTGACTGTGCAGTGGAATTTCACAGCCTTTGGGGCAGATTTTGATGTTCAATGCAAATTGATTAGCGCAGTCTTTTCTGTGTTGGGATCTGGTGTGTGTAGTACGGTCTGTCCTGTGGTAAAAAGGTGATTTGGAGGCACAGTTAAATTGTTTTAAATGGCGCCATTGTTGCTTGGCTTGTTGTCGGCCATTTTTAAACGCAGTTTAACCACTTCAATACCGGGCTTTTATACCACCTCCATACCGGGCCTATTCTGACACTTCTCTCCTACATGTAATAATCATCATGGGACCACAGGCATTATGCATAACCAACCCGGGCAAACATGCAATAGAGGAAAATAACACACCAACCACCATTTCTTTCTTCAAAATTTTATTAAAGTAAAACATACATTATAATCTCCACATAACCATGAGTTTATTGGAATTTAACTTGGCCACGGCCTGATTCATTGGTTTAAAAGTTCAAAATAAATAATCATTCGAAGATATTGTACTCATACCATAAATAATTCAACTGATTAAATTTCCATAACCATCACGCACAGCCCAGCCACTGAGACTCGAGCTGTATATCCATGAAACCAAATTAAATCTCCCATCAAGCAACCTGCCTTTAAACAGTACAATACTACCACATGAATCTGGCCGCGACGGGGGGGGGGAAGGGTGGGGAGCTCCGTCGGCTGGGTCCTTTGTAGTCAAACGGCCGCCTGCTTCTTGCTGACCCGGGCCTATATATAGGCCCGAACCGGGCTCTAGAATATTCTACCTATGTCACCTGATACCCTTCGTCCAACCACTGCTCTTACCTGCTCTGACTCCTGGGCTCTTTCCTCACAGCTGATCCACTTGATTAGCCCCCTTTCCAATCTGCTCTGACCTGCAAATGACCTCTTCTGGCTACAAACCTTAACCTAGCTGCCCCTGCCGTGGACCCATAAGGAAAGGAGAGCCTAATTGGCCCTCTTTCCTTTCCCATGGGACCACAGGCATTATGCATAACCAACCCGGGCAAACATGCAATAGAGGAAAATAACACACCAACCACCATTTCTTTCTTCAAAAGTCAAAAGTAAAACATACATTATAATCTCCACATAACCATGAGTTTATTGGAATTTAACTTGGCCACGGCCTGATTCATTGGTTTAAAAGTTCAAAATAAATAATCATTCGAAGATATTGTACTCATACCATAAATAATTCAACTGATTAAATTTCCATAACCATCACGCACAGCCCAGCCACTGAGACTCGAGCTGTATATCCATGAAACCAAATTAAATCTCCCAAACGACAGGAGGGGGAGGGTCTCCCGTCACCCTCCTGTCCCCCCTGCCCCAGACCGCGGCCTCCTCTATGCATGTTTGCAATTCCATATTAAAAATATCCAGGCCTATATCCGATAAGTGTACCCCATCCGTCCTATACAAGCCCGGGTACCCACCTTCCAACTCAAAATGCCTAACTGAGCTACCTAAGCCTAGTGCCAAGAATTTCTCTATAGTCCTATTTACGCGTTTGCGAACCTTTTCTAGAGGTCTCAGACTAGCAGAATTTAACCAACAAAGACGCGGGATTATTTCTGAAAAGATTAACAAAGTCTCGGGGGAAAATTGACTCAAAAACACAAAAACATCCTTCATGTCATTAATTAGGTCATGTGTCTTCCACTTACCAATATCATTCCCCCCCAGATGCAGAATTAGTATGTCTGGAGGAGGGAACAGCATATATAATCTGTTTAATTCGGACATTAGATTAACTCATACCATTCCTTTGCGACCAAACCATTGAATGGTGAAGGATGAGGGGTCGAGGCCCAAATTCTCAGAATAAGTCCTATTTGAAGCTCTTTTCTGTGCCCAAAACACAAAAGAATGGCCTACAATCCATACGGAACGATGCAGACCTGGAATGAAATAATATGTTAATACGGACGTATGTACAGCTTGAAAACATCTGATTTCCATCTACCTAATTTCTTAATGGCATCTTCATCAAACCCTATCCTGGCGGCCTCTGTAGCCGCTCCTATCCTAAAAGAGTGCGCTGTGATTCTAGCTTCCTTGATACGGCTGTGTGAGATGCATTTCTTTAGTACTGCCAAAAACTGGTAGATAGAAACCGGAGAACCATCCTCGTGAATAAAAAGGAAACCCTCATTATGTGGGCGAATCCTTACATACTCCTGTAGCCTAGCTATCGGGCAGATGTCCTTGATTATGTATTTCTTTAATGAGATCCAAGCTCCTTTGCCCCATGTGTCTGTCTTACCGTGCCTTATGAACAGCCTTAGACTTTCTTCCAACAAAGTTACCTCGGACATCAGGATCCCGGAGGTGCAAACTTTAGAGGCCGGTAGGAGCTCGGAGATCCTACATGCACTAAAGAAGGAGATTACGAAAATTGCTTTAAACAGGACGGCCTCGTATGCCGAAAAGCAAATTGCCGAGGTAGACCCGCAAATCTGTACCAGCATGTCCGGCGTAACAGGTGACCTAGTGTCCTTTCTAACAGAACTCTTCCTATAACCCTTCATAATTTGCTTTACTGAAAAGAAACTAAGGCAAGGCGGCCGTCCTGCCAGGCGTAGAAAAAAGGAAACTCCAGCTAATGTCTTGCAGATGTGGGACCAGGAGAGGCGCCTCTGAATCAGCGAACCCAGAAACCGAATAACCAAGTCTTCAGAGTGTTCTGAGACAGACAGATTTAATGAACCCAAGAAATTTGACCATAACCACCATGAGGAAACGTAGCTTCTCCAAGTAGACGGGGCCACCGAATTCTTGAAAAACGTCATCATTAAATCAGATCCCATAAATGGGACGGGCAACTCCAACCCATCGGCTCTGCCCCTGGGAGTAAACTGAAAAACCGGTCCATCTGCAGACGAGAAAGAGCATCAGCAGCATTATTTAACTTACCAGGGATGTATCTGGCCTTCAGCCAGATGTTCTGCTTTAAACATAGGAAAACCAAATGCCGTAGGTACATAACCACTGTAGGGGATTTAGACGATAAAGCGTTAACTGCAAACAAAACACCTTTGTTATCTGTGCTAACCATCAGTCTTTTGTTTGAAAAGGACTCACCCCATAGCTCTAAAGCTACTATCAAAGGAAATAGTTCAAGTAAGACTATGTTTCTAGTGAAGCCTCGCGAAACCCATCTACCTGGCCATGACCCTGAACACCACTGCGTCTTCCAAATTACCCCAAAGCCAACCGACCCTGCCGCGTCCGTTTCTAACAAAAAATCTTCATCTGGACTGAAATCCTGCTGCCACACCGCCTTCCCGTTAAAGCAATCCAAAAACTTTAACCAGACCAACAGGTCTTGCTTGATGCATGCTGTTACCCTGATGTGAGCAGATGGATTGCTTACGCCTGATGTTGCTGCATATAGCCTCCTAGAAAAAAACCTGCCCATTGGCAAGATCCTTGAAGCAAAAGCTAATTGGCCCAACAGAGATTGCATTTCCCTCAAAGTTGCTTTACCCCGTCTCAGGAATAGCCTCAATGTTTGGGACAACCTATAGACTTTGTCCTCAGGTAGACTGCATTCCATGCTGGCAGAATCTATGGTTATACCTAAAAATTCAATACAGGTTGTGGGTTGAATAGTTTTGGCCTGGGCCAGTGGGACACCAAAATAGCTACATACCTGTTGAAAAACAAATAAAAGGGCGGAGCAATCATCGGAACCATCCGCTCCAAAGAACAAAAAATCATCCAGATAGTGGATCAAATTCCTTGAGCTGGACACCCTGCTGACCACCCATTCCAAAAAGGTTGAAAAGGCTTCGAAGTAGAAGCAAGAAACCGAACAGCCCATGGGCAATGATTTATCAAAATAAAATTGCTCTTCAAAATAAATGCCCAGGGAATTAAAACCTATTGGGTGCAAAGGAAGTAAGCGAAAAGCTGACTGTATATCTGCCTTTGCCATTAAGGCATTTTTTCCTAAAATGCGCAATTTCTCTAAGGCAGCGTCAAAGGATGTGTATGACACAGATAACTTCTCTGAGTCGATTTGGTCATTCAGGGAACCGCCAAAAGGGAATGACAAATGATGTATTAACCTGAATTCCGTCGGTTCTTTTTTGGGGACAAGACCTAAAGGTGAAATCCTAAAGTTAGCAAACGGTGGTTGGGCAAAAGGACCCTCCATTCTACCCGCCTTCACCTCCTTCCGTAGCTTTTCTCTTACCAACCAAGGTGCGTCATTAACCGATTTCAAGTTTTTTACTATAGCACAACCCGAACCTTCGAAGGTTGGTATGAGAAAACCTTCCAAGAAACCTTTAGTTAGCATTGAAGCCATCTGCCGGTTTGGGTAAACTTGCAGCCATGGCAGCATGTTTTGTAGGATCACCGGGGTGACTGCTTTTGGGAACGTTATCCCTTGCACTGGATTGTAATTTCCGAAAACATTTCGCAATCGGATGGTTTCCTCCACAGAATGCACATTCGTGCTTATATTTACAAGTATTTAGCCATTTGCAATGAGAATCATTAAATGCAAAGCACAGGCCTCTCTTATAAGAAACACCCGTAGCAGGTTGAGGGGGTGCCACAGAGCTTGTCCGAGAAAAGGGCTGTTTTTGAGGCAAAAATAAATTGAGCCAGAGGCCAACATCCTTTGATCCCCACTGCAAAGAAGGCTGAACTGCTAATTTCTGGCGGAAGGCTTCATCATAAGACAGCCATGCCAGCCCACTGAAACCCCTATACGCCTCCAAGATTATGTCCAAATGCTGGAAAAGAAGAGGGCTCCTGTCAGGGTACTTCTCACAAAAGACACTAGCATATATAACAAATGCCTGTAACCATACATAAAAGGATTTAATTGCTGGCTTTTTATCCTCTGATCTTTCTTCTCTCCTTTCAAACCTTGACATATCCTTGGCAGGGGGAAGGATAGAGGAAAATTCAATATACTCCCCCCTCCATATTTTCTCTTTCATGCTCACTGGCAAATGAAAACCCAGTGGTGACAGAAAGCATGGCATGCACTCTTTAGCACTGCTGTCAGTCAGATCCACCACATTACTCTCCTTAGCCCTTGCCGCTATAGGCTGAGGAACAACATTAGAGACATTCCCTGACCACACCCCAGCTTCACTAGGAACAGCAGGACTAGGGACAGCATGACTAGGCACATTTGCTCTCATTATAGCAATCAGTTGTTCAATAGATGCAGTCAATAATGATAAATGTGATGCTGGATTGCACTCACCCTTCCCGCTCTGACCCAGACTCGTCCCAGGGGCTGTCATAGGCACCTCGCACCGCGCAGACAGGCTGCCGGTCTGCTGCGATTGATGTGGCTGCTGCAGGCTTGACTCCATGCGCGCTCCCTTGCCGCCTCCTCCTGATGGCTGACCGCTGCCACTCGCGTCCCGCTGCTGGGCTTTCCCCTTGGCTGGCACTGCTGCTTTCTTCCCTCCTCTACCCTTCCCGGCCTGTGGGGGTGCCGACACTTGGCGCTGGTCCCTGTAAGGAAAAGAAAAAACATCCCGGACACTTTCGCCCACGCTCCGGGGGTCAGGGGTCACGCTCCTTTCTTGTGCCCGCCTTCTTTTGCTCGTCCGCCTTGCTGGTCCGTCCTCCCCGCTGCCGACATCCGCCTCCAAAGCGTCCGGAAGGAAAGGCGAGGTGAACGCTTCTTCCTCCAGCGAGCAGGGTATGAGGTGAGGTGACTCCGCTCCACTGGGTCCCGCGGCTGGCTCAAACTCTGCGCTGCCGGTGCTAGCTAAACGCGAAGCTGCAGGTAGGGACAGGCACTGACGCAGCCAGTCTTCTCCTCCTTCATGCTCCGCTCGGGATATCAGCTGGCGAAGCAGGGTTTCCATGGTGACACAGGAGAATTCTGCGGAGCTCCGTCGGCTGGGTCCTTTGTAGTCAAACGGCCGCCTGCTTCTTGCTGACCCGGGCCTATATATAGGCCCGAACCGGGCTCTAGAATATTCTACCTATGTCACCTGATACCCTTCGTCCAACCACTGCTCTTACCTGCTCTGACTCCTGGGCTCTTTCCTCACAGCTGATCCACTTGATTAGCCCCCTTTCCAATCTGCTCTGACCTGCAAATGACCTCTTCTGGCTACAAACCTTAACCTAGCTGCCCCTGCCGTGGACCCATAAGGAAAGGAGAGCCTAATTGGCCCTCTTTCCTTTCCCATTCTTTTGCTAGAAAATTACACAGTACCCCCAAACATTATATATGTTTTTTTAGCAGACACCCTAGGGAATAAAATGGCGGTCATTGCAATGTTTTATCTTGCACGGTATTTACGCAATCATTTTCCAAACGCCTTTTTTTTGTAAAAAAAATAGTTTCATGAATTAAAAAAATAACAAAACAGTAAAGTTAGCCCAATTTTTTTTGTATTATGTGAAAGATTATGTTACACCGAGTAAATAGATACCCAACATGTCATGCTTTAATTATGTGCACACTCATGGAATGGCGCCAAACTTCGGTACTTAAAAATCTCCATAGGCAACGCTTTATTTATTTTTTGCAGGTTACCAGTTTAGAGTTACAGAGGAGATCTAGTGCTAGATTTGTTGCTGGCACTCTAACTCACACGGCGATACCTCACTTATGTGGTTTAAACGGCGTTTACATATGTCGGCGGATTCCAGGCAGGTTTTGAAAACTGCATATGGCGGCCATTTTGTTTGCTGCCATGGTCTTCAGCGGCCATTTTGGGAGGCGCAGTCTGTTTGCTCTGTGAGTCATCCTAGGGGGAGGTGCAGCCACCTTTCTTTTGGGTGTTATACCATGTGACTGTGCGGTGGAATTTCACAGCCTTTGGGGCAGATTTTGATGTTCAATTCAAATTTATTAGCGTGGTCTTTTCTGTGTTGGGATCTGGTGGACAACATTTTTGTTTTCCTTTGTGTGTGTAGTACGGTCTGTCCTGTGGTAAAAAGGTGATTTGGAGGCACAGTTAAATTGTTTTAAATGGCGCCATTGTTGCTTGGCTTGTTGTCGGCCATTTTGAAACGCAGTTTAAGACACTATCTATTGAGCAGCGCTTGCAGACGCATGCTAGGACCAACTTATATACAGGATCTGACTAACCTATCGGCTGACTTTGCAGTGTAGACTTTTGTGTAGAATTTTGTTTTTGGATTGTAGGACTGGCTTTGACTGCGTTTTTGTGCAGAGCGGTGTGTGTTGTTTTTGTGTTTGAATGTTTGGGAGTTTCCGGGGGGGGGGGGGGGGGGCAATTAATTGTTTTTATATATGGTTGGGTCAGGGGGGATTAACTCCTATTCTGCAGATGGGAGGAGATTGTTTTACCTTTCCTGAACCAAAGGTGTTTCGTTAACAGAAAAAAACGCAGGAGATTTAGTTTTGGCTTTGTTTACTACTGTATAATACTTCCAGGGGATATATATGTAGTCCATGGAGTTTTTTGATGTGTTGAGAAAAGGGAATAAAGATAGACTTTCCCCTCCCCTCCCTCTTCCTGTCATTATGTAAATAAATGAGATTTGGGGGTTAAGAGCTGAGCATACAACAGGAAGTTATTTTTCAGCATTTATATTATAAGCAGGAAGTCAGTGGGAGGAGTTTTGAAGTCTTCTGAAAGATGAGCAATGAGATTTGTGACCTGAAAGGACAACGTAAAATATTTTGGCGTTTGAAAGAGTGTTTTAACCACTTTCCCACCGCGCTATAGACAAAATACTGCTACAGCACGGTCGAGTTGTTCTGGGAGGACGTCCCTGGGATGTCCACCCAGAATCCTTAGCCTGGGGCGCGCTCCTGGAATCATCCGTTACCCGGCGCATCACGGATCGCGGTAAATTGCCGCTGATAGCGGCCGTTTACCACGTGATCGATCACTTGTAAACAAACCGGTGTCATGTGATGACACCAGTTCCTTCTTCTCCTCTCTGTACCAATCGGTACAGTGTGAGAGGAGAGGGGGAGAGCGGAGGCAGCAGCAGCAGCAGCACTGAGGGCTGGATCTGTGACAACTGCAGTCACAGATCCAGCTCAGCCATCCCTGCGCAATACCCCACTACTCTGCAATACCCTGCGCGATACTCTGCAATACCCCAATACTCTTCAATTCCCTGTGCGATACTCTGCAATACCCCAATACTCTGCAATTCCCTGCGCGATACTCTGCAATACCCCAATACTCTGCAATTACCCAATACCTTGCAATACATCCCCCCTCCGGTGCTTTTACAGACTCACCGCTACGATCAAAGCCAGGATATTTTTTTTTTCAGTTTTCCCAGCCTAGAGGTGAGATGTGGGGTCTTATTGACCCCACGTCTCACTGTAAAGAGGACCTGTAATGTTATATTCCTATTACAAGGGATGTTTACATTCCTTATAATAGAAATAAAAGTGATAAAAAAATGTATTTTTGGGGGAAAAAGTGTCAAAATCAAGTAAATAAAGTAAAATGAAAAATTTTTTTTTTTTTAAAGCACCCCTGTCCCCGTGTGCTCGCATGCAGAAGCGAACGCATACATAATTTCCACTGACATATGAAAACGGTGTTCAAGCTACACATGTGAGGTATCTCTGCGAACGTTAAAGCGAGAGCAATCATTTTGGCCCTAGACCTCCTCCGTAACTAAAAACATGTAACCAATAAAAGTAATTAAAGCATCGCCTATGGGGATTTTTAAGTAGCGAAGTTTGGCGCCATTCCACAAGCGTGTGCAATTTTGAAGTGTGACATGTTGGGTATCTATTTACTCGGCGTAACTTCATCTTTCACATTAGGCAAAAACATTGGGCTAAGTTTACTGTTTTGTTTTTTTTTAAGCACAAAACTGTTTTTTTTTTTTAAAAACACGCGTTCAAAACATTTCTGCGAAAATACAATGCGAGATAAAAAGTTGTAACGGCCGCCATTGTATTCTCTAGGTTTTTTGCTAAAAAAGCATACAGTGTGGAAAATAAGTATTTGAACACCCTGCTATTTTGCAAGTTCTCCCACTTGGAAATCATGGGGGGGTCTGAAATTGTCATCGTAGGTGCATGTCCACTGTGAGAGACATAATCAAAAAAAAAAAAATTCCAGAAATCACAATTTATGATTTTTTTAACTATTTATTTGTATGATACAGCTGCAAAGAAGTATTTGAACACCTGAGAAAATCAATGTTAATATTTGGTACAGTAGCCTTTGTTTGCAATTACAGAGGTCAAACGTTTCTTGTAGTTTTTCACCAGGTTTGCACACACTGGAGGAGGGATTTTGGCCCACTCCTCTACACAGATCTTCTCTAGATCAGTCAGGTTTCTGGGCTGTCGCTGAGAAACACAGAGTTTGAGCTCCCTCCAAAGATTCTCTATTGGGTTTAGGTCTGGAGACTGGCTAGGCCACGCCAGAACCTTGAAATGCTTCTTACAGAGCCACTCCTTGGTTATCCTGGCTGTGTGCTTCGGGTCATTGTCATGTTGGAAGACCCAGCCTCGACCCATCTTCAAAGCTCTAACTGAGGGAAGGAGGTTGTTGCCCAAAATCTCGCAATACATGGCCCCGGTCATCCTCTCCTTAATACAGTGCAGTCGCCCTGTCCCATGTGCAGAAAAACACCCCCAAAGCATGATGCTACCACCCCCATGCTTCACAGTAGGGATGGTGTTCTTGGGATGGTACTCATCATTCTTCTTCCTCCAAACACGGTTAGTGGAATTATGACCAAAAAGTTATATTATGGTCTCATCTGACCACATGACTTTCTCCCATGACTCCTCTGGATCATCCAAATGGTCATTGGCAAACTTAAGACGGGCCTTGACATGTGCTGGTTTAAGCAGGGGAACCTTCCGTGCCATGCATGATTTCAAACCATGACGTCTTAGTGTATTACCAACAGCAACCTTGGAAACGGTGGCCCCAGCTCTTTTCAGGTCATTGACCAGCTCCTCCCGTGTAGTCCTGGGCTGATTTCTCACCTTTCTTAGGATCATTGAGACCCCACGAGGTGAGATTTTGCATGGAGCCCCAGTCCGAGGGAGATTCACAGTCATGTTTAGCTTCTTCCATTTTCTAATGATTGCTCCAACAGTGGACCTTTTTTCACCAAGCTGCTTGGCAATTTCCCCGTAGCCCTTTCCAGCCTTGTGGAGGTGTACAATTTTGTCTCTAGTGTCTTTGGACAGCTCTTTGGTCTTGGCCATGTTAGTAGTTGGATTCTTACTGATTGTATGGGGTGGACAGGTGTCTTTATGCAGCTAATGACCTCAAACAGGTGCATCTAATTTAGGATAATAAATGGAGTGGAGGTGGACATTTTAAAGGCAGACTAACAGGTCTTTGAGGGTCAGAATTCTAGCTGATAGACAGGTGTTCAAATACTTCTTTGCAGCTGTATCATACAAATAAATAGTTAATTCATAAATTGTGATTTCTGTAATTTTTTTTTTTTTGATTATGTCTCTCACAGTGGACATGCACCTACGATGACAATTTCAGACCCCTCCATGATTTCCAAGTGGGAGAACTTGCAAAATAGCAGGGTGTTCAAATACTTATTTTCTGCACTTTATATAATGTTTTGAGGTTCTATGTAATTTTCTAGCAAAAAAAATTATGATTTTTACATGTAGGAGAGAAATGTCAGAATTGGCCTGGGTGCTCTAGAACGCCTGATGGTGCTCCCTGCATGTTGTGCCTCTGTATGTGGCCACGCTGTGTAAAAGTCTCACACATGGGGTATCGCCATACTCGGGAGGAATAGCAGAATGTGTTTTGGGTGTAATTTGTGTTATGCGTATGCTGTGTGTGAGAAATAACCTGCTAATATGACAGAAACGTTTTTCTTTTATAGCGCAAAAAATAAAAAATAAACGGAGGTGATCAAATACCACCAAAAGAAAGCTGTATTTTTTGTGAAAATGGACAAAAATTTCAAATGGGTACAATGTTGTATGACTGAGTAATCGTCATTCAAATTGTGTGAGCACCGAAAGCTGAAAATTGGTCTGGTTAGGAAGGGGGTTTAAGTGCCCAGTGGTCAAGTGGTTAAAGTTTAATTTCAGTTCTTGTGAAGTTTTATACTGTAAATACAGTTTGGGGTATGTGAGAGCAAACATGGGGGCTTCACCATTATTGTTGTAACATCTAGATAGACATGTGCAGACTGGAATACTTCGTTTCGTTTTTTCGTTTGGAAAATAAATTTATTTAGTTACTCCCGAAAATCGTTTTGATTTATTTCGTTTTTCGTTGGGGAATAGCTTTCGTCCGAAAATCCAATAATACTTGGTTTCTGTCGAATGGTCAAAAGAATATTTGACGGAACGTCAAATCTTTACGACGAATCGTACATTTCCGTTCGAATATTCCGCCTACAAGAATTCTAATGTTGTATGACTAGTAATAATGTCGAATCTATTCTCTATAATGTCAAATCTATTTTCTCATAAATCGAAATCTATTCTCTGTAATGTCTAATCTATTATTTCTATAGTGTCGAATCTTTTCCCTATAATGTCGAATCTTTTCCCTATAATGTCAAATCTTTTCCCTATAATGTCAAATCTTTTCCCTATACTGTCAAATCTTTTCCCTATAATGTCGAATCTCTCTATATCGAATTTTTACCGCAACGAAAACGAAAATAAAGCATTTTTTATGTCGGATCTTTCGGTTTTCGTTTCTTGCGCTTTCGTTATCGTTTGTTAAAACGATAACGAAAAAAACAGATTTTCGGCCGAAAATGCATTCTCATGAAAATGAATGCACATGTCTACATCTAGATGCAGGTAGAAAGAAGCCATAAAATTGTTTTGAAAAGTGGAGGATTTCATGGTGCTTTGCAGGTTGTCTGACAAACACATTTAGAAGGTTTTTTATTGTGAGACAGGTTGGGCCGTGTACAATAACCGGAAATCCTGTGCGCGATTGTATTAGCATAAACGTGAAGAGTAGTATTCTAACGCCCCGGTCAGGCCGTGTAATAAGAATCGGAAATCCAGGGGTCGGTTATGGTGATAAAGGCACAAATCATAACCGCCCCGAAAATAAAGCGCAGGGTACTCTGGACGCAGAGGTCACCAAAAAAAAGCGATTTGAATCGTCATGGGATGTGCCGCCCATGCAGTGCACCAGTCACACAGCTGTACCGCACATGAGGTCTGGGTTTGGGGCTCCGGACATGAGACCCCTTAAAGAATGACATAGGTGGTCAGAGGGTACAGTAGACCTCAGAATAAAGATACCTTGGATGTAGTTCAGATGTGGCTTCAGAAATCTGTAATGATGAGTGTGGATAGAGGTGTGGTACGCGTTTTGGTGATCCTCAGAGGCTCATGCCCGTTTGATTGAACTTTGTATAGCTGGTCTATGCAAGTCTCTCATGCTGTGCTCATATTTTTCCATTGTATTTTCTTCTATTGCGGAAAGAGTGAAGGCAGAATTCCGGCTGGTTTTTGATTTTTGTTTCTGAAACTATGAATATCTTCCCTCCCCACATTTGTATCTGAATGTTTGTATGTAGTAACGTGAATATGTTTGAATTTAGCGTGGTGATCTTCCATTGCGGCTGTTGTGTTTTTGTAGGAACAGGAAAAATAAGGGTTACAGAGGGTTTTGTTTGAATCAGTTTTGAAGGAATGTTATTGACAATTTACTAATGTACAAGAATGTCATTTTCCCTAGGCGTCTTTCAGGACAGCACCTTGAGATATCATGACTCCTCCCACTCCTTCAGGAAACACCTTCCTTAGATCTTTTAAAAAAGAGTAGGTCCCTCCTTCCACTAGTCAGTTTTTGTGTTTCCTCCTCCGGAGGGGACATCTTCTTGGGAAGGAGTCTGATATCTCAGGAGCTCCTGGAAGACGGACTCTTTCCTACCTTTTTTTTTCGGCGTTTCGCTGTGAAAACTGTCTGCTCTCCCGTACCACCCGCGCGGCGGTGATGGCACTCGGGCTCCCCTCTCCTCCCGTGCTCAGAGGAGTCAGTCTTCGGCAGCCGGGGTTTCTGCACGTGTACGCGAAGCGCCGCCATTTTGGCGTAGCCTGGTCGCCGGAGAGGTGCGTCATTTCCAGCGCGCCAGGAGGGAGGGGTAGGGCGGACGCTGGGGGCCTACTTCCTACTTAGGGACCTTGTTCCAAAGAGCTGCTGGGTCCTCATCAAAAGGAAAACTCATTTTTTGGGACTTAAGAAATTTTCTTTTCTCTGGGTCTTGCCATTCCCTTAAGATTGTTTCAGAAATGACTGAATGGGCTGGAAAGGTACGTCCCTTGGGTTCGCAGAGCCCCGCGTACATGCGGTCATGCAGACTTAAGTCTTTCTTATCCTCACTAAGGCCTAAGGTAGCATAGATGGCCCTGAGAAGACCGTCCACCTCCTCCAAGGATAACTTAAATTTTGAGGAAGAACCCAACTCCTCCTCGGTTTCTGACTCACTAGTGAGGAACTGAGGCAGGCTATCCCTAGATCCCGACAATGGGGCTAGGGCCTCCTCATTGCCCGAGAGTACCAAAGTTGGTATAGCCACTGAATCCTGGGAAGACTGAGAGATGGAGGGCTGAGTAGTAGTGGTAGGAGCTATAGAATCCCGTACAGACTGCAATGTGGCCAATAGCTTGCTTTTAACGGAAGCAACCAACTCCTCTCTAACTGAGGTTGTTTCTTCCTGTACTAAGGCTGAAATTCAAGCCCTGCACAATGGTTTCTTGCAGCTATCCCCCAATTTTGCATGAAGGACACTTTCTTCAGGCTTGACCTATAGAAAAGAGGGGAGAGAAGAAAAAAACAAAGGGAATCCAGAATGAGACCCGGTCTCAAACAGAAGGGACCCCCCTCACCTTAGGTGCACTAGGAAGGAGAAGAGTGTCAACAACCCATGCCCTGACAGGCCCCCATGCCACTGGGGGGGAGGAAAAAACACAAGGAGACCGAGAGAAAGAAAGAGTCCCCCTCACCCCTAGGGAAAAAAGCAGACTTGCATTACTGCTTCCCACCGAGGTCTTGCTGGTGCCCCTGCCTATCCCCACCGCTGATGCCTCTGCAGCCTCCATTGCAGAACGCCAGCGCTACTCTGTGGCATGCAGCACGCTTCCTGGACTCCCATAGTGCCATTGCGCCGGACCAGGAAGCGTGCTGCATGCCACAGAGTAGCGCTGGCGTTCTGCAATGGAGGCTGCAGAGGCATCAGCGGTGGAGATAGGCAGGGGCACCAGCAAGACCTCGGTGGGAAGCAGTAATGCAAGTCTGCTTTTTTCCCTAGGGGTGAGGGGGACTCTTTCTTTCTCTCGGTCTCCTTGTGTTTTTTTCCTCCCCCCCAGTGGCATGGGGGCCTGTCAGGGCATGGGTTGTTGACACTCTTCTCCTTCCTAGTGCACCTAAGGTGAGGGGGGTCCCTTCTGTTTGAGACCGGGTCTCATTCTGGATTCCCTTTGTTTTTTTCTTCTCTCCCCTCTTTTCTATAGGTCAAGCCTGAAGAAAGTGTCCTTCATGCAAAATTGGGGGATAGCTGGAAGAAACCATTGTGCAGGGCTTGAATTTCAGCCTTAGTACAGGAAGAAACAACCTCAGTTAGAGAGGAGTTGGTTGCTTCCGTTAAAAGCAAGCTATTGGCCACATTGCAGTCTGTACGGGATTCTATAGCTCCTACCACTACTACTCAGCCCTCCATCTCTCAGTCTTCCCAGGATTCAGTGGCTATACCAACTTTGGTACTCTCGGGCAATGAGGAGGCCCTAGCCCCATTGTCGGGATCTAGGGATAGCCTGCCTCAGTTCCTCACTAGTGAGTCAGAAACCGAGGAGGAGTTGGGTTCTTCCTCAAAATTTAAGTTATCCTTGGAGGAGGTGGACGGTCTTCTCAGGGCCATCTATGCTACCTTAGGCCTTAGTGAGGATAAGAAAGACTTAAGTCTGCATGACCGCATGTACGCGGGGCTCTGCGAACCCAAGGGACGTACCTTTCCAGCCCATTCAGTCATTTCTGAAACAATCTTAAGGGAATGGCAAGACCCAGAGAAAAGAAAATTTCTTAAGTCCCAAAAAAGGAGTTTTCCTTTTGATGAGGACCCAGCAGCTCTTTGGAACAAGGTCCCTAAGCTAGACGCAGCGTTTTCCCAGGTATCCCGATCCACAGACCTATCCTTTGAGCATATGGGTTCCCTGAGGGATCCTATGGATAAACGCATGGACCTTCTCCTTAAGAAAGCCTGGCAGTCAATTCTCATTACCCAGAAGCCTGCTATGGCTACCACATGCGTGGCCCGCAACCTAGAATTTTGGCTGGATCAGCTAAAATCTCATATTGTGGCTGATTCCCCGAAGCAAGATATGTTGGATTCTTTTTCTACCATATCTGCTGAAGCCTACATTGTGGATGCCTCGGCCGAGGCGATTAAAATGTCCGCTAGATCTGCAGCTTTAGCCAACTTAGCCAGGAGGGCTCTATGGCTCAAAACCTGGCCGGGCGTTACGGCTTCTAAAAGTAAGTTGTGCGGGATCCCGTTTTCAGGTGATCTTCTCTTTGGGCCTGAACTGGATAGTATCCTGGACAGGACGGCAGATAAAAAGAAAACATTCCCGGTGAAGGGTAGGAAATCCCCTCCCCCCCCCAGATGTTTTTTTTTGGGCCCATAAGCAGCAGGACAAGGGTAAAAGACCGCAGGGAAAGAGAAATTGGTCGGCACAGAAGGGCAAAGGAAAGTGAGTCTTTTCCATCCTCCTGCGCAAACCAGTAAGCCACAATGACTTAGCCCTAAGGGTAGGCGGAAGGTTACAAAATTTCCTTCCGCAGTGGTCAGCAGTATCAAACAACCAGTACATACTGACCACCCTAGCCAAAGGCTATGCCATAGAATTCTCGGAGGCCCCCCCCAACGAGATTTTTGGTTATGCAGGCCCCAAGAGATCCAGTAAAGTCCTTAGCCATGAGGTCCTCTCTGACAGAACTTCTGCAACAAGGAGTACTGGTTTGGGTTCTTTTAGCAGAGAAAGGCCAGGGGTTTTATTCCCATGTCTTCTTGGTGAAGAAACCTACGGGGAAATTCAGGATGATTTTAAATTTGGAGCCACTAAACAGATGTGTCAGGTACAAAAGATTCAAAATGGACTCGATTTTCTCAATCAGGAATCTCTTGACGGCAGAATGTTTCATGGCGTCGATAGACCTGAGAGATGCGTACCTACACATTCTGATCTCTCCTCAGTCCCAAAAATTTCTCAGGCTGGCGGTAGAGATGGGGGGGGTAGTTCAGCACCTCCAGTACAGAGCCCTCCCCTTCGGGCTTTCGTCATGGCCTCCAATTTTTACCAAGGTGCTGGCCGAGGCCTTAGCCCCACTGCGTCTGCGGGGGATAGCTGTCATCCCCTACCTGGATGACCTCCTCTTCTTTGCCCCCTCAGAGGAGAAGTTGTTGGTAAATTTGGCACAGGCACAATCTCACCTGGAATCCCTAGGCTGGATCTTAAATCTTCAGAAATCCGCCTTAGTTCCCTCTCAGGAAGTTCGTTTTCTGGGATACCAGGTGAATTCGCTAAGCCAAAGAGTTTTTCTCCCCTTGGAGAAAACAACCAAGGTTTTGGAGGCTGTCCGGTTGCTGCAGGCCCATCAACCCTTGACAGTAAGGCAGGTAATGGCAGCTCTGGGAATTCTGACGTCGACCATGCCGGCTGGCAAATGGGCAAGATTGCATTTCAGGCCCCTGCAAGCATTCCTCTTAGGAGCTTGGGATCACAAGCCCAGCTCGCTGGATGTCCAGGTGAGGATTCCATCCAGGGTAAAGAGATCCCTTTATTGGTGGAAGAACCAGAGGGTGCTTGCAGAGGGTATGGAATGGTCATTCCCAGTAGGAAAGAGGCTTACCACAGATGCCAGTGCTTGGGGGTGGGGAGGCCACCTAGAGGGGAAGTTCGCCCAGGGAGCATGGCTAAAAGAGGAATCCCTGCGTTCCTTGAATTGGAGGGAGTTGAGGACGGTTGCCCTGGCCCTAGTGGAGTTCGCTCTTCTCCGGGGCCACCATGTTCAAGTCCTGACGGACAATGCTACTACCGTAGCATATTTAAACAGACAGGGGGGTACGAGGAGCCGGGCTCTCCAGACCCTTGCCGCAGAGATACTGTCCTGGGCAGAAAACAATTTACTATCTCTGAAGGCCCTACACCTAAAAGGGATCCTTGAACAGGGTGGCAGAATATTTGAGCAGGCACCAGATTCGGGAATAAGAGTGGTCACTAAATACGGAGGTCTTTCTAGAGATTTCCAGCAGATGGGGTCGTCCAGAGGTGGACTTGTTTGCCTCGAGGGAGAACTCCCAGGTAGGGCAATTCTTTTCTCTGAGCCAGGGGGATGGGTCCCTAGGGGTGGACGCCCTAGCGCATCCCTGGGAATTTCACCCCTGCTTTGCCTTCCCCCCGTTTCAGTTGATTCCCCTAGTATTGAGGAAAGTACAAAAGGAAAGGGTCCCAGTCATTCTCATTGCCCCATTTTGGCCCAGGAGGGCATGGTTCGCGACGCTTTTGGCCTTGTCAGCCGAACCATGTTGGCACCTGCCCCTCACACAGGATCTGTTAACGCAGGGCCCGATTTCTCATCCAGAAGTGGCCCGGCTCTCTTTGGCAGCGTGGCTTCTGAAGTAGAAATCTTGAGGAGGAAGGGGTTCTCGGCCCGCCTGGTTTCGACCTTGCTAAATAGTAGGAAAAAAGTAACCAGAGCCATCTAGACTAAAGTGTGGAAGGTTTTTTCTACTTGGTGTAGTTCATCAGGTCAGGACCCTAAAGAACTGAGATCCATCTTGGAATTTTTACAGGAGGGGGCTGATAAGGGCCTAGCTGTCAGCACCCTAAAAGTACAGGTTCCGCACTTGCAGTGTTTTTGGAGAGATCTGTGGCCAACAGAGCCTTTGGTGGTTAGGTTTTTTAGATCCCTTGTGAGATCAAGACCACCAAGGTTGAAGGGTTTTCCAAAATGGGATCTCTTAGTGGTGCTGAGATCTCTGGCAAGCAAACCGTTTGAGCCCTTAGGGGAAGCTTCACTCAGAAATCTGACCCTTAAAACGTTATTTTTAGTCGCTTTAACCTCGGCACGTAGGATCAGCGAGTTGCAGGCCCTGTCAATTAAGGAGCCTTATTTATGTTTATTTTCAGATAGGGTATTGCTTAAAACTGACCCAATGTTTTTGCTCAAGGTAGCTTCTAATGCCAATTGTTTTCAAGACATTGTGCTACCCACATTTTGTTCAAATCCATCGGGGAAAAAGAGTTATTTTTCCACATGTTAGATGTCAGAAGGTCCTTGTTATGCTACTTGGAAATAACAAGCCCGTTCAGACATTCAGATTCATTGTTTGTCCTATTTGGGGGTAATAGGAAAGGTCACCAAGCATCTAGGGGGACCTTAGCTAGATGGCTGAAACTGGCCATCAGGGAGGCTTATTTGCAGGCAGGCCTGATCCCGCCAATAGGGATCTGCGCCCATTCGACCAGAGCTCTCGCAACTTCATGGGCAGAAAGAGCTGGTGCCACGCCAGAGCAAATCTGCAGGGCAGCGACGTGGTCAAGTTTTCACACCTTTGTGCGACACTATAGGTTGGACCTTACCTCGGCCAGTGACCAGGCTTTTGGCAGGAAGGTCTTACAAGCTGTCGTCCCGCCCGAGGGTAGTAAGTCTCTGTTATCCTCTCAAGGTGCTGTCCTGAAAGACGCCTAGGGAAAATTCAAGTTAGTCTTACCGGTAACTTGTTTTCCAGAAGTCTTTCAGGACAGCAGCAACCTGCCCTTTTAATTTGGATGAATTATGCTGTGACTAACGCATGTGTTTATGTGTTCCAGCCGGGGCCGGAGGTTTCTCTATGACAACTGACTAGTGGAAAGAGGGACCTTCTCTTTTAAAAGATCTAAAGAAGGTGTTTCCTGAAGGAGTGGGAGGAGTCATGATATCTCAAGGTGCTGTCCTGAAAGACTTCTGGAAAACAAGTTACCGGTAAGACTAACTTGAATTTTTGTTTGCCATTCTCTACAGGATAAATATGAATGATGGAGTAATGATTTCTGCTTATAAGTATTTTTCAGGTCCAAGGAGTTTCTGGAAGTGTTTGTACATAGAGAGCAGGTGTATGTAGACAGCTGTACACATGGATAAATACGAGTCTAAGGAGGTGAAAGTATCATAGGCTATTTCATTGTTTATTTTTTCCTGCACCACACATTTCTTCCTCCTGTCTAAAATGAGGAAGAAAAGGGGAGGGGGGGGGGTAAATAAATGTAAAAGTGACAGTTTTTCGAACTAATAACACTAATCTTTCTAATTCTAATCAAATTTGTGCCAAGACTGTCTTTCTTTGATATAATTTGAACCGGCAAGCAGCAGTCTGGTGAAGTAGGTTCCCATCTCAGTTGCTAAGAACCTTTCAATGGTTCCGGGTATTACAGGCAACGGTAAGCGATTACAGGAGATGGTAAGAACACAGTCCCGAGGTCTGGGTTATTGTCATAAGGTTTGTTTCGAGGTCAACCAAAACCAGGGTCGTACTTCATTGGCTGTCACTCTTATTCTCAGTTGATGGGGTGGGTGTGATCACTGTAACTTGAACTTCACAGGGTTCAGGAGTCCCTCCTGGACCCCGACACGGTAATTGGTTTTCATTTTTCCCAACCAGGTGACTGGGTCATTTGTAAAGAAGCTTGACGGATGAGACCACGCCAGCCACTGCAAGAAGCGACTCAACCACATCAAAGAAATGAGGAGTATCTTTGTTTATTTTGTATTTGTTTGTTTAGTAAATTTTAGCAAGGGTAACGATGGAAAGCATCCCAAGTTATTAGTTAAAGTGTATTCTATGACTAATTAAGAAAACGAACGGGACCGATTGCGGGGTCTGTTCTGAGTCTCCACCGAGCTTTAATCCCCAGCGATGACAGCGGTACATGCTATTATGTTATTATTGGTATGAGGATTATTGACAAACTAGTGAAGACTCCAAACAGACACGTGTCAATGGAATTTATTAATGTTTTTAGAGGGTAGAATTGGTTATTGTTTTTATGGCTCCGCCTCTTGTCGGTTGGGTATCAGGACTAGGTAGCCTACAAGTGTGTAACTTTAGTTTGGTGTTTATTCAGATCTACAGCTTATAAAGGCAATTCCCCCAATGCAAGAGGTTCATGCGTGGTGGTGAAGCTGTCCCAGCATCCTATGTCATGACCGATCGCAAGGATCTGATGGCGCAAGAGAAATTGGGAATGGCGGGGACAGCTAGAAGGGAATTGTTCACCAACCACGACTAGGTCTGGGCATGGTTCCCTGCATATACAAGGTGGGGGGGGGCTTGAGCTTATGATACGATTGAACAATTCAAATCCATTGGGGATGGAATGTTTCATGTAACTGTTGAAGCTACAAGGAAGTTCTCACAGTCCTTTGAAGGGTCTGGGAATCTGAGGGATTTAATTTTTATTTTACAGCGGATCGTGGTTGATGGAAATGGGAATATATATACTGTGAAAATGAACTACAGCACGAATTAAATTAATAATCCCAGGAACACTTAATAAAAAAACAAATAATACAGCTGCTATCCGAGTGTTACCAAAATCAAAAGAAACAGTGAAAAATATATATTTGGATGCGCTAATATTAACTTATAAGTGTAAAACGTACAAACTAATCAGGGAGAGAATATTCTCCATATACTGTGAGTAAAAGTAAACATACTCCATATACTGTGGGTAAAAGTATTAATGAACACACATAAATTCCATCTGATAAGTCCTTAAAGCGGAGGTTCACCCTAAATATAGTCTCTCTCATGTGATCCAGCATACTGGCGTCAGCGCCAGTATGCTGTTTTTTTTTAAAAATCCCCCACTTACTGTATTATCTTCAATTTTAATTTCTTTCCCCCGCGGTGGACGGCTCTAGTATAGCGCGTCACATCTTACGAAAATACCCGATTAAGGACTCGGGTATTTTCGGCGAAATGCGGCGCCTGCGCACAGACCTAGGAGCTGACTGCGCAGGCGCCGTGTTTCTCCGAGTCCTATTCCGGCTTTTTTCGGAGGGCGTGACGCGCCATAGCCGTAGGACTCGGAGAAATACGGCGCCTGCGCAGTCAGCTCCTAGGTCTGTGCACAGGCGCCGCATTTCGCCGAGGATACCCGAGTCCTTAATCGGGTATTTTCGTAAGATGTGACGCGCTATACTGGCGCCGTCCACTACGGGGGTAAGAAATTAAAATTGAAGATAATACAGTAAGTGGGGGATTAAAAAAAAAAACAGCATACTGGCGCTGACGCCAGTATGCTGGATCACATGGGAGAGATTATATTTAGGGTGAACCACCTCTTTAACCATGTGCACAGTAAATAGCAGAAACAGAAAAGTTCCATTTAGGAAAAAAACACGATGCCTTCCTCCACTGTGAATGCAAATCCCAGTACTTCACCGCTGCAGTCCGGTGATCAGGCACTCATAGGCAGATATGTGTATGAAAGGAAAAAGAAAAACCTCATTGCACAGACATCAAATACAAATGAATAATGCGATGCAGTACATCAGCAAATGCACTCACGAATCCCCGCTTTGTACAAGCATGAAACGCCGCTCAGTATGCAGTCTCCTCAATTCGATCCGATGGACTCGGATTTGATCGTAGGCTCCTCCCTATGCGTTACGTCACGGGCACGTGACTTAATCATGGGTTGCTACGTGATTGAGGATAGCTTGTACTTAAATAGCCTCCTCGCTGTCAGCGTGTCATTGGGGTGAGCAACAGGGAAAAAAAAACAAACATCATATAGGCAACAAAACTTACACACATAGCAAAATTCTATGTGAGCGCAGATGCAGATACATGGATATACATAAGTAATATATTTAATAAAAACCATATAAATGATTAAAAACGTATTTAAATACATTTATAAAAAGCTAAATACACCCTCTAGTGGCTAAGTACGAAACTGAACGTATGATATCATACAGGACCATAAGCCATACTGTGTGTATTATAAACGAGAAAAAAATAGTTAAAAGGTTTAAGATAAGATTAAATGAATACATGTTAATCGGCACTGATAACTATAAAAACCATCCATACCCAGAAACAAAAATAATTAAAATATTATTTAAAATAATATTTAGAATTAATATTTAAAAATAATATTACAATATATATATATATAAGGGAGAAGTCTTAAAAATCAGAAATGAAACAATTTAAATCAAATTCAATATTCAGGCCATTGGGAGATAGAGTTTGCATCTCATGTATCCAGCGAGACTCGGATTTGCTCAATTCCCTTATTTTGTGACTGCCTCTCCAGTGTGGAGTATATTTGGCAATGGCCCAAAATTTCATTTCTTTAGGGTTTTTATGATGACACACATCAAAATGTTGAGACACATTATGATTAGGGAAGGCCTTCTGAATATTTTGGACGTGCTCCCTAATGCGCTTCCACATAGGTCGTTTTGTGCGTCCAACATATTGGAGCGAGCAGGAGCACTCCAAGACATAAACTACCCCCTCAGTCCTACAGGTAATAAGGTCCTTTATGTCATATTCCTTCTTCGTCGCTGTGGATATAAATTTAGAACATTTTTGTCCATTAAAATTGGTTTGCCTACACGCAAAACACCGTTTGCACGGAAAAAATCCTTTTCCCTGGTAAAAGGTGAGTATATTATTTCTCATCGGTGGGTCAGGGATGTTTTTAGCTACCAGATCCCTTAGTGTTGGTGCTTTTCTGTACACCACCCTTGGGTAACTGGGTAAAATACCCTGTAGTTGCCTATCCGCTTTCAATATTGGCCAATGCTTCTTTATAATGGCTTCAAGTTGCTTATATTGAGTACAATAATTTAGAATTAGTGGTAATTCATTTTCCAGCCTATTTAGTTTTACTTTGTCTTGTATTAGGGAGGTGCGTGGGATTTCATTTACCTTTGTTATTTGTTCCTGTATGAAATCCTTATTGTAACCTTTATCAATAAATTTCGTTCCAATCATTTTGGCTTGATCCAGGAATACCTGCGGGTCTGAGCAATTTCTTTGGATCCTTAGCATTTGCCCCTTAGGTATATTAATTAGCCATGGGTCATGATGGCAGCTATCTACAGGTATGTAGCTGTTTCTCTGGACCTGCTTGAAGTGTGTTTTGGTTTTCAAATGTTGGTTTTCCATAGTGATATCCAGATCAAGGAACTGAATAGTAGCATTACTAATGATGTAGGTAAGTTTTATGTTTTTCTGATTACAATTTAATTTGTCAAAGAATTGAGTTAGGGAATTCTGATCACCTTTCCAAATGATGAAACAATCGTCTATAAATCTTCTGTAGAGTGTAAGCTGTTCAGGCATATTCTCATATGTAGACGACTCTTCCCACTCAGACATAAAAACGTTAGCCACACTCGGTGCATATTTGGCACCCATTCCTATACCGTTAAGTTGTCGATAATACTCTGATTTGTGCCAGAAATAGTTGTGCTGTAGCCCATATGCCAAACATCTTAAAATAAATCGTTTTTGTTTAGATATGAGATGACCAAAGCTGTTCAGTGCCCATTTAGTAGCCCCAATGGCTTCCTCATGATTTATCACAGTATATAATGATGCCACATCAGCTGTGGCTAGTAGGTAACTACAATCAGGTTCCATTACTGTGCTCTCAAGGATTTTGATCAGATGCTTCGTGTCCCTGAGGTACGCCCTTGTTTGGGGCACTAATGGCTGTATGAATTTGTCCACATACTCCCCTAGACGCGAGTTAATGGATTGGATCCCTTTAATGATGGGTCGTCCGGGTTTTTTTTCCGAATCCTTGTGGACTTTGGGAACTGTATATATAATGGGTACTCTACACACATCCGGTATTAGGTATTTAGTTTCTCTTTTATTCAATACACCTTTTTCTTTCCCTCTATGGATCAGTTCTACTAACTCCTTTTTGTATTCTCCTGTGGGATTTGGCTCTTAGTTTGATGTAAGTATTAGTATCCTCCAATTGTTTAGCCAATTCCTCATAGTAATAGTCCTTGGATAGGACCACTATGGCCCCACCCTTATTGGCTGGTCTTATAATCACTTCCTTATTTTCTTCCAGCAACTTAATCCCCTTATGTATGGCCATGGGATTAGGTATTTTCTTCACTTTAAGACAATCCAGATCCTTCAGGACCATTTTAGAAAACACCTCGACATGATGGTTATTTACTACTTGCGGATTGAAAAGTGATTTATTTCTTAGATAGCTATGTTCAACTCTTCCTGGCATATTATGTGCTGCTTGATCCCTTATTGGCTGTGTTAGCATATGCTTAATATTAAGTTTGCGTGTAAACTTTTTGATATCCACATAAGCATCGAATTTACTCAGGTTTCGCTTGGGGGCAAACTTGAGGCCCTTGTCAAGTGTGATTAGTTCAGTTGGACTTAGATCTATCCCACTTAAATTGATAATGCCTTCTCCTATTGACCTTTCTTCTTTTTGTGTCCCCCTCTACATCCCCTCTTTGATTTGGGCTTCGACAGTGTTTGCTTCCCCTTGTCGCAAAGGAGGAGACCTCTCTCTCCGGCGATGATCTAAAAAAGAAGAACAGGGATCCACATCCTCTCTATAGCTAGATAATGGCTCATATTTGTTGTGAGTCTGTATAGGACTTCTTCTTACATCTTGTTGATGGTATTCATTACTTGGTGGACCCCTTTGTTGGTATGAATAGGTCGGATCCCCTGCATACTGATAATGCTGGGGTACATGGTAGTCCCTTGGGTCTCTTCTATCCTGGGTGTAGTGATAAGGGTCATTCTGATACCCTTGTATGTAGCCCCTGATGATATTTTGGGGGGTTAGATGGTTTATGATTCCCCTTATTCTTCCAATTCGTTTTTTTCGGAGATTTGGACCGGGGTTTACCATTGTTTTTATTTTTCCACCATTGTTTCGGTGTTCTCGGCTCATTATGTTCAACTCTTGATGGTCTGGGTGGGTCAGACAGCGAGGAGGCTATTTAAGTACAAGCTATCCTCAATCACGTAGCAACCCATGATTAAGTCACGTGCCCGTGACGTAACGCGTAGGGAGGAGCCTACCATCGAATCCGAGTCCATCGGATCGAATTGAGGAGACTGCATACTGAGCGGTGTTTCATGCTTGTACAAAGCGGGGATTCGTGAGTGCATTTGCTGATGTACTGGATCGCATTATTTATTTGTATTTGATGTCTGTGCAATGAGGTTTTTCTTTTTCCTTTCATACACATATCTGCCTATGAGTGCCTGATCACCGGACTGCAGCGGTGAAGTACTGGGATTTGCATTCACAGTGGAGGAAGGCATCGTGTGTTTTTCCTGAATGGAACTTTTCTGTTTCTGCTAATCACTGTGCACATGGTTAAAGCGGAGTTCCACCCAGGAAAACAACATTTGAACATATATTTAAAAAAAATTAAACAAATAAAAAAAAAAATACTCACCCGAAATACCTGTTGCTATGCGGAAGTCCGTAATCTGCCTCTTCCACACCGCGGTGTGTTTTCTTCTTCTTCTGCTTGTGAATGGGGCGCGCTGCTTTCTGGGAACTGTGTGTGTTCTCAGAGAGCAGCCGCCCATTCACAAGCCAGCGTGAGACTCACACAGGCGCAGTAGGAAATGGGCAGTGAAGCCGTACGGCTTCACTGCCTGTTTCCCATAGTGTGAATGGCGGCGCGGGACCCGGAGCGATCGTGGGATCGGCATCGGGGGGGCCATCAGCGCGGGCAAGTAGGACAAGGTAAGTGTCCTTATTTAAAGTCAGCAGCTAGACTGTTAGTAGCTGCTGACTTAAAAAAAAAAAGAAATTGCGGCTGGAACACCCCTTTAAGGACTTATCACATGGAATTTATGTGTGTTCATTAATACTTTTACCCACAGTATATGGAGTATGTTTACTTTTACTCACAGTATATGGAGAATATTCTCTCCCTGATTAGTTTGTACGTTTTACACTTATAAGTTAATATTAGCGCATCCAAATATATATTTTTCACGGAATATATATACTCATATCGTTTTTATTTCTATTCTTTCTATGTCGTGATGAGCACTCCTGTTGCCTGATTGGATGCGTGACCAGAGCCGGAGCAGATGATCACATCTTCCTTGATGAGATGCCCCAAAGCCAGACCCACGGACAAGACACAGAGGACCCCAGCCCAATCTGCAATTACCACAGCTCACCAAGTTGTGTCCTCCTTATAAGTCATGTCTCCTGAAGAACAGAGTCTACATGTCAAGTCATGTTTTCCTTTTTATGAACTGTAAGGACTGATTAGTTTCTAGGTGTAAGAAGACTATCAAGATTGGAAAGACAAGTGGGAGCAATATGACAAAAAGGGAGGACTGTGGTGGAAATTTGAAGATGTATTTAATATGTATTGTCATATTGGCACCCAGTCTTGGCACTTCCCCAACCCGCTCTAATTAGAACTGATTGGGGCAGTCTGAGATACACTTCCTGATTTGGAGAAGGGTGTTTGTAGAGTGTGAGTTTCAGCGGCGCGAGGGCCCCTGTGGGATGCACAGATATTCGCCTGTGCGATGAGTCACTCTGCAGGCACACTATCGGTTTAGCGGATGTGTGCTTTTGTCATCTCTATGTCTGATCAACATAGATATGGTGCCATGAGCATACAGCTGCATATAGGCTCCCCTCATCAGGAACTGTGTTCATTAGTTATTTTATTTCTGTATCGAATCGTGTTGTTGTATTATTACTGTATCATATCGTGGTGTTATTGTAGTATATTGCATTCATGTATTATATGTATCTAATTGTCCCTGTTAGAAGGGCTATCATGTATTATCACATCCTGTGTTGCCAAATCCATATATGGGCATCTTCTGGGTGGAGCTCACACCCTGTGACCTCACTTCTTATGGAGGAGGTTACATGTTGTGACATCACTTTCTGCTGGGTCTTTAATACAACTGCCTGTGAGGGCTGCTGCTGGTCAGAGTTGACTGGGAGCTAGGATGAGAACAATTGGTGAGGTCTCTGGACTTGTATGGCAGACCGAATGCATGGTGAGTGAACTTATTTAGTTTAAGATGGATTATTTCATTAAGATGGAGCATATGCTTTAAAGCACAAGGAAGGATGGCAGTATGCTCTGAACACCACCAAACTTCCACGACAGTGTGTGTGTGTGTGTGAGAATATATGTAGGTCAGTGTGTGTATTGACATACACACACTTACATACATTGCCTTGCGAAAGTATTCGGCCCCCTTGAACTTTGCGACCTTTTGCCACATTTCAGGCTTCAAACATAAAGATAAAAAACTGTAATTTTTTGTGAAGAATCAACAACAAGTGGGACACAATCATGAAGTGGAACGAAATTTATTGGATATTTCAAACTTTTTTAACAAATAAAAAACTGAAAAATTGGGCGTGCAAAATTATTCGGCCCCCTTAAGTTCATACTTTGTAGCGCCACCTTTTGCTGCGATTACAGCTGTAAGTCGCTTGGGTATGTCTCTATCAGTTTTGCACATCGAGAGACTAACATTTTTGCCCATTCCTCCTTGCAAAACAGCTCGAGCTCAGTGAGGTTGGATGGAGAGTGTTTGTGAACAGCAGTTTTCAGTTCTTTCCACAGATTCTCGATTGGATTCAGGTCTGGACTTTGACTTGGCCATTCTAACACCTGGATATGTTTATTTGTGAACCATTCCATTGTAGATTTTGCTTTATGTTTTGGATCATTGTCTTGTTGGAAAACAAATCTCCGTCCCAGTCTCAGGTCTTTTGCAGACTCCATCAGGTTTTCCTCCAGAATGGTCCTGTATTTGGCTCCATCCATCTTCCCATAAATTTTAACCATCTTCCCTGTCCCTGCTGAAAAAAAGCAGGCCCAAACCATGATGCTGCCACCACCATGTTTGACAGTGGGGATTGTGTGTTCAGGGTGATGAGCTGTGTTGTTTTTATGCCAAACATAACGTTTGGCATTGTTGCCAAAAAGTTCGATTTTGGTTTCATCTGACCAGAGCACCTTCTTCCACATGTTTGGTGTGTCTCCCAGGTGGCTTGTGGCAAACTTTAAATGACACTTTTTATGGATATCCTTAAGAAATGGCTTTCTTCTTGCCACTCTTCCATAAAGGCCAGATTTGTGCAGTATACAACTGATTGTTGTCCTATAGACAGAGTCTCCCACCTCAGCTGTAGATCTCTGCAGTTCATCCAGAGTGATCATGGGCCTCTTGGCTGCATCTCTGCATCAGTCTTCTCCTTGTGAGAGCTGAAAGTTTAGAGGGACGGCCAGGTCTTGGTAGATTTGCAGTGGTCTGATACTCCTGCCGCACAACTGGGTACGCTATCACTGAGACACAGGAACGCCATAACCTCCACCATTACTTTGGTGAAGATACGGGGGAAAGAAGAGAGCCCAAAAGGGAAGAACTTTGAATTGTAGGTGAAATGTCCCCTCCTTGGATCTTATTGCCAACCTCAGAAACTTCCGATAGCCTTCCGCTATAAGGATGTGTAAGTAGGCATCCTTCAGGTCTATTGATGCCATGAAACAGTTTGGAGGGAGAAGCGTCCTCACAGAGTACACCGAGTCCATCCGGAATCTTTTGTAAGTGATCGAGACATTCAGGGGCTTCAGGTTCAGTATAAGCCTGAACTTTCCTGAGGGTTTGCGAACCACAAAGATGTGGGAATAGAAGCCCCTGCCTGTCTCCTCTGTTGGGACCTGAACTACCACCTCTTGATCCTCCAATTCCTGAAGGGAGGATAGAAGAGCTGATGACTTCTCTGCACCTTGGCAGATCGGTGATCAGAAGTCTCAAAGGGGGAGGAATTGAAAATTCCAACCTGTATCCTCGCCTTATGATCCCCAGCAAGAACTGATTGCTGGTGATCATTTCCCATTGGGGAAGGAAGGCCCCCAACCTTCCTCCCACCTTGACTCTGTCATTGCGGCTTCTCAGGAGCACGAAAAATTGCTCCTCCACGCCCTTTGCCTTTCTGCCCCCAAAACCTCTTCTCTTCTGATTTAGTGGCTTCCCCTTTTTTCTGGGACCAGAATTTTTTCTTTGCCTGCCCCCCAAACTTTTTCTTTATGGGAAAGGCCTTTTTCTTGTCAGCTGTTCAGTCTAAGACAGCCTCCAAACCTTGCCCAAACAGCAGGTCTCCTGTAAGGGGAATACCGCATAATTTAACTTAAGACATGCTATCCCCTTGCCACGTCTTGAGCCATAAGGCTCTCCTTGCCGAATTGGACAACGCTTCGGACCGCGCCGACATGAGTACAGACTCTGCCGATGCATCCACCAAATACGCCACTCCGTTTAGTAGTGTTGGAAAAGAAGCCAAAAAATAGTCTCTTTTGGTGTCCCTGCCTCAATGTGTGCTTTAATTTGTGTGAGCCAATGCTCTATGTTGCGAGCCACTACTGTAGCTGCCATGGCCGGCTTCAGATTCCCCTGTGCAGACTCCCAGGATTTCTTCAGAAGGGAATACATTGTTCTGTCCATGGGGTCTGAAAGTACCCCCATATCTTCAAATGCCAAGTCAGTGTGCCTAGACACCTGCAAGAAAGCGGCATCCAGTTTTGGAGTTTTATTCCAAACCAGAGCTTCCTCCTCCGAAAAAGGAAACCTTCTTTTTAACGCATTTGAAAAGAAGGGTTTCCTCTCCGGGTCCTGCCATTCTTTTTTAATGGTACTGACCAGGATCTCATGGACAGGGAACACTTTCCTCCTTTGCTCCCCTAGGCCCATGTACATCCGATCATGGAGCGACAGTGTTTTCTTCTCTTCAGAAATCCCCAAAGTAGTGTGGATTGCATTTAAAACCCCGTCCACCTCTTCGAGTGAAAGTTTATAACGAGAAGATCTAGAGGGCTCCCCCTGAGAGTGAGAAGAGGCACTGTCTGGCTCCTCCGCAGCGTCTTCCCTGAAGCCCTGTTAACTCTCCCCGCTCCTGGAGGGAAGTACCACTGGACTAGGTGGAATAACTTGTTGCGCTGGAGAGGGGCTGCTCTGGGGCAACTGAAAACAAGCAAACATATCCTTAAAAGATTGAAAGGTGCTAGAAAGCTCTCTCATAGATGCTGCTAGCTCAGAACCCTGCTCTGCCTCTCTCCCTAATTAGTCCCTCAATGCAACGTCTGCAAAGTGGCTTATTCCAATTTTCTCCCAAAGAGCTTTTACAGGAAGGACATTTCTTCTTGGAACTATGGCCAGATTTCTCTGTGGAAAAACACAGAGAGAAAAAAGCAGAGAACAAGCATGAGAGAGCCATTGGCGCTATCACAGTTATCCACCAGGAGTGCACACCCCAGGACCCGTCACCACTTCTGACATCTCCATTTTCGGAATGTGGCTGTAGACAACGCTCAAGTGCCGTTCCCCCACGACTACAAGCGCAGGCCACACCAGCCCTGGCGTTCGGTCCTTATACCCTGCCGTGTCTGGGACTATAGAGACGCGTATCCGGCAGAAGTGCCCGCCCATTCCGGAACTGACGTCACCCGTCATCCGGCCCTGCCTCAGCTTCCTGGCCTGTCTGTGTATAGCACAGAGAGCTGACAAATCGCCTGCAGCGCCCTCCTGGGCGAAAGGAAAAGGACCTCCTCGGTAAAAAAATTTCCCCAAAAATGCTGAGAGAACGATGAACTACAGGAATCCCCGGTATGTAGCTCCCTAGCTGACCGAGCCTGTAGCAAAAGAGTGAGGGAACGGAGAGACCAGGCTCCCCCCTTCCCCACAGAAACATAGCCTCAGCCTCCCCAGCTGTTGGCCCCAGCGGTGTCTCCCTGCAGGAGGAAACACCATAAACTGAGGAGCTGGAGGGAGGATGAGGTTTAAATCTTTAATTGGAAGGCGGTGTTTCCTAAGAGGAGAGGAGCCTGTGTCTCTCTACAGTACCTGTCCTGAAAGACGAACAGGGAAAATAAGCCTTTAACTGATGGGAGATTTTGTTTAAGAATGCTTGATGACCGCTGTAGAGATTCTGTGTCCTAGGTGAAAGAATGTATTTTCAAATATTAGTCTCTCTCCAAGGACCGTAGCATGAAGAATAGAAATGTCAGCAGATGTAAAAAATTCTTTAAAGGACTACTGCAAAATGTTACAGTTCTTAATAGCACTTGCTGAGAGTACAGACACCAAAGATACTGCTCAGCCTGCAGTATTTGTACAAGGTGTAAATTCTAATTTTGATATTCTTGAAGAGTGTGTGCAACTGGTCTTTTGGCGTCGCTGAAGGGTATCACAGACACGGAGCTGGATCTATGAAACCTGGTATGCATGACAACTGATGGCGCAATTATTGGAGAAAAGAAAGATGTCGTGCCTCCGCTTCAAAATCACATGAAAGCCTCACGAATTAAAAATAAATTACAAAAAAAATGCACTGGATAATACACCAGGAAGCATTGTGTGACAATTCTTTCATTTGAAGGATGTGATGTATGTAGTGATGAAAGCAGTAAATTTCATCTTGTCTCGGGGGTTAAATCATTGTCAATTTCAGCAACTGTTGGAAGCCTAGACAGAATATGGGGACCTGATATATTTCTGTGATGTTCACTAGCTTAGTCAAGGTGTTGTGCTATTTTTTTCCGCAGAGCATACACTCTTCCTAGCATAATTCCTTAAAAGTAAAAATGTAACTACCTTAGAATTCCATAAATCACATCGCAATGGTGTTCACGTCTGGCTTTTTTGCTAGATTTAACATCCCAATTAAACATGAACTTGCACAGACATCATCTGCACACTGATGGGCTGCGAGGATGATGGAGTAAGCATGTGACGTGTGTGGGCGGGCTCTGCTGTTACTGCGATGCTCCATGTGTGAACTATCAACCTCCCCTCCACCCGACTAGCAGCTCCTTACTTTCCATATTGGATACAGCGTGAGACGGCTCTGGTGTCCTTCAGCCCCTCTCCCTACCCTCTTCTCGGTGGTAGCCCGCATACTCGCAGACCGGCATATCTGTGAGTCGTGGATGTAAGCTGACTTCAGGCTCCAGAGGATCGTTGGAGGGAGGCAGGATATCCGAGTTTTGGTTTCTGGAGTGGAGCCTTGGCATCCCCAGTGCTCCTGCGGGTGCGATTCCCCCCCCCCTCCCCTGCTGACTCCGTGTGGATCTCCGGGACACTTTAACGGAGCCTCTGCACCCCCGGCATCCCTGCAGGTGTGATGTCTCCTTCCCCCTGCTAACTTTCTGTGGCTCTCCTGGACATTGTCCCAGCAAACAACAATTTAAGTCGGACGGCTGGTGACACAGACGACAGGCTGGCAGGTTCCCCCCCCCCCCCACTCTCCCCTCTCTCCAAGGTCAGACTGATATGTGTAAGGGAGAGAGGGTTCTAACATCATGATGTTTCCAGCGAGAGATGCTGAGCTACAAGCCGAGATCTGAATACAACACAGGAGTAGGCATCTGACTGAACCAATGAATCATTCTAAAGCCGCCTTCCATAACTCCCGGCTGGGACTCACCGGCAACACTGCTAGAGCTCATTGGAAAAGGTAGGCTGTGAATCTTTTTTTTCTCTCCCTTCTTTTTTGAGAAAAAGTTGCATAGAAGAGAAGAAGATTAGGGGGGGAAAAAAAATGTCAATATAATCAAGGCAGGGTAAAGTAAAGTAAAGAGGCTGCTGTCTTCCTCCCTATATGTATATGGACTTTTCCTTTCTCTCTTCTTATTACCTGGGGAAAAATTTGAAATCTTGATCCCTAAGTAAGGTTTTGGAAGTGTGAAACTGGTGTGGAAAGTGCTGCATAAAGGACATTTTAGGGAGGGGGGAAAAAAAACTACTGGAAACGGTAAATTTACCATAAGTGAACTGATATGAGGTTAAATGGCACCAAGTAAATCGCGAGTAAAAACGCATGTACCAGCAGTGACCCCCTTGCTCGTCCCCCCAAGCTATGGCAGCAAAAACAGTTAAAGCGACAGGGGCTACAGGAAAATCTATACAGCCCGTGCAATCCCCCCAGAACTCCCCAGCAAAAAGGATATCAGAAGGGACTCAAACCGGGAGAGAGGGGGAGATGGACTGTAGTGCCTCCGGGAAGGAGATACTGGAGGCTATCAAGGCAAGCAGCGATGTGCTGTTAAATAAAATTGATGCCCTGGCAGTGGATGTATGCTCAATAAAACGAGTTTGATAAAATACAAAAAAAACGGCAGAAATAGAAACCCGCATCTCCAAAGTGGAAGAGGAAATAAAAAAAGGATAGCAAAGGCTGGCATACATTGAAAAAACAAATAAAAGAACTACAGGACAGAGCTATAGATACGGAGGGCCGCCTGAGGAGAAACAATGTACGCATCTTGGGCCTACCAGAGAGAGTGGAGGGAGACAATCCAGTTAAATTTGCAGAAAAACTATTAACTGAAATACTGAAACTGACAGAAGCAACTGTAATGTTTGTGGTAGAGCGAGCACATAGAATCTCGTTCCGTCTCCCCAAACCGGGAGCACCCCCCCGCCCCTTTTTGGTGCGTCTATTGAACTACAGAGACCGGGACCAAATCCTTTCAATGGCAAGAGTAAGGGCAGACATCCAATATGAGAACACAAAGCTACTTTTTTTTCCTGACTACCCGATGGAAATCCAGCAGCAAAGAAGAGAGTATACAGAGATCCGTAGAAGATTGAGAGAGAAAGGGTTAAAATACAGTCTACTATACCCCAGTAAACTACGAGTAACGGATGGGACACGTGTCCTTTTCTTTGAGACCCCAAGCGGAGGAGTGGCTGGATACCGAATAGAAAAACTGGAGGAGTGTTTTTTTTTATATATATATTTTTTTTTTGTTAAGATGCATGACTATTTCTACTTTTCTCCCTGATTTTTTTTCTCTTTTTTTAAGGGGGGGGGGATGGAGGGGAGGGAGGAGGGTGAAGGTATAAATTGAGCTGTGGGGAAATTGTACAGTGTTTAACATATTCACCCAGGGAAAGAGGAAATATGTATTTTTTGTTGAATGAGTGATTAAGCACAGGTATGAATTGGAATATAAGTTATGATAGATCGATAGCAGTTAATAATAGTTAATTAATAATGAGCACTCAAACACTTGGATATTAAATAATATGTGAGAGCACCACATCTAAATAGGGAAATAGGAAATATATATTTATTTGTTGAATGAGGGATCAATCACGAGTATGAATTGGAATAGGCCGATCAACAATAATTAATAATAGTTAATACACCTAAACACTCGATTAACCATGAGTAAGAATTGGAATATCAGTAATAATTAATAATATCACTTAAGCACTTGGATATTTAAAGATAATATGAGAGAGGTTTGCTTTCTGTTTTTTTTTTTTTTTAAGGAGCGATTAACTATGAATACGAATTGGAGTATTGGTTATAATTAGGTAATAATAATTAATGGAAAGCACGAAAGCACTTGGTCACATAAAAATATGGGTGGGATGAAAGGGGGTGTTTCTTCCCCCCTCCTTGTGTTTTTTTTTTGGGGGGGAGGGGAGGCTTTAAGATATGAAGAAATATAGGTGTGTAGGGAGGATATGCAGTGAGTAGAGGCGCCCACCATGAAGTGAATGAGAGTTTTGAGAGTTAGGTGCGTCCCTTCCTTAAGTAGTAAGAAGGGAGGGTGGGGTATGTTAGATACTAGACCTATAAAAGAGATTTGGGTCAGTAAAATAGGGGATAGAAGAAATTCCTCTCCACTCCCATCCGGGAATGGATGGAGGAAGCTATAAGAGAAGGGAGTGGGGAGGGGTAGGGAGTGGGGAGGGGTAGGGGAAGGGGAATGAATGTGGAAGTGAAGAGGAAATGGGAAAGTCAATGGTGTGATTTAGGTACCCAAGAGGTATCACTTAAAAGAATGACGTGGCATAGTGTACAATGGAAGTATAAATCCCACATATATACTAGATACCATGCCTGGGAAGGATAACTGTTTTTCGATACTATCCTGGAATGTTCGAGGACTGAATTCAAAGTATAAACGTGCATTAATGTTTCAGTATATAAAAAAAAAATTCTCCCCAGTTGGTCATACTACAGGAGATGCACCTATTGGGGAAAAAATTGATAACGTTAAAAAAAAAACCTGGATACAGAAAACATACCACTCCACGTATTCTTCGTATGCTAGAGGGGTGTCGATCCTAGTGAATAAATCTTTTATAGGAGAAATAGAGAAGGCCCATATAGATGTAAACGGAAAATATGTTATTCTAGTCTATAAGATAGGTAAGCAGAGATATGTAACAGCTGCCGTATATATTCCACCTCCATTCTCGGTGGCAGTACTGAATGAGATAATGGAAAACACTATTCAGTATATGCCAGCGAGACTGATATTAATAGGAGATTTCAATGCTATCCTATCACCAGAGTTGGACAGACCAAAACCCCCTAAACAACATTCAACAGAACTATATAACTGGGCACAGGAAATGGGGGTAACAGAAGTTTGGCGATGGAAGAATCCGGGAGAAAGGGGATACTCGTGCTTTTCCACCTCTTACAAGACGGCCTCTAGAATAGACTTGGCATTTACGGATTCCTTGATGTTAGCAGATATTGAGGAGGCCAAATACCTACCAAGT
The DNA here is from genome assembly GCA_029574335.1 of Rana kukunoris. Taxonomy (NCBI): domain Eukaryota; kingdom Metazoa; phylum Chordata; class Amphibia; order Anura; family Ranidae; genus Rana; species Rana kukunoris. The sequence continues at coordinate 215,414,468 of CM056049.1, read as the reverse complement.
GGTCTGTCAGATCATTCTCCCCTATTTTTGTCAGTACGTATTCCAACTCCTAAAAATGCGTCATTGTGGAGGCTAACTCCACAATGGGTAGAACACCCAGAAATAGGAGAGAAAATGGAATCAATAATGGGGGAATAATGCAGGATCAGCCTCGGTAGGGATGGTATGGGATGCGTTTAAAGCCTACATAAGAGGGCAATATATCAAATATTTCAACAGTTAATAAAAAACAGAGGAAGAAGGAACAGGAATTAAAAACACAGATTGACATACAAAGGGAGAGATATGGGCAGGACCCCAGTAGCATCAACTTTGATGAAATGATGGCAGCATGTAGAAACCTTCATCTTCACATAGAAGAAATAACAAGATTGGAAATGCATAAAAATAGACAGAATATTTTTGAACAGGGAGATAGGGGGGGTAGATTCCTGGCTAGGTTGGCACAACAAGAACACCAAGCCACAATTATATCAGAGATTGAAGATTTAAATGGACAGATAGTAAAAGAACCCAAAAAGATACTGGAGGCCTTCAGAGAGTATTATAGTGGGCTCTACACCTCCTCTCTCCCGTCTGGCTCCTGCCCAGAGGAGATGGCGGGCCTTCTAGACCGGATTGCCTTGGGGTGGTTGTCAGATGGGGAGAGGAGAGAATTGGTCAGGCCTATAGGGGTGGAGGAGATTATAGAGGTTATACGAACATCCTCGGGAGGAAAGGCACCAGGCCCAGATGGAATTCCTGTGGAATTCTATAAGAGATATGGAGTATTAATAGCCCCCAAACTAGCAGAAGTATTCACAAGCGGGCTAATGCAGGGAGCCCTGCCGGATTCTATAAGAGAGGCACACATAACATTAATATATAAGGAAACAAAAGACCCAAAGATATGCTCATCATATAGGCCAATTGCATTATTAAATACAGATTTAAAAATACTGACAAAAATATTAACATCCAGAATACAGCCACTGCTTAGGAACATAATAGACTCGGACCAAACAGGATTTATGCAACAAAGGACAACAGATATCAACCTACGGAGACTTTACACAAATATACATACACACCATATGCATGAGGGATCAAGGACAGTGGCCTCTTTAGATATTGAGAAGGCCTTTGATACGGTGGAATGGCCGTTTCTTTGGGAAATACTTAGAAGGATGGGATTCCCTTTAATATTTATCAAATGGATACAAACAATATATGAAAGGTTGGAGGCCTAGAATATGGCTGGGGCTCACCAAAGCCGCAAGGTGGATGTTATGTGGAAAGAGGAAGAACAGGAAGCTCCAATAGTGCAGATGAGTACAACCAATCAAGGTTTATTGATAAAAGTCATAAAAACAAAAATATGACATATATTAAAAAGTGATCACAGATTGGCAATATGGGGTGCTAGATAGCGGTAACCCGACGCGTTTCGGCTGAATAAGCCTTCAACAGGGGCATAAATTGCACCCCCATATTGCTCTCTTATATACACATGAATGACCATCAGGCCCATCCCCCTGCGGGGCAGGGCTTGGAACAGGATGTGATGTAATAGGTATATCTTCCAACCACATAAACATCAAATCTTTCGATCATGTATCACTAAACATCAAATACATCTCTCAAACAATTAATATAAACATGAAAGATTAAAAACATATGATGTATACTGGATTAATATAATAGAAATTCATAACTCATAATTGACAACAATGTTGAAACTGTGTCACCCAGTGAGTGAGTCCTTCAATTTCTATGTATGGGGACACCACATTCACTGAAACCTCTATTGAATAAAGTGGATGATCTGCCCCCTGAGGCTGCATTATAAGACACAAACCGCACGGAGGCCAACATAGGGGACGGCTCTGTTATAATCCAGCAATGCTGTAAACATGCTAAAACTGTGTTACACATCCGTGCAGCGCTCATAAACCTGAGCGCGCACCAAGTGATCACACTAGGGCCCGTTTTAAGTGTCTCTCTGATAGTAATATGAATTGGATGTATGATTGTGAATGAACCATCAGGGACCGTCCGTATATGCGGCCAATCCCGAGGCTCAACGTCATCATAGATCACATGATCAGATACATGAGCTTAAGTGCTACACCCCCTATGGTATGAATGTTGAATGGGACGTCAACTGTTTCATTAACCAGGGGTGAGCACTTAAGTCTCCGGTACCTACCTCTTCATTGTTTAATTTCCATGTTGCTACTCAGTTCTTTTTTTTTTTTTTTTTTTTATATTATTATCTTATTTTATATAATGTATGCATGGGGGACTTGCTGTTACAGGTGGTCTCTGTCATCCCAGTCTGGGCGGGACTGCTTTGATTATCCTGTCGGTATACTTTTTGCATACAAGGTCTATTTTTACCAGTCTGAAGCTTGTAGGATCTATTTGATCTTCTCTAAATGGCTGTTTAGGTTGCTATAACTCTGGTATATAATTCATTCAGCCCTATTTAATACTTCAGGTTTTGGCATATGTGTAACCCCTATGGTAACAGCTAGGGGGCAGTATGTCCAACTCTATGTCGCACCAGCCGCGCTTTCCATTAAATACGATATGTTTTGTGGATATCTAATGGCTCCGGATCACGGATCTGGTTGGAGCGCTGTCTGGTCCCTCTCAGTGTCCCCGATTTGGAGATGTGCGTGTTTTCCTGTCACAATCTCCTCCTCTCGGCCGCTGACAGGTGACACCGATCACATGATGACCCATATGCTTCATCATTGGTGGAGATGTCACACACTACATTTCCCATGACCGCCGCCTAGCTCCGAGCCGCGGTCATGTGACTGTCGGCTGATCATGTGATCTATGATGACGTTGAGCCTCGGGATTGGCCGCATATACGGACGGTCCCCGATGGTTCATTCACAATCATACATCCAATTCATATTACTATCAGAGAGACACTTAAGACAGGCCCTAGTGTGATCACTTGGTGCGCGCTCAGGTTTATGAGCGCTGCACGGATGTGTAACACAGTTTTAGCATGTTTACAGCATTGCTGGATTATAACAGAGCCGTCCCCTATGTTGGCCTCCGTGCGGTTTGTGTCTTATAATGCAGCCTCAGGGGGCAGATCATCCACTTTATTCAATAGAGGTTTCAGTGAATGTGGTGTCCCCATACATAGAAATTGAAGGACTCACTCACTGGGTGACACAGTTTCAACATTGTTGTCAATTATGAGTTATGAATTTCTATTATATTAATCCAGTATACATCATATGTTTTTAATCTTTCATGTTTATATTAATTGTTTGAGAGATGTATTTGATGTTTAGTGATACATGATCGAAAGATTTGATGTTTATGTGGTTGGAAGATATACCTATTACATCACATCCTGTTCCAAGCCCTGCCCCGCAGGAGGATGGGCCTGATGGTCATTCATGTGTATATAAGAGAGCAATATGGGGGTGCAATTTATGCCCCTGTTGAAGGCTTATTCAGCCGAAACGCGTCAGTTTACCGCTATCTAGCACCCCATATTGCCAATCTGTGATCACTTTTTAATATATGTCATATTGTTGTTTTTATGACTTATCAATAAACCTTGATTGGTTGTACTCATCTGCACTATTGGAGCTTCCTGTTCTTCCTCTTTCCACATAACATCCACCTTGCGGCTTTGGTGAGCCCCAGCCATATTCTAGGCCTCCAACCTTTGATTTTTGGCTCAAGGATCCCACCTGGAATCTACAACCTGACGTTCCACACCATTCAAGGTTCACCTGGGTCTGATGTGGATTCCCAGCCTCAATTCCAGTCATCTGTTGTGATCCTGCCTTCCGGTTTCCAGTGGTCCCGGTTCCCAAATACCACAGTGCCCGTCTGACTCACTACTGTACAGTACCTGAGTCCAACCCATCTGGTAAGCGCATTTACGTTTTCCTCTGATCACGATGAGATTGTGACCTATAGAAATTTGCTTGTCTTCCCCTCATTCGATGATCACCCACCTGTCTACATATAGACTTTGGAACTCTATTTACTTTGAGCACTCCATTTGGGCCACTCCCTGTTCAGTGCTAGTGGCTCTTATATACTCACCGTATACAAATGTGATTTTCATATTAGCGCTACATTTTTCGTTTCTATATTTTGTTGACTTTGTTTGTTTGTATGTGGCAGCTTTTTTACCTTTACCAATATTAGCGCAGTTTTTCCTTTATTTCTAATATATGAAAGGCCAATGTCCGCAGTGAAACTAGGGGGGAAACTGTCATCTTTTTTTCAATTATATAGAGGCACGAGGCAGGGCTGCCCTCTCTCTCCGACGCTCTTTGCAATCGCAATAGAGACAGTGGCAGAGGCTCTCAGGACCACACCCAATATTCAGGGACTTCGGGTAGGGGGGCTGGAGGAGAGGGTAGCCCTGTATGCCGATGACATGTTGCTTTTTTTGAGAGATGCAGGTCCATCACTGGAAGGGGCTCTAGAATTATTAAATACATATTCGATATATACAGGGCTCAAAGTAAATTGGAGTAAATCAATATTATTTCCGATAGATCAAGGAGCACCAAAAACCGCTGCTCCAAATACGCTATTAAAATGGGTATCGGAATTGAAATATTTAGGCATTAAAATATCTAGACAGATTGAAGATTTTCGAAAATTAAATTTAGACCCGGAGGTACAGGAGCTTGGGAAGAGAATAAAGATCTGGGCAACACTGCCTTTGTCACTACTGGGACGCATAAACCTGGTGAAAATGAAGGTGCTGCCAAAGTTTTTATATGCCTTCAGAAATTCTCCACAGTGGCTCCCAAAAAGCTTTTTTACACAGCTACATGGAATGCTCTCTGCATTCATATGGGCTAATAAACCAGCTAGAATCAAATTAAGTACACTCATGAGACCGGAAGGGCAGGGGGGATTAGCTTTCCCAGACTTCCATAAATACTATACAGTGGCACAGTTAGTGACAGCAGGGAGGTGGTTAAACTCGGATGGGTATGACTCAGCTACGATGTTGGAAGCTACAGTGGTCCAATCGGTGGAAGCATTGCAAGGATTACTGTATAGGGGTATTAAAACCAGGAGAGATTTAACGCCAGCAATGAGAACAACAGTAAAAATATGGAAAGCGGTCATAGGAAGAGAGAGGGGAAAAAATAATAATAATCTATCCCCAAATACCCCCCTGTGGAGGAACCCGGAATTACCACATTTAGATCTGGTTCAGGACCCGGGAGCCTGGGCTAAATATGGGGTAAAGAAACTCTCACAGTTGATACAAGAGGGAAAGTTTCTATCATATGTGGAGATGAGACAATTATGGAATATTCCCGAGAGTTACGAGTTTAGATACAGGCAGCTTAGACATGCCTTGGTGGCCCAGTTCCCAGAGGGGACTCCACAATTGATGGAATCAGATATAGAACAAATGATAAAAGGCGGGAAGAGGACAATGTCAAATTTCTATGGTTACCTGATAAATACTACACCTTATGATATGAGCAAATTAACCACTTAAGGACCCCCGCACGCACATATACGGCCACAGAATGGCTCGTACAGGCACAAGGGGGTCCCCCTGCCTCTGGGAGCGATCGCCGACGAGCGGGCGGATGTCCGTGATTTCCGCCCCCCCCGCGATCGCTCCCAGCCAATGGGAGCACGCTCCCATCGTGTCAGTTCCTCCTCCTGTGTTTACACAGGAAGGAGGAAATTATGTAATCTCTCATCGCAGGGCTGTTTCCCAGCGCTGCTGATGAGAGAAGACATCACAAGTAAGTGTGCACCAACACAACACTGACACACACTCACATAGGCATATTAACCCCTTGTGATCGCCCCCCCTGTCACAGTGTCACTGAATGCAGTGATCTAATCACTGCATTTAGTGTCAGTGTGACAGGCAGTGTAAAAAACAGTTAGTGTTAGGTTCAGGATAGCCCCCCCACCCCCCCTAATAAAGTTTTAACCCCCTGATCACCGCCCTAGTTAACCCTTTCACTCCCTATTGCCAGCGTCACTAAGCGATCATTTTTCTGATCGCTGTATTAGTGTCGCTGTTCCCGCTAGGTAGCTATTTTTTTTTTATTGCGATTTTTTTTTTTACTAAAGACATGTGGCTGAATTAATTTTGGCCTAAATGTTTTACTAAAATTTAGTTTATTTGATTTTTTTTATAACAAAAAGTAAAAAAATTGTGTTTTTTTTCAAAATTGTGGCTCTATTTTAGTTTATAGCGCAAAAAAATAAAAATCGCAGAGGCGATCAAATACCACCAAAAGAAAGCTCTATTTGTGGGAAGAAAAGGACGCAAATTTTGTTTGGGAGCCACGTCGCACGACCGCGCAAATGTCTGTTAAAGCGACGCAGTGCCGAATCGCAAAAACACCTTGGGTCATTTACCAGCGTATTGGTCCGGGTCTTAAGTGGTTAAGGGAGAATTGGAAGAGAGATGCCCCGGTTTTAGGGAACTGGGAGGAAGTATGGAAATTCCCACTGAAGATTCTGGTATCCCTCCGGGACAAATTAATACAATATAAAATTGTACATAGAAGTCATTATACACCATACAAGTTGCATAAGATTTCACCAACTAACTCTCAGAATTGCTCCAGGAGACTTCATGCACATATTTTGGCTCTGTCCCAAAATAGCAGTATTTTGGAGTGAGATTCTGAGAATGATAGCAAGAGTGACATCTGTAAGGCTGGAACAAGAAGTGGAGATCTGTCTCTTAGGATTAATACAGGGTAATGCTATCTCAAAAGAAAGAAAAAACACAGATAGGCCTGCTGCTGTTCTATACCAGGAAAGCAATAGTGCTAAACTGGAAAAAAAAGGGATTTTTAAATACAGCTTACCTGTAAAATCCTTTTCTTGGAGTACATCACGGGACACAGAGCGGCATATTCATTACTATATGGGTTATATGGAGTACCTTCAGGTGTGGACACTGGCAATCTCAAACAGGAAGTCCCCTCCCTATATAACCCCCTCCCCTAGAGGGAGTCCCTCAGTTTTGTAGCAAGCAGTATGCCTCCCAAAATGGTCACCCAAAAGAGGGGTGGGAGCTCTGTGTCCCGTGATGTACTCCAAGAAAAGGATTTTACAGGTAAGCTGTATTTAAAAATCCCTTTTTCTTTCTCGTACATCACGGGACACAGAGCGGCATATTCATTACTATATGGGATGTCCGAAAGCAATGCTTTAATGAGGGGAGGGAGACATCTTCCAAAGAAGGATTCAATTTAGAGGTAAACTCAAATAATAATAATAATTCCAACTTAGTCAAGAAAAAAACTTTTTCTTTTTTTTTTTTTTTTTTTTTTTATAACCAAGGGTGCTTCTGATCCCGAGGATCTCAAATTGCAGCCTGTAGTACTGCCTGTCCAAAGGCAGAATCTGCATTCCTTCTCACGTCTAGTTGATAAAACTTTGCAAACGTGTGGACTGATGACCACGTCGCTGCCTTGCATATCTGAGCCATAGAGATCTGATGGTGTGCTGCCCAGGAGGCGCCCATGGCCCTGGTAGAATGGGCCTTTACCGACAAAGGAGGAGGCAACCTCTTCAAACCGTAGGCTTGAATGATTAATTGTCTAATCCATCTCGAGATGGTGGATTTTGCAGCTGCCTGCCCCTTCTTGGGGCCATCTGGTAGAACGAATAACACATCTGTCTTCCGGATCTTTTCTGTAGCTTTAAGATAGGCCTTCATGGCCCGGACAATATCCAAGGTATGCAGCAACCCCTCCTTTCTAGATGTGGGTTTTGGAAAGAAGGATGGAAGTACCAAATCCTGGTTCAAGTGAAATTTGGATATAACCTTTGGTAGAAAGGAAGGATGGGGCCGGAGAACTGCCCTGTCCTTATGCAGAACGAGATATGGTTCCTTACACGATAAGGCTGCTAATTCTGACACTCTCCTGGCCGAAACTATGGCGACCAAGAAAACCAACTTTCTTGTCAGTAAGACTAAAGGAATCTCAGCCAACGGCTCAAAGGGTTGTTTCTGTAGAGTGGACAGGACAAGATTTAAGTCCCATGGACAAATTGGTGACTTGACAGGAGGATTAATACGCAAGACCCCCTGTAAGAAGGTCTTTACCAGCGAGTGGGTGGCCAGCGGCCTCTGAAACCACACTGACAGAGCTGAGATCTGTCCCTTGATTGTGCTTAGTGCCAGGCCTTTATCCACTCCTAGCTGGAGAAAACTTAACACCCTATCAATAGTATATTTGCGGGAATTCCATCTTTTGGATTCACACCAGCCTACGTAGTTCCTCCACACCCTGTAATAAATCACCCTGGAGACCGGCTTTCTAGCCCTAATCAGGGTAGGAATTACCTGCCTAGACAGACCTCTACCCCTGAGAATCAGGGATTCAGCCTCCAGGCCGTCAAATTTAGACGCTGTAATGTAGGGTGGAGGATCGGGCCTTGTGAGAGTAGGTCTGGTTGTAGAGGAAGAGTCCAAGGGTCTCCCACTGCCATCTTCAGGACTAGTGAGTACCAAGTCCTCCGGGGCCAAGCCGGAGCTACTAGAATGACTGGCTTGTGCTCCACTCTGATCCTGCGCAACAGGCGAGGGAGTAACTGTAGCGGAGGGAATGCATATAGAAGTTTGAATTGATGCCAAGGGCAAACCAACGCATCGGTTCCGCAGGCCATAGGATCCCTCGCTCGAGACACGAACCTGTCTAGTTTCTTGTTGAACCTGGATGCCATTATATCTACGTCTGGCATTCCCCACCTCTGGCAGATTGTCTGAAAGACCTGGGGATGCAGAGACCACTCCCCTGGCAACAGACTCTGGCGACTTAAGAAGTCTGCCTGCAGGTTGTCCACTCCGGGAATGAATATCGCCGAAATGCAGGGTACATGAACCTCTGCCCACTGAAAAATCAAGCTCACCTCCCTCTGAGCGGCCCGACTCCTGGTTCCCCCTTGGTGGTTTATGTATGCCACCGCCGTGGCATTGTCTGACTGGATTCTCACCGGGAACCCCTTTAATCTGGAGGTCCATGCCAGAAGGGCTAGGCGAGCAGCTCTGATCTCCAAGATATTGATGGGGAGCTGCCTCTCTGCTTTCACCCAAGTTCCCTGGCGAGAGAACCCCTCGAAGACCGCCCCCCAGCCTGCCAGGCTGGCGTCTGTGGTAACTACCTTCCAGACAACAGGGCTGAAGGATTTTCCCTTTAGAAGATTCTGGGGGTTCAACCACCAGGCCAGGCTTTGTCGGACCCTTGATGATAGCGTCAAAGGGGACTCTAAGGCATGTGCCCTCTTGCCCCAGGCTGCTAGAATGGCTGCCTGTAGGACGCGAGTGTGGATCTGAGCGTATGGTACTGCCTCGAACGTGGCCACTAGCTTGCCTAGTACTCGCATACACAGGCGAATAGTTGGTTTTTTCTTGTTTAGAACCAACTGAACCAACCCCTTGATAGCCTCGATCTTTACCAGGGGCAGGAACAACCTTTGCTGTTCTGTGTCTAACCTCATGCCGAGGTATTCCAACTGCTTTGTAGGCTGGAACGCTGACTTTCCCCGGTTTAGGACCCAGCCGAATTCTTCGAGGTACCGAACCGTGAGGTTTACTGCCTTTTGCAGACCCGGCCGTGAGTGATCTATGATTAAAAGGTCGTCCAAGTATGCTAGGACTGTGACCCCTTGGATCCTTAAATTGGCCAGAACTGGGGCTAGGATCTTCGTGAATACCCGGGGGGCCGTGGCCAGCCCGAAGGGGAGCGCCCTGAATTGGAAGTGTCGCTGCCCCACCGCGAAGCGTAAAAATCTTTGATGCGACTGAAAGATTGGTACATGAAGGTAAGCATCCTTTATGTCTATAGAGGCCAGAAAATCGTCCTTCTGAAGCGCGGCGGCTGCTGACCGGATGGATTCCATCCGGAAGGAACGAACCCTTAGGTAACCGTTTAACCTCTTTAGGTCCAAGATTGGCCTGACATCGCCGTTGGGCTTTGGTATGACAGAGATTGGAATAGAAACCTAGCCCTTGCTCTTGGGCTGGCACCTCTATTATTACGTCCTGGCAGAGCAGGTGATCCAAAGCTGCCAGCAATGAGGCCTTCCCTGCTGGATCCCTTGGTAGCCTTGATTCTTGAAAATGAGGCGGAGGATACCTTAGAAACTCCAGTCTGTAGCCTGTGGTTACAGATGCCCGGACCCATTTGTCGGGGATCTTGGCTTCCCAAACTTCTGAGAAGAAACAAAGCCTTCCCCCCACCCGCGAGAGTGGGGGCGCCCCTTCATAAGGCAGACTTAGGGGCTGTCTTTGTCGGCTTGCGATACCATGATCTCTTACCCCCAGGGGCCTGTCCCTGCGATCTACTGTTAACGTTGGATCGTGCAGGCGGCCGTCGATACTGCCTGGAATTTGAGGGCCCCGAGACAGGAAAGAGCTGCCTTTTAAATGTAGGACCCCGGAATGTCTTTTTGACCGGTAAAAGGGTACTCTTGCCATTTGAAATAGTCTGAATATATTTATCCAGATCCTCTCCGAAGAGTCGTCCTCCATGGAAGGGAAACCCTGCCAGAAGCTTTTTGCATGGGGGCTCCGCCGCCCAGTTCTTCAACCATAAGAGCCTTCTCATGTGCACCAAAAATAGTGATAAACGAGAGGCCTGCTGGATGGAATCTTTTATAGCATCTACAGCAAAACACAGAGCTCTGGGAATGTCAGAAAACTCTTCTGCTTGTTGGGTAGGCATGTCCTTTAACATTTCTTTTGTCTGGTCTTTTAACGCCTGACAAACACCAATCGCAGCCACAGCTGGCTGTACCACTGCTCCTGCCGTAGCAAAGGATGCTTTTAAAAGTGTCTCTAACCTTTTATCAACCGGATCTTTAAACATATGTATGTTTTCCACCGGGCAAGTTAGTGATTTATTCACACATGAGATGGCTGCATCCACTACTGGGAGCCTCCACCTCTTGGAGAATCTTTCCTCCATGGGGTAAATGACCGCAAATCTTTTCGGTGGCAGAAAAATCCTGTCCGGCCGTACCCAATCCCGAAAGATCAATTCCTCCAAGAGAGGATGGACCGGAAACACTGCGTTGCTTAACGGAGCTTTCAAAGAGCCCAGAGAGGATACCGGAGGAACCTGAGGCTCTGGCAATGGTAAACTAAATGCCGAGCGGACCATGTCCGTCAAAGACTGTACCCACAGTCTTTCTGTCTGGGAGTCTGAAAATGGTTCCTCAGAGGCAGATCCCTCAATCCCTGAACCCTCTTGGTTCAGGTCTAGTTGATCCTCCTGTGATTCCAATTCCTCCGGAGAGAGAATCTCAGCATCTGAGGATACACCTCTTGGTGATGGGGATCTAACCCGTTTCTTACCAGGAATAGCTCTAGCGATTAATGCTGCTATTCTCTCTTCTAGCCCCCCTAGGGATACGGCTAGCATCTCCTCTGTGATAAACACAGGGCTGGGCTGATCTGGGCCAGCCTCCGCACCAGATCCCCCTAATGGCTCATCCAAGGCGCCCTTTATGTTAATAAGTTGCGGGGAAAGTATCGGCATATCATCAGAATCAGAAGGGGAACCCCTTTGTTTTTTGGTCTTTTTTTTGTACCCTTTGACCCCGAACCTTTGGAAGTCATAATACAAAATCGAGGGACTCCGCCCACACAACAGACTGTAGTGGCCAGGAGTACAAAACCAGAGCTTAGGGGACAATAGATCACTAATGCCCAAAAACTGATGGGATCCCGTATGTTTTTCTCTTTTTTTTTTTTTTTTTAAATATATATTATATATATTTTCTTTTTTAAAACATACAGTGACCCCAAACTTAGTTTGCCAGCCTCCAACCTGCTGCAAAAAGGGGAATTTCTTGGCTTAACAAAAAAAGGCATTGGAACAAAGTCCAGCATGTACTACCCCTCTTCCGCCACCGGGAGTCACTGTTCTGCCGCTCTGCGTCCTCTCCTTCTGAAATCAGCCTCAGACTGAGCACTGACAATGCCTGCTGATCTATAACAGCACAAGGCGCGCCCCTGTATGACGCCGCAGGCACGCCCCCCCCGCCCTCCTGTCTGAACGGCGCGAAAAACGTCTATAAGACGTGCGCGCGCGTATGCCGGAACAGGAGGAACATGGAGGAGCCGCGCTGCTGGAGACCCAGGACTGCAGAAACAGGCGGCAGATTCAAACCCCCGGCCAGGTAGGACTCTCCAAAAGGCCCCTAGGGATCCTTACTAGTCCTAGGAAGAAAGCAGCAGGTTAGCTAGCAACACATTCTTAGACAGGGGAACCTAGTGATGGGGGAAAAAAGGTGTCATCCTGTCTCTCTCAGACATAGTGAGCAAGGTTGCCCATGCAGAGCATACTTAGGCTATCCACCCTTTTTAGGTTACCCCGGAGAGCCTGCTGTCGAACCAAGTCCCGCAGGCTCCCCCTTACCTGCTCCATGCTGCAGGATGTTTGTCCAGCAAACTGATCCAATCTTCTCCCATCTCCGTGGGTAGCGTAGTAGACCTTCAGGCCCTGGGGTCCTATGAAGGTACCCACTGTCCTGGACCTATATAGCACCCTGGCAAACAGGAACTTATGGTTTTTACAAACTCCAAGTCCTGGGCCCAGGGTCCAGCCCTCCAAAGAGGAGCATTATAGGCAAAACCCCACGGTTTGGGGCCCGGGTACTGTCCACTTTGGCACTGAGGCTCCTTGGACAGATCCGGTTAGCCCGCCCTTAATCCCAAGGATGTGGAGCAAAGCTATTCCGTGACCAACACCTAAGACACTGGCGAAAAAACTGAGGGACTCCCTCTAGGGGAGGGGGTTATATAGGGAGGGGACTTCCTGTTTGAGATTGCCAGTGTCCACACCTGAAGGTACTCCATATAACCCATATAGTAATGAATATGCCGCTCTGTGTCCCGTGATGTACGAGAAAGAAAACAGAAGCCCCCTCAATAGCACAGTGGAAGAACTTAGTAAACAGTAATCTGATATTATACAGAGAGACATATTGCAATAGAGGATATGGGGAGAAATATAGGAGAGTATGGGCAAACTGGATAGAGAACTCTACAACAGCGTCAGGATAAAAGGGGAACCGGGGTAATAATCACACCATTGGGAGAGTGGGGAAGGGTGAAAGTAGAATGTGTTGTGTTGTACGGGATGGAAGGATGGTATGGATGTTTTGGAGATATAAAAAGTTAATGTTAATACTATTGAAGTAAAGGTAATTAAAATATAATGTATATGTATGATTTTATTTTTGTATGGAAAATGAGAAAATTTAAATAAAGAGATTTATAAAAAAAAAACATGAACTTGCAGCTTCGGGGGGGGGGGGGGGGGGGGGGGGGGTGCTGGGAGAACTAAAAAAACATTTGATACATGAGATGTGTGAATACATATTTCGCCTTTGAAAGAAAATTACATCTGTAGAATATCAGCTTGAGAACATACCAACAGACACCAGCATGTTTGTAACCGATACATGAGTTAAGGAGTTGTAAAGATTTGTTTTATATTTTTTAAATGGGTTCCTTTAAGCTAGTGCATTGTTGGTGCACTTACCTTTTCCTTCTAAATGTTTTCTTTGTCTGAATTTCTCGTTTCCTGTTTCTCCTTAGTAAACTTGCCCCCATCATCCGAGCTGTTCAAGTTCGGGGTTAGTCAGCCAGAACAGCTTACTGAGGAGGAACAGGAAGTGAGAAATTTGGACAAAGAAAAAAAACATTTAGAATGTAAATCAAAGGAAAAAGGTAAGTGAACCAACAATGCACTAGCTTAAAAAGGAATCCATTCAGGAAATAAAAAAAACGAACCTTTAAAAAATAAATAAAAGCCAGCAGCTACAAATACTGCAGATACTAACTTTTAAGAAATGGACACCTAACTGTCCTGGGTGCCCGCTATGTCGGCAGCCGAGCAATTTCAGGGGAGGGTTCTGAAAAGCGGAGGTTCACTTTTTGTTTGGACCTCCGCTTTAAGAATTGAATTCTCCTCCCGTTTCACTGACCTCCGTTCACACAAAGCTGATTTCACACTGTTTGCCACTCCATTTGACTTGGAGCCAGACACTGTACTAGAAAATGTTCAAATGGAGCTTATTGAATTGCAATGCAGTGATATATTAAAAATTTCACACAGAGGGCACATCTATTCTGGATTTCTACATGAAATATGTCATGGAATCAGGAAAATACACCAATTTAATGGATCATAAAAAAAAAAAAAAAAAAAAAAAAGTTGGAGTTACTTACCGGTAACATCCTTTCCAGTAGTCTCTCAGGACAGCCACAATTGATAGATAAGCTCCTCTTCTACCTTTAGGAAACACTGCGCCAACCCCTACATTTTCTCCTCCTCCTCCGGTCAGCTGGGGAGACACAAGAACACATTAATAATCCAGTTATACATCATTATCATACTGCGTTCTTGGTCTTTTAACGAGACTTCCAATCCTTCGGGTGGGTAACCAGGGCTGTCCTGAAAGACTACGGGAAAGGACGTTACGGGTAAGTAACTCCAATTTTTCCCTTCTCGTCTTTCAGGACAGCCACAATTGAGAGGATAAGTGAGCACTTACCAACTAGGGTGGGACTACGGCTTGCAGAACCTTTCGCCCAAAGGCCTGCTCATCTGCCACTACCAGGTCTACTCTGTAGCGTTTTATGAAAGTGGCGTAGCTGGACCATGTTGCTGCTTTGCATATCTGTTCCAGCGTAGCTCCAGCCTTTTCTGCCTGAGAAGCTGCCAAAGCCCGGGTAGAGTGTGCCTTTATCCCTGTAGGGATCTCTTTACCAGCCAAAGTATATGCCTGCCCAATGGTTATTCTAAGCCATCTGGCAATTGTACGCGGAGACACTTTGTATCCTTTCCTGGACCCAGAAAATAAAACAAATAATGAGTCTGACTTTCTAAATGCTTTAGTCAGCTCTATGTAGTGCAGGATGCATCTCCTGACATCTAACGTACTGAACCGTAACTCCCTTTCACCTGAGGGATTGGGACAAAAAGGTAGAACTACTTCCTGACTTCTGTGAAACTTCAAAGTCACCTTGGTTAAAAAAACTGTATCAGTCTTAAAAACGACCCGATCTGAAAAACACAAAAAGGGGGTCTAACGGACAAGGCTTTTAACTCGCTGACCCTCCTAGCAGTGGTCACTGCAACCAAAAAAACAGTTTTTAAGGTCAACTCCCTTAAAAGACACATGTCTAAGGACTTAAAGGGAGAACCCGTAAGGGCCTGTAACACTAAAGATAGGTCCCAACTGGGGAAGGGGGGGGGGCCTGAGAAGGTCTCTGTCTGGATAGTGCCCTGAAGAACCTGACTACCCAGGGGTTGGTGGCCAGGGTTCTTTCTAAATACACACTAAGAGCTGAGACCTGACTTTTGAGGGTACTAACAGAAAGTCCCTTATCTGCTCCACACTGTAGGAATTCCAAAATGGACGTGGGGCTCTACACCGAACAGAAGAATTCTACGCACCATGCGTTAAAGCAAAGCCAAACCTTCCTATAAATTGTGCGGGTTTCCTTTTTCCTGCTATTAAGAAGGGTGGCAATTAATCCTTCTGAAAACCCTTTAGATCTCAGGAAAGGAAAAAGGGAGGTTCTGCGGCCAGCTGTTTGAGGACCGAGAACCAAGCCCTCTTGGGCCAATGTGGTGGCACTAGGATCAGGGAAGTGTTCTCCAACTGAAACATCCTCAGAACCGCGGGCAACAGCACTGGCGGTGGGAATGCGTAACACATTTTAAACCGTTAGCTTTGGGTCAGTGCATCTAGCCCCCGTGCTCCCTCTCCCCCTGCTCCCAGAGAAAAAACAGGGGGTTTTCGCATTTTCTTTGGACGCAAAGAGGTCCACCTCTTGGCCAAGAGATAGAAGACCTCCCGATTGAGGGCCCATTCGCTCTCTCTCAATTGACTTTGACTGAGGAAATCTGCCTTCCCATTTTCTACTCCTCGTAGGAAAACTGCTGACAGTGACAGGGTGTTGATCTCGGCCCAGCATAGAATGTCTGCTGTTAGGGCCGACAGGACTCTGCTCCTCGTGCAGCCCTGCTTGTTTAAATAAGCCACGGCCAAGGCATTGTCCAACCTCACCTGGATGTGGTGCCCCTGGAGTTCCTCCTGAAAAGACCCGAGAGCTAGACCAACCGCCCTCAGTTCTTTCCAGTTGGAAGATCTCTTTAGCTCTTCGGCCTTCCAGATGCCTTGTGCTGAAAGAGACCCGAGGTGTGCCCCCCAGCCCTTGCCGCTTGCGTCTGTGGTTATCACCCAAGACACCGGGATAAGCCACAGACGTCCTTGCGACAGATTCGAAACCTTTCTCCACCACCAGAGGGATCTCTTTACCCGGTCCGGGACCTGGACCAAGGTGTCTAGGAGCTCTAGACTGTGATCCCATACTTTTAGAAGGAAGGCCTGTAGGGGCCGAAAGTGAAGGCCTGCCCACTGGACTGCTGGGAGGGTAGACGTCAACAACACTAGAGTCAACATCAGGGATCTGTTTGACACCTGATGACTGCCCTGGAGGGTGGCCACAGCTCTCTCTAACTTCAGAGCTTTCTCCAACAAGAGAAAAACCCTTAGGATAGTGGAGTCCAACAGGTACCCCAAATAAGTGATGCATTGTGACGGGATCAGGCTGGACTTCTCCAAATTTAGAAGCCACCCCAGATCCATTAGGGCCCTTTTTATCAATTCCAGGTCCCTGGATAGCTACTCTGGAGATGCTGCGAAAAGCAGCAGGTCGTCCAGGTAGGCTATAATGCATACTCCCTGAAGTCGCAGAAACGCTACAGGTTCTGCCAGGACTTTGGTAAATACACAGGGCGAAGAGGATAGCCCGAATGGCAGAGCCTGAAACTGAAGGTGTACCACAGACCCCCCTAGGTCTATCGCTAATCTCAGAAAACTTTGAGAACTTCCTGCGATCAGAACATGCAGGTACGCGTCTCTGAGGTCCAGAGATACCATAAAGCAATCCTTGGGAAGAAGGGTCCTGACTGTAAAAATTTATTCCATGCGGAACTTTTTGTACGCAATGGATCTGTTCAGGGGTTTCAAATTAAGAATCTGAATTTTTCTGAGGGTTTCCTTACCACAAAAATGTGAGAGTACAACCCCTTCCTTTCTTCCGCCTTTGGAACTCTGAGGACAACATTTTGATCCTCTAGCTCCCTTAAGGCTTCAGATTTTTCCTTGTCCCTGGGTAGCTGTGTGACTAGGTATCTCTGGGGGGGGGGGGGGTGGTGTCGTAAATTCCAGGCGGTACCCCTTCTTATGACCGCCAGAATGAACCTGTTGGGGGAAATTGTCTCCCATTGTGGGAGAAAGACCCTCAGCCTTCACCCCACCCTGACTGGGGCGTCATTGATTTTTGGGGGGCTGGTCAGGAGGGCGAAAAATCACCCCTTTGCCCCTTCCCCTGGGTTCCAGGCCTTCTTCTGGCCTTCAGGTTTGGGAAACCCTCTTAGTCTTTGCGGACGAAACCCTTTCCCTGTCTGTACCGGGACTTTACGCTTGGGAGGAAAGGACTTTTTTGGCAGCTGTACGTTCTAAAACTGACTCTAGACCTGGGCCAAAAAGAAGGTCCCACGTAAGAGGTATCCCACACAACTTGGTTTTGGAGGCAACGTCCCCCGGCCAAGTTTTGAGCCAGAGGGCTCTTCTGGCCGAATTAGCCAGGGCTTCCGTCCTGGCCGACATGCAGACTGATTCCGCCGAGGCATCTGCTATGTAAGCGATTCCTCGCAGGATTGTAGGGAAGGAGGATAAGATGGTTTCCTTATCCGTTCCCGCCTCAATATGCTCCCGTATCTTGGAGAGCCAATGCTTTAGGTTACAGGCCACAACAGTAACTGCCACTTCTGGTTTTAGATTCCCAATTGTAGAGTCCCACGTTTTATTCAAGAGGGAATCCATTCTCTTATCCATGGCATCAGCCAGGGTTCCCATATCCTTAAACGCCAAATCAGTGTTTCTGGAAACATGGGAAAAGGCTGCATCTAATTTGGGTGCCTTGTTCCAAATGGACGTGGGATCATCTGAAAAGGGGAATCTCCTTTAGGGACCGGGAAAAAAAGGGTTTTCTTTTAGGATCCTGCCACTCCTTTTTAATCGTGTCAATCAGTACTTCATGTACAGGGAAGACCCTTCTCTTTTGCTTCCCCAGACCCTTGTACATCTGGTCGTGGAGGGTTAAGGGTTTTATGTCGGCCTGAATGCCGAGGGTTGTGTAAATCGCCCCTAAGAGGTCCTCGACCTCATCAAGTGACAATTTATATCTGGAGGGTTTCCTGGACTCCCCCCGTACTGGTCCTCTCTGTCTGATCCCTTCTGGGAATCAGAGACGGCACTAGAAGAGAGTGTTCCACCTGAGAAGGGCCTGCAGGATCAACTGCCATAACTGTAGCATCAGGTGTGACAGGTGCAGAGCCCTGACCGTCTGGCTGGGTTGTAACCTGTGTGGGAACAGCGGGAAGCTGCAACTTTTCAAAAAAGGATTTAAAAGATGCAAAAGTGGAAGAGAGCTCCTTAACTAATGCTGCTAAACCTGCTTCCTGCTCCAAATCTCTTTCCCTGACTAAGGAGTGTATGCAATCCCTACACAAAACCCTAGACCAGGACTCTGCAAGAGTGTCCCTACAGGAGGCACACTTCTTTTTTGAGCTATGGGTCCTTCCACCTGATTTCTCAAGGCTTTTCTGAAAAACAGGTAAAAGGAGAAAAAAAAAAAACTCACACATTAAAAAAGATTACAACCCTGGGGAGCACTAGTCATCTACATTTCCTGTCTAGGCCCCCCCCCCCCGCACCGACCACCCAGGGGGGGGGGGGGGTTTACCTCCCCATAGTAACCAGTACATGAGGGGGACAAGCCTAAGGCAGAGAGAACCCTCCCCAGGGTGCCCTTACCTTAGGCTGGCTGGAGGTAGCGTCCGTAGACAGGCCCTGCTCCGGAGAGGTCGCCGACATGCTGCAGGTGGTTGCCGCCGAGTCTTACTCCCCTGTACAAGTTCCCGACTCCTCCAGCACGCGCCCGGGCCCTTATCAGCTCCGCGACCCAGAACCGGAAGTCGCGGATCAAAGGGGAAGCATCTGTCCTGACGCCGGAGACGTCACCCACCTAATTCAAAAAATAATGCGGCCTGTAACACAGGGCAAGTGGAGCTGCTTCCCTGCCGCAGTCCTGTGGACACGATAGGGGTCCCCCGCAAACCTGCTGCCACTCTCGACACGGATGGGGTGGTGTAAAATGTCAGTAAGTACGCGACCATAGTCCTCTGGGAGCCCCTGCTCCCCTAGAATGTATGAGATAAGCCTGGTTCCTACACAGTGTCTCCCCACCGGCGGAAACACTAAGAACTGAGGTCTGGCAGGGGAGGAGAAAATTTAAGGGCTGGTGCAGTGTTTCCTAAAGGAAGAGGAGGAGCCTATCTCTCAATTGTGGCTGTCCTGAAAGACGAGAAGGGAAAAAGGCATCTATGTTTGGAAGTACTCACATATGTGAGCAGCTCTTTGCAAAAATGAAACACGCAAAGAACAAGTTAAGAATCCAGCTGACCTATGCCCATTTGAATTATGTTCTGCATCTGGCATCAACCACTTTGTCGCCCAACGTTGAGAGACTTTCTAATAACAAATCAGCATCAAGTCTCACACTCATTCTCTTGTCAAAAATCTAAAAAAGCAAAAAATAAAAAATAAGTTTCCTGTTTGTTTTCTTTACAAATACTGTTATGCTAATGTTTAAAACTAAATGTTATTCAAAGTTTCTTGTATTTTGTTGATCATATAGCGGGATAGGGATCAGGGCACTGCTTTAGGCTGCATTCACACCTAAGCGTAGGCGATTTGCGGCGTTTACCGCGACAAATTGCAGCGTTCTTTACCGCGACAAAATGCAGCGTTTTTTACCGCGATTTTGTACAGGTCATTGTCACCAATGTAAAACGCCCAAGCCGCCCGATTCGCGACTTGTTTGAGCTTCAGGCGTTCTGGAGTGGAGATGTGAACCATCTCCATAGAGAATAATGTTTTTTTCCCCTCTAGCGTTTTTGAGCGTCGCGTTTCAGGCGACAAAACGCTCAGGTGTGAATGCAGCCTTAAAGTAAAAACCATCTTAATATGCAGCAAGGCAGTTTTCACTTTCACCAGCATCAGTGGCGGTGTGTCACAAGAAAAGGGTCCTGGACACATTCTGGAGCTGCATGAGAACAACAGAGAGGGTGAGTATATGTTGAACAAACAAATCACTGCAGGAAACGGGGTGGGGGACCCTGCAGCGATGCCAGATCTTCAAATGAGTGAACCTGCATGCACCCGCAGGGTGAACTGGCTTTGTATAAGTGAAGCAACTTAAAGTGAGGTAAACATGTATGGTTATTATTTACTATGTTAGGATTATTATCTTCATTTATTAGCAGGTGACTGCGGCCCTCCATGCATTCACATACATGGAATCTGGCCTTTAAGTGGAAAAAGGTTGCCTAGACCATCTTTATGTAGAGCAACAATTAATTTTTTATTTTTTTCAGATCCTCAGAGTTCTTTGCCATGATGTGCCATGTTGAACTTCCAGTGACCAGTATGAGAGAGTGAGAGCGATAACACCAAACTCAACACACCTGCTCCCCCATTTACACCTGAGACCCTGTAACAAGTCACGACACCAGGGAGGGAAAATGGCTAATTGGGTCCAGTTTGGACATTTTCACTTAGGAGTGTACTCACTTTTGTTGCCAGCCGTTTAGACATTAATGGCTGTGTTTTGAGTTATTTTGAGGGGACAGCAAATTGTACACTGCTACACAAGCTGTACACTCACTACTTTACATTGTAGCAAAGTGTCATTTTGTCAGCATTGTCACATGAAAAGATATATTTACAAAAATGTGAGGGTGTACACACCTTTGTGAGATACTGTAGGTATATATCATATGTACGCTGCAGTGGAGACACTAGGAAAACCAACAATTGTATACATATCTTTCTTGCTGCCTATCCTTGGCAGAATACAATTCCCACCATTTTCTTGTAGATAGTTACAATAGTGAAATGAGGCTATTCTCACTTTTATAGTTATTGAGCTTGTGGATTAGATGGGGGTGAAGCACCAACCATATGTATGCTAACCATAGACACCAGGATTCCCATAATTATAATATATTCTCCACAATTTGGATGTCAGTGCATAACCCCCATGAACCTTCATATGCCATGTGCCATCATCCCGCTATTTAACCACTTAAGACCCGGACCAAAATGCAGGTAAAGGACCAGGCCCCTTTTTGTGATTTGGCAATGCGCGGTCGTACGACGTGGCTCCCAAACAAAATTTGTGTCCTTTCCTTCCCACAAATAGAGCTTTCTTTTGGTGGTATTTGATTGCCTCTGCGATTTTTATTTTTTGCGCTGTATACAAAAATAGAGCGACATTTTTGAGAAAAAAAAAAAATCAATATTTTTTACTTTTTGTTGTAAGAAAAATCAAATAAACTAAATTTTAGTCAAACATTTAGGCCAAAATGTATTTAGCCACATGTCTTTAGTAAAAAAAAAAAAAAAAAAAAAAAAAAAATCTACCTAGCGGGAACAGCGACACTAATACAGCGATCAGAAAAATGATCGCTTAGTGACGCTGGCAATAGGGAGTGAAAGGGTTAAAACTTTATTAGGGGGAGTACGGGGGCTACCCTGAACCTAACACTAACTGCCTGTCACACTGACAGTAAATACAGTAATCATACATATATGATCACTGCATTCAGTGACACTGTGACAGGGGGGGGGGGGGGGGTTTAATGTGCCTGCGTGTCCTGGTGTCAGTGTAGTGTTGTGCAGACTTACTATGTGATGGGATCTCTCCTCAGCGGTGGTTGAAAATATCGCCGAGAGCACATCACTTCCCTCTTCCTGTGTTTACACAGGAGGAGAAAGTGACACATGGGGGAGAGCGCGGATTGGCTGGGAGCAATCCGGAGGGGCCGGACAAAAACGAATAGCCGCCCCCCTCACCCCGGATCGCTCGGACAGCCACGGGGACCGCCGCATGTACCGGGGGGGGGGGGGGGTCCCGATCGGACCCCCGACCCACGTCAAGGCAGGCACGTAAATATACACGTTGATGTGCCTGCCTGTGCCAGTCTGCCGACGTAAATGTACATGCGGCGGTCCTTAAGGGGTCAAATGCAAATACTAGAAATGCTTTAACGGCTTGCCGACCAGCCGCCGCAGTTACACGGCAGCAGGTCGGTTCTCCTGGGCAAGAGCCCATAGCTCTACGTCGGCACTTCTGCGGCCACTAGGGGGCATGTGCGCGCCGCCGGCGGGCGCGGCCCCCCGAGTCCTGTGCGCGTTCCCAGCGGGCACGATCACCGTCGGGAACACGCAATCGCTCGTTACAGAGCGGGGACCGGGAGCATACAATGTATGAACAGAAGATCAGTGATTTCCCCATAGTGAGTCCACCCCCCCATACAGTTAGAACACACATAACCCCTTCACTGTCAATGGCATTTTTATAGTAATCCAATGCATTTTTATAGCATTGATCGCTAAAAAATGCCAATGGTCCCAAAAATGTGTCAAAAGTGTCCGCCATAAGGTCGCAGTACTGAAAAAAAACACTGATCGCCGCCATTACTAGTTAAAAAAATAAAAATGCCATAAAACTACCCCCTATTTTGTAAACGCTATAACTTTTGCGCAAACCAATCAATAAATGCTAATTGCGTTTTTTTTTTTTACGAAAAATATGTAGAAGAAGAATACGTATCGGCCTAAACTGAGGAAAAAGTTTTTTTTTTTATATATTTTTGGGGGATATACAGAAAAAATTAAAAAATATTGCATTTTTTTCAAAATAGTCGCTTTATTTTTGTTTATAGCGCAAAAAATAAAAACCGCAGAGATGATCAAATACCACCAAAAGAAAGCTCTATTTGTGGAGAAAAAAAGGACGCCAATTGTGTTTGGGAGCCATGTCGCACGACCGCGCAATGTCAGTTAAAGCGACGCAGTGCCGAATTGCAAAAAGTGCTCTGGTCATTGGGCAGCAATATGGTCCGGGGGTTAAGTGGTTAACATGCATATTAACTAGGACTAATATTACCATTTTTTTTTAATGGGATGCGTAAATGTAGCTCTTGCTGAGTTAATTGTGCTTATTAACCAACCAAGCCACCATAATTGGCTTAGCAGATATAAAAATTACACCATGTCCTACTTACAACATGAACTACTTCACTACCACCATACAAAATGTATTCATCCTCCTATTGAGGTGTTTATACTAGGATCATTATCCCAGTAAAAAGAATTTCAGCAGCCAATTGCCTACAATGTAAAAGTGATGCAAATGGCTATACAGACACTCGATCACTTTAGGAGGCAGAAAGTGGTCACTTCTAAGTTTGATCAGATGCTTTGAAAGCCAGGAAGCGATCTGAGGTTTTAAATACCACAATTCTCTCCATAAAGTGAGCCTGGCAGGGCTCATGCTATCACAAGGAATGTTGTTCGCCCCTTGTGATAGCAAAAAAGTTGATCCAAAAAAAATATAATTTTTTTTTTTTTTTTTTAACACCCCTGTCCGAAGGCAAACACATACACATATAAATGGCAAATGCACCACACACAGGAGATATCACTGTAGACTTCAGAGCGAGAGCAATAATTCAAGTGCCAGACCTCCTGTATAAATCTAAACTGGTAATCTGTAAAGGCTTTTACAAGCATTGCCTATGGAGATTTTTAGGTAGTATAGTTTGTTGCTGTTCCACAGGCATATTCAATGTTAAGGCCTGACAGGTATCCGTTTACTCAGCATGACATCTTTTATATTTTACCAAACAATTAGGCATTATATTGGGTTTGTGTGCACTAAAAGTTTTTTTTATTAACCAGCACATTTTTTTTTTAAAGAAACATAAATATTTGACACTTTAGACAGAACAGTTTAAAACACATACACAAAAAGTCAGATAAATCCAATGATACCAGGAGTTAAACATAAAATAGAACACTTTTGGTTGGCATTAATAAAATATGGCATATGTATATTAACAGAATACAGTACACTAAATCTGTTAGCCAACAGGTAGAAGGGAACTAGGTTATCATACCACAATACCAAACTTCTCCATAGTCTTAGAACAGCAGAACAGATTGTGAATGCGGTTATGTGCCCCCGTTTTGCAGCTGGAAGACTCTTTGGCGATGGTCCTTTCCCATTCCGGGAAAAAAATGTAGCTACAATCCACTGAAACCAACAGCTGTAGATACAGAGAAAGCCTTGACAAATGCTAGAGGACTTATCCTATGATTAAACTTTGCATCTGTCGATCCATGCATACTAACAAAGTATATTGGTAAAAAAGATCAACAATATTTTAGCAAGATTTAGCCTGACTTGTAAATGTAGAACTGCTGTCCATAGCAAACAATTAACATCTGACTGTGAAATTGTAATAAAAGCTGTTTTTTTCGTAAATCTGGCTATCTAGTCCCCAGCTCCATTTACTATTCTACCTAAAAGCAATGTCCCAAAGGCAAAGTAGCACCTGGCACTATGTTGCATCTAGGTATTGGTTATATGCCTAGGAGACAACTGTGCAAAAATAGGATTTTTGTACTCACCGTAAGTAATATTTGATGGCTAGGTAATGCAATCAGTACCACAAACTGCCATGAATAAAAAAAATAAAAATGTTTACCAACATAATACCAGACTAAAAACAACAACAAAAAAAAAAAACTGGTATCGCAGCAGCATAGGAAAAGCACTTGCTAAACATGAACAAGTATTGCAATTTCTGGATATAACAAGATGAAGCAGATCAGTAACAGGAATCCATGTAAAGTCAACAAAACTGACTTATACCAAACTTTGCTGCAGAATACTTACATTAAAAAGGTTAGTGGTCATGTTTTGCTACAATGCCCTTTCAGAAGCTTGCTTAAATGTAAAAATGCTTATCAAGTTGGTTAAGCTAAATGCACTATAATCCAATGCCCAGAGTATGAAGGAGCCGTGTACAATTTGGTGAAGTAGATGGTGCAGTAGGTTGAACAGAAGTAAAAGTAAGCACACATCAACCAACAGTAAGCCAAACTCAGAAGAGCTCTTTTGTACACATTTTAATGTCAGCTACTCTACCCCATGACCAGATTTTTCATGGGGTCTGTACTCCTTTCTTCAGCTGTTTAATACAGCCCTGTCAAAAAAAAGGCGAAAGGTGAAGTCCCTTTATTATTATTTATTAGGGAACAAAACAGGTATGAGGTGCTTGCACTAATCAATACAGCAGCTCTGACAGGCAAAGTATGTGTACTTCCTGACAGCAATGAAGCTTGCCCATTCTTTCATACTAAACATCCTACTGGCCAGTGAGACTGCCTATCAAGAGGAGTCAAATATGTAGGCTTGAGGCCAGACTCCCAACTATACCCAACATGTTGCAGCATTGGGTTGCCTGTCAAACAGCCTGAGGTTTGGCAGTAAAGAATGGTTTAAAAGACTGCTTCAGGAATGAAATGCACTTCATACCTGCAGCAGTCCCAAGTCGCTCCCACTCCCAACAGATTCTTTAAAACTATGGATATATGCTGATGTATCTTGTAGATTTACTAAACACTTTGTTACTGCCCCTTCAGCTTACAAAAGCAATTCAATGCACACTATTATCAACATTTCAGGTCAACACAAAATGCTTTAGAAGTTGCTTTGTTAATTTTCAAAATGTCAGTTATTTTTAAAAAAAAAAAGGGACAGTATTACATTTTCCAGTGTTAGATGATACTGAAAAACTGAATACATAGAATAAAACAACCCTGTAAATATCAACACTTGTCAGTGTCCAACATTTAAACATGTTCTTTACAACCCAATTGTCAACTTACAAAAAGATAGGAAAATGTTTTTCTTTATGAAAATGGCAGAATATTAAAAAACAAACAAAAAAAACATAAGAAATTTAAAAGACAGGCCACTAAAACATTGTGTCTGCACTTGATTATTGATACAAATAAGTGGGAATTGAACAATGGACTGGAGCAGGGTATTAAGCATTAACACCATCAAAAGAGGGACAACACAAGTGCCCTACACACATGGGTACACACTGCAAGTTATTGCTGAGTGATTCACTGGCCAAGCAAAAATAATCAAGGCTTCAGCTAACAGACACACGCCAATGTGGATTGGCAAATTTCCTGACTGTGACTACTACAGTTTTTTAAACATCAAAGTTGCAAAATGTTTTAGACAACACAATTTAAGTTTTTTAATGGCAGGAAGGTGAAAAGGATTACTCTTCAACTGGTTTATACTTGCAGCAGATTCCATCCGTGATAGATGCTTGGGCATCGGCTTCTTCATACTGTGCAATTAAAGGGAACCTGTCAGCACAGACTTTGCAGCATTGTGCATAATGATGTGACTACTCCAAAAACCATCACTGTTTCTAGAGATGAGCAAAAACATTGGATGGGAGCCTTAGTTGCAAATCGGTAATTCCCCATAAATCTTTATGGCCCCAGGTTGATTGCCTCAGCTTACAAACAAGAAGGATAAAAGCCCGTTCTAAAGGGATGAGTGATCAGAGAATTGGCGTATTCGCAGCAGCTGAATGTGGCTGGCATATGCTGGGCTGTACCTTCCTGGACTGCTATAATCAGACGTGTTCACATATTTCCCAGGACTCCCTGGAATGGGGCTGCTCCGCCCAGGAGTAGAAAATCCAAGGCCACCTGGGGAGTTGGAACTACAAAGTTGAGACTTGTTTCTTCCCGATAAGACAGCAGGGCTTGGCCAACTATAAGACAATAACAGAGAAAAAGAAAAAATTCACACATCAGCTGACAAAACCATTAGCAAATGCACAATTAAAAAAAAGGCCAAAATAAAATAAAGCTTGAGGCCTCATGCACAATGGATGTTTTTACAGCAGCTGTTTTTGGCAGTAGAAGTTTTTTTTCTACAGTCAAACTCTCCATCATGTTATCCTATGTGTCCAT
The DNA here is from genome assembly GCA_029574335.1 of Rana kukunoris. Lineage (NCBI taxonomy): Eukaryota > Metazoa > Chordata > Amphibia > Anura > Ranidae > Rana > Rana kukunoris. The sequence continues at coordinate 215,387,480 of CM056049.1, read as the reverse complement.
GCACAGATAGGCTGTGTGCAGCAGTTTCGGGCAGTGGCGTCTTTGAGCAGTAAAAAAAAAAAAAAAAAAAAAACCAGAGTGGGTTCTGAGAGACGTTTTTCAGCTGTAAAAACGCGCCAACGCTGATAAACGCTCAAAAACATCACTCACCAGGGTTTAACATTTTTCATCCATTGGGGAAGAAAAAAAAAAAATATTTTTATATTATATATACACATACACATATATATATATACACATACACACACACACACACACACACAATCTATTCATTTTTAAGAAGAAAAAAAAATTAATGCCAACATGGACAAATGCTGGAAAACACTATTGAAAAACTCACTGCAAAGCTACTAGCGTTTTAATAACGTTATTTTAACATCCAGTGTGCATGAGGCCTTACACAGAATTCACAATACCTTTGTCGTTCTTTACTGGAGTAAGACAGAACATCTGTAATCCACCTGGAAATACTCGGGTATTTCTGAGCATCAATTTCCACCTTTTCCACAGCTGCTAAAACATCATTGTCTAGCTTAGAAGGTTCTTTCCTGAAAAAAATCAGCAAGATTTATTTAATTATGCAACATCTACAACTTGTGAAAAGAAGACAGTAAAATTCAAGTAAAAGATCTAACATTGTATGCCAAGTCTCTATACTAAAAAAAAAAAAAAAAATAGAAGGAGAAAGATTTGGATGCATCATGACATTTATACGTGCACCGAGGGACACATGAATAATTTTAGACCAGGCATGTCCAAAGTCCGGCCCACAGGTCAATTGCGGCCCACGATACAGTTTAATGTGGCCCCCTTGGTAATTTGGATATACATATCTTTTGTGGCCCCCAGGCCCAGAAAAGATATATACTGTATTTATTAGCACTGCCTCGGGGGGGGGGGGGGGGGGGGGGGGGGGGGGGGGCGGGAGGAGCTCCATCAGATTATCTCCTGTTTATTCGGCGGCGGCTGTAATTGCAAGTCCTGTCTCCTGGGCTGCCATTGGATGACTGTTCTGTCTCTCACAGGAGGCGGGACTTTGTATTAAAGAGGCTGCCATGTAAACAGAAGCCTCTCTTATATATAATCTGTCGGCGTCCGTCCCGCAACCCTGCCTATCCCCCTCCGAGGCTGCAGATGGGCATCAATCAGACTGCACCAATGTCAATGGTGAGGCTGCACTGATGGGCAATGACACTTATTTTGCTTCACAGTTCTTTAACCACTTGCTTACAGGGCACATATACCCCCCTCCTGCCCAGGTGAAATTTCAGCTTCCAGGACTGCGTCGCTTTAACTGACAATTGCGCGGTCATGCGACGTGGCTCCCAAACAAAATTGACGTCCTTTCTTCCCCACAAGTAGAGCTTTCTTTTGGTGGTATTTAATTTTTATTTTTTGCGCTATAAACAAAAAAATCGTCAATTTTGAAAAAAAATACAATATTTTTTACTTGTTGCTATAATAAATAGCCAAATTAAAAAAAAAAAACAACATTTTTTTCTCAGTTTAGGCCGATACGTATTCTACATATTTTTGGTTAAAAAAAAAAAAAAATCGCAATAAGCAACTGGTTTGCGCAAAAGTTATAGCGCCTACAAATTAGGGGACAGAATTATTATTTTTTTTATTTTTCTAGTAATGGCGGCGATCTGTGATTCTTATTGGGACAACGACATTATGGCGGACAACATCAGACACATTTTTGGCGCCATTCACATTTATACTGCGATCAGTGCTATAAATATGCACTAATTACTGTATAAATGTGACTGGCATTGAAGGGGTTAACACAAGGGGGTGAGGAAGGGGGTAAATATGTTCCCAGTATAGTGTTCTAACTGTGTGTGGAGGGGGGGGGGGGGGGGTGACCAATCTGTGTCCCTATGTACAAGGGACACAGATCGGACTCCTCTCCAGAGACAGGACGCTGTCTCTGTGTAAAACGCCAATGAGAGATGATCTCATGTTTACATACGAGATCATCTCTCATTGGCTGCGCAGATCGCATAGCAAACGGCCACTCTGATTGGCCGTTCGCCGCGATCTGTGATTGGCTGTGTCCAAAGGACACGGCCAACACAGGATTTCCCTGCTGCGTGCTCGGGAGCGCGCGCGGGGAATGCCAACAGGGGAGGCCGTCAATTGACGGCCTGTTGGCAATTCAGGTCCGCACTGTAGCCATCATTCGGCTATAGCGCGGATCTCAAGTAGTTAAAATGTAATTTTTTTCCCCTGAAACTTCCCTCTTAAAGTGAAGGTGCGTGTTATAAGTCGATAAATACAGTTTTTTCAAAATAACACGCCTGAGCTCATCTCTTCACCACACACAACCACAAAGGCAATAGAATACTTGTTGGGCAGTGTATTAGTGCTCGAACGAACACACTGCATTTTAATGGTTCAAAGAATGTCAGGCAAAATGGTCTGCCTTCATGCATGTTCACTTCATTAAATTTGGCCTCTTTGAAAAAAGTTTGGACACCCCTGTTTTAGATTGACAGGCAATACTGCAGCATATAACAGAAATGGACACTGGCAACATAACAAAGGTATTCAAAGTAGTAATGGGAGCATGAAAAACAGGAAAGAGGCACATGTCTCTCAATGGACTCAAAGTAAAATTTTGAGGCACACACAAAAATCCTATTTTTTTCTATTGAGAGAACATGAATATTTACACTGTAGGGATGTTAAAAAAAGCAGTCCAACAACAAGGTGCTCTACAAAGCAGCAAAGGCTATATGACTCAAACACAGAAAACTGTCAGTTTACATAAACATTACTTTTATTTCTTATAAAGGCACTTCATACATACCCAAGAAGAAATATTGCTCTATAACTTTGGTGTTTTACTGGTGTTTTCATAATTACTTGTGAAGCAGAAGATTCTGAAGAGGAGTTTGAGCATGGCAGCTCATCACTGTGTCCCAGAGGTTGTTTGCCTGAAAGGGTGATATTGGAAAGGGCTTCACCAGCCTGCAACACACCTGAACTCTCTGTCCTAATCAGTGAGCTCTTGGATTCAAGGTCTGTATCATGAACATTCATTCTATTTCGCTTCCCAACTGTCGAACCTGTATGAGACACCTTACCATCTTCTTTCAGATCTGAAAATGACATTTTTTCAAACTCAGCTAGGAGATTGGACACCGGAGATAACATGTTCTCAAAATCCTGCTGATGCCCACAGTCACTACTCAAAGGGCTGCAGTAACCATGCTTGGCTCCTTCTTTATGAGGACTACTGGGTATTGGTGTAGTGTCCATTATGCATTCTGGTCCTGCGATTGTCTCCAAATACAAGTTCTTCAGTGCTGCATTCTGTCTGTTTTTTATTTCTTCAAGAGTTATGTCTTCCTCATCATCCAGGAATGCTCCCACAGAAACAGAATTGCAGCACTTTTTACTTTTTCCTGTAAATAAGTAAAGATTAGCATAAAAAGGCATGCATTTACTGATCACACATTGACATTTGGATTTTTTTTTTACCATCAAGGGTATGTGACATGGAGGAGCAAGGTATCAGGAGCGCAGTCATACCAATTTTCTTCAACGCTGAGCTAAAAGTATACCAATAAGGCACTTTGCCTTTTTCTTAAAACAGTTTAAAGTAAGCGGTTTATAGACCCGTGACTCAGAAGTCAGCAACTGGGGGGCATACACACACCAAACAAATTTCCAGATTCAATCCTGTTGACATGCACTTGGTGTTTGCAAGTGCATATCCTTTGCCCGTTGCCTACCTGCTGGAGATGGAGTTTTAAATCTGTTGCAGATTTCATGATCATGGTCAGTTTGCAATCTCTCACTCGCCTTCTTGCTCAGGTATTCCTCTAGCTTCCCCAAACCTTCCAGGGAAGAAAGATCAACAAAACAACCAAGAAACTCCCAATACTCCACCCAAGGGACATCCAGCTCGTGAGCAAGCTCCCTGTAAGTGAACAAAAGTAGAGGGAACAATCAGTATAGTGTAAAGCAGAACATTTATATACCAGCCAATGCGGTCATTTAATTACAGTTTCTCAGGATCGCCATAATTTGCACATATTTCCAGCACCCTCAAACCAAGTATGGTGTTCCAAGCAGGGTGGATAAAAATTAATGATTTACACAAAACAAAAAAAAAAAAAAAATTATTTACTTTAACAAATCTATTTTTATAAATTGCTTTTGGAGTAAAAATGTGATCTAAAAAATATATTTTTCTATTTAAGATACATTAATATTTAGTTTTAGCATGAAATGGAGCTTAGTTAAGTAGCATGAGGCTGTATATTCAGCAATATTTACATTTTGCACAGCATTGATGCATTCACACAATTTTACAGTAACCATGTTAACAATGAGATAAAACGGGACGTGGCATGACAGCGCATGGAGTAGGACGCCTTCACGAGTAGCTTTGTCCATTACTCCTAATTACCAACCATCCTGTGGTCCGCTGACGACCCACACACTCCTACCTTGATTCCCACGCTACACGGGACCTCCGGCGACATGTCTCCCCCGAAGGGACAAAAATCTGCGTCTGTGGCGAAGCTAGATCAGTACCGCCGACAGGATAAAAAGAAGGATGAGGAAGATGGCGCAGGGGAGAAAGCCAACGGCGGGAGACACAGAATGGCTTCTGGAAGCCATCACCCTCTGCAGGACTTCACTCACAGCTCAAATTGAGGAGGTCAAAAAGTGGACATATCAGTAATAAGGCAAGACCTGCACAAGCTACAGGACCAGGTCAAAACTGCGGAAACCAGACTCAGCAATGTGTAGGATGCCCCCCCCCCCCCCCCCCCTCTGCAGGAAAGCACAGACCGCATGCAGCGTCAGATCCAACCGATATTCTCCAAGCAGGATGAAATGGTGAACAGGCTCAGGAGGTGCAACCTGAGGTTCATTGGCCTGCCTGAGGATGCGGAGGGTAAGGATCCCCACTGTGTTCCTTGAACAATTACTTGTTAATACTTATGGCAGATAGGCCTTCTCCCCCACACTCACAGTGGAGAGAGCCCACCGTATGCCTGCCAAGCCACCCCCACAGGGAGCCCCTCCCCGTACTTTTATCGCTAAACTCCTAAATTATAAGGACCGTAATGCAGCCTTACGGATGGCCAGAAAAAAGGGAAATATCCCACTGGGAAATGTTAACGTTGACATTTTCCCAGACTTCTTGGCCGAGATCCAACGCCGCCGCCAAGGGTTTATGGAGGCCAAACTTATCACCTCATGCATGCCATGCTAGTCCCAGCTCGTTTTCCGGTGGAACGAGACGGCCGTGCCTTCTTTTTTTAAGCACCTAGAAGAGGTGATCACCTGGCTGGAGCGCAGAGTGGAACCCAAGAACGCTGCCTGACACCTTGTGAGTACCCTTCCTACCATACTTTTCATACACGTGGCAGTGCGTTAGACTTCTTTATTTTTTTTACACGACTGACTGGGGCCTCAAACCAGGTTTTGGGTGCTACAATATGCACTTGCTGGTTGGGGAGTTGATTTTTATGTTTTTTTCTCGTTTCCCAGGGGACTTACCACCACAGTAGGAGACTGCTCAGCGCCGCTGCCTGCTCTTAGCACACTGTGTGTGAGAGGAAGAAAAACCTTGAGGTAAGCTGTGAGGTAAACTGCAATCCGTAAGGAGAACGGCGCCGCAGGAATCAGCACTAGAGGCCAAAGGCTCAGCCAAGATGTCCGCCGAATGCTGCATATGGAGCCCAACGCAACCACAGGAAAATGGCCAACTGCAATAGTAATCTGCACCATAGCACGGCTACAACAAAATGTCCGACAATGGGATTTTCAATAACTAAAACTCCCCCAAAAAATGGTGGCAAAACGCAGCATTTTAAAGAGGCTAGTGTCCAAAACTCCTCTTGAAAAAGACCCCCAGCATTAAACAAAACTTTGGGCAGACGCACAGTCCCCTAAGTAAGGTGCCTGCCCCCCCCCCCCCCCCAACAGCAGTAATGTAATGCAGCAGAAGGAAAAGGAGCAGGTAAGGGATAGGAGGACCCCCAAACCCCAGGAATGCTCAGCCGTACCAACCTACCTAAGCAGGAGGGACTGTACTTACCCGTCCACACAAGTACTTACTGACGTATTCCAGACAGGCATACAACCGCGTTGGAGGTAGCCATCGGCCCGGTCCACTGTAAGTAAGACAACACCACAGCCCAGTCATATGTGAACCCCAGGGCAAAGCTCACCGGCCACACCAGGAGTCATGGGGTATGTCGTGGCAGACCCAGCCTCTTTGCAAAGGTGTGCTGATGCTCGCTGGCCGTACTGAGAAGACTACAAGGATCTATATATCCAGCCTCGTCTCTCAGCCCAAAGGGAGCCATACGCCCTTCTCCTGTGCTAGGCAGAACGAAACTGAGGCTGCATGCTGCAGGGAGGTGGGTTATGTCTGGAGGGACCGCCCCCTAGACGGGCTGTTCAACTCTGTTAAAATAACATGTATCTGAATATCTAACATGTTTCTGCCTAGTCCTCTCCTGTAAACAGGAACATAACCCACTTTTCAAGACTTGAAGAGGCTGTGTTCATCCATGGACGATAAGAGAAACTAAGATTTAAATTAAGTTAATTTAAATCAAGCTTTTTTATACTAGTGACTTATCGACTCGATTTAAATCATATCCACGCTGGTTCCAAGATACCAATTGTTTGTGATTTGAAACACCTACTCCAGTAAAAAGGTCTTTGTTGTAATTTAACAATTACCAGCCAAGTCCTAGAGAAATCAGCCTCAAGTTTTAATGAATACACAACTTTATAATTTAATTCTTGTTTGTCATCCAACAATCCCAAAGTAAAATAGCCCACATATATACAGATAGTGTACTGCCAAGAATCTGAAAACCTATTTTCCCTCCTGCAGGTTTCCAGACAGAATTTTAACAGGATTTTCTGGAATCACGAGGCATGCACCAATATCCAGTTACCTGACACAAAATGCCCACATTCACACCTGTGCACTGTGGTGCATTACATTCAATTAATTTCCAATTGCACCCCAATATAGCACACCACAATGCAGTACCCCCGTGATTGCTGCAATGGGCTTCTACAGGGCATCCCAGTCAAATGAATGGACTGTGTTAACACAATGCATGTATGCCAATGCAAAAACACCTAAACAGACAGGTCTAAAAAGGACCCTAGAAGGTACATTTTAAATTTTAGGCTAGCCACATTTTCTAGGATTATAAAAGTCAATCTTACCTCCCTACTCTTTCCACGCCTCTTTCTGGATCAGTTTTTCTGATATTGTGGAACATGCCAGCCCTTTCCCGTGGAGGAGTCTTCCAAGTTCTTCTAAAGTCCTCAGCCTAAAAAATATATACCGTAATAGATACAGACACACACATACCTTTTTAATTTTATTTTTTTTAAAGAAAATAACACACCACAACTCACAGCATTACACACACACAAAGCTAAAGCGGTTTCTCACCTTTGAGGGGCTCATGGGTCCAGCAAATGCTCGAACGGTTAGCGAGGGATCTTTGGGGCTGACACAATATCTGGGCTGAGCGAGAACATCTGGCTGTTCCTTTGTCCAGGGTACGCCAATAATTGGGGAAGAAGAGTTATCCTCCGCACGAAGTAGAGGGACATAAAAATGCCCTGGGAGTAAAATGGTTACAAATTAGAATTGCAAACACCTACATAAAGCATATAATGAAGACAAAAAAAAAAAACAGTACATACACTTACATATAGTACATCCTAAAGAGGATGGACAATGCTCTTTGGAACTCAAACCATTTAACCACTTCAAGACCAGGTCTATTTCTGCCATTTGTTGTTTACAAGTTAAATGGGTATTTTTTTGCTAGAAAATATTACTTAGAACCCTCAAACATATATTTTAGCAGAGACACTAGAGAATAAAATGGCTGCCATTGCAATCATTTATGTCACACTGTATTTGCGCAGCAGTCCTACAAATTTGCACCCCCAACCTGGAAGGGAAATTTCAGAAAAAAAATATATATATATACTTACAGTTTGAATGCCCCTCGTCTGTGTCTTGCCTGGCATCCATGTCCGGTGTCCCTCTTGGCCTTGGTGGCGTCCTACCCGCTTCTCCCGCTACGTTTTCGAGTCGATCCCCGCTTCCCGCTCTGTGTTTGAACGCCCCCTGCCGACATATACCGAGCGCAGTACACTCGGGCACGAGGGGAGCCGAGCCTGGCCGAGTGTATTGCGTTCGGTTTATGTCGGCGGCAGCTTTCAAACACAGTGCAGGAAGCGGGATCGGCGTATATCGCGCACCCACAATTTTGCCCTGATTTTAAGGGGGAAAAAAGCGCGCGGTATACGCTGATAAATACAGTAAGTGAATACTTAACATGTCACATTTTAAAATTGTGCACACTTGTGTAATGGTGACAAACTAGGGTACTTAAAAAACATTTCTAAACGTTGCCTGTTTACAGGTACAGAAGAGGTCTGGCACTAGAATTATTGCTCTCGTCCTATCTCAGCGATTCCTCACATGTGGGATTTGAACACCATTTACATTTGCAGGCGCGACTTGCGTATGCGTTTTCTTGGCGCACGAGCATGGAGGGATAGGGTACTTTAAAAGAAATATAATTCTCTTATATTACATTTTTTTACACCGTCCCTTAAAAAAACACTTTTATTGCGGTCACAATGATCGTAAACATCCCTTGTGACAGTAATAGGCAGTGACAGGTACTCCTAATGGAGGGTTCTGACGTCTAGATCCAAAATCCTGCCTCTGCCTTTCTAAGTATTCAAAACGCTAAGATCTGCATTTTGAATACTGACACTTTTTTAAAAAGGCCAATGTTGGGTGCTAAGTAAATTGGAAGTGACGTCGCTTCCAGGTTTCTACATTGGAGACTCAATCAAAGCCGAATATGGCTTTGTTCTACACTCCGGCCAGGGGTTAGGAGAACTTTGCAGAGAGGCTGCTTAGCGGCATTGGTTGTTTTTACAACAAAGTTCAACAAGATAACATGATAATTATTAAGCTAAATGAATAAACCAATGAATATTAAAATAGTGATAGCTCTAAAAGAACTGTGATGATAATCCAATAAAAATCAGTGAAAAGAAAAATCAGCCTAACCTCTGAAGAGAAAAACGTGATGACGTCAGTGTCGCAGCCTCCACCCTACGCGTTTCATCACAATAGGACGTCGTCTGGGGATTGGCAGCCAATCCCCAAAGTCCTATCATGACAAACGCATAGGGTGAGCCTGTAACACCGACGTCATCATGTTTTTCTCTTCGGTGGTTAATGGTTCCAGCAAACAGCTGTAGGAAGCCTGTGGACTCGGAGACGTCGCGATTTTATACACATTGATACACCACGCATGAAGTTTTTACTCTTATAAGCGCAATTAGTTTATATCAAATAAACATTTAACTTTTTGAACTTGCTGCACACTATGGGAGCCCCTCTATTTTATATCTTTGAGTGAAAAGGGTCGCACGGCTCCGGATATTCGTTTTGGTTTTTGGGAGACAAAATTCCCTGTGCCTTATGAGACCGCTGCAAGGTGGTCAATCAAGTCGGTAAGGAGATTATATACTCACTTGGGTGTGAAGCATTTTGGATAAAGGATCTTTTTGCTCTGCACCTGTATGAAAATTCACTGGTTAAACCCTTTATCACAGGAATATTAATTTGGGACTTTGTGCTACATTTTTATTTTTTATTATGCATTTTATTCTCTTGGAACTCTTTCCTTCAGATTTCTTTTCACCATTGCATTTGTGAATTTTGAAATTTTCTATTTATGGTGTTAGGCCAATTTTCTTTTCATGGATTTTTATTGTATTATCTCTTGGAAGCATCACTATTTAATATTCATTTAGCTTAAAAGTTTAACAGGTTATCTTTTTGAATCTTCATTGTGACAGCATCTGGAATACTCATTGGTGACTTAACCTCACAAGTTTGTTTCATCTAGAGTTTTAGATATTTACCACTTTTATCTTTTGGAACTTGGCTTTAAGTTTTCCTCAGAGTTTTTTCACCAATGTTATTTTCTTCCCTTTTTCAAACATATTGGGAATACTTTAGTTTACTTTAGTTCATCAGCGCTGTACTCGTATCCTAACTATTCTTTGAGTATTTGTATTTAAGACTTTTGGAGCTGACAGCTTTCATTCACTATTTTCATCTATAGCTTTAGACCCCATTCACACCTGAGCGTTTTGTAGCCTGAAGCGTACAAGAACCTTTTACTTGCGTCGTTTCTATTCGAACAGTTCTATTGCATAGAATGGGATGCGACTCGTCAGGCGGCTGAGTCGTCTGACGAGTCGCCCCAGTGTGTCTTAACCCGTTTCCTTTTTTTTTGTAAATGTTATTACAACAAAGCCGACAGTCGGCTATAAAAAAAGTCACTTCAACAAATTGACGTATAGGTACATGTATAAGTCGTACAAGAACCTTTTACTTGCGTCGTTTCTATTCGAACAGTTCTATTGCATAGAATGGGATGCGACTCGTCAGGCGGCTGAGTCGTCTGACGAGTCGCCCCAGTGTGTCTTAACCCGTTTCCTTTTTTTTGTAAATGTTATTACAACAAAGCCGACAGTCGGCTATAAAAAAAGTCACTTCAACAAAATGACGTATAGGTACATGATTTTGCGTGAAGTGGTTAAGGTTCCTCAGAGACTATGATAGTCTCAATACAAGCCATTTTCAGGATGTCAACTTGCATATACTAATCTCTAAAACAACTACATTAAACTTTAATATGACATATGTATTTATAGGCAATTAAAAGGGGTTGTAAAGGTTTAGATATATATTTTTAAAACAGGTCATACTTACCTCCACTGTGCAGTTTGTTTTGCACAGAGTGGTCCCGATCGTCCTCTTCTGGGGTCCCACAGCGTTTCTCTCGGCTCCTACCTGCAATAGCTAACCCCTACGGGAAGCTCTCTCCCGTGGGGGTTAGCTTGCGGAGAGGAGGAAGGAGAAAAGAAAGAATTTACAACCGCTTTAAAAATAATAAACATGTCATACTTGCCTGTCATGTGCAGTCGTTTTTCACAGAACAGCCTGGATCCTCCTATTTTCTGCTCCTAGCCCTCCCTCCTGTTGAGTTTCCCCACAGCAAGCGGGTTTCTATGGGGGTACCCAAGCCAAGCTGCAGCTCTGTGTGTCCATTCAGACATGGAAATGCTGTTCAATCCTGCCCCCTCTCTCCCTCGAATGACTAACTGACTGATTAACATCCGCGGGAGCCAAGGGCACCCCTTCTGTTTCTAAGCCAATCAGGGGGGAGAGTCAGGGATGGCCGAGGGACATCGCTGGACAGAGACAGGGCTCAAGTATTAGGGGGTGCTGGTGAGGCTGTTGCACAAAGAAGGCTTTTTATCTTAATGCATATAATGCATTAAGATAAAAACCCTGGGGGCGTGACCGGAAGCCGACTCGGATGCAAGCCTAGCCTAAGAGCTCTCTCTCTGCCCACAGCATACCGGCTATTTTGGGGACTTTCCACCCGCCATCAATGGGTCGCTCCAGGACGACCAGGTCCACTACAACCAGGGGATCATCCCAGCCCCCTCCGGGGACATCCACGGACCTCAGGGCCTTCTTTATTCAGCCCGGTCTCCCGCAGGACAGGGAATCCAAGATGGCACCGGACACAAACGCACCTGACATGCGGTCCCCCCCGCGGCTCTTTCACTTCATCCCAGCGCCGCTCCGGACCCCAATTGACCAGATGCCCGTCCCGCAGACGATCGGGAGCGGGTGCCGCTGGTCGGGTGAGCAAACACCCCCTGCCTGGTCCCCTTCCACCGCTGTGGCCTCACAGCCGAACTTGCGGGCCGCCGCCATCTTGGGACACCCGGAGCACTACACGCAGTGCTCCGAGGCCTACCCGCAGCTCCTCCGCTCAGCATCTGATCCGGCCATAAGGAGGGAGAAGGCCAGCTCACCAGACCCCACGGGGGGTGCGGAGGACTTTCCAGCGCTGCCACAGTCAGCCCATCCCAGCTCCCATCCGTTTGCTCCATCCAGAGCTGGGCAGTACACTAGTCCGGGAGAGGACTCAGCGAGGACACCATCCCCCTGGGCTTCAGCACCAACCTTACCCCGGGCCTCTCCAGCACGCTGCACCCCATCCGGTGTCACTGGCATCCTTTGCCCAACTGAGATGTCCCCCTGCCCCCTCCTCACCTCGGGACAGGGGGGGGGGGGGAAGAGGACTCCCAATCCCAGCAGGCCCGGGCCTGTGGATCTCAGGAGAGCTGTAGACTTGAGAGCCCTATCTGGGGGCCCTCACAGCAGGCTCGCACACAGCTTCCCTCACATCCTGCTTCTCCTTCACAAACGCCGGACATAGCTGCATACCAGTCCATCCCCCCACAATGGCTTGTATACCTGCAAGCAATGCCTACCAAGGAGGACTTTAAACAGCTCATATTGGACGTGAAATCCACTTGCAGGTCTGAGATCCAAAACCTCCAATCGGGCCTCAAACACCTGGCTGATCGTGTGGAAATGGCGGAGGAGGAAATCCGGGAAACTAAACTGGCAGTTCTCTATGCACAAACACAGGGTACGGAACACCGCACATTGCTTAGAGACATGCAGCGTCATTTAGAAGATCTGGACAACAGGGGGCGCAGGAACAACATTCGCGTCCGGGGGATACCGGAATCGGAGGGCCCTGAAGATGTACGCTCCACTTTACACACCCTGTTCAACAACCTGATCGGGGCCCCCCTGACTAAACCCATAGAAATGGACAGAGCTCACCGGGCGCTGCGCCCCAAAGGGGCTACCTCCAAACCCAGGGACATAATATGCAGGCTAAGCTCCTACCCCCTGAAGGAGGAAATAATGCGTCAAGCCCGCCTCGCCCGCAGAGTGACCTTGGATGAAGTCCCCGTTCAGCTCTTCCCAGATCTGTCGTGGATCACCTTACAAAAGCGCAGGCTTCTACAGCCGTTACTGCGCACCCTGCAGGATGAGAATATCCCGTACAGATGGGATTTTTTCCATTTAGCCTCACAGCGAATACTCAAGGCTAGTCAGCTGTCCTGAGATACCCGGAGGACCTTCAAGCATTCTGTGAAACCTTGGACATTCAGATTCCCCAGCTGCCAGATTGGGATCTCGTGGCCACACCACCACCGCCACCCTTGGTGTGGCAGAAAGTCCCGCCTCCCAAACGATCCAGAGGCTCGAAGGGATCCAAGAGAAGTCCACACAGGCACCACAGGAAGAACTGAGCCAATCCTCCTGGCACGGGTCCCGACCCACAAGATGCCCCAGCCCTTTTAGCCAATCAGGGACCTGGCCCTGGACACCCTTCTAGTAGCATTATCCACTCCCCATGCCCGAGACTTTAGTCTAGTTTAGCATCAAGGGCAAGTCTCGGCTGAGACTTTAGAGAGACCTTTCACCCCTCTTCTCCCACTCCCCTATCTAGTTCCCAGATGTTTTGGACTTTGACACATGCGGTTTTGTTGTTTAGCATGATCGCTTCAGGGTTCCCCTGGGCTCCCCTGGCACGACCCCCAGGGGCCAGGCTGATGGGGCCCACGGGAAGCCGCTCAGACCTGGGCCTATTGGCCCTGACAGGTCGACACAGTTATTGTTTTGTTGCAGTTGCCTCATTCTAATGTTTTCTCTTCTTTCTTCTTTTTTTATTCTAGATTCCTCTCTCCACCCCTCCACCCTCGTCATCGTGTGGCTCTACACAGTACTTCCGGAATGGTCTCGGTTCTCCTCCTGCGGTGTCTGGCTCCCGGCCTCTGGCGCCCGTGTCCCCTCCATCCGCATCAGATAAGTACGGCTCCCTTCACCACCACACACCCTCATGGCTAAGATACTTTCCCTAAATGTCCACAGTTTAAACTCCAATAGAAAGAGACACCTGGCCCTGTCAGAGTTTAAGCAGTCGGGGGCGGATGTAATTATGGTCCAGGAAACACATTTAGATAAGGGAGGTTCTTTTGCATTCGCGTCATGGTACTACTCTCAGATATACCTCTCATCAGGGCCCCCTGCAAAAAGGCCGGAGTGGCCATACTCATTAAGAAAGGGTCTCCCTTTATCAGCTCACACCACTATAGCGACCCACAGGGTCACTACATCATCCTACAGGGACTGTGGCAGAACCAACAAGTGACTTTCTGCACTATATACGCCCCAAACGTCCGGCAACTTGGGTTCCTCTCCAAGGTGTATGCACGCCTCTTCCGCACTGACAATGGGATCTTAGTAATCGGAGGGGACTTTAACCTGGTCCAATCAGCCACTTTAGACCGCCATGTGATGAACCCCAGGGTACCTTCAGACCGAGTACTTATATCCAGACGTTATGCACTTTTTGATGCCTGGCGGGTTCTCCACCCTGGCGATCGCCAATTTACATATTACTCAGCCCCTCACCGCACACACTCCCGAATCGATTATTTTTTTGTGAACAATACTACCCTACAGCTGGGCAAGTCAGTGCAGATCCGTCCGATCTCCTGGTCTGACCACACTCCAGTCCTGCTGACCTTAGCAATAGGTTCCCCGGTGGCCAAACCCTGCACATGGCGCCTGAACACATTTCTCCTCCAGCACCTCCCCTCAAAAATGGAGTTGGAATCTACCTTGAGGAATTACTTTGAGGACAATGATACTCCAGATATAACCCTCTCCACTTTGTGGCAGGCTTACAAGGCGGTGCTGAGGGGGAAGTGCATAGGCCTGTCCTCAGCCATGAAAAAAAATGCTCAGGCATTGAAACAGCGTACAGAGGTAGAACTCAAGGCTTTGGAACGACGGCTGCAGGACTCCCCTACTCTATCGCTCCTGAAAAAGATCTCTACACTGAGGGCCACCCTGGGAGACATAGCGCTGGGCAAAGTGGAAAAAGCAATAGTTAGACTTAGACAAAGGTTCTACGATAGGGGTAACAAAGCCCACTCCCTCCTGGCCAGAAAACTATGCGACAGCACCCAGGCCACGATCCCGCACCAGGTCCAGAATACCACGGGAGACCTAGTCTCTCACCCTAAAGACGTAGTCCAAACCTTCGCAGACTTTTACACAACTCTATACAATAACCCTGACATCCCCAATAACCCTCCATCTCCTGACCTCATTCAACGCATGACCAGTTATCTGGAGCAGAGTGGTGTCTCCAGGCTCAAACCCTCGGATCTGGCCCCTCTGAATGCTTCTATCTCGGAGGAGGAGCTAGAACAGACCATTAAATCCCTACCCTCACACAAAGCCCCGGGACCCGATGGATTCCCCTATGAATACTACAAAACATTCCTCCTCCTACTGTTGCCTCGCATGTGTAAACTATTTAATGCATTCCTCAGGGACACTCCTATTCCTGGAGACATGCAACGATCCTTCATCACGGTGATTCCGAAGCCAGATACGGACCCCTCCCTGTGTGCCAACTACAGGCCCATCGCCCTTCTGAACTCCGATTTGAAGATCTTCACTAAATTACTGTCCATCCGACTGAATTCGGTACTCCCCTCCCTCATACACAAGGACCAGGTGGGATTTGTCCCGCTTCGTCAAGCTGGGGACAACACTAGGAAAATGATTGACTTAACAGAGGTGGCGAACAAAGAGGGTCAGAGGTCCATATTACTGGGCCTAGACGCCGAGAAGGCCTTTGACTGCTTGGGGTGGCCCTTTCTGTTTGCTACGCTGCGACATGAGGGATTTAAGGGGCCATTCCTGCGGGCTATCCAACACCTATACTCCGACCCATCCTCCCAGGTCAAGACCCCCTTTGCCCTCTCCTCCACATTTCCAGTAACTAACGGCACCAGGCAGGGGTGCCCTCTGTCTCCCCTGCTGTTCGCGCTATGTGTAGAACCCTTAGCCGCCACGATCCGTCAGAACCCAGATATCAGAGGGATCTTAGTTAGAGATCAAGAGTTCAAAATATCATTATTTGCAGACAATGTCATCCTCACACTCACCCAACCTAGGATCTCCCTCCCAAACCTGCATGCGGAGCTTGATTGCTTTAGAGCGCTATCAGGCTACAAAATAAATGCGTCCAAATCAGAAGCGCTCCCGCTTAACATCCCCGACGGGGAGGTGGCCCACCTACACACAACTTTCCCTTATAGCTGGAAAACCTCCTCACTGAAATATCTGGGGATCCACATCACCCCCACCTACGCTACCCTTTATCAGCAGAACTCCCCCCCCCTTATCCGTACTATTAGGACCCTTCAACAACAATGGAGAAAGCACCACATCTCCCTCTTAGGGAGAGTAGCGGCAGTAAAAATGGCGATCCTCCCAAAAATACTCTACCTGTTCCAAACCCTACCTATACCAGTGCCCTACGCCCATTTGAGAAAACTCTAGACTGATCTGCTCCAGTATACATGGAACTACAAGCGTCAGAGTCCCCTGGTCGGTGCTGCTGGCGGCAAGATCAGAGGGGGGTCTAGCATACCCTGATCTCATAAAGTACTACCAAGCAAACCAGTTGAAGGCAGTAGCCTCCTGGTTCACGTTACGGTCGTACAATAAATGGACTCAAATAGAAAAGCTGTGGCTGGCCCCGGTACATCCAAACAACTTATTGTGGAATACGGATGTGGAGGTTGATCCCGGTAGCACGTTAGGTCCAATGACCCAGCTTAGACGCACGTGGCGCAAATTGATACGCCAGCATAAATTATCCTCCGACGGATCCCTTCTGACCTCCTTCGCTGGCAACCCCAAAATCCCAGATAGCCTCACCCACAGAATGTCCGCTCTATGGACAGCAAGGAACCTTTTTCACTTCGGGAACCTAGTGTCAGGTTTCATATCAGGCTAGCAGCAGACAACAGTTCAGGTGTGTTAATATGCCTATAGTTCAATAACAAGAGCACATACCATGAGCAGGTCTTGAGAAGCAGGTCAGCGCTGGGACTTGTAGTTCACCACGGATGCAGGGTTGAGACGAGCGGGACAGCTGGCACTTGTAGTTCACTGCTGAAGTAGGTGTGATGAGCAGGAAGGCTGGAACTTGTAGTTCACCGCATGTGTGGATGTTGGTGGTGTTGCTGGTGCTAGTAGTGCACCGCTGCAATGGATGTTGCTTACAGGAGTCAGGCAAAGCGTGGTCTAAGCAAGCCAGGTCATACACGGATGGGTCAGAGTTCGAAAGGTACCAAATCGAAAGCAACAAGCAGGGTCAAACAAGCCGGGTCATACACAAGGTTTACAGATAAACAGGTCAGGCTGGATCACACAAGTTAAGCAGAGTAACTCTATCACAAGCACTGATTGGGTGAAGCCACAGGTGTTTTGAAGGAGAGCTGGCCAATCAGTGTTTCCCAGCCAAGGCTGTGTCAGGTGAGAGTGCTGGGTCCTAGAGGGATCCAGTACTGACAGTACCCCCCCCTTCTCGAGGGGTTGCTCCTGCACCCCCAGGCTTACTTGGATATCGAAGATGGAACTTCTTCTTAAGGCGATCAGCATGGAGATCGCGAGCTGGGATCCAGGCTCGATCCTCTGGGCCAAAACCTTTCCAATGAACAAGATATTGCACGGAATTGCGTACTCGTCTGGAGTCAAGAATATATGCCACTTCATATTCCTGGCTATCCGACACATCTACAGGTTCTGGTTCATTTACTTGGAGACTAGAATGAACAGGTTTCAACAAAGAAACATGGAAGACATTAGGAATGCGCATGGTTTTAATCTATAGGACACAGGATTAACAATCTCCGAAATCTCATAGGGCCCTGATGAATTTTGGGCCAAGTTTTTTGGATGGAACATGCAGGGACAGATTCCTGGATGATAGCCACACTTTGTCACCAACTTTATATCCAGGAGCCTTTGAGCGCCTCTTATCAGCCGTTTTCTTAAATGCCTGCACCGAGCGAGAAATAGCACGATTGACGTCAGACCAGATTTTGGAGAAGTTTTCAATCGTGGTGTTGGCATCTGGAACATCAGAGGGTGGAAGACCAAAAGAGCACACACGAGGATGCAACCCACTCCACCTCATCATTGGCCATCAGACAACGTACCATCTTCTCTAGAGTCTGATTAGTTCTGTTTGGCCATTTGTCTCGGGATGATAGGCTGAAGAATATGATAACTTAATCCCTAGCTGAGAACAAAGGGCCTTCCAAAACTGGGCTATAAACTGAGAGCCACGGTCTGAGACAATGTTAATTGGTGCCCCATGGAGCCTGAAAACATGTTTAATGAACAAAGATGCCAGTTCTCTAGCAGACGGCAGTTTTGGAAGTGGAACAAAGTGGGCCATCTTACTGAACCGGTCTACCACCACCCAGATCGTGGAACATCCCTGGGACGGAGGCAAGTCAGTGATAAAGTCCATAGATAAATGGGTCCAGGGACAAGTAGGTATTGGTAGAGGACATAGAAGACCGGAGGGCTTAGAGGTACTGCCCTTGCTTCTGGCACAAACCTCACAAGCCTGGACAAAGGCTAGCACATCCTGCCTAATTGATGGCCACCAGAGGTTGCGAGAGATAATCTCATACGCTTGTCTAAACCCCGGATGCGCTGCAGGCTTTGATGCATGTACCTGCTGCAAAACCTGCAAACGAAGAGCCAAGGGCACAAAAAGCATACCAGAGGGAGTGGAAGGGGGGGCTTCAGCCTGTGCAGGTAACAAGGCCTCAGAGATGTCAGTCTGGGTGAAAGCCAAAATCCTGTCCTCAGAGATAATGGATTGTGGAGGAAGCGGCGGTGGAGATTCTGATAAAAAACTGCGAGACAAGGCATCGGCCTTAACATTTTTTGGCCCTGGTAAATAAGAAATTGTAAAGTCAAATCTGGAGAAGAACAATGACCACCTGGCCTGACGTGAGTTCAGTCTTTTAGCAGAACGGATGTATTCAAGGTTTTTGTGGTCAGTCAGAACTATGAATGGATAGCGAGCTCCCTCCAGCCAATGTCTCCATTCCTCCAAAGCTAGTTTTATGGCTAACAGTTCTCTGTTGCCTATATCATAGTTGCGCTCTGCTGGGGAATATTTACGGGACAGGAAGGCGCAGGGGTGGATGGCAGCAGTTACAGGGTCCTTTTGTGACAGAAGCGCCCCCACCCCTACTTCGGATGCGCCTACCTCCACAATAAAAGGCAGCTCAGGAACAGGATGGCATAGAATTGGTGCAGAGGTAAAGGCTTTCTTCAACTGAGTGAAGGCTGTCTGGGCTTCAGTAGTCCATTTGAACTTAGACTTCCTGGTGAGAGAGGTGATGGGATGTGCAATGGTGGCAAAATTCTTAATGAATTTCCGAAGGAAAGGAAGGGAAGGAAGGATGGACCAATAGTGTGATTCCGTTTAGCAAAAAGGATTTATTAAAACATAAATTGATACTCACAATTTAACAAAGCATCACAGGCATATAAAACAAATCGCCGGCCGGCAAACAAAGCGGAGCCCTTCCTCCGTGCGTGGTGACGTCACTGCGTGTCTTCCCAGACGCGTTTCGTCATCAAAGGGACGTTCTCTTCCTTCTCTCTCCACCTATATTTGGCCATCCGTGAGCACCGCTAACCTTGATATCTGCTGGAAGCTGTATCCAGGAACCATTCAAGATTTAAAGGCCGCGGCTGGGTTATAGCCAATTGCTTCATTGAGCTTGCCCTCTGGTAAGCAGCCCCCCCTTATTCTGGTGAAGGGATCACTTTGATGTTAACATCTCGTCACTGTGGTGGAGTGAACCATTATGATTTATTGCTGTTTCGCCTCCTGACACTGGGTTCTTCAATTTTAAATTCAATTACAAGGACCATATGAACGTTTGTGTTATTCCATCATTGGGATACAAATTATTTTATGCACACTTTTTTTGTGGTTTAATTTCTAGGAGAGCTTTTGTACATTACCTTATGCCATTGGTTGATATTCTAGGTTATCTCATTGGTTTTAACACAGGAGATTACTGCTCAGCAGTCCTCATTCATAATTTTATTATTTTTTTGTTTTGATGAGCGCGGCTTTGCCATTTTGTATTACCTTGTGTTTTTCACACGATTGCCGCTGCTTTCTAGTTTGTATATTTTATTTTAATTTAATTTTTGGTTTAGCGCAGTTTTCTGTTTTTCTTGTGTTCTGGTTATTTTATTTAGACCTCTGTAGTCAACACAAAGTCTTAGACCCCCGTCCTTCTTTGGGACAAAGAAGCAACCTGCGCCTGCGGGAGAAGTAGAGGGACGGATGAAACTTTTAGCTAGGTTTTCCTGGATGTATTCTTGCAAAGCAAGGTTCTCTGGTTCGGACAATGGAAAGACTCTCCCTCGCGGAGGTGTAGTGTCAGGCAAAAGGTCAATGGGACAGTCATAACTGCGATGAGGTGGTAAGGTGTCAGCACTCCCTTTAGAAAACACATCCTGAAAGTCCTTATAACAAAGCGGAATCTGTTCCATTCCCACTTGACAAGAAGCAAGACGAACAGGGTGCTGGATGCAACTTCCTTTACACTGATTGGACCAAGCCAGAATATTTCCTGTTCTCCAGTCAATTACAGGATTGTGCTTCTGAAGCCAAGGAAGGCCTAGGATCAAAGGAGTGGATGGAGAGTCAATGACAAGACATGAAATCTTCTCCCAGTGCAGGCCCCCAATTGTAACTGGAAGGGATTGGTGGACTGAAGCACAAGGTCTTGTGAGAGAGGCCGGTTATCCACAGAAATTAGGCGGACTGGGCAATCTAGCGTATGAGTTTCCAGGGACAAGGAGGTAATCAGAGTCTTATCAATAAAATTCTCAGCAGCTCCAGAATCTACCAAGGCCAACAGTTCATGAGTCCCTGTCCCAAAGTGAATAACACTGGATAGAAGTATACGATTGTCCCCCTGGGGAGATGAAAGCAGACCTAAGGTGACCTCCCCATAATCACCTAGGTCCGGGAGTTTCCCGGACGTGTAGGGCACGAACGGAGTATGTGACCCCTGAGGCCACAATACAGGCAAAGTCCCATATTACGCCGGCGTGTGTGTTCCTGGGCAGATAGCCGGGTGGAGCCTAACTGCATAGGTTCTTCCACTGAACTGGCACTGGAGGTGGGATGGTCAGGTGGTAAGGGAGGTATACAGTTTGCCACAGCCATATTTTTTTCTCGCCCCCTCTCTCGCTGACGGCGATCAATTCTAATGGCTAGACACATAGCTTCCTCCAGTGAGGCTGGATAGGAGAAGTTGACCAGAGCATCCTTAATTGCATCTGAAAGACCCATTCTGAACTGGCTGCGGAGAGCTGCATCATTCCAGCCAGATTCTGGGGCCCACCTGCGAAACTCTGAGCCGTACATTTCAGCTGTGGTAGTTCCTTGCTTTAAGTTACGCAGGGTTGATTCTGCAGTAGCCTTACGATCTGGATCATCGTACAGCAACCCAAGGGCTTCAAAGAAGGCATCTACAGTTAGCAGGGCTGGATGGTTTGGTTCAAGGTTAAAGGCCCAAGCCTGGGGGTCACCCTGAAGCAGAGAGATAATGATCTGAACTCTCTGAGTTTCAGAGCCAGAAGAGGATGGCCTTAATTTGAAATATAATTTGCAGCTGTTTTTAAAGTTGCAGAATCCCTTACGGTCGCCAAAAAAACGGTCAGGCAAAGGAATTTTCGGTTCAGATAAAGTTTTTGTAACAGTTGTAGTAGGGGATTGCACCTTGGTGAGCTCTGTGGCCATTTGCTGAACTTGATGGGATAAATGGCAAAGTTCTTGTGCAAACATCTGAGCCTGCTCAGAATCCATGATGGGTTTTCCCTTTTTATGTATGGCTCGTGATAATGTCAGGTTTCATATCAGGCTAGCAGCAGACAAGAGTTCAGGTGTGCTAATATGCCTATAGTTCAATAACAAGAGCACATACCATGAGCAGGTCTTGAGAAGCAGGTCAGCGCTGGGACTTGTAGTTCACCACGGATGCAGGGTTGAGACGAGCGGGACAGCTGGCACTTGTAGTTCACTGCTGAAGTAGGTGTTGTGATGAGCAGGAAGGCTGGAACTTGTAGTTCACCGCAGGTGTGGATGTTGGTGGTGTTGCTGGTGCTAGTAGTGCACCGCTGCAATGGATGTTGCTTACAGGAGTCAGGCAAAGCCTGGTCTAGGCAAGCCAGGTCATACACGGATGGGTCAGAGTTCGAAAGGTACCAAATCGGAAGCAACAAGCAGGGTCAAACAAGCCGGGTCATACACAAGGTTTACAGATAAACAGGTCAGGCTGGATCACACAAGTTAAGCAGAGTAACTCTATCACGAGCACTGATTGGGTGAAGCCACAGGTGTTTTGAAGGAGAGCTGGCCAATCAGTGTTTCCCAGCCAAGGCTGTGTCAGGTGAGAGTGCTGGGTCCTAGGGGGATCCAGTACTGACACCTAGTGGATCCCCTGACTCGCAAAATGCGCACATTTGCGGACATTCAGGCCAAATATGATATGCCACGCCAAGAGTTCTATGGATATCTCCAGATTCGCCACTATGCGTTGACTATCGCCCCAAACCTGCAGTTCCCCAACGGCTTTTGAGAGGCTGATATTGGTGGGCACGGCACAGCAGGGCTTGATCTCTAACATATATAAAATATTGAATTCTCGGCCTGTAGATACTAAGGGCAAACACGCATACATGCTTAAGTGGGAAAAGGCCCTGGGTAAGGAGATATCCATGGAGCAATGGCAGGTGATCTGGTCCCAAGCGGCAAAAAGTTCGATTTGTACACTATACAAGGAGAACATATATAAAATCCTCTACTTTTGGTACATGACACCAGATGTTCTTCACGCCATTTACCCGACCACCTCGGACCGCTGTTGGCGTTGTCGACAGGACAGGGGTACGCTTATCCATGTTTACTGGAGTTGCCCACTGATCGTCCCCTTCTGGAACTCTGTCCAGCAATTATTGGACAGACTTCTAGATAGGACGCTCCCCCTGACCCCAAAAGTTTACTTATTAGGATTGCCCCCACCAAACCTACCGGCACCCTACAAGAAACTGACCAGACATATCCTCACGGCAGAGCGATGTCTGGTGGCTCTACATTGGAAGCGCCCCGCCCCTCCCCCCCTGAGGCCCTATATGCAAGGATCACGTATGTGGAACTAATGGAGAGGATGACGGCCAGAATGATGGACAGATTGGAGACCCACAACGAGGTTTGGGAGCTTTGGCACCGTCGGGAGGAGACACCCTGATCAGGTACCTAGACCACACTGGTGATTTCCCATCCCATCCCCCTTCCCCCCCTCTTTCCCTGCCTCCCCCTATCCACCTCCTCCCCTTCTTCTTGCTATTTCTTTTCCTCTCCTTATCTCTTCCCGTGAAATCACGGGTGTTTCTAGATTGTTCACTAGTATACTGCTGCACTGACGTGTTTTTTCTTTTCTTGTACCTTGCACTTAACCGGTCTATGTGGCTGTGAATCAGTACGGACTCTCAGCTGCCTTGTATGAAGGTACATAGCGGGTCAGATAAAGCTTTGGACATTGTCAAGTAGAGTAATGACCACGCCACTAGATGTTGCTTATGTGAATGATCTTACATGTATACGTGTATTGGAATTTTCTAAATAAAACTATTATTGATAAGATAAAAACCCTTCTGCCTTCACAACTCAGCCCCAATTCCCACTGACAGACGTCATATGACATCCTTGGGCTGGAACCGGTTAAACATGCTATAGCAGCCCAGGGTTCAGCAGTGGAGTGGCAAAAATCCCCAACGCGACTGTTCCATATGATGGCTGAATCAGCTTCCACAAAGGGTTTTATCTAGCATTGCTATGCAATGCCGCTTAATGATTTTTTGGTTGCTCTGCAATGCTGCTTAATGATTTTTTGATGGCCTTTCCCCCAAAAGCAGGCGAGAGATGGGAGAGAGCTTTTGGCCCCTTCCTGGAAGATCAGTGGAAAGAAGCATTACAGGAAAATGCCACAATGCTTCCTTAACCACTTCAATACAGGGCATTTTAACCACCTTCCTGCCCAGATACATTTTTAGTTTTCAGCGCCGTCGCACTTTGAATGACAATTGTGTGGTCGTACGACGTGACTCCCCTTAACTAAATTGACTTCCTTTTTTCCCCCCACAAATATAGCTTTTGTTTGGTGGTATTTGATCACCTGTGCGGTTTTCATTTTTTACGCTATAAACAAAAGAGCGACAATTTTGGGGGGGAAAAAACGCAATAAGTGTATATTGATTGGTTTGCGAAAAAGTTATAGCGATTTTTTACTGTGAATGACATTGCGACGGCTGTATCGGAAACTTTTGACACATTTTTGGGAACATTTACATTTATACAGCGATTAGTGCTATGAAACTGCCCAGATTACGTGTAAATGTGACAGGCAGGTAAGGGGTTAACACATTTGTGGGCGCTGAAGGAGTTAAATATGTTGTCTAGTGAGTGATTCTAACTGTAGGGGGAGGGGACCGATCTGTGTTCCTCTGTACTGGGAACACACATCTGTCTCCTCACCTCTGACAGGTGGTGGATCTGTGTGTTTACACACACACACACACAGATCCACACTCGTGCCATGATCACAGGCAGTCACGTGTGCCTGGCTGGCATCGTGGCCGTCGGGCACCCGCACCAGGGCTCAAGCGATGCAGTGTGCCTCCTAGCGGCCGGGAAGCCTAGAACGTCATATGACGTCCACACGGAGGGAGACAGGGTTCCTGCCGACGTCATTTGACAATGGCTCGGTAGGGAACTGGTTAATGTGACAAAAGGCTTATACGGGAGGGAGGGGGGGTGGGAGAGGTCGGGGGTATGTTTGTTAGGCAGTTACCTATGTTAGGTAAGATGTCAATGTTATGACCACGTTGGTCGCGAGGGGCATGGTGTTGTGCCATGGTACTCTTGTTTGTGTCTGTATGTCTTGTTGAAAAATCTCAATAAACATAATTTTCCAAAAAAAATGTGACAAAAAGGCTTATGCAATTGTATAGACCAGTGGTCTCCAAACTGTGACCCGGGGGCCAGATGCTGCCCTTTGCTTGCTTTTATCTGGGCCTTGAGGTACTATTTCATCCATCGATACACAAAATGGGGCAAAGTTCTCGCCGCTGACAACAATGAAGGGGCACAAACCTCTCCGCTGACAACAATGAACGGTCACAATTCCTCCCAAAGACACCAATGATTGGGCAAAATTTTGCCCAATGATGGGGTACAATTTCTCCCAATGATAACAATAGGACACAATTCCTCCCAATGACACCAGTGATGTGGCACAATTTCTCCCAAGGATACCAACAATATTACACAATTCCTCCCAATGACACCAATGATGGGGCACAATTTCTCCCAACACCAACAATAAGGCCCAGTAATACCATTGATGGGACACAATTTCTTCCAGCGACACCAATGATGGGACACAATTCCTTCCAATGGCATTTTGCAAGGAGTACAATCCCTTCCACCAACACCGATTGGGCACAACTCCCTCACTGACACCAAAGATGGGGCCTTGTTTTTTTCCGACAGACGCTGGGACCTTTTCTACTTCCAATGGCCACTGTCTGGCCCTCCTAAAGTCTAAAGCACCGTAAACTGGCCCTTTGTTTAAAAAGTTTGGAGACACCTAGTATAGACTGCTGAGAGCACACTATACCCTGGTTAAGTTGCATAAAATGGGCATCTTAGATACCCCCACTTGTAGTAAATGCTCCACGGATCAGGTGGACCCCATCCATCTCACATGGCATCCCAAGTTACACGCCTATTGGGCAGGAGTATAGCAAACGATAAAGGGTATTTCAGATCTCCATACCACTTGACCCCAAGCCCTGTCTTTTGTGCATTTTGGATGATTTCAAACTTGCTGTCCATATTAGAAAAGCTGTGGCCAGGACTCGCTTCCAAGCTAGAAGGGTCATACTTAGATACCGGAAGTCTAATGACTCCCTATCTCACAGCGAATGGGTGCAACTCTAAAGCCTGGTACACACCATTGGATTTTCCGGACAAAGCGCAGGACTTTTGTCCGTAGGGCGTTGACCATGAACTTGTCTTGCATACAAAATGAAAAAGAATTGTCGTCCAACAATCACAAAACTGTTTTTCAGCTCTTTAGCGCCACCCTTTGGGCAACTTCTGTCTTATGGTTAGCATTGCTTCCGAGCATGTGTGTTAGTACTTTGGATTTTTTTCCTGACGGATAATCCGTCATCACAATTTTGTTGTCCTAAAATTTTAAAGCATGCTATCCAACATCTGTTGGAAAATCCAACAATTGTCCAATGGAGCATACAAACGGTCGGATTTTCCGACAAAAGCCTGTCATCACACAATTCCCATCGGAAAATCCGATCGTGTGTATGAGGCTTTAGGCTGGAAAAATACATCAGCGCAGGAGATATCCTTGCAAATTTTAAAATCTTTGGGGCCCCTGGCTAGATACCGCAGGCAAGAGAGTCCATTAGAACAGTGTTTTTCAACTCCAGTCCTCAAGGCACACCAACAGGTCATGTTTTCAGGCTTTCCATTATTTTGCACAGGTGATTTGATCAGTTTCACTGCCTAATGGCCCATACACACGATCCGAATATCGGCCGACGGATCGTACGACTTTTTTCGCTTAATAATCGCGAGTAAAATAAAATAGGTTTTTAAACTCACGAAAATTATCGTACGATAGAAAAAAACGATCGGAAGTGATGTCACGTGTTGTAATGTATTTGTATTGTATTGTCGGACGACGGCTGTACTGACTAAACGAAAATCAGACGATCGGACATCGGACGGGAAAAATTTTCGCGCTTGTCCGATCGAATTTAATCGGATGAACGGTCGTGATCGGCTGTCGAATGTAGTGTACACACGATCCGAAAATCGTACGATCCATCATTGGACGATCGTTTTCGTCCGATATTCGGATCGTGTGTATGGGCCATTAGTAATCACCACAGCCATTTCCATCTGAGGGAAAGCCTGAAAACATGACCTGTTGGTGTGCCTTGAGGACTGGAGTTGAAAAACACTGCATTAGAATCAGTAATGGATAGGTTACTAATTGGTTCAGTGGTGTTCCCATGATATAATGACTTACTAGTGTATGCATTGGTAGCTGTAGCGTAATGAAATTATCCAATCTACTGTTTACTCATGATGCAATTGTACGGTCTTTTGAAAAAATGGTGAGCTACGATTGTATTACTGCTAGGACAGTGCTGTGAAAATGTATTTGCCCCTTCCTGATTTCCTGGGCCTATGTGAAAAAGTAATTACCCCCCCCCCAATGATGAATTATGAACGAACTGTGATTAACCACAATTTTTTCAAAAGCAGAGATAAATTTCACTTGCCACCCCCAGGCCCGATTACTGCCAGACCTGTTGAATCAAGAAATCACATAAATAAAACACTGTTTGACAAAGTGAAGCATGCCAACAGATCACAAAAAGCCACACATTCCACAATCTAAAGACATTCAAGAACAGATTAGAAACAAAATAATGTGCATGTATCGGTCAAGGAAGGGTTTTCAAAGTCATTTGTAAGGCTTTGGAACTCCAGTGAACCACAGGGAGAGCCATTATCCACAAATGGAGATAAATTGGAACAGTGATGAACCTTCCCAGGAGTGGCCGGCCTACAAAAATTACTCCAAGAGCATGATGACGACTCATCCAGGTCGTCGTAAAAAAAAAAAAAAAAAAAACACATCTTAAAAAACTGCAGGCCTCACTTGCCTCGGGTAAGATCAGTATTCATGATTCAACAATAAAGACTGTGCAAAAATGGCATCCATGGGAGAGTTCCAAGGCAAAAGCCACTGCTGACCAAAAACACCACAGGCTCATCTTACATTTACCAAAAAACATCTTGATTATCCCCAAGACTTTTAGGCAAATATTCTGTGGACCGATGAGACAGACATTTTATTTTGGAAGGCTTGTGTCCCCTTCCATCTGGCATAAAACGAATACAGCATTTCATAACAAGATCAAACCAACAGTCAGACATTGTGTGGTGGTAGCGTGATGGTCTGGGGCACTTGGGTTATGCAGCAGGACAATGATCTGAAACGCAACAGCAAGTCCACCTCGGAATGGTTCAAACAAAGCAAAATTTAGGTTGTGGAGTGGCCTAGTCAAAGCCCGGACTTAAAGCCAATTGACATGCTAAATCATGACCTTACCAAGGCCATTCATGATGGAAAACCCTTCAATGTGGCTGAATTAAAACAATTCTGCAAAGAAGAGTGGGCCAAAATTGCTCAACAATGTGAAAGACTCAATGCCAGTTATCGCAAACGCTTG
Source organism: Rana kukunoris (assembly GCA_029574335.1). NCBI lineage: Eukaryota > Metazoa > Chordata > Amphibia > Anura > Ranidae > Rana > Rana kukunoris. The sequence goes on along the minus strand of CM056049.1, from coordinate 215,359,240 downwards.
ATTGCAGTTGTTGCCGCCAAGGGTAGCACAACTAGTTTTTAGGTTTAGGGCACATATAGCCAGGCAGGTTTGGACAGCTTTATTGCCTTAATAAGGGAAATCATCATGTAAAAACTGTACCGCTCTTCTTCCTCTCTACCTGCTGACACCCGCAATGACTGTCCCAGGCCCGCCAATGGGCAGGCGGAGCCCAGCAAGCATGGCAGGGGGGGCACCGCCCCAATGCTCTCACCTGACAGGCAGGAAGCTGCCTGCTTGTTTCACACAGTAAGTGAGAAACTTATATAGCGCACATGCGAACTGAATCGCCACTGGGCGCTTGGTGTCCATTTCTTTTTTGTCCTCCGAAGAGATGGGTTTTGATCTTTCTTCTGAAGGCCAAGTGGTTCTCCTCCAACCGGATACTGGTTGGTAAAGCATAGTCTTGGTCCTTGGACCGCAAATCTTCTTTCTCCTTTGGACTTGTATCTGGCTTTGGGTATCTGGAGTAGATTTTGGTTGGTGGATCGCAGAACGCGATTGGGGTTGTGAGCTTTTAGTTTTCGCATAGATATTGGGGGGCATTTCCTAGAATACACTTATGCGTAAGACAGAGTGCTTTGAAAGTGATTCTGTCTTTTACTGGCAACCCGTGAAGGGATCTCAGTGAAGGTGAGATTCCCATGGTTTTTTCCCAGTCGAGTGGCCGTATTTTGAACGACTTGCAGACGAGTGATTTGGCATTTTGGGAGTCCAAGATAGAGGGCATTTGCATAGTCAAGTCTGGAGCTGATAATTGTTCCCACCACGACTGCTATGTCTTCTTTTGGGATAAAGGGAATGAGTCTGCGTAGTAGGCACAGCAGATGGTGTGATCCGCTGACTACTGACCCAATTTGTGCATCCATTTTCATGTAGGTGTCGAAGATGACTTTTTTGACTTTGGTGCTAGGGCTGATGATTTTGCCCAGAATGGGCAGGGGTGTCCATGTTGTTCTGGATGATTCTTTCGCTTGGCGTGAAACAGGAGAAGTTCTGTTTTTGAGTTTAAGGGAACTCTCCATCATCCAATTTTCTACCAAAGTAAGGCATTTCTTAAGTCCGAGATAATGATCCTTTTTGTTGCAGATGCGAAAATACAGTTGTGTGTCATCTACATAAGAGTGGTAAAGTAACTTCTGGTTACTGATGATTTCAAAAAGAGGGCGGAGATAGATATTGAATAGAACCGTTGACAAAGGGGATCCCTGAGGGACTCTGCATGACACCGTGCGTTTTTCAGAAGTGAAAGGCCCCAATTTCACTATTTGTGATCGGTTTGCCAAAAAGGAGGAGAACCAAGATAAATCACCTTCCGCGACACTGGCTACTTCTCCTAGCCGTGTCAGTAATAGTTTGTGGTCTACCGTGTCAAAAGCTGCGGTTAGGTCCAACAGTACTAGAAGACAAGATTCTCCTTCGTCTGCTGCCTCGAGAACATCATCCCATATTTTGAGCAGCGCTGTTTCTGTCCCGTGACCAGGACGGAAACCCGATTGGAAGGGATCGAGTAATTTATGGGTATCTAAATACTGTTGCAGCTGTTGTACAACTTATTTTTCCATTACCTTGGAGAAGACATTTAGGCCTGTTATGGGTTGATGGTGGCTTGGGTCTTTGGGGTCGAGGGTGGGTTTCTTTAGAATTGGGTTAATTATGTCTTGTTTCAGTAGGGTTGGCACCATGCCCTCCTTGAATGATTGGTTTATGAGCTGCGTGATAGCTGATGCCAGAATATCGACACATTCTTTCAGCAGTTTGGTGGGAATGATATCATTAGGCGCTGTGCTATTTCGCAGAGTACCGATGATAATTTTAGTGGCATTGATGGAAATGGGTTTTAGAGTGAAATTAGTTGATTGCGGCAGGTTTATGTGGGTATTGGGTGTATGATTGAGGGGGAGGTTGAAGGAGGTTCTATTTTGCTGAATACTTTCACTGATTTTTTCAATTTTGTTAATGAAATAAACCGATAATTCGTTGCAAAATTCTTGTGAATCAGAATTGGGGGCTTCAAGACAGACTGAATTCAATTTTGTTAATGAAATAAACCGATAATTCGTTGCAAAATTCTTGTGAATCAGAATTGGGGGCTTCAAGACAGACTGAATTCATGGTTTCGTTGACTAGATTGAAGAGGGGGCGGTTTAGGGCATTAGTGATGATATTGGAACAATTATTTTTTTGGCTTTAAAGATTTCTTTATGGTATTTTTTAGTCATTACCTTATAAATGGTGTGGTTGTCCTCTGAAGAGCTTCTTTTCCAAGCTGCTTCCGCTCTTCTGCGCTCTTGCTTTAACTACGAGACCTGGTCGTTAAACCAGCTAGAGTTGTTTTTCCGAATGCACGTTTTGGCACTACCAAGTCGGCTGACTGTAGTAGAGCCTTATTGATGGCATACAGTGTTTCTGTGGCCGTTACTCTGCTGTGTTGGGCTGCGGCTTATCCTGAAAAAGACGGCCGCACACTGTCCCAGGGGAGGTGGAATAGTGCAGAGAACCTTGTGAGGCTCCAGGAACAAGATGCCTGTAGAAGGAGGAGGAAAGAGAGAGGCCAAAGGGGAAGGAAAGAAGTGCTAGTCCTGGGTGCTGTAGCAGGGGGTCTGGGAGAACCCTGCCTGTCTGGAGCTAGGAGGCCACACGTCCTACTCCTAGGAGCGAGTGGCTGTTACACCCTAGCACCAGTACTAGCCCTGGGAAGTGAGAGAAGACTCGTTGGAGAGCGTCCTGCCCCCACAATATCACGGGAGCGTGTGCGCAAGCTAACCTCCTTGGCTAGCAACTGATCACAACTGATTCTTCAGCCATCAATAGCCAAATGTAGTTTAACGGCTTCAATACTGGGCACTTTTACCCCTTTCCTGCCCAGGCCAAGTTTCAGCACTGTCACACTTTGAATGACAATTGGGCGTTCATGCAACAGTATTTAACCCCTTTCGCCAACAGGTCCATACGTTGTACGGACCCAACGGTGGGGGGCATTGCACACAATCCAGTAGCTGCTGCAACTGGGATTGTGTGTGAAACAAACAGGCAGCCTCCTGCCTGTCAGGTGAGAGTGTTGGGTCCGCCCGATCGCTATCACACCCCCCCTGTACCGGCATCCCCCGCCATGCTTACTGGGCTCCGCCTGCCCACCGGCGGGCCTGGGACAGTCATGTCAGGTGTCAGCGGGTAGAGAGGAAGAAGAGCGGTTACACGTCCACTCTCCTCTGTGTCCCCGGCTCATTTTGCAGAGAAAGGGTGTTTTGCAATGCGATCTGCATTGCAAAACATTCAGTGAAATACAGGGGGAGACATGCAGGGTGTTTTAGATATCTCAATAAAGAGAACCTAGCACCAAAAAAAGCATCACATACGGGACCATTTGTTCCCTATGTAATGGGAAAAAATAAATTAAAAAAAAAGTTACACCCAAGCACATAAAATACCCCCCATAATCGGAGGCTCCTCACATATACACACACACACACGTAAACGTATGCATCTGGGCACTAACACGTGGAAATATTGATTGCGATACACATGTTACATATCGCTGTGTACGCCAGAGTGAGAGCAATAATTCTAGCACCAGAACTCCTCTGTAACACTAAACTGATACCTATAGTGGGATTTTTAAGTGTCGCCTATAGAGAATATAGGGTACTGAAGTTTGACGCCATTTTACGGGCACAAAAAAAATATATCGTGTTACATAAAAAAAAAGGAACTACCGCTATTTTATTCTCTAGGGTGTCTGCTTTCAGAAAATATATAATGTTTGGGGTTTTGTGTAATCTTCAGGCCCAATTTAAAACATTTTTTAAACATGGTGCCAAAAAATGCAAAAAAAAACTGCTCTGGCAGCGAAATGGGTTATTGCAGCTGTTTTTTTTGTTTTTTTTTAACCACTTAAGCCCCAGACCAAAATGCAGCTAAAGGACCAGGCCCCTTTTTGCAAATTGGCACTGTGTCGCTTTAACTGACAATTGCGCGGTCGTGCGACGTGGCTCCCAAACAAAATTGGCATCCTTTTCCCCCCCCACAAATAGAGCTTTCTTTTGGTGGTATTTGATCACCTCTGCGGTTTTTATTTTTTTGCGCTATAAACAAAAATAGAGCGACAATTTTGAAAAAAATGCAATGTTTTTTACTTTTTGCTATAATAAATATCCCCCAAAAATATATATATAAAAAAAAAAATTTTCCTCAGTTTAGGCCGATACGTATTCTACCGATTTTTGGTAAAAAAAAAAAAAAAAATAAGCGTTTATCGGTTAGTTTGCGCAAAATTTTTAGCGTTTACAAAATAGGGGATAGTTTTATTGCATTTTTTTTTTTTTTACTACCAATAGCGGCGATCAGCGATTTTTTTCGTGACTGCGACATTATGGTGGACACTTTGGACACATTTTTGGGACAATTGTGATTTTCACTGCAAAAAATGCATTTAAATTGCATTGTTTATTGTGGAAATGACAGTTGCAGTTTGGGAGTTAACCACAGGGGGTGCTGATGGGGTTATGTGTTCCCTAATGTGTGTTTACAAATGTAGGGGGTGTGGCTGTAGGTCTGACATCATCGATTGTGTCCCCCGTTTAACAGGGATGACACAATCAATGCAGCCGCCACATCGAAGCTTCGGACCGGGTCACGGGAGCGCTCCGTGGGCGCGTGCCCGTGACCCACGGCTGGGTAGTAGTATAGGACGTACCTGTACGTGGATCTGCCCAGCCGTGCCATTTTGCCGACGTATATGTGCAGGAGGCGGTCCTTAAGTGGTTAAAGCAAAAAATAACACATCCCAGGAATAAAAAAAAAAAGGCCAAAAAAAGTTTTGTTTCTTTTAGAAAATGTTGTAAATAAGTAATTTTTCTCCTTCACTGATGTGCACCAAAGAGTGAGCACCAATAGATAGACACCGAAGGGCAGCACTGACTAGCATTACAGATTACAGATGCCGCTGATCCGCTCTCCTCACCTCACACTGTCAGTGTGAGGCGAGGAGAGCCAATAACTAGCATTTCCTTGTTTACATGCGATTAGCTGTGATTGGACACAGCTGATCACATGCTGCGGTGAGACGTCGTCCCAGAACAAGAGAGCAACACGCCTGCAACTGTAATTTGTCAATACGGCGGGCGGTAGTTAAAAAGGAAAGCAGTCAGGGTTAGATCCAGAACACACAAAGAAAATGGAGCATGTACCTTTTAGATATTCTCTGATCTTTCCTTTCAGCTCAGTAGATTTATTTTTGCTTCGTTCACATATTACCTGTATGCACACAAATTATTCATTAATTAAATATTTAGAGGTACGGTCATTCGTTTAATTTAATTGGCAGTCATGTGGGATACTGATACATTAGTGCAGCAAGGATAAGCTGGATGTACACAGTAGAAAACCATGTAATATTATATATATATATATATACACACACACACATACATACATACATACACACACACACACACACACACACACACACACACACATATATATATATATATATAAAAAAGTCAGAATAGCAAAATTACATCATACGAAGTGAAGTACTAAAACTAAAAACAATGCAAGTTATTTTTCGAAAGACCAAGTTCACTTATAAAAAAAACAAACAAAAAACAAAAAAAAAAAAACAAAAACACATACATACACACACACGATTTTGCATGCAAGAAAAAATAGGATTTTTGGTACTCACCGTAAAATCCTTTTCTCGGTCGTCCATGGATGGACACAGCTCCTTAAATCTTGACATGTGGGTTATGTTCCTGTTGATAGGAGAGGACTAGGCAGAACATGTTAGTTATCTTAAAACATTAAACTTTAACAGAGTTGAACATCCCCGCCCAGGGGGCGGTCCCTCTGGTCATAATCCCTCACCCTGCAGCAATGTAGCTCAGTTTGTCAAAAAGCAGTACAAACTTAAAAAGGAGGGGTGGGGGCTGTGTCCGTACATGGACGACAGAGAAAAGGATTTTACGGCGAGTACAAAAAAAAAAGGGATTTTTAAATACAGCTTACCTGTAAAATCCTTTTCTTGGAGTACATCACGGGACACAGAGCGGCATATTCATTACTATGTGGGTTATATGGAGTACCTTCAGGTGTGGACACTGGCAATCTCAAACAGGAAGTCCCCTCCCTATATAACCCCCTCCCCTAGAGGGAGTCCCTCAGTTTTGTAGCAAGCAGTATGCCTCCCAAAATGGTCACCCAAAAGAGGGGTGGGAGCTCTGTGTCCCGTGATGTACTCCAAGAAAAGGATTTTACAGGTAAGCTGTATTTAAAAATCCCTTTTTCTTTCTCGTACATCACGGGACACAGAGCGGCATATTCATTACTATGTGGGATGTCCGAAAGCAATGCTTTAATGAGGGGAGGGAGACATCTTCCAAAGAAGGATTCAATTTAGAGGTAAACTCAAATAATAATAATAATTCCAACTTAGTCAAGAAAAAAACTTTTTCTTTTTTTTTTTTTTTTTCTTTTTATAACCAAGGGTGCTTCTGATCCCGAGGATCTCAAACTGCAGCCTGTAGTACTGCCTGTCCAAAGGCAGAATCTGCATTCCTTCTCACGTCTAGTTGATAAAACTTTGCAAACGTGTGGACTGATGACCACGTCGCTGCCTTGCATATCTGAGCCATAGAGATCTGATGGTGTGCTGCCCAGGAGGCGCCCATGGCCCTGGTAGAATGGGCCTTTACCGACAAAGGAGGAGGCAACCTCTTCAAACCATAGGCTTGAATGATTAATTGTCTAATCCATCTCGAGATGGTGGATTTTGCAGCTGCCTGCCCCTTCTTGGGGCCATCTGGTAGAACGAATAACACATCTGTCTTCCGGATCTTTTCTGTAGCTTTAAGATAGGCCTTCATGGCCCGGACAATATCCAAGGTATGCAGCAACCCCTCCTTTCTAGATGTGGGTTTTGGAAAGAAGGATGGAAGTACCAAATCCTGGTTCAAGTGAAATTTGGATATAACCTTTGGTAGAAAGGAAGGATGGGGCCGGAGAACTGCCCTGTCCTTATGCAGAACGAGATATGGTTCCTTACACGATAAGGCTGCTAATTCTGACACTCTCCTGGCCGAAACTATGGCGACCAAGAAAACCAACTTTCTTGTCAGTAAGACTAAAGGAATCTCAGCCAACGGCTCAAAGGGTTGTTTCTGTAAAGTGGACAGGACAAGATTTAAGTCCCATGGACAAATTGGTGACTTGACAGGAGGATTAATACGCAAGACCCCTTGTAAGAAGGTCTTTACCAGCGAGTGGGTGGCCAGAGGCCTCTGAAACCACACTGACAGAGCCGAGATCTGTCCCTTGATTGTGCTTAGTGCCAGGCCTTTATCCACTCCTAGCTGGAGAAAACTTAACACCCTATCAATAGTATATTTGCGGGAATTCCATCTTTTGGATTCACACCAGCCTACGTAGTTCCTCCACACCCTGTAATAAATCACCCTGGAGACCGGCTTTCTAGCCCTAATCAGGGTAGGAATTACCTGCCTAGACAGACCTCTACCCCTGAGAATCAGGGATTCAGCCTCCAGGCCGTCAAATTTAGACGCTGTAATGTAGGGTGGAGGATCGGGCCTTGTGAGAGTAGGTCTGGTTGTAGAGGAAGAGTCCAAGGGTCTCCCACTGCCATCTTCAGGACTAGTGAGTACCAAGTCCTCCGGGGCCAAGCCGGAGCTACTAGAATGACTGGCTTGTGCTCCACTCTGATCCTGCGCAACAGGCGAGGGAGTAACTGTAGCGGAGGGAATGCATATAGAAGTTTGAATTGATGCCAAGGGCAAACCAACGCATCGGTTCCGCAGGCCATAGGATCCCTCGCTCGAGACACGAACCTGTCTAGTTTCTTGTTGAACCTGGATGCCATTATATCTACGTCCGGCATTCCCCACCTCTGGCAGATTGTCTGAAAGACCTGGGGATGCAGAGACCACTCCCCTGGCAACAGACTCTGGCGACTTAAGAAGTCTGCCTGCAGGTTGTCCACTCCGGGAATGAATATCGCCGAAATGCAGGGTACATGAACCTCTGCCCACTGAAAAATCAAGCTCACCTCCCTCTGAGCGGCCTGACTCCTGGTTCCCCCTTGGTGGTTTATGTATGCCACCGCCGTGGCATTGTCTGACTGGATTCTCACCGGGAACCCCTTTAATCTGGAGGTCCATGCCAGAAGGGCTAGGCGAGCAGCTCTGATCTCCAAGATATTGATGGGGAGCTGCCTCTCTGCTCTCACCCAAGTTCCCTGGCGAGAGAACCCCTCGAAGACCGCCCCCCAGCCTGCCAGGCTGGCGTCTGTGGTAACTACCTTCCAGACAACAGGGCTGAAGGATTTTCCCTTTAGAAGGTTCTGAGGGTTCAACCACCAGGCCAGGCTTTGTCGGACCCTTGATGATAGCGTCAAAGGGGACTCTAAGGCATGTGCCCTCTTGCCCCAGGCTGCTAGAATGGCTGCCTGTAGGACGCGAGTGTGGATCTGAGCGTATGGTACTGCCTCGAACGTGGCCACTAGCTTGCCTAGTACTCGCATACATAGGCGAATAGTTGGTTTTTTCTTGTTTAGAACCAACTGAACCAACCCCTTGATAGCTTCGATCTTTACCAGGGGCAGGAACACCTTTTGCTGTTCTGTGTCTAACCTCATGCCGAGGTATTCCAACTGCTTTGTAGGCTGGAACGCTGACTTTCCCCGGTTTAGGACCCAGCCGAATTCTTCGAGGTACCGAACCGTGAGGTTTACTGCCTTTTGCAGACCCGACCGTGAGTGATCTATGATTAAAAGGTCGTCCAAGTATGCTAGGACTGTGACCCCCTGGATCCTTAAATTGGCCAGAACTGGGGCTAGGATCTTCGTGAATACCCGGGGGGCCGTGGCCAGCCCGAAGGGGAGCGCCCTGAATTGGAAGTGTCGCTGCCCCACCGCGAAGCGTAAAAATCTTTGATGCAACTGAAAGATTGGTACATGAAGGTAAGCATCCTTTATGTCTATGGAGGCCAGAAAATCGTCCTTCTGAAGCGCGGCGGCTGCTGACCGGATGGATTCCATCCGGAAGGAACGAACCCTTAGGAAACCGTTTAACCTCTTTAGGTCCAAGATTGGCCTGACATCGCCGTTGGGCTTTGGTATGACAAAGAGATTGGAATAGAAACCTAGCCCTTGCTCTTGGGCTGGCACTTCTATAATTACGTCCTGGCAAAGCAGGTGATCCAAAGCTGCCAGCATTGAGGCCTTCCTTGCTGGATCCCTTGGTAGCCTTGATTCTTGAAAATGAGGCGGAGGATACCTTAGAAACTCCAGTCTGTAACCTGTGGTTACAGATGCCCGGACCCATTTGTCGGGGATCTTGGCTTCCCAAACTTCTGAGAAGAAACGAAGCCTTCCCCCCACCCGCGAGAGTGGGGGCGCCCCTTCATAAGGCAGACTTAGGGGCTGTCTTTGTCGGCTTGCGATACCACGGCCTCTTACCCCCAGGGGCCTGTCCCTGCGATCTACTGTTAACGTTGGATCGTGCAGGCGGCCGTCGATACTGCCTGGAATTTGAGGGCCCCGAGACAGGAAAGAGCTGCTTTTTAAATGTAGGAGCCCGGAATGTCTTTTTGACCGGTAAAAGGGTACTCTTGCCATTTGAAATAGTCTGAATATATTTATCCAGATCCTCTCCGAAGAGTCGTCCTCCATGGAAGGGAAACCCTGCCAGAAGCTTTTTGCATGGGGGCTCCGCCGCCCAGTTCTTCAACCATAAGAGCCTTCTCATGTGCACCAAAAATAGTGATAAACGAGAGGCCTGCTGGATGGAATCTTTTATAGCATCTACAGCAAAACACAGAGCTCTGGGAATGTCAGAAAACTCTTCTGCTTGTTGGGTAGGCATGTCCTTTAACATTTCCTTTGTCTGGTCTTTTAACGCCTGACAAACACCAATCGCAGCCACCGCTGGCTGCACCACTGCTCCTGCCGTAGCAAAGGATGCTTTTAAAAGTGTCTCTAACCTTTTATCAACCGGATCTTTAAACATATGTATGTTTTCCACCGGGCAAGTTAGTGATTTATTCACACATGAGATGGCTGCATCCACTACTGGGAGCCTCCACCTCTTGGAGAATTTTTCCTCCATGGGGTAAATGACCGCAAATCTTTTCGGTGGCAGAAAAATCCTGTCCGGCCGTACCCAATCCCGAAAGATCAATTCCTCCAAAAGAGGATGGACTGGAAAAACTGCGTTGCTTAACGGAGCTTTCAAAGGGCCCAGAGAGGATACCGGAGGAACCTGAGGCTCTGGCAATGGTAAACTAAATGCCGAGCGGACCATGTCCGTCAAAGACTGTACCCACAGTCTTTCTGTCTGGGAGTCTGAAAATGGTTCCTCCGAGGCAGACCCCTCCATCCCTGAACCCTCTTGGTTCAGGTCTAGTTGATCCTCCTGTGATTCCAATTCCTCCGGAGAGAGAATCTCAGCATCTGAGGATACACCTCTTGGTGATGGGGATCTAACCCGTTTCTTACCAGGAATAGCTCTAGCGATCAATGCTGCTATTCTCTCTTCTAGCCCCCCTAGGGATACGGCTAGCATCTCCTCTGTGATAAACACAGGGCTGGGCTGATCTGGGCCAGCCTCCGCACCAGATCCCCCTAATGGCTCATCCAAGGCGCTTTTTATGTTAATAAGTTGCGGGGAAAGTATCGGCATATCATCAGAATCAGAAAGGGAACCCTTTTGTTTTTTGGTCTTTTTTGTACCCTTTGACCCCGAACCTTTGGAAGCCATAATACAAAATCGAGGGACTCCGCCCACACAACAGACTGTAGTGGCCAGGAGTACAAAACCAGAGTTTAGGGGACAATAGATCACTAATGCCCAAAAACTGATGGGATCCCGTATGTTTTTTTTTTTTTTTTTTTTTTAAATATATATTATATATTTCCTTTTTACAACATACAGTGACCCCAAACTAAGTTTGCCAGCCTCCAACCTGCTGCAAAAAGGAGGATTTCTTGGCTTAACAAAAAAGGCATTGGAACAAAGTCCAGCATGTACTACCCCTCTTCCGCCACCGGGAGTCACTGTTCTGCCGCTCTGCGTCCTCTCCTTCTGAAAATCAGCCTCAGACTGAGCACTGACAATGCCTGCTGTCTATAACAGCACAAAGGCGCGCCCCTGTATGACGCCGCAGGCACGCCCCCCCCCGCCCTCCTGTCTGAACGGCGCGAAAAACGTCTATAAGACGTGCGCGTGCACGCGCGCGCGTATACCGGAAACAGGAGGAACATGGAGGAGCCGCGCTGCTGGAGATCCAGGAACGCAGAAACAGGCGGCAGATTCAAACCCCCGGCCAGGTAGGACTCTCCAAAGGCCCCTAGGGATCCTTACTAGCCCTAGGAAGAAACAGCAGGTTTAGCTAGCAACACATATTTAGACAGGGGAACCTAGTGATGGGGGAGAAAAGGGTGTCATCCTGTCTCTCTTAGACATAGTGAGCAAGGTTGCCCATGCAGAGCATACTTAGGCTATCCCCCTTTTAGGTTACCCCGGAGAGCCTGCTGTCGAACCAAGTCCCGCAGGCTCCCCCTTACCTGCTCCATGCTGCAGGATGTTTGTCCAGCAAACTGATCCAATCTTCTCCCATCTCCGTGGGTAGCGTAGTAGACCTTCAGGCCCTGGGGTCCTATGAAGGTACCCACTGTCCTGGACCTATATAGCACCCTGGCAAACAGGAACTTATGGTTTTTACAAACTCCAAGTCCTGGGCCCAGGGTCCAGCCCTCCAAAGAGGAGCATTATAGGCAAAACCCCACGGCTTGGGGCCCGGGTACTGTCCACTTTGGCACTGAGGCTCCTTGGACAGATCCGGTTAGCCCGCCCTTAATCCCAAGGATGTGGAGCAAAGCTATTCCGTGACCAACACCTAAGACACTGGCGAAAAAACTGAGGGACTCCCTCTAGGGGAGGGGGTTATATAGGGAGGGGACTTCCTGTTTGAGATTGCCAGTGTCCACACCTGAAGGTACTCCATATAACCCACATAGTAATGAATATGCCGCTCTGTGTCCCGTGATGTACGAGAAAGAAAAAAATCCTATTTTCTCCTTAAATCTTGACATGTGGGACATCCCCAAGCAGTGTCAGAAAAAACGAGGGGTGGAAACAGGAATCAAAATACGACTTAACGTCACCCCAAACGAACAGAGCTCCTCAACGGAGGAGTTGCAACCTCAAAAAGCCACCTGCAAAACCTTGCGATCAAAGAAAGCATCCGAAGATGCACTCACATCAACCTTGTAAAAAACGTTGAGAAAGTGTGAACAGATGACCCGGTCGCCACCTTACACACCTGTGAGACAGATGCTTGATGTCAGAAAGCCTAGGAGGCAACAATAGCCCTGGTCGAATGCGCCGTGACAGGAAAGGGAGGCGCCTAACCCTTAAGGGCATAGGCCTGGATGACGGGTCTGCCTGATCCACCAAGAAATGGTGGCCGGCGAGACCGCCAGGCCCTTCTGTGGACCAGACACCGACACGAACAGTGAGTCAGATCTCCGGAAAGGAGACATAGCAGATAGGTAAACCCGTAGGGGGCACGTACCACATCCAAAGTATGTAGCGCAACCTCCTTGGGATGCAACGGCAGAGGACAAAAAAGGATGGAAGTACAATGTCCTCGTTTAGGTGAAAGGCTGAAACTACCTTAGAAAGGAAAGAGGGCTGCGGACGCAATACCGCTTTATCCTTATGAAGGACTAAGTAAGGCGACTAGCAAGACAAGACAAGCAAATCAGAAACCCTTCTGACCGATGTAATGGCAACTAGAAAAGCAACCGAGAAAGCATTAAAAGAGGAATCTCCCTGATATTCTCAAAGGGAGGTTCCTGAAGTACCAAGAGCACCAGATTCAAGTCCCGTGGAGGAATGGGTGGTCTAAATCGGGGGAATCACGTGTCGGACCCCCTGTACAAACGTACTTGCCAGTGAGTGAGCCGCCAGTGGTTTTTGGAAGAAAACAACCAAGGTTGAAATCTGCCCCTTAATAGTGCTTATGGCAAGTTTCTGTTCCACTCCGCACTGTAAGAACAGCAGGATCTGAGAAACCGAATATGCCCGTGGGTGCCAAGCTATCTCTTCACACAGAGATGTATGCCTTCCAAGTGCGATGGTAGATCTTCTGGGAAGAAGATTTCCGGGCCCTCAGCATGGTGGAGATTACCAAATCTGACAGTACCCTTAGTAGCTGGCTTTCAATAGCCATGCCAAAATGCCGCATACACACAATCGTTTTTCAGCATGTCCAAAAAACTAAGTTTTCCCAACTTCATCATTAACCACTCGACCACCGGGCCTATTTTGGCACTTCTCTCCTTCAGTAAAAATCTAAATTTTTTTTTTTTGCAAAAAAAATTAATCAGAACTCCCAAACATTATTTGGACTGCCCAGTCAGGGCAGTCAAAAGAAACGGCAGGAGAGGAAGATTTGAGGGAAAGAATCTGTTTGGTGGACAAGAAAAACTTGATCTTGTATGCTGAAGAGACCACTTCGCAAACCCACTGGTCGGAAAGCAGGGAGGTCCAGCGAGCTGTGAACTTGTGAAGACGTGGGGACTAAACTTCAAGCGGAAGCGGATTTGTTTGGGGGCTTGGATTGCTTGCGCACCCAGGGACGCTTCTGTCCCCCAGTATAGAGCCTTTATCGGCTTAGGAGGGTCTGCTAGCGGGCCCTGACTGACGAAAATACCGATTTTGTGCAGGGAAGGAAGGCCCTGGCTTACGGGGCGGCCCTTTACCCTTGGTGGACTGAGGTAGAAGTCTGCCCTTACCTCCAGTAACATCCTTAAAGGGGTTGTAAAGACAAAAATATTTTCCTCTTAAATTAAAGTCTGACAATAGCGGATAAAGTAAAAATGTATGTTTTGCATTATAACTAGTTTGATATCTGTTGAAATCGAGCTGTTTTATTCACTTCCATCACTCCTGAATCGTTATTCTCACTGACTTCCTGGTTTGCGGTGCGCATTCATTCTTGCTACATTATGGCCTAATGGGAACTACAGTTCCCATTATGCTTAGCCTCCATGCCTGTGAGGGATAAGAGAGCATCTTTACGCAGGGCTGTAGTCATAGGGAGGGGGTGAGCACATTCTGCTTTCCACCATGCAAAATGGCTCAGATGCTGGTGGAAAGCAAGAAGAGGAGAGACAGGAAATGGCATTTTCAAACCTGGATTACTGTATTTTGGAGGTCAAAAGGAAAAACGAGGTAAGGGATATTTAAATGCTCTCGCTTACAGCAATCAATTGATCTAATAAAAAACAAACCTTTAGTGTTCCTTTAATGTCGTCCAGTGAGGCACCAAAGAGCCTCCCACCTTTGAAAGTAAAATGTGTCAGAGCTTTTTTAGAAGCTTGATCAGCGGACCAGCATTTCAGCCATATCAGGCGGCGCAAGACCACCACGGATACAGAACCCCTGGAGATTAAAGGAGTCGCATCCAGAATTGCATCACATACGTACACCAGACCCTGCACCTGCTGGTGGACACAATTGTGGCGTCACAATTTCTTGTGGGAGCCGATGCGCCGCCACTGCCTGGTGCAAAAGTTTAGCCCATTGGGTGAGCATCTGAGACATCAAAGTCGCAGCCACTAATGGCTGCAACGCTGACCTCAGCATGGCGAACATGGTCCAAGCTTCGGATCTCCTATTAGTATTGTCCTTAAAAGCAGGGGTCCCCTCTACCGGGATAGTGGTTACCTTGTTCAACCTTGATACTTTCAAAAGGCTCTCTTCAAAGGGGTAACGTACCGCCATGTGCTGAGGGACCACAAATGACCTCTGTGGTCGTTCCCATTCCTTATTTATGAATCTGTCAAATAAATCAACATAAGGAAAAACCTTTACAGAGCGGGTCAATTTGTGCGACCCAAATAGGACTGACACCCTAGTGGATGTCCCAGCAGTATCTTCAAGCTTAAGGGTATCCTTTACTGCATTGATAAGTGCTTCCACAATTGCTCTGTTCTGCACTGACCCGCATGAGGAGTCCTCCTCAGTACCCGGACGGTCCTGTGCTGCAGCCAGGCCCAAGTCGGAGTATTCCCCAGGAGATGGTGGCATGGTGCATGGCAACAAATGACTCCAGCACTGCCAACAAATTGTCCATGGTAACCGCAGGTGCAGGGGCACCAGCTGCTGCCTCTGGAATGTCTGGGGAAACAATACCAGCTTCAGACTCCACTCTGACCAACCGACATTCCTTAGGGACAAAGTCAAGACACTTGTGACAAAAAATGTCCACCCTCCTAGCTGCGCTGACCGAGGGAGTTACCCAGGGACTCACCACCCAGCCTGAGACTGCCCAGCACCATTGTCCGCTCTGCCTCACACACAGCGTGTAACTGAGGTGTTCTGTGAGGTGATAGCACTATTTGCGCCATTCAGGAAGCTTCAGGCACTAAAGGCCAAGCCACACAGTGAAAAAAAAACACTCCAAAATGGCCGCCGGCCTCCTCAGGAAAAAAAAGGCGGGTGCTACAAGAAAATGGCCACCCCAATGAAGACTTGCACCACAGCGCGGCCACGACAAAATGCCCGCCAATGGAAATTTTCAATGCAGAAAAAAAACACACACTAGAAAATGGTGCCCAAACACACAGGTGGACAAGAAGGCCGCTGGGACGCAGAGCGGAGGCTGCCAAAAGACACACTGCCCCCACAGCCCCCAACCGCGATATGGACACCCCTACAGGTACACCCCGCCGACGCAGCAGGCCCCGCCATGGGGAGGAGGAAAGAGGGGGGGGACAGAGAGGGAAAGAAGGACAGGGGACCCCCTAATGACCCTCCAGGAAGCCCAGCTGTTCCAAACCAACAAAACAGAAGGAACTGTACTTACCCATCCATGCTTGGACATTGCTGGTGCGTTCCAGACAGACTCACCACTGGACATACGGAGTGGCTGTCAGCCATGGCTCACTGTGACTGAACCCCGAGTAGGCCAGACATATGTGGGACCTGGAGTAAAAAAACTCACCAGCCACACCTGGAGCAAACGGGACATGTCATGGCCGACCCAGCGTTCAGCTAAGGTCTGCTCACCCTCAAAGGCCGGACTGGGGAGACTAACATGATCTAAAATATCCAGCTTGTCACCCAGCCGGCACTTGATAGAAGATCTCAGGATCAAATAATAAAACTACAAAAAATAATAAAAATTCTGTAGGACTCTGGGCCCAAGGGGGAGCCAGGTCCATCTCTACTAGGCAGAAAAAAAAACTGAGCTGCATTGCTGCAGGGCGAGGAGTTATGACCTGTTCAACTCTGTTAAAGTTACATGTTTTAAGATAACTTAACATGTTCTGCCTAGTCCTCTCCTATGAACAGGAACATAACTCACATGTCAAGATTTAAGGAGCTGTGTCCGTCCATGGACGAAAAGAGAAAAGTGCATTTCATTGCAGCCGCAATTAGTGGAATGCAGTTCACAACAATTATAGAATGTAACTGTTATTATGAAACACAGAAAAGCAATATTACCTCTTCTGGCGTCTGTGCATACTTGTTTCTGGAATTTTTTATAATGTCAGGATGTGAACATAGCACATTGACTACTTCTGCATTTCCAAATTTGCAAGCAAAATGCAAAGGAGTATCAAAAGCCTGAAAATAAAGTATTAAACCAATATAAGAAAATATTTAGAGGATTTTTTTTTTGGAATAAAAAACAAGCTATTAGTAAAATGATTTACCATTTTATCTGGTGTGTTAAGATAAAGGTCAACGATATACTGAATACGTTTCAGAAGCATACCATCATCATCATCGGGATACATAAGCCTCATAAATTCTGGGTTCTCCAAAGTATTTAGCAACAGCTGGCAGATCCCAGCCTGGTTCTCTTTGGCAGCGACATGCATGACATTGTACCTGCACCCTTCCTGTAAAATACAAAATACATTCAAAGCAAACACATTATATAGAAAACTAATTGGATGCAGAGACAAAAGGTATAGCGTTCCACATCAACCAATCACAGATGAGCTTTCATCAATCTGACCAAATTTAACTGCTGCAAACGTTTTGAGAAAATGCTTGTAATAAAATACAGAAAAGTGTTTTTGCCAATATTTACCTCCAATTTTTTTTTTTTTACTATTACGAGCAATAAAACCAGAATGTCACAAGGTTCAGCAAATTAAGAGTATAACTTAGGGCTCCTTCACACTGGTAGACTGCATCAGAGGATCTGGTGCAGTGTAGATCTCTCCGCTGATCCTCGCTGATGACAAGATACATTCCTCTATGGGTGATTTAATGTAAACCTCCGTCTGTTTACATCCAACTGTCATCCGATCTGCCAAATGGATGGGGACCAGATCCCCCATTTGTCTGTTTTTTTTGCAGGTAGGATCAGATTGGGTGTCCATTTACATTGCCCTTACTTTGGAGCGATTTCCTCTCACTTCCCAGTTTTGACATGGGACAGGAAGAAGGGAAAGCTCCCCAATGGGATAGGACACATGGCAAAAATAAACCTGACAGAGGTTCTAACCCTCCCTTACTCTATAAAAAAAAAAAAAAAAAAAGATTGAAATTGTATGTACATGGATATAAAACTGGTTACACGAATGGGTCCAGGGAGTAGTGATAAAGGACTCATTCTCTGAATGATCTAAAATTCAGAGGCATACCCCAGGGTTCTATCTTGTGGCCAATGTTGTTCAATTTATTTATTAAAGTGGAGTTCCACCCAATTTATTTATTAAAGTGGAGTTCCACCCATTTTTCTATGTTTGTCTGTGCTGCATGCCCTAATCTCATAGTGTTCAGAATGGACAATTTTTATTTATTTTGTTGCTTGTAAATACCTTTATTTTGTAGTCCATTACTTCCTCCTCCTTATTAGCCTAGGCTATTAAGTCACAAGGCTATTCGCAAGGGTTTCTGTGATAGGCATCATGTTTCCCAGTAGTCCTTGCAAACCTGACTGAAACCTAGTGCAGCACTGAGCATGTGCGAGATATGCAAAGCTGAAATCCAGGAAGTCATACAGTCTGGCTTCATGGTGCCCACACTTAAGATGGCCACGGTCTATGTCTAGATTATTAATCTAAATGCTGTAACAACCTAACAAAACAGACCTTAGTTTACAGACTAACTTTACTAGAATACATTAAGCTTGTGTATTATAGGGGTATTTATATTTAAAAAGTGAAATTTTGGTTGGAACTCCCCTTTAATGATACATAGGTTAGAATCAAGAGCTTGATTTCAGTGATTGCCAATACCAAATTGTGCAGGGAAAGGACTTATCTTGCTAAAAAAACATGGGTGCGTACATAAGCACCTAAGCCAACCGGTCTTAAAACATATCTTTTATTGACAAAAAAAAAAGTTTGACAGAATGTAGTGTTTTTACTTAAAGGAGTCACCTCAAAAAATGAAAGCCGAAAGATCACGGTGGTCTCAATCTGAACCTAGGGCCTATATCTGCAAATATCTTCACTGCTCCTAGTACAATTTATTTACCTGGCCTGCTTGCTCTACAGCAAACTGTCCACCTGCCTGAAATACGATGAAAAACCTGACAGACGCCTGTAAACAGTTTTTAGTCTAATCCAGGGGTCTCAAAGTACCGGCCCGCGGGCCGGTAATAAATGGCCCGCGGGTGCCGCGGAAGTGTAGATCGGGGTGCATGAAGAGTAGGGCAGGAAGCGTCTGTCAGAGGTTCACTTCTCTCTCATGTCACGCTGCTACTCCCCGGCGGCCCCTCCTCTCTTCTTGTCCTTCCCCATTTGCTTGCGACATCATCTGGGATGGACGAGAAGAGAGGAGGGCCCGTCGGGGAGTGGCAGCGTGACATGAGAGAAAAGTGAACCTCTGACAGACGCTTCCTGCACTGCTCTGCATCTGAAGAAAGCAACAAGTAAACACTGACCTTTGCCCTGATTGTGCTCTCATGTGCCCTGATGTGCTCCCATGTACCCTCATGTGCCCTGACGTGCCATGTGCCCCATGTTCCCTGATGTGCCTCATGTACCCTGATGTGCTGGGCTCTGTACATCAGGGTACCCTGTGCCCTGTACCGATGTGCTGTGTCTGATGTGCCCTGGTGTGCTCTCATGTGCCCGGATATGCCCCATGTGCTCCGATTGTGGCCCATGTACCCTGATGTGTGCCATGTACCCTGATTTGCTGGGCTTTGTACCCTGATGTGCTGTTTCATGTGCCCCGTACCCTGATGTGCCATGTGCCCTGTCCTGATGTGATGTGCCCTGATGTGCCATGTCCTGTACCCTGATGTGCCATGTGCCTTGTCCTGATATGTCCTGTCCTGATGTGCTGTGCCCTGTACCCTGATGTGCTGTGCCTTGTGCTCTGATGTGCTGTGCCCTGATGTGATGTGCCCTGATGTGCTAGTGCCCTGATGTGCTAGTGCCCTGATGTGCTAGTGCCCTGATGTGCTGGGCTCTGAGCCTTGATGTGCTGTGCCATGATGGTGAGTGGTCAGAGTGTAGTGGTCTGTCTGCAGTGCAGTGGTCAGGGTTAATAATTTGTCTGCTGAGACCAGTGCTGGGAGTTAATAATGTGTCCGCTGACACCAGTGCTGGGGGTTAATAACGTGTCCGCTGACACCAGTGCTGGGGGTTAATAACGTGTCCGCTGACACCAGTGCTGGGGGTTAATAACGTGTCCGCTGACACCAGTGCTGGGGGTTAATAACGTGTCCGCTGACACCAGTGCTGGGGGTTAATAACGTGTCCGCTGACACCAGTGCTGGGGGTTAATAACGTGTCCGCTGACACCAGTGCTGGGGGTTAATAATACGTTCGCTGACACCAGTACTGTTTTTGAAGTTTGAAAGTTTGCATGCGTACCCCCGTGGGATATGAAAACTTGTCTTGCGGCCCTCAGGTAATTTGAGTTCGAGACCACTGGTCTAATCGCTTGATATCTTTCACCAGTTCAGCTCAAATACAGCCCAATCTATACTATTGGTTCCATCTGTAGTAGCAACTGCTTGGTTTCTGACATCAATTCTACAGCTCTGCCCCAACCAGTCTATATAAAAATATACAGTGCCTTACGAAAGTATTCGGCCCCCCTTAAACTTTGCAACCTTTTTCCACATTTCAGGCTTCAAACAAAGATATAAAGCCGTAATTTTTTGTGAAGAATCAACAAGTGGGACACAATCATGAAGTGGAAAAAAATGTATTGGATATTTCAAACTTTAACAAATAAAAAACTGAAAAATTGGGCGGGCAAACTTATTCAGCCCCTTTACTTTCAGTGCAGCAAACTCTCTCCAGAAGTTCAGTGAGGATCTCTGAATGATCCAATGTTGACCTAAATGACTAATGATGATAAATAGAATCCACCTGTGTGTAATTAAGTCTCTGTATAAATGCACCTGCACTGTAATAGACTCAGAGGTCCATTTAAAGCGCAAAGAGCATCATGCAGAACAAGGAACACACCAGGCAGGTCCGAGATACTGTTGTGGAAAAGTTTAAAGCCGGATTTGGATACAAAAAGATTTCCCAAGCTTTAAACATCCCAAGGAGCACTGTGCAAGCGATAATATTGAAATTGAAAGAGTATTAGACCACTGCAAATCTACGAAGACCTGGCCGTCCCTCTAAACTTTCAGCTTATACAAGGAGAAGACTGATCAGAGATGAATGAATGAATGAATGAATGAATGAAAACTTATATAGCGCGGCACATGCGAACTGAATCGCCTCTGGCGAGATGCAGCAAAGAGGCCCATGATCACTCTGGATGAACTGCAGAGATCTACAGCTGAGGTGGGAGACTCTGTCCATAGGACAACAATCAGTCGTATACTGCACACATCTGGCCTTTATGGAAGAGTGGCAAGAAGAAAGCCCTTTCTTAACC
This sequence comes from Rana kukunoris, assembly GCA_029574335.1. Taxonomy (NCBI): domain Eukaryota; kingdom Metazoa; phylum Chordata; class Amphibia; order Anura; family Ranidae; genus Rana; species Rana kukunoris. Next base: position 215,338,325 of record CM056049.1, on the reverse strand, counting down.
ACTTCCCGCCCAGGCCAATAGCAGATTTACGGCCGGGAAGTGGTTAAAAAATCGTGACTAGACGTTCTCAAACGTCCAGCACGATTTCATGCCGCGTGCGCTCGTGGGGGCACGCAGCGCGGCAATCGCTGATGCGGGGTGTCAGTCTGACAGCCTGCATCACCGATCTCGGTAACGAGTCTCCGGCGGAGGCTCGCTACCACGTGATCAGCCGTGTCCAATCACGGCTGACCACGATGTAAACAGGAAGAGCCGCCGACGGCTCTTCCTCACTCGCGTCTGACAGACGCGAGTACAGGAGAGCCGATCGGCGGCTCTCCTGACAGGGGGGGTTCGCGCTGATTGTTTATCAGCGCAGCCCCCCCTCGTATGCCCACACTGGACACCAGGGATGGCCACACTAGACCACCAGGGATGCCCACACTGGCAGAGCAAAACAAATAAAAAAAAATGCAAATAAAAAATAAAAAACAGGATTAAAAAAAAAAAAAAAACACAGAAAAAAAAAAAAAGATAGATGACAGTCAGTGCCCACACATGGGCACTGACTGGCAACATATACATCAGTGCCACCCCTCAAAGTCCATCAGTGCCACCCCACAGTGTCCTTCAGTGCCACCCTTCCGTGCCAATCCATGCCCAGTGCCCATCAGTACCCATCAGTGCCACCCATAAGTGCCATTCTGTGCCGCCTATGAGTTCCCAGTGCTGCCCATGAGTGCCCATCAGTGCCGCATAATAGCGCCGCCTATCAGTGCCCATCAGTACCACCTCATCAGTGCCCATCAGTGCCGCCATATAAGTGCCTGTAATTGAAAGAGAAAACATACTTATTTACAAAAAAAGTTTACAGAAAAAAATAAAAATGTATTTTTTTTTCTAAATTTTCAGTCTTTTATTAGTTGTTGCGCAAAAAATAAAAACCGCAGAGGCGATCAAATACCACCAAAAGAAAGCTCTATTTGTGGGAAAAAAAGGATGGCAATTTTGTTTGGGTACAGTGTAGCATGACCGCGCAATTGTCATTTTAAAGTGCGACAGCGCTGAAAGCTGAAAATTGGCTTGGGCGGGAAGGTGCGTAAGTGCCTGGTATGGAAGTGGTTAAAGATATCCATAAAAAGTGTTGTTTAAAGTTTGCCACAAGCCACCTGGGAGACACATCAAACATGTGGAAGAAGGTGCTCTGGTCAGATGAAACCAAAATCGAACTTTTTGGCAACAAAGCAAAACGTTATGTTTGGCGTAAAAGCAACACAGCTCATCACCCTGAACACACCATCCCCAACATGGTGGTGGCAGCATCATGGTTTGGGCCTGCTTTTCTTCAGCAGGGACAGGGAAGATGGTTAACATTGATGGGAAGATGGATGGAGCCAAATACAGGACCATTCTGGAAGAAAACCTGATGGAGTCTGCAAAAGACCTGAGACTGGGACAGAGATTTGTCTTCCAACAAGACAATGATCCAAAACATAAAGCAAAATCTACAATGGAATGGTTCACAAAAACATATCCAGGTGCTAGAATGGCCAAGTCAAAGTCCAGACCTGAATCCAATCGAGAATCTGTGGAAAGAACTGAAAACTGCTGTTCACAAACGCTCTCCATCCAACCTCACTGAGCTCGAGCTGTTTTGCAAGGAGTAATGGGCAAATATTATAAAATTTTCAATTACAATTTTTCAGTTTTTTATTTGTTAAAAAAGTTTGAAATATCCAATAAATTTCATTCCACCTTATGATTGTGTCCCACATATGCAGCCATGTCCCCCACGTATGCAGCCATGTCATGTCCCCCACGTATGCAGCCATGTCATGTCCCCCACGTATGCAGCCATGTCATGTCCCCCACGTATGCAGCCATGTCATGTCCCCCACGTATGCAGCCATGTCATGTCCCCCACGTATGCAGCCATGTCATGTCCCCCACGTATGCAGCCAGACTGTCTCTTTATTACAGAGAGCTGGCTCACAGCCGACTGTAACACCATTCTAGGAGAACTGGTGCCAGAAAATTACCGTATCATAACGGAAAACAGAATAGGGCAAAGAGGAGGCGGCCTGGCGGTGATCCACAAGACTCATCTTACGATCACCAAACCAGTCCGCCAAAACCCTCTTCCATTCATGGAAACCCTTACTCTGCAACTGCAAGCAAGTTCTAAGGAGACCATCCACATTCTGCTCTGCTATAGGCCGCCCGGCCCAAAATCGCAGCTGCTATCATGGACGGATTTCTTCTCCACTTACACCCTCAACAGCAAACATCTTTTGCTGCTCGGGGATTTCAATCTCTGGGCCAACTCCTCACAAGACCCCATTGCCGACGCCTGTATTGACCACCTGGAAGGATTAGGATTGCAGCAACTAGTATGTGGGCCCACACATGCTTCAGGTCACACACTTGATCTTATTTTCAGACAAGCTCTGGAAATAAAAATTTGGGAAAATGAAAAATTGCCATGGACAGACCACCATGCAATTATATTCAGTATTTCCACCATCCCCCCTGCAACAAAAACATCAAATCCAGTGACAACACACTGGACTAGATGTCAGAAGAAGCTCCATTCGGAACTCTTCAAAACGACTTTAAGGAAAAAAATAGAAACAACTCAGCCGCATCAAACGGCCGTTGAAACATTGGAAGTCATAAACTCGGCCATGCTACAGTCAGCCGACTTGGTAGCGCCGAAACGAAGAACCCGCATTCGGAAAAACAACCGCAGCTGGTTTAACAACCAGCTGTCGTTACTGAAGCAAGAACGCAGAAGGGCAGAATCTGCCTGGAAAAGATGTTCTTCAGAGCTAAACCTATCCATCTACAAGGCGACTACAAGAAAATACCACACAGGAATTTTCCAAGCCAAGAAAAAGTATTTTTCGGAGGCTATCAACGGTGCCCTAAACCGCCCCCGCGAACTCTTCAAGATGGTCACCCAGACCATGAAACCAGGATGCATTGAAGCCCCCAGTTCGGACACACAAGAATTTTGCAATGAACTATCGGATTATTTCGTTAATAAAATCGAGGCAATCCGTGAAAGCATTCAGCAAAACAATTCCCCCCTCAGCCCCCCCCGCAGCCTCTCACACAGCACCCATAGTAATTCTCCTATATCAGGTAAGTTTACCCTTGAACCCATCTCCATCGAGACCACTAAGAATGTCATTTGTACTCTGCGTAATGGCACAGCGCCAAATGACATTATCCCCACAAAACTGCTGAAGGAATGCGCCTACATCCTGGCTCCTCCCATCACGCAGCTTATCAACCAGTCTTTCTTGGAGGGCATAGTGCCCTCACAGTTGAAAGAGGGTATAATCCTACCCATCATGAAGAACCCCTCCCTGGACCCCAAGGACCCACTCCACCGCCGTCCCATAACAAGCCTCAACGTACTCTCTAAAATAATGGAAAAAGTAGTGGTACAACAGCTGCAACTGCATCTAGATACCTACAAGCTACTTGACCCATTGCAATCAGGCTTCCGTCCCGGACACGGGACGGAAACAGCATTGCTGAAAGTATGGGACGATGTTCTCAAGGCCGCAGACGAAGGAGAATCTTGTCTTCTAGTTCTGTTGGACCTAAGTGCCGCTTTCGACACTGTAGACCACAAACTGTTACTGACTCGGCTCGCTGAAGTAGCCAGAGTCGCAGAAGGCGATTTATCTTGGTTCTCCTCTTTTCTGGAAAACCGATCGCAAACAGTGAAGTTAGGACCTTTTACGTCTGAAAAATGCACAGTAACATGCGGAGTCCCTCAAGGATCGCCTCTGTCACCAGTGCTGTTTAACATATATCTTCGTCCTCTTTTTGAGATTATCAGCAGCCAAAAACTGCTCTACCACTCATATGCAGATGACACGCAACTGTATTTTCGCATCTGCAACAGTCAGGATCACCACCTCAATCTAGAGACATGCCTCTCTTTGATGGAGGACTGGATGACAAAGAGTTATCTTAAACTCAATGGAGCGAAAACAGAACTTCTCCTGTTTCACGCCAAGCGCAGGAATCAACCTTCAACAGCGTGGACCCCCCCGCCTATTTTGGGCAAGCTCATCACCCCCAGCGCCAAAGTCAAAAGCCTAGGGGTCATTTTTGACTCCTTTATGACAATGGACGCACAAATAGGGTCAGTAGTCAGCGGATCTCACCATCTGCTGCGCCTACTACGTAGACTCACTCCGTTCATCCCTAAAGAAGATTTAGCGGTCGTGGTGGGAACAATTGTAAACTCCAGGCTGGATTATGCAAATGCCCTTTACCTCGGCCTTCCCAAGTACCAAATCGCTCGTCTGCAAGTCGTTCAGAATACGGCCGTCAGACTTGTGACTGGGAAAAAACCCTGGGAATCCATCTCACCTTCACTGAGAGCCCTTTATTGGCTGCCAGTCAAAGACAGAATTGCTTTTAAAGCTCTCTGTCTTACGCATAGATGTGTCCATGGGAATGCCCCCCTTTATTTATGCGAAATAATAAAAGCGCATAATCCCAATCGCGTTTTGCGATCCACGAATCAGAACCTACTCCAGGTTCCAAAAGCAAACTTCAAGTCCAAAGGAGAAAGAAGATTCGCGATCCAAGGTCCCAGACTATGGAATGCTTTACCTACCAGCATTCGGTTGGAGGAGAACCACCTAGCATTTAGGAAAAAGGTCAAGACTTTGCTCTTTTGATATCAAAGGAGACAGGAACAACAAGCGCCCAGAGGCGATTCAGTTCGTATGTGCCGCGCTATACAAGTTTTCATTCATTCATTCATTCATGTCATGTCCCCCACATATGCAGCCACGTCATGTCCCTCACGTATGCGGCCACGTCATGTCCCTCACGTATGCGGCCACGTCATGTCCCTCACGTATGCGGCCACGTCATGTCCCTCACGTATGCGGCCACGTATGCCCTCACGTATGCGGCACGTCATGTCCCTCACGTATGCGGCCACGTCATGTCCCTCACGTATGCGGCCACGTCATGTCCCTCACGTATGCGGCCACGTCATGTCCCTCACGTATGCGGCCACGTCATGTCCCTCACGTATGCGGCCACGTCATGTCCCTCACGTATGCGGCCACGTCATGTCCCTCACGTATGCGGCCACGTCATGTCCCTCACGTATGCGGCCACGTCATGTCCCTCACGTATGCAGCCACGTCATGTCCCTCACGTATGCAGCCACGTCATGTCCCTCACGTATGCAGCCACGTCATGTCCCTCACGTATGCAGCCACGTCATGTCCCTCACGTATGCAGCCACGTCATGTCCCCCACGTATGCAGCCACGTCATGTCCCCCACGTATGCAGCCACGTCATGTCCCCCACGTATGCAGCCACGTCATGTCCCCCACGTATGCGGCCACGTCATGTCCCTCACGTATGCAGCCACGTCATGTCCCTCACGTATGCAGCCACGTCATGTCCCCCACGTATGCAGCCACGTCATGTCCCCCACGTATGCAGCCACGTCATGTCCCCCACGTATGCAGCCACGTCATGTCCCCCACGTATGCAGCCACGTCATGTCCCCCACGTATGCAGCCACGTCATGTCCCCCACGTATGCAGCCACGTCATGTCCCCCACGTATGCAGCCACGTCATGTCCCCCACGTATGCAGCCACGTCATGTCCCCCACGTATGCAGCCACGTCATGTCCCCCACGCAGCACGTCATGTCCCCCACGTATGCAGCCACGTCATGTCCCCCACGTATGCAGCCACGTCATGTCCCCCACGTATGCAGCCACGTCATGTCCCTCATGTCGTATGCAGCCACGTCATGTCCCCCACGTATGCAGCCACGTCATGTCCCCCACGTATGCAGCCACGTCATGTCCCCCACGTATGCAGCCACGTCATGTCCCCCACGTATGCAGCCACGTCATGTCCCCCACGTATGCAGCCACGTCATGTCCCCACGTATGCAGCCACGTCATGTCCCTGTCATGCCCCACGTATGCAGCCACGTCATGTCCCCCACGTATGCAGCCATGTCATGTCCCCCACGTATGCAGCCATGTCATGTCCCCCACGTATGCAGCCATGTCATGTCCCCCGTATGCAGCCATGTCATGTCCCCCACGTATGCAGCCATGTCATGTCCCCCACGTATGCAGCCATGTCATGTCCCCCACGTATGCAGCCATGTCATGTCCCCCACGTATGCAGCCATGTCATGTCCCCCACGTATGCAGCCATGTCATGTCCCCCACGTATGCAGCCATGTCATGTCCCCCACGTATGCAGCCATGTCATGTCCCCCACGTATGCAGCCATGTCATGTCCCCCACGTATGCAGCCATGTCATGTCCCCCACGTATGCAGCCATGTCATGTCCCCCACGTATGCAGCCATGTCATGTCCCCCACGTATGCAGCCATGTCATGTCCCCCACGTATGCAGCCATGTCATGTCCCCCACGTATGCAGCCATGTCATATGCAGCCATGTCCCCCGTATGCAGCCATGTCATGTCCCCCGCGTATGCAGCCATGTCATGTCCCCCGCGTATGCAGCCATGTCATGTCCCCCACGTATGCAGCCATGTCATGTCCCCCACGTATGCAGCCATGTCATGTCCCCCACGTATGCAGCCATGTCCCCCACGTATGCAGCCATGTCATGTCCCCCACGTATGCAGCCATGTCATGTCCCCCACGTATGCAGCCATGTCATGTCCCCCATACCTAGTGGCCATGTCATGTCCCCCATGCCACCGCTGCTGCTACTGCCGCGTTAACCCTGTGCATTACAGCGCCGCACTATACAGGCATCTTCCTTTTGAATACTCCTAATCCGCGCCATGCATAGACACTCCCCTTCTCGGGATTGGACGGATCCGTGCATAGACACTCCCCCTTGCTCAGGATTGGACAGATCCGTCCAATCCCCGAGAAGGGGAGTGTCTATGCATGGGCGCGGCGGGGATTAGGAGTATTCAAACGGAAGATGCCTGTATAGTGCGGCGCTGTAATGCATGGGGTTAATGCGGCGGCTTTGCGGTATGCGACGGCGGCGGGGGGAAGTATTCCATTTAGGTATCGGGGGTATTTGCGGGAGTATAAGTACTCCCGCAAATACTCGGTATCGGTACAACCCTAGTAATCAGTGTATATTTATAGCACTAATAACTGTATAAATTTTTTTTTTTTTTTTTTTAACCACTTTACCACCATAGGCCGTCTTTTAACGTCCTCGGCTTTGTGCGGCGATATCTGAATAATGCCTGCAGCTACAGGCATCATTCAGATATCACCACCTTCAGCCGGTGATTCTGTGCACAATAAGAACGATCAAATCAGCAGTTCCGCCACTTGATCGTTCTTATAGGCAGTGGGAGGGGACGTCCCCCCTCCCGCCGCCATCCGTTGCTTCTTGGGCTCTCCTGTGCCATCAGGGGCACGGAGAGCGAATCGGCCGGCGCTGTCTGGGAAGCATATTGATGACTGGTGACCATCTGGTCAACAGTCATCTCTATGACAGTCGGAGGCCCAGGCGCGATGTTATGACGCCATGCCCGGTACTCTCTTTACTTGCAATTGCGGCTGTTGGCATGTGATCGGTGAACTTTGACCCCAAATCTCTGCATATAGAGGATCTGTCACAGTGATTCCAATTACAAGGGATGTTTAAATTCCTTGTAATAGGAATAAAAGTGATTAAAAAAAAAAAAAAAGTGTAAAAAAAAAATATATATATATATATATATATATATTTTACTTTAAACGCCCCTTTATCCGGTAGCTCTCGCACAGAAGCGAACACGCATGCAAGTCCCGCCCACATATGTAAACGCCGTTCAAACCCCCGCATGTGAGGTATCGTCGCGTGCATTAGAGCGTGTGCAATAGTTCTAGCACTAGACGTCCTCTGTAACTCGAAAATAGTAACCTGTATAAAATTGTAAAGCGTCGCCTATGGAGATTTTTAAGTACCAAAGTTTGGCGCCATTCCATGAGCGTGCGCAATTTTAAAGTGCGACATGTTAGGTATCTATTTACTTGGCGTAACATCATCTTTTACATTATACAAAAAAATTGGGCTAACTTTACTGTATTGTTATTTTTTAATTTATATACACACACACACACACACACACACACACACACACACACACACACACACACACACACACACACACACACACACACACACTGCGGAAAATAAGTATTTGAACACCCTGCTATTTTGCAAGTTCTCCCACTTGGAAATCATGGAGGGGTCTAAAATTGTCATCGTATGTGCATGTCCACTGTGAGAGACATAATCAAACAAAAAAAATTCCAGAAATCACAATGTATGATTTTTTTAACTATTTATTTGTATGATACAGCTGCAAAGAAGTATTTGAACACCTGAGAAAATCAATGTTAATATTTGGTACAGTAGCCTTTGTTTGCAATTACAGAGGTCAAACGTTTCTTGTAGTTTTTCACCAGGTTTGCACACACTGGAGGAGGGATTTTGGCCCACTCCTCCACACAGATCTTCTCTAGATCAGTCAGGTTTCTGGGCTGTCGCTGAGAAACACGAAGTTTGAGCTCCCTCCAAAGATTCTCTATTGGGTTTAGGTCTGGAGACTGGCTAGGCCACGCCAGAACCTTGATATGCTTCTTACAGAGCCACTCCTTGGTTATCCTGGCTGTGTGCTTCGGGTCATTGTCATGTTGGAAGACCCAGCCTCGACCCATCTTCAAAGCTCTAACTGAGGGAAGGAGGTTGTTGCCCAAAATCTCGCAATACATGGCCCCGGTCATCCTCTCCTTAATACAGTGCAGTCGCCCTGTCCCATGTGCAGAAAAACACCCCCAAAGCATGATGCTACCACCCCATGCTTCACAGTAGGGATGGTGTTCTTGGGATGGTACTCATCATTCTTCTTCCTCCAAACACGGTTAGTGGAATTATGACCAAAAAGTTCTATTTTGGTCTCATCTGACCACATGACTTTCTCCCATGACTCCTCTGGATCATCCAAATGGTCATTGGCAAACTTAAGACGGGCCTTCACATGTGCTGGTTTAAGCAGGGGAACCTTCCGTGCCATGCATGATTTCAAACCATGACATCTTAGTGTATTACCAACAGTAACCTTGGAAACGGTGGTCCCAGCTCTTTTCAGGTCATTGACCAGCTCCTCCTGTGTAGTCCTGGGCTGATTTCTCACCTTTCTTAGGATCATTGAGACCCCACGAGGTGAGATTTTGCATGGAGCCCCAGTCCAAGGGAGATTGACAGTCATGTTTAGCTTCTTCCATTTTCTAATGATTGCTCCAACAGTGGACCTTTTTTCACCAAGCTGCTTGGCAATTTCCCCGTAGCCCTTTCCAGCCTTGTGGAGGTGTACAATTTTGTCTCTAGTGTCTTTGGACAGCTCTTTGGTCTTGGCCATGTTAGTAGTTGAATTCTTACTGATTGTATGGGGTGGACAGGTGTCTTTATGCAGCTAATGACCTCAAACAGGTGCATCTAATTTAGGATAATAAATGGAGTGGAGGTGGACATTTTAAAGGCAGACTAACAAGTCTTTGAGGGTCAGAAATCTAGCTGATAGACAGGTGTTCAAATACTTCTTTGCAGCTGTATCATACAAATAAATAGTTAAAAATTCATAAATTGTGATTTCTGGAATTTTTTTTTTTGATTATGTCTCTCACAGTGGACATGCACCTACGATGACAATTTCAGACCCCTCCATGATTTCCAAGTGGGAGAACTTGCAAAATAGCAGGGTGTGCAAATACTTATTTTCTGCACTGTATATACACACACACACACACACACACACACGTTTGGGGGTTCTGATTAATTTTCGAAGAAATTTTTTTTGATTTTTACATGAAGGAGAATGCAAAAATAGGCCCGGTTGTCAAGTGGGTAAAAAAAAAAAAATTGTGGTTTTTATTAAATATAAAAGTAAAAAATATTGTGGGGGAAAAAAAAAACTAAGATTTAGTTGTCATTCAAAGTGCAACAGCACTGAAAACTAAAATTTGGTCTGGGCAGGAAGGGGGTGAAAATGCTTTGTATGGAAGAGGTTAACCCCTTCCATACCAGGCACTTACGCAGCTTCCTGCCCAAGCCAATTTTCAGCTTTCAGCGCTGTCGCACTTTGAATGACAATTGTGCGGTCATGCTACCCTGTACCCAAACAATTTTTTTAATCTTTTTTTTATCATAGAGCTTTCTTTTGGTGGTATTTGATCACCTCTGTGATTTTAATTTTTTCTGTTATTTTTTTTGTAAATAAGTACCGGCACATTTTCTTTTTCAATTACGGGCACCGATAAGGTGGCACTGATGGGCACATATGGGTGGCACTAATGGGGACTCATGGGTGGCACTAATAGGCACATATGGGTGGCACTAATGGGCACATATGGGTGGCACTTGTTTATTTACAATTTTTCCAATCGGTGCCCATTTGTGGGCACCGATTGGCATCTATTGTGCATATTTTTTTACATGTGGATGGCCATGGGGGATGTACCTGGCCATCCACATGTTTCCCCCAATCCCTGGTGGTCCTGACGACTTCCCTGTCTAGTGTGGGCATCCGAGGGGGGGCTGCGCTGATAAACAATCAGCGCGAACCCCCCCTGTCAGTAGAGCCGCCGATCGGCTCTCCTCTACTCGCGTCTATGAGATTGGACACAGCTGATTACGTGGTAAAGAGCCTCCGCCAGAGGCTCTTTACCGAGATCAAAGATGCAGGGTGTCAGGCTGACACCCAGCATCACTGATCGCCGCGCTGCGCGCCCCCAAGGTACATAGATAGAAATAGATGTCCAGTCAGGATTTCACAACCACTTCCTGGACGTCAATTGTCCATTGACCAGGCGGGAAGTAGTGAAAGTGGATGTAAACCCAGCGCTGAGCAATCCTCTTATCTTTTTTTCAGTGAGATAAAAATGGACAGACAGAAATACCAGTCGGTTCTTCCCCTGTGCTGTGACTGACAGGTGATTTACATATCTCATGCAGGAGCCTTAAAAAGGCACACTCGTCCTCAGTGCACATGCGCAGGAGTGACATGGGGCCATGAGCACGCTTTGCTTCTTCACAGAACTCGCTCTGCTACTCCTGTGCGGGCACTTTAGTCTCCCCTGGCGCAGGGCTCATCCTCGCAACGCTGGCTGGTCAGGGTAATGTAGTGGTGAGCGGAGTCGTCTGACATCACGACTCCGCCCACTGAGCTCCAGACAGCAGATCCGCCCACAGATTGTGCAATATTACGGGGCTCCACACAGTTAAAGGGGTGAATTATGACAGTTAAGGATACATGTAGGAGGCATGTATATCCTTCTAGATATGCCCCATGTTAGTAAATTAGAAAACGATGACAGTGGGTTTACATCCACTTTAACGTAAGTCTAATGCCCATACTAATGATATAGGAGCGTTTGTTAAGCGTTAGAAATTTAGTCAAGTGTGAACAAGCCCTTTCATATTTAAAAAAACTTGAACGGCTCAGATTTTCTTTTTTTTTTAAACAATATTCAGTATCTGAAAACAAAGGCAAGCGCATGTGTGAACAATCTTACCTGTACCACAGTTGGGTTGTCTCCTGATCCTATAAGATAACGAGGATTGCTCCAAATTAGCTCTGCAAATGTGGCTGAATCTCCTTTTTCCACAGCTTTCCTTAATTTTGCTGTCAAATCTTGAGTCCTTGGACTCTTGAAGCTGTTTGCCTTCTCCTTACTGAGACAGTCTGTTTCTGGAGTGGAGGATGCATCTAGAGATTACAGAACATAGAATAGAGTTTTGTACTAATTTTCAAGTCCACAGAGGGACACAGGATGTCACTTTTAGTTTATACTGTCACTACAGGAAAACTGGCCACCTGCAAATAAAACTGTAGACCAGGCCAGGGTAACCACTCCCTTCTATCAGCATGCTTTAAGTTTTGTAGCAAGCAGCACAAACATGACAAAAAAAAAGTGGGATTAATGTCCTTCAATGGACTCTAAGAATTAGATTTTTGACTTCCCAGAAAAAATCTATTTGCTAGAGTACAGGACAGGAGATGATATTTTTTTATACAGTTTGAGTTTTTTTTCACATTACACAGTAAAATAAAGGAAAAAAAAAGAACCGAGTTTCCCATAGGGTTGTAGATTTAATAAATCTGTGGCAAAATGTCCTAATTTGCTTCGCTATATAACAGATACTGTCAAGGTGTCACTTATACAAAGGGTTTATAAAGTTAAAAAAATTGTATTGTTTTTAAGCATGGGTTATATGCAGCTACCTTCAGGTGATTGGACACTGGCAAAAATAAAGCTGCAGGAATAGCCCCTTTAGTGCCCTCCTACTCCCAGTAACTCTCAGCTTTGCAGTAAGAAAAACAGAGATCACAAAAGGAACAGAGGGGAGAGACCCATGTTCTGTATGCCAAAAATGAGTTTTACCCCAAGTTAAAAGAGGACTTTTGAGTTACCTGTAAATTGTATATCCTCGAGTACCGTACAGGACACAGGCAACTTATTCATACACCATGGGACACCACCCGACCAATGAATATAAGAGCGGGAAACAAATATGCAAACTGAACTATGCCAAAAAAAAAAAAAAAGTATCAACTTAAGACCAGGTGGCAGCCTTACAGAGTTGGGAACAGAGGATTGGGGTCCAAAGGCCCAGTATACGCTAACAGATCTGGTGGACTGGGCACATACCGCGTTTCCCCGAAAATAAGACCTACCCCGATAATAAGACCTAGCAGGATTTTCGGGGAGGGCTGCAATATAAGCCCTACCCCGAAAGTAAGCCCTAGTTTAAAGTAGCTGTAAACTGCTAGAATCCTCACCAATGCGGTGTTCTATAGTGTGGAAGGTGTGTGTTTGCTGTAGTCTGCTTTAATCGGGTAACTTCTTTTAGTGCCGCTATATGATCCCCAGCTGCTCTCCCCTTTTCTTCTGGCTTGTCAGTGGGGGACCCCTCCTCTATTTGAATTGCCAGAGCGGGTCACGGAAGCGCGGCTCAGCTAATCTTCACTGCTCTCCCCTTATCTTCTCCTGACTGCCAGCGGGGGATCTCGACCCCCCCTTTCCTCTGCATTGCTCGGTGCGGCAATGAAAGCGACAATCTAATCTCTGCTGCTCTCCCCTTTTCTTCTGACTGTCAGTGGGGGAACTTGACCCCCCTCCCTCTGCATCGCTCGGTGCGGGCAATGAAAGCGCCGTTCATCTGACCTCTGATGCTCTCTTTTTCTCCTGACTGTCAGTGGAGGATCTTGACCCCCCTCCCTCTGTATTGCTCAGAGCAGGTCATGGAAAGTGCCGTTTATCTTCACTCCACTCCTCTCCTCTCCTCTCCTCTTCCTATCAGCAGGGGATCTCAGCACAACCTTCTGCAGTGCTCAGTGCAAGGAAGACAGCTAAGGCAAGTCATGGAATGCTTTAGGAAGGTGAGACATACACATTTTGGATTGTATTACTGTGGTGGCAAGGATTTTGTCAGTTTACAAGCACTTTTGCTATTAACACTTGGCACATTGCATAGCAAGCCCTACCCCGAAAATAAGCCCTACTGTGTTTTTGGTGGCCAGAATTAATATAAGACCCGGGCTTATTTCAATATCAGAAAGAGCCCATGTTTAAAAATATAACTCCCAAGTAATCAAACCAACTAATCCCTGTGCAATTGTGGATTTTGAACCAGGGTGCTCCTAGCAAGGTACTGAGAAAACTACAATTAGGGAATCGCAATATCTTTTAGGTACACTCTTAATGGCTCGGACTACCTTCAGGCAATGTATAGAATGTAAAGAGACTTGCTTTTGATGCTGAAGTGTAGGGCACAAAGTTGGCAGAACAATTGTCCTCATTAACCATTTCCCGCCTGGCCTATAGCAGAATGACGGCCGGGCGGTGGTTCAGTTATCCTGACTGGGGGTCATATGACATCCAGCAGGATAACAGTTGTTGCGCGCATCGCGCCAATCGGTGGTGTGGTGTGTCAGTCTGACACACAGCTACACCAATTTTGGTAACGAGCCTCTGACGGAGTGCTGCATAGCAGTGCTCCTATCAGTGAAGGAGAAAATGTACTAATTTTCAAAATTGTATAACAAAAACAAAAAAGGAAACTTTTTTTCCAAACTGTCTTTTTTTTAAATTTGTTTAGAAAAAAATAAAAACCGCAAAAGGTGATTAAATACCACCAAGAGAACGCTCTATTTGTGGGAACAAAATTATAACAATTCTGTTTGGGTACAGTGTAGCATGACCGCGCAATTGTCATTTAAACAGCAACAGCACTGAAAGCGGAAAATTGGCTTGGGCAGGAAGGGGGTACAAGTGGCTGGTATTGAAGCGATTAAGATGGAACACTGAAACCAACCTTAGAAGACGAGCTGTCTAAAGCCTCATACACGGACTTTTCCGTGGATTTCTGTCCGAATGGGCGTTGGCCATGAACTTGTTCTGCATACACACACCAGAACATTTTCAGCCAACTTTCACCAGATTACGTGTTTTTTCAGGTCTTTACCGCCACCCTTTGGACAACTTCTGCCATTGGCCGATCTTTAGCATTGGTTCTCAGCATGCATGTTTGTACTTTGGACTTTAGTCCAATGGACTTGTGTACACACGATCGGATTAGAGTCCATCGGACATTTGTTGCCGGAAAGTTTAAGAGCATTCACAGCGAACATTTGTCCGATGAAAAACCACAAACAATTGTCTGATGAAGCATACATAGTCAGATTGTCCGATCAAACACGTCCATCAGACGTGTGTCAGATCGTGTGTATGAGCCTTTAGCCGTAATACAACCTTTTTGTTGTAATGAAGTATGGGGAAAGGGTCTTTACTGGAATGGGGGCCGCCAGATGAGAAACACATCTAACAGCTACAGCGACCATAAAGGCTACTTTAATGACAACTTTTTTTTTGTTTTCTTGGCCATGGCCAAGAAAACAAAAAAAAAAAGTTGTCAGTAAAGTAGCCTTTATGGTCGCTGTAGCTGTTAGATTCCTGAACTGTCAAGTATTAGACTCCTCCCTAGACTGACAGACTTATACTTTCTAACTGTAGAGAATTAAACATTTGCCCACTGTGACCCTACGTTCACACCTATGCGCTTTAAGCATTTTCCGCAGAAATGCACTACAGTCCATTTAACATGGTTTCCTATAGTACACATTTACATCTATGCATTTTTCAGCTGGTATGTTTTTGGAAAGGGTCTGTGACTTTTGTTTTACCGTAGCAGATTGCGTTTTGCCTGCAACAGACCTCAATAGGGTCGCACCAGAAAACGCTAAAAGTTTCTTTAATGCGTGTGCGGAACGAAGTTCACCTCTCAGTCTTCCATCTTGGAAATCATCTGGGACACGTCACAGGTCCCAGATGATTGCCTGGCCAATGATGGCACGCAGCGCAGCTTTTTTTATACATTATTTTCCAACAATTCCAAATTCTTCAACCATTCTATTGCTGGGCTCTCTTGTTCCTACCAATCAGAATCTATCAAAATGTGGAATTAGGGTATTTTTATAACGCTGTATTGGAATCTCCATACCATGAAACGGACATACCCGCTGATCTTCAGGGAATTCTAGGTTTGTAATTGCCTTACAATTTTTTTATGACGTTCCCACCATATGTGCGTTATATTTCCAGTAGAGTCACATCCCCACCAGCAATTAGGTGATTTTTCTATTTGGTAATTATGAGCTACAGTGCAGAAAATAAGTATTTGAACACCCTGCTATTTTGCAAGTTCTCCCACTTGGAAATCATGGAGGGGTCTGAAATTGTTATCGTAGGTGCATGCCCACTGTGAGAGACATAATCAAAAAAAAAAATTCCAGAAATCACAATGTAGGATTTTTTTAACTATTTGTATGATACAGCTGCAAATAAGTATTTGAACACCTGAGAAAATCAATGTTAATATTTGGTACAGTAGCCTTTGTTTGCAATTACAGAGGTCAAACGTTTCTTGTAGTTTTTCACCAGGTTTGCACACACTGGAGGAGGGATTTTGGCCCACTCCTCCACACAGATCTTCTCTAGATCAGTCAGGTTTCTGGGCTGTCGCTGAGAAACACAGAGTTTGAGCTCCCTCCAAAGATTCTCTATTGGGTTTAGGTCTGGAGACTGGCTAGGCCACGCCAGAACCTTGATATGCTTCTTACAGAGCCACTCCTTGGTTATCCTGGCTGTGTGCTTCGGGTCATTGTCATGTTGGAAGACCCAGCCTCGACCCATCTTTAAAGCTCTGAGGGAAAAAGGTTGTTGCCCAAAATCTCGCAATACATGGCCCCGGTCATCCTCTCCTTAACCACTTTCCCACCGCGCCATAAGCATTTTACTGCTACGGCGCGGTTATCTTGGGACGACGTCCCTGGGACGTCGTCCTTCACTTTCACGATAGCGCGTCCCCTGGGACGCGCTCGCGAAAGTGTCCATGCTCGCCGGGTCTAGAAGACCCGGCGCATCACGGATCACGGTAAATTGCCGCTGATCGCGGCCATTTACCACTTAATCGCGCCGTCATTTGTAAACAAACCGGCGTCATTTGATGACGCCGGTTCCTCCCTCTCCTCTCTGTACAGTGTGCGAGGAGAGGGGGGGGAAGCGGGGTGTCAGCAGCTGAGCTGTGGCTGGATCTGTGACAAATGCAGTCACAGATCCAGCCATCCCTCAAAACATCCCAGCTCTGCAATCCCCCCAGTACCCAACAATCCCCCCAGTCCCCAGCAATCCCCCCAGTACCCAACAATACCCCAATACTCAACAATACCCCAATACCCCAGTACTCGGCAATACCCCAGTACTCGGCAATACCCCAGTACTCGGCAATACCCCAGTACTCGGCAATACCCCAGTACTCGGCAATACCCCAGTACTCGGCAATACCCCAGTACTCGGCAATACCCTGCATGATACTTTGCAATACCCCAATACTCTGCAATACCGCCTATGGGGATTTTTAAGTAGCGAAGTTTGGCGCCATTCCACGAGTGTGCGCAATTTTGAAGTGTGACATGTTGGGTATCTATTTACTCGGCGTAACTTCATCTTTCACATTATGAAAAAAAATTGGGCTAACTTTACTGTTTTGTTTTAAGCACAAAAACAGTTTTTTTAAAAACACGCGTTCAATAAATTTCTGCGAAAATACCGTGCGAGATAAAAAGTTGTAACGGCCGCCATTGTATTCTCTAGGGTCTTTGCTAAAAAAGCATATATAATGTTTTGGGGTTCTATGTAATTTTCTAGCGAATAAATGATGATTTTTCCATGTAGGAGAGAAATGTCAGAATTGGTCTGGGTGTTCCAGAACGCCTGGTGGCGCTCCCTGCATGTTGGGCCTCTGTATGTGGCCACGCTGTGTAAAAGTCCCACACATGGGGTATCGCCATACTCGGGAGGAATAGCAGAATGTGTTTTGGGGTGTAATTTGTGGTATGCATATGCTGTGTGTGAGAAATAACCTGCTAATATGACAGAAACAAGTTTTTTTTTTTTGTTTTTTTACAGAATTTTCAGTCGTTTTTCTTTTATAGCGCAAAAAATAAAAAACCCAGGAGGTGATCAAATACCACCAAAAGAAAGCTCTATTTGTGTGAGAAAAAGGACAAAAATTTCAAATGGGTAGAATGTTGTATGTCTGAGTAATTGTCATTCAAATTGTAAGAGCACCGAAAGCTGAAAATTGGTCTGGTTAGGATGGGGGTTTAAGTGCCCAGTGGTCAAGTGGTTAATACAGTGCCGTCGCCCTGTCCCATGTGCAGAAAAACCCCCAAAGCATGATGCTACCACCCCCATGCTTCACAGTAGGGATGGTGTTCTTGGGATGGTACTCATCATTCTTCTTCCTCCAAACACGGTTAGTGGAATTATGACCAAAAAGTTATATTTTGGTCTCATCTGACCACATGACTTTCTCCCATGACTCCTCTGGATCATCCAAATGGTCATTGGCAAACTTAAGACGGGCCTTGACATGTGCTGGTTTAAGCAGGGGAACCTTCCGTGCCATGCATGATTTCAAACCATGACGTCTTAGTGTATTACCAACAGTAACCTTGGAAACGGTGGTCCCAGCTCTTTTCAGGTCATTGACCAGCTCCTCCCGTGTAGTCCTGGGCTGATTTCTCACCTTTCTTAGGATCATTGAGACCCCACGAGGTGAGATTTTGCATGGAGCCCCAGTCCGAGGGAGATTGACAGTCATGTTTAGCTTCTTCCATTTTCTAATGATTGCTCCAACAGTGGACCTTTTTTCACCAAGCTGCTTGGCAATTTCCCCGTAGCCCTTTCCAGCCTTGTGGAGGTGTACAATTTTGTCTCTAGTGTCTTTGGACAGCTCTTTGGTCTTGGCCATGTTAGTAGTTGGATTCTTACTGATTGTATGGGGTGGACAGGTGTCTTTATGCAGCTAATGACCTCAAACAGGTGCATCTAATTTAGTAATAATAATAAATAGAGTAGAGGTGGACATTTTAAAGGCAGACTAACAGGTCTTTGAGGGTCAGAATTCTAGCTGATAGACAGGTGTTCAAATACTTTTTTGCAGCTGTATCATACAAATAAATAGTTAAAAAATCATAAATTGTGATTTCTGGGATTTTTTTTTTTGATTATGTCTCTCACAGTGGACATGCACCTACGATGACAATTTCAGACCCCTCCATGATTTCCAAGTGGGAGAACTTGCAAAATAGCAGGGTGTTCAAATACTTATTTTCTGCACTGTATATCCGGTGTTATGTACCACCTAGAAAAAAAACATTTAAAGTTCTTTCTATTTCTATGGTGTTTGGGTCTACTGCCAAGCTAAAAAATAGGATTTTTGTACTCACCATAAAATCCTTTACTCTGAAGTCCATGGACGGACACAGCATCTTTATAGGCAGACATGTTAATAGTTAAAAAATGTAATCTTTAGCAAAGCTGAACAGCCCCGCCCAGGGGAGGAAAAGGATTTTACGGCGAGTACAAAAATCCTATTTTCTCTTTTGTCCATGGACGGATTTTTTATATTCTTGACGTCACCATGCAGTGTAAAAAAAAAAAGGGGGGGGGGGGTCAATCAAAAGTTAAACTTCACCCCAACACACCAGTGCTCCTCAACGGAGGAGTTGCAACCTTTAAGCAGCTGCCTGCAAAACTTTGCGGCCGAAGCAAGCATCCAAAGATGCACTTACATCAACCTTAGTAAAAGGTGGTTGAGTGCGCCGTCACAGGAAAGGGAGGCGCCCGCCCTTTCAGGGCATAAGCCTAAATCATGGTCTGTCTGATCCACGAGAAATGGTGGCTGACGAGACCACCAGGCTTTTCTTTGGACCAGAAACCGATACAAACATACAGTGAGTCTGACCTCCGAAACCGAGTCGTAGCAAACAGATACAACTGCAGAGCACGTACCACGTCTAGGGAATGTAACGCAGCCTCCTTGGGATGCGACGGCCGAGGACACAAGGAAGGAAGTGCAATGTCCTCATTTAGATGAAAAGCACCACTTTTTCCCTATGGAGGACCCAGTAAGGGGACTTGCAAGACAACGCCGTCAACTCAGAAACCAGCCTGACCAATGTAACGGGTACTAGAAAGGCAACTTTCTGGGAGTGTGTCAGGAGAGGAATCTTTGATGTTCTCAAAAGGGGGGTTCCTGAAGTGCCAAGAGCACCAGATTCAAATCCCACGGAAGTAGTGGAGGTCAAACCGGAGGGGCCACGTGTCGAACCCCTTGTGCTCACTAGCGAGTGAGTCGCCAAGGGTCATTGAAAGAAGATGGCCAAGGCTGAAATCTGCCCCTTAAAAAAAAAAAAAAAAAGGGTACCTAAGGCAAGTTTCTGATCCACGCCACGCTGCAAAAACAGCAGGATCCTAGAAACCGAATACGTACGTGGATGCCACACCATCTCTTCACACAGATGTAAGCTTTCCACGTGCAATGGTAAATCTTCAGAGAAGACTTGGGTGCCCTCAGCATGGTAGAAATTACAGAATTCGATAGGCCTCGGTTCAATACCTGCCCTTCAACAGCCATGCCATTAAAGCCAGCGACTGTAAAGCAGGATGAAGAATGGGACCTTGTGACAGAAGGTCTTCTCGCAACGGCAGTCGCCAATGAGCATCCGCCGTTAGCCTTACCAGGTCGGCGTACCAGGGACGCCAAGGCCAATTCGAATCATCGGGATCCCCACGGGGCTACCAACGCATCTGTCGCGTCCACCCAGGGATCTTTTGACCTGGCCACGAACCTCAACATCTTTCGATTGAGTCGAGAAGCCAGAAGATCCACGTCTGGCTCGCCCCAACTCAGGCAAAGGAGGTGAAAACACATCCAGGTGTAGTGACCATTCTCCTTGGTCGAGTATCTAGCGACTGAAGTAGTCCGCTTGCCAGTTGTCTACTCCCGGAATGTATACGGCCGATAGAGCCGGCACGCTCCTCTCTGCCCACTGCAAGATGTGAGCGACCTCTGAAGCTGCCGCCACGCTTCTTGTTCCTCCTTGATGGTTAACATATGCCACCACCGTGGAGTTGTCCGACTGGATCCTGATCAGACGCCCCTGTAACCATGTGGAGAGGCACTGCCTGATCGCCCGGGGATCCAGTACATTGATCGGCAGGCAAGATTCTTCCTGTGTCAAGTGACCCCGAGTCGACGGAACATCCCAAACCCCCCCCCCCCCAACCGGTCAGGCTGGCGTCCGTCTTGATCACCGTCCAGTGAAAAGGAGGGGGGAATGACTTTCTGGACTGAAGAGCTCAACCACCAGACGAGGGGAGTCCTGACCTGGTGGCTCACCCCGGTTTGATAATCCGGGGACAACAGGGACCTGTTCCATTTGGACAGAATCTCCTTCTTCAAGGCTCGAGTGTGGAATTGAGCATACCGTACCGCCTCGAAGGAGGCTACTATTAGACCCAAAACTTGCATGCAAAAGGGGAGCGACGACCATCTGCGGGATGCCAACATGCCTTGGGGAGGAGTCTAGAATCAGACCCAGATATTTTAGGCGCCGAGTTGGTACTTCTGGAAGTTTAGCACCCAACCAAATTCTCGGAGGGTCTGACTGGCAATCGCCACATCCTTTTCTAATTCTGCACTGGAAGCAGCTCTCAGAAGCAGATTGTCCTAGTAGCCCACAATAGCGATTCCTCGCTGTCTCAGCAAGGACAGAATCGGGGCAAGCACCTTGGTGAAAACTTAGTGCCGACGCCAGGCTAAAAGGGAGAGCCACAAATTGATAGTGATCTTTCCCTACTGCAAAGCGCAGGAACCTCTGGTGTCTGACGAAAAACGGGGACATGCAAGTATGCGTCCTTGATAGCCAAGGACACCAGAAAACTGATTTCATCCTGAACTTCCGAACTTTTACAAAGGCGTAAGCAGGGAGGTCCACCGAGCTGCAAACTCGCGAAGACGTCCCCCCCACCTGGAAATCGGGTGGGGGCAAATCTTCATGCAGTAGCAGATTTGTCTGCAGGCTTGTTTGGCCTGCGAACCCAGGGACGCTTTTGTCCCTCCGCTGGTCTCTTGTCTACCTGGGAACGCCTGCCTGCAGGCCCTGACTGATTAAAATACAGCTTCTGTGGGGAAAATGAGGGTCCAGGCTTACAGAGTGGCTCCTTACCCTTTATGGACAGAGAAGCGTGCTCTTACCTCCTGTGACGTCCTTAATGACGTCATCCAGTAAGGCTCCACAAAGCCTCCCTCCTTGGAAGGGCAAATCCGCCAGGGGCCTCTTGGAAGTCTGGTCCGCAGACCAGCATTTTATCCAGATAAGGGGACGCAAAACCACTGCATCCAGGGCAGCATCGCAGACATATTTGAGCGCTTCCGCTGGTGGGTCATTGTGTCTCTGCCTTCTGCCTTCTCGTGCACTGGTCAGCGAGTTCCATACAGCCCAGGGGAGCATGATGCTCCTCCAATTCCCGCTGCAATAACTTTGCCCACTCAGTCGGTGTCTGACACCAGTGCCGTGGCCAGAATGGGCTGCAATGCTGATCCCAGCATGGTGAACATGGACCGACCCACTGCCTCAGACCTCCTCCTATCTGCAGGGTCCTTAAATGCAGGGGTCCCCTCTACCGGAATCGTTGTTACTTTGTTTAACCTAGACATGACCAGGGGAGATACCCTTTTGAGGAGAGCCTGCTGAAAAAAATGGGCAACGCACTGCCATGCCAGTCTATAAACTTATCAAAGTAAATCACATAGGGAAACACCTTAGCAGTGCGGGTCGGCTTGTTAGACCCAAAAAGGACCAACACCTCAACAGATGCCCCAGCCGCATCCTCCAGTTTAAGAGTGTCCCGCACTGCAGTGATAAGTGCTCCAGCAAGTGCCTTGTCCTGCGCTGACCCGGACGTGGAGTCACCCTCATTGTCCGAATATTTCCGGTTTGCATCCTACGATACCTCAGAATCGGGGCCTGGGGCACAGCCAGGCCCAGGTCTAAGTCAGAGCTATCCCCAGAAGAAGGTGGGGGGAGGGGCGCTTTTTACCCCCCTTGCGCCCACACACACAGCTTCCACCCTGGCAACAAACGATTCTAGGAACGCCAACAAAGCGCCAGCTTCTGACGCCATACTGACCCCTCTGCGACAGTCTCAGGGACCACAGTCAAGCGCAATAGTAGTTTTAAAACAAGGTGCCCACCCTCATTGACGTCACTTCAGCACTAGAGGTCAAAAACCTACTGAAAGATGGCTTCCGGCCGTCTCAGTAAAAAAGGAGCACGAACTTCAAGAAAATGGCTGCCCGCTGTGCAAAGCTGCGTTCACAGCACAGCTACAAGAAAATGGAAATGAAAAAAAAAACAGTGCTGAAAATAAATAAATAAGGGTCGTGGCCAGGACTCCACGAGAGGCGCAGCGTGAGTTCTTAGCTCCTGCTTCTCACAGCCATCCTAAAGGCATCCTTCACCCCGATTTTGCTCCAAAAGGCACCGATCTGATCCTTAGGACGGCGGGCACCTGATCCAGGCATGATGACAAATAAATACGGGCCCCCGGTGCCCCAATCCGCAGCGGACCCGGTCACAGAAGCAAGATGGCGCCGATCCTTCAGCAGCACACGTGGCCATGCAGCAGCCTGCTCCACCTGAAGCCCAGGACTCATACAAGGGGGTGAGTGGATCTGTCCCTGCCCTATTCCGCACCCAGGCTGCAACATCCAGCTCCTCTGATTCCCTAGGGTACTCGGAGGACCTTACAGCCCCAAGTCCCCCCTCGGATGCTGAACCCACACTAGCAGAGATCCTGGTGGCCATTAAAGATGTTACAACATCCCTCACTGTGCAAATGGAAACTATCCATATTGACTTTTCCCTCTTGAAACAAGATGTCCAAAATTTACGGGATAGAACCGGGGAGGTAGAAGGCCGGGTCAGTTCGCTGGAAGATGTAGTGCATCCCCTGTCTGCCACTATGCGCACAACTACGGATGAGTTGGGGGCCCTTAGGGCCAAGCTGGATGATTTGGAGAACCGTTCCAGAAGGAGCAACCTTCGCTTTGTGGGGTTCCGCGAAATATCTGAGGGGTCCTGTCCAGAAAGGTTCTTACACCAATGGCTGCGTGACGTTTTCGGGATGGAGGAATTCTCCAGAACCTTCGAAATAGAGAGTGCGCACCGCACCCCACCACGTACTCCGCAGCCAGGGGCCCCCCCAAGATCCCTTATTGCCAAATTTCTAAACTTCAGGGACAAGGTGGCTACGGTTACTATACTGCCACATGTACTGTTCACTGTTGTGCCTTTTAGGAAACATACTCCTTTTTTGATCCTACCTCAGGGACGATTATATTGCATTTGTGAGCTTATATGGAACTGCCACTCTCCCCATTACCGATAGGTGGCGTGGCCACAGGACTTTTATCTCCCTTCTAAGACGTTCGCTGAAGGGAGTGGGACGCTGTTTTGGGATCCAATGCTCGCTATGTTGGGGTTGGCAGAGCTGGGAGGGGGGTGGGTAGGGATGGAGGTTTGGGAGGCTCTCCCACAGGACTGTCCGGCAGGGAATGTCCGCCCAGAGTGGAAGTTGAAGGATAGGTTTGCTCCTGTTTGTTACTATTATCATTTTCTACTGTTCATATGCTGCATATGTCAACCATCTTGCGAGTGTTGCATTTTGTGGGGTGCTGCCTTGCCTGTTTACTACTGCTGTACTCATATGCTACTTGTACATGCTCATGGCTGACACAGTTAAAATTATTTCTTGGAATATTAGAGGGCTGAATTCACCTCACAAGCGGACCCTGATGTTTTCCTACTTGAAAAAATATAAGCCTCATTATCTGTCTTCAGGGAGACACACCTTATGGGTCCCTACGCTTAAATATCTTAAGCGCCCCTGGTTAGCATCTCTGTACCATGCCACTTACTCCAACTACTCAAGAGGGGTCTCGGTCTTGATAGCTAAGACTTTGGGGGCTGAGACTCTGAGTGTACAAACAGATCCAGCGGGTCGTTTTGTTATACTTACTCTTCGTATGGCTTTTTCAATCTTTACGTTGGTGAATGTATATATCCCTCCACCGTTTTCACCAGAGGTCCTTTCTAAATTGTCACTAATGCTTTTACCTAGGTCTCCTGGTACCCTACTTTTTGTGGGTGACTTTAACACTGTGCTTGACCCATCTGTGGACCGCCTGCGGGGTGGGGGCAGACCGTACGCCTCATTTGTTGATTGGCCTCAGGTTTACTCTCTCACGGAACTGTTGCGGTAGAAACACCCGGATGACAGGCAATTTTCCGGTCATTCGGACTCATTCCACACCATGTCACGCATAGATATGGCATTTGCTCCATCAGATGTACTAGCTTTGGTGCATTCGGTCGCGTATCTACCCAGAGGTATATCAGACCATGCCCCCCTAATGGTCAGTCTCCTCCTCTTGCCAAAATCAGGCCCTAAGGCCTGGAGGTTAAACTCCTATTGGCTCGAGGACGAGCTGGTACAGGCTGAGTGCCAAACGGCTATGGTTGACTATTAGACCCTCAATCAGGATTCAACTGGTATCAGCAATGCCTGGGAGGCCTCCAAGGCAGTGCTGAGGGGGTCCTTTATGTCAATTACGGGTATATTGCGTAAGAACAATCAAATACACACTGAAGAACTTGAGCAGGGTATGGTGTTATCTGAGGCTGAATACTCTAAAATGTCCCAATGCGGATACACTGGCCTCATGGCTCAATAACCGTAGAAAGTACGAACTTAGGCTGTTAGACCTGACTAAAAAACGCATGCTCTATGTTACACAAAAGACATTTGAACATGGTAACAAGGCGGGTCGCTTACTCGCGTATATTACAAGAGCAGAGAGTACCCCTATTTCTATTCCTAGGATATTAACTGCAGCAAACCACATTAGTGATGTCCCTCAGGAAATAACAGAGGCCTTTCTTTCCTTTTACCGTGACCTTTACACCTCCAGGGCTGACTACTCAGACGTGCAGCTTGATGACTATTTGACCCAGGTACCCCTTCTAAAACTGACAGACAGGGTGCGGGAGGAACTGGATGAGCCGCTGTCTGTGGAGGAACTGTTACTCGCAATCTCACAGATGCCGGCTCATAAATCACCAGGATTAGACGGGTTTCCAATGGAATGGTATAGGCAGTTCCAGAATCTACTTGCCCCTCTATTACTTAAGACTTATAATGAAGCTTTGAAGGAGGGGTGCTACCCCCCTCGATGAGGGAAGCATTGTTCTACTCCTTAAGCCCAGAAAAGACCAGTTGAAATGCGATTCATACCGCCCTATATCCCTCATAAACGTGGATGCAAAAATTCTGGCCAAGGCCCTGGCGAATCGCCTGAACAAAGTGATTGCTCGCTTAGTGTGGTGTGATCAGGGTGGCTTTATCCCAGGCAGGTCAACCAGAATGAACATACATAGACTGTTTCATAACTTGTCCTATGTACACGACTGCCTCCCGACTCTGGTTGTGGTGTCCCTGGACACCTGCAAGGCCTTTGACAGTGTGGAATGGCCATACCTGTTCCGGGTCTTGCAGATGTATGGTTTTGGCCCTGGTATGGTTGCCTGGATTAGACTCCTCTATACCATGCCGCTTGCTCGTATTCGTATCAACTCACAAATTATGGAGACCTTCCGAATTAACAGAGGAACCAGACAGGGGTGTCCGTTGTCACCCCTGCTTTTCGCCCTGGCCATGGAACCTCTCGCTATCAGGATACGCATCTCCCCACTACTTAGGGGATTGCCCATCAATGGTATGGAGGAGCGAATCTCGCTGTATGCCGACGATACGCTGGTGTATTTGGCAGATGCCCAGGACTCACTAGCTAATGTGTTAAAAATGGTGTCTGACTTCGGGGACTTCTCGGGATTCAGAGTGAATTGGGAGAAGTCTATTATCTATCCCGTAGATCAATCGCCCACTCCTCAAATTCATTCGGACTCTAAATGGTTAGTGGCCACTTTGTTTAGATATCTGGGAGTTGTGGTTCAGTTGCCACTGTCCCTGTACATTACTAACAATCTGAGCCCTGTGCTGCTACAGCTGCAGTCTCAGACTAAGCAGTGGAAAGATATACCTCTGGATCTGATGGGAAGGGCCAATGTTTTTAAGATAATATACCTACCTAAGTTACTGTATGTCCTAGCTAATGCCCCATGCAAAATCCCTAAAGCATTGTTTAAGAGCATTGACTCGATCTGTATAACATTTCTGTGGAACGGTACGGCCCCTAGAGTAGCTCTGGAAACACTTAGACTACCCTCCCATTTGGCAGGACAGGCTTTCCCTGACTTCTACCTCTATTACCAAGCTTCTCATCTGGTGAATATTCATGACTGGTTACACCCTGACCCCAATAATGCGTGCACCACCACGGAAGGGGCTATGGTCACTTCGTTCGAGACACTACACAACATTATCTACCGTCGGCGTACCCCCCCAGGACCGGGACTGACTGTACTGCAGACGTCACTATCCCTGTTTAAAACAGTGACTCTTAAACATGCCCCGGGCTCCTGGGTGACCTCTCCTAATAATCCGCTATGGTTCAACACATCACTTCCAGAATTTAACTCGTTACCTAACCCTCAGAGATGGATATCCAAGGGGATTAAATACCTATGCCACCTATATACCTCAGAAGGCCTTAAGTCCTTTTTTCCAGTAGAAGGACGACTTTAATCTTCCCCCCAATTATTTATTCTTTTATTACCAGTTAAGACACGCCACACGAGCCCAGTTTGGTTCCTTGGATAATCCACTTGCGATTCCTGACCTAGAAAAACTTTTGCGTTCCCCGGACAGAACAAAACTCATCTCTAACTATTACTTAGCCTTAACGGTGAACTCTAATCCTAGATTTAGGACAGCGCAGAGCAAGTGGGAATCATTAGACATTACTATGACGGAAGATGACTGGACTGAGTTCTGTGATACTTTTAAGACCTCTGTTATAGCCTCCAGAGACCGGGTAATTCAACTGAAAAATTTTCATCAATCACACTTGACCCCGGCCAGGATGCTCAGAATGGGCATACTGGCCTCGGCGGATTTTTTTTCGCAGATGCGGGCAGGTGGCTGATTTTATCCATTGCTTTTGGAATTGCCCCATTGTAAGAGACTTCTGGAGAAGCATAGGATCCTTCCTCTCTTCTGCCTTAGGGCTCCCCAATATACTGGACCCCAAAAACTGTCTGTTAGGGGTCTTTGGTGACCTCGCTGTTCCCTCCCAGGTCAAAAAATTGCTCCAAATCCTATATTTCTATGCCAAGAAATCCATCCTCTTGACCTGGAAGGGAGCAGCGACCCCGACAAGGGGCCTATGGTTGAAACTAGTCAATGACGCCCTCCCGCTCTACAAGCTTACTTTTGAAATTAGAAAAATAAATAAGTAATTCGATAAGATATGGGGCAGGTGGCTGGCTAGCCCCCTGACCCTATCTCCTATACAGCCGTAAAAAGTGATGTTGGTGATGTGGTATCCATTTGCTAGAATAACCTTAATCTGCAGTCCCACAAGATGGTAATACTACCGTCCTACTATGATTGTATGTAGCGTTCTACTTGGTCTTATACCTTATACCTGTTTATAATGGTATGATGTGATTAAGGAGCAAACGAGTATTGTTGTCTGTTCTGTGTTGTTTAATTTTTTGTATGTGTTGTATTGTTGGTTTTGTGAAAATTTCAATAAAAATATCTTTATAAAAAAAAAAAAAAAAAAAAAAAAAGGCTTGTTGTGGCCGACCCAGCGCATGGCTAAGGCCTGCTCACGCTCGAAGGCCGGACTGGGGAGACTACCAGGATCTAAATTATACAGTCTGTGACCCAGCCGGCAGTTGATAGAAGATGTCAGGATCAAAAATTAAACAAAAATAAAAAAAATTCTGTAGGACCATGGGCCCATAAAGGGAGCCAGGTCCTTCTCCACTAGGCAGAAAAAAACTGAGCTGCTCACTGCAGTGAGAAGAAGGGGTTATGACCAGAGGGACTAAACCCCCCCCCCCCCCAAGCGGTGCTGTTCAGCTTTGCTAAAGATAACATGTTTTAACTATTAACATGTCTGCCTAGTCCTCTCCTAATAGACGGAACATAACCCTAAAGTCAAGAATATAAAGATGCTGTGTCCGTCCGTGGACAAGAAATAGGATTTTTGTACTCACCGTAAAAATCCTTTTCTCTGGACGACACAGCTCCAAATATTCTTGACAATAGGGTTATGTTCCCTCTATAAGGGGAGGACTAGGCAGACATGTTAAATGGTTAAAAAAAAAAATGCAATACAGCAAAGCCGAACAGCACCGCCCAGGGGGCGGGCCCTCTGGTCATGACCCCTCACCCTGCAGTCAGCAGCTCAGTTCGTCTAAAAGCAGTACAAAACGTAAAAAAAAAAAAAAAAAAAAAAAAAGAAGGAGGGGTGGGTGCTGCGTCCGCCCATGAACTTCAGAGAAAAGGATTTTACGGTGAGTAAAAAAATCCTATTTTCCCTTTCGTTCATGGATGGACACAGCTCCAAATATTCTTGACAGTGGGGACGTCCCCAAGCAGTGTAAAAAACGAGGGGTGGGCACAGCAAGCAAACCAACTTCCACCCAAAAACAAACAGTGCTCCTCAGCGAAGGAGTTGCAACCTCAAACAGCCGCCTGCAAAAGTTTGCGGCCGAAGCAAGCATCTGCATGTACATCAACCTTGTAAAATTTTGTGAAGGTGTGAACTGACGACCTGCTCGCCGCCCTACACACCTGTGAGACAGATGCTTGATGGACGGAAAGGCCCAGGAAGCACCCATCGCCCTGGTTGAATGTGCCGTGACAGGAAAGGGAGGTGCCCGCCCCATATAGGGCATAGGCCTGAATCACGATCTGTCTGATCCACTGAAAAATGGTGGCCGACGAGACCGCCAGACCCTTCTTTGGACCAGTCACCTATACAAACAGTGAGTCCGACCTCCGGAACGGAGCCGTAGCAGAGAGATATCCTGTCGACCACCTGCGAGATGCCAAAAGCTTCACCACCAATCGGAGAGTGTGCAACTTCCCCAAGGGGAGGTAAACTCTTGCCTACGAGGAGTCCGGAATTAAACCCAGGTACCAACACCGACTTCTGTAGGTTCAGTACCCAACCGAATTCCTGAAGAGTCTGACTGGCGATCGGGACATCCTCCAAGTCTGAGCCCGAATATGCTTTGAGCAGGAGGTCGGCCAAGTAGCCCATGATAGCGATTCCTCGCCGTCTTAACAAGGCCGGAATCGGAGCGAGTACTTTTGGTGAAAACCCTTGGTGCTGATGCCAGGCCAAAAGGGAGAGCCACAAATCGTTAATGTAAATCGCAGACATTTTTGATGCCTGGAATACATGGGGACATGCAAGTATGCATCCAAGATGTCCAAGGACGCCATAAAACCCCCCCGGATGGAGTGCAGCGACCACAGAGCGAACCGATTTCATCCTGAATTTTCGTTGCCTCACAAAAGGAGTTGAGGGCCTTGAGATCCAGGATTGGACGGACCCCGTTCTTTTCCGGGACTACAAACAGATTGGAGTAAAATCCCTGAAACCTTTCCGGCCGCGGCACAGGTACTATTTAACCCGAGCCTCAGCAGGTCCTGTTGCAGATTTGTTCGCAGGCTTGTTTTGCTTGCGAATTCAGGGACACTTTTGTCCCTCAGCTGGCCCCTTGTCAGCCTGGGAATGCTTACCTGCGGTCCCTGGCTTACGGCGTGGTCCCTTACCCTTTCTGGATTGTGGGAGTAAAGTACTCCCAGTGGCATTCTTAATAATGTCATCCAGCGAGGCTCCAAATAGCCTCTCACCCTGGAAGGGTAAATCTTCCAAAGCCTTCTTGGAAATCTGGTCCGCAGGCCAGCATTTTAGCTAAATCAGGGGACGTAGTACCACAGCAGACACTGAGGCTCTGGAGAGCAAGGGAGTTGTATCCAAAGCTGCATCGCAGACGTACGTAAGGCCATGTACCAGCTGGTCAGCCAACTCCACACAGACTGGGGAAGCCTGTTGCTTCTCCAGTGCGTGGTGCAACAATTTTGCCCACTCGGTAAGAGTCTGACGTCAGGGCCATGGCCAATACTGGTCGCAATGCTGACCCCAGCATGGTGAACATGGACATGGCCACCGCGTCAACCCTCCTGTCAGTAGGGTCCTTGAATGCAGGGGTCCCTTCTACCGGAATTGTGGCGAAGTTGTTCAACCTAGACACCGGGGGCGTCCACAACCATTGGGGATGCCCATGTTTTCAAAAGGCTTTCCTCAAAAGGGTAACAGACCGCCATGTGTTTTAGGACCGCAAAGGTTCTCTGCGGTCGTTCCCATTCCTTGTCTATAAAACTATCAATAAGACACATTTAAAAAAAAAAAAAAAAAAGCAAGTTAGGTATACCGGTAACTTGTTTTCCAGAAGTCTTTCAGGACAGCACATCGAGAGATAGGGACTCCTCCCTCTCCAACAGGAAACACCTTCTTCACAAACTTTAAAGGGAGGCCCCTCCCAGCACACTTCAGTTGTTACCGAGAAACCTCCGGCCCTGGCTGGAACATATAAACACATAGGTTAGTCACAGCATGGCACATCAACAAGTACATCAAACGGGTGGGTTATTGCTGTCCTGAAAGACTTCTGGAAAACAAGTTACCGGTAAGCCTAACTTGCTTTTTCCCAGGGCGTCTTTCAGGACAGCACATCGAGAGGATACCAGAGACTTACCACCTTAGGGCAGGACAACAGCTTGTAGGACCTTTCTGCCGAACGCCTGGTCCCTGGCAGACATGAGGTCCAACCTATAATGCCGTACAAAACGTGCCAAAACTTGACCACGTCGCGGCCTTACAAATTTGTTCTGGGGTGGCACCAGCTCTCTCTGCCCATGAAGCTGCAAGCGCTCGAGTGGAATGAGCACAAATCCCTTCTGGCGGGACTACTCCTGCATGTAAATAGGCCTCCCTGATAGCTAATTTTAACCATCTGGCTATGGTACCCTTTGAGGCCAGGTGGCCTTTCTTTTTGCCCCCAAATAAAACAAATAAAGAATCTGTGCACCTGAAGGACTCTGTTATTTTAAGGTAGCATAACAAAGCCCTTCTCACATCCAGGATGTAAAAAAACAATTCCTTTTCCCCCTGAGAGCGATTGACCGCTGAGGCTACCTTTGGCAAAAAATTTGGGTCTGTTCCAAGCACAACCCAATCTGGAAATAAAGAAAAATATGGATCCCTTATTGACAGGGCCTGTATCTCGCTAACCCTACGAGCTGAGGTTATAGCGACAAGGAAAAGAACCTTCAGAGTAGCATCCCTAAGAGAAGCATCATTTAAAGGTTCAAAAGGCTTTCCAGCTAAAGCCTTCAGTACCACCGATAGATCCCACTTCGGGAAGCCCTTAACCTGTGGTGGCCTAGCCCTTGAGAGGGCTCTAAAGAACCTGGAAACCAAAAGGTTCTGAAGCTACAGATCTCTCTAGAAAAACTGTCAGGGCGAACACCTGTACCTTTAGAGTGCTGACTGCTAGCCCCTTATCTGCCCCGTCCTGTAAAAACTCTAGGATGGCAATGAGGCTGCTTGGTTCCATGGCCGAGGAGTTACACCAGGACGTATACACTTTCCAAACTTTAGAATAAATGGCCCTCGTAACTTTTTTCCTGCTATTTAACAGGGTGGAGACCCAACGGTCAAAAAAAACTTTCCCCTTCAAGAGTCTCCTTTCAGAAACCAAGCTGAAAGGGAGAGTTTGGATACGTCCGGGTGAAACACTGGGCCCTGCCTCAGAAGGTCCGACTTGGGAGGTAGATGCCAACATGGTTTTACAGCCATCCCTAGGATTGTTGAGAACCATGCCCTTTTGGGCCAGAACGGAGCAATCAGTATTACTGGGACCTTCTTCTGAATCTTTCTCAGGACTAACGGGATCAGCTGGAACGGGGGGAAAGCAAAGCAAAGGTGAAATCTCCAGGGATGCGCCAGAGCATCTATCCCCAGGGACCCGTCCAGTCTGTCTAGGGAGAAAAAAAAATGGAGGTACCTGGGAGTTCTTTCTTGAGGCAAACAAGTCTACCTCCGGTTGACCCCACTTGGAGTACTCCGAAAAAACTTTGGGATCTAGAGACCACTCCGATTCCCGATGCCTGCTCAGAAAATCGGCCACCTTGTTCAGGGATCCCTTCAGATGCACTGCTGAAAGGGATCTCAGGTACTTCTCTGCCCATTGCAGGATACTCTCGGCCAAAATCAGCAGAGGTCTGCTTCTGGTGCCCCCTTGCCTGTTCACATATGTTACAGCCGTAACATTGTCTGTCAGCACCTGAACGTGATGGTTTAGAAGATCTGGAGCAAACCTCTCTAGGGCTAAAGCGATCGCTCTTACTTCCCTCCAATTTGAGGATCGAACTGACTCCTCTCTTGTCCAGCGGCCTTGAATTAAGTCTTTCCCTAGGTGGGCTCCCCATCCCCACGCACTGGTATCTGTTAAGGCCAAGCCATGAGTAAGCACTGATCGAGTGCGAAACGGGTCGGCTGTCCTGTTTTCTGTGATTGCTGTGACTGTACATGTTTTTGGATTTACAATAAAGACAACTTTTTTCGTTTGAAAATCGTTGGAGTGCGGCCGTCCTTCCCTCTTTTCTTTATCATCATTGCTATTTGCATTGCCAGCACCTTGGTAATCTAATTATCCTTGATCGTCTACAGGTCTCACCTGGAGCGGTGATTTATTTTCTCACTGGTATCTGTTGTTAATCTTTTCTCCACCGGAAAAGACCACTTCAGACCCCTTGAGAGGACCTGCTGCTCCTTCCACCAATATAGGGATCTTTTCACCCGAGATGGAATTTTTATATGCTTGTCCAGGGAGTTGAGGCTGTGATCCCACAACCTTAAAAGAAAATTTTGAAGGCCCCTGAAATGCAGTCTCGCCCACTGGATTGGTTGGCATAGTTGAAGTTAACACCCCCAACGCCGACATCACCTGTCTTATGGTTATGGTCTGGTTGGACTGGAGCCGAGTGATGGTCTTCTGAACCCTGGTCTTTTTTTCTAGGGGTAGAAACATTCTTTAGCTCAGAGAATTCACCTGATATCCCAGAAAAGGATCTCCTGGGCAGGTACTATTGAAGATTTCTGGAGATTCAGAATCCACCCTAGTGATTCCAGGTGAGCCTGAGCTTTGGACAAGTTTTCCAGTAGTTTTTCCCTTGAGGGGGCAAAATAACAACAGGTTGTCTAAATAGGGGATCACCGCTACCCCCTGAAGACGAAGCGGAGCCAAGGCCTCCGCCATCACCTTGGTAAAGATTCGGGGTGAGGATGAGAGCCCGAATGGAAGAGCCCTGTACTGTAGGTGTTGAACCACCCCTCCTTCCCTTACCGCTAATCTGAGGAACCTCTGGGACTGTGGGGAGATCGGGATGTGCAGGTAGGCATTCCTCAAATCTATTGACACCATGAAGCATCCTGGCGTCAATAGATTCCTGACCGAAAATATCGAGTCCATTTTGAACCTTCTGTACATTACAGATTTGTTCAAGGGTTTTAGGTTTAAAATCATCCTGAACTTTCCGGTGTTTTTTTTTTACCAGAAACACATGGGAATAGAACCCCCGACCCTGTTTTGCCTGGGGCACCTGCACTATTGCCCCCTGTTGAATTAACTATTTTAAAGAGGATTTCATGGCCAGGGATTTTATTGGATCCTTTGGGAAATTGGTCACCAGAAATCTTTGTGGCGGAGTCTCCGAAAACTCTATATCGTAACCCAGAGACAGGGTGGTCAGAATGTAACAATTGTGTTGTTATCTCTGACCACTGCGGAAGAAACTTTTGTAATCTTCCACCGACCCTGACCGCCGAGTCATTGTGATTTCTGGGACTGCGCAGGAGGATTCCGGGCAACACATGTTGTAGCCATGGCAGGCTTTAAACCATTTATAATAGACTGCCATTACCTCTTGGAGGAGGAGATCCATATGCTTGTCCATAGAATCCTTGAGAACACCCATGTCCTCAAAGGCTAGGTCTGTAGACCTGGACACCTGAGAAAAGGCTGCATCAAGCTTAGGGACCTTATTCCAAACTGCTGCTGGATCCTCCTCAAAAGGAAAGCGCCGTTTATGTGCTTTAGGGAAAAGGGGCTTCTTCTCTGGATCCTGCCATTATTTAATTATGGTCTCCGAGATCACTGAATGGACCGGAATGACCCACCCCTTTGATTCACCCAGACCCGCATACATGCGATCGTGGAGGGTTAGTTCCCTTTTTTTCGCTCGCTCAGACCCAACGTAACACGTATGGCCCGGATTAAACCATCTACCTCTTCCAGAGATAGTTTAAACTTTGAGGGGTTCCCTGCCATTTCCTCCTCTGAATCATCACCGGGCACCTGGGAGGAACCTTCCCTGGGTCCTAAATCATCTGTCACCATGACTAATTCTGGAATAAGTACCGAATCTTGAGAGGATTGAGAGGTAGAGGTCTGAGGGGTGGAAGGCAAAACTAAAGAGTCACACAGAGTCTGAATCGTGGCCAATAGTTCTTTCTTTGTAGAGGAGATCAGATCCTCTCTCATGGTATCCGATTCCTCCCGAACCAAAGAAGCAATACAAGTTTTACAAAGTGCTTTCTTCCAACTGTCGCTCATCTTAGCTCTACATTATGGGCATTTTTTCTTAGTGTCAGCCCTGACCTGTAACACAAACAGAGAAGAAAATCAGGGGGACCCTAGTGAGAACCCTGTTCCTGTTTGGGGTCCCCTTCAAAAGGTGCACTAAGAAAGAAAGTAATACAATCCAGTGCCCAGACAGGCCCCCAAGCCACTGGCTATATGCGGGTGCTGGCAATGCACTAGGCAATGGAAATAAAGAACGGATGGACGGCCGCACAACGGAAAACTCTTGAGTTGTCTTTATTGAAAAAGCATAAGCAGGCACCACAGATACACAGCAAGAATCAAAAAACAGCTGACGCATTTCACACTTGGTTAGTGCTTATTCATGGCCTACGTACAACTAAAACACACACAAAATAAATAGTGCCAACAAAAGACATGTGACCCGAATTGGCCACTAGTGGAGGAGAGCCTATGAGTAGAGGCAATGCTTCAGCTGTGGCAAAATCAGAGTGCACCTGTGTGAATGAAAGGAAGCAATGAAATTCAAAAAAATCATCAAGTGCAAGTAAATCACATTTTACTGAAATAGTGAACAAGGCAGCAGTGAAAAAAACTGATAATACATTAATATTAATGCGTATATTGATTCATATGTGGAATACGAATATGATAGAAATTAAATAAAATAATTATATGATCACAACGTGGAAAAAATCCCCAAAGAAGCTGCAAGGAAAAAACGCACGATGTGCTGATTCCTGTAGCTACTAAATATAAAAAAAACTATGCTAGAGCTGTGGGAGCAATAAAGAGTGGGCTCCTAATGTGAAATACCTCCAAAACCAAGGGGAGTATAATAGATGAGTGTAGCACATGAATATATGAGCTTATCTAGTGACCAGCAAGTATTGTGTGAAATAGTGGCTATTAGCTAGCGTCAACATTGCTGGCGTGGCTGCAGAAATTATAATAAAGTTTCTGCAGAGAAATTATGTGGAGAAATTGTGCATGAAGCCTAAATAAAATAAGTGAATGTTCGAATAAAAAAGATGAAAATGAGAAGTTGGTAAACCTGTGAACCAATGTATATTAGTGCACTGAGGATGCATTGCAATCGGGTGCCTGATAGATCGTATGGTATGTGGGGAACAGTGGCGGTGTATAGCCTCCCAGTAGTCATGTAAGAATGAACCAGTGAAAACATATGGAGGCGGTTTGTTCCTAGTAGCTGGTAATACATACAAGCTGGTGTATAAGCATAAATTTATATTTTGTTATAGGATTGTTCAAAACGGCTGCACAAAGTAAAAATGTGATCAAATCCGAAGATAGAATAGATATATGGACACAGCCAAAGAGGGTTAAATGGTGCATGGTAAAAAAGAAGAAAAAAAAACATGTGCACGTAAATGCACATGAACGCACATACACATATGTGCGTACATATAAGTATTTGTGATATAAGGCGGGGAAATAAAATACAATACAGTATAGCAAGTACTAGCTAACAAGAAAAAAAAACATGTGCACAAAAATGCACATGAACGCACGTACACATATGCGAGTACGTATGGGTATATTTGTATTGTAAGGCAGGGACGATAGGTACTAGCTAACAAATACATGACTTTGGAGGACC
Organism: Rana kukunoris; assembly: GCA_029574335.1. NCBI lineage: Eukaryota > Metazoa > Chordata > Amphibia > Anura > Ranidae > Rana > Rana kukunoris. Next base: position 215,301,605 of record CM056049.1, on the reverse strand, counting down.
TGGAGTGATCCAATACTAAAGATTAAATGTAACAATCCTCCTGTCCCTAAATATAAAGAGTGATAGACACACCATGACTGTATGCATGTAAAGGAGAACCCCCCCCCCCCCCTTAAAATAACCCAAATGGCCGGGTACAAAGTGCAACCGTGTATTTAAAAAGAAAGAAAAACAATTATTCTTTCATTAATATAAAAGTATCTTAGTGTTCAGAGAAATATGAAAGTTGCAGCAGAAACTTTTTAGACAACTGGGAGTTGCTGTATAAAATTAATACATAATAGCAGTTAATATAACTGTCTAAAAAGTAATAAAATTGAACATATAGGCCGAGAAACCTTACACATAGGTGCATGGTGTGTATATATACACATGCCTGTGCATCGTTATATGGGTAGCAATTGATTGGGCATGGATGGCTTACTGGTGGGAGATGGAAATCTGAATGCAGGGTGAATGAGAAGTGTGGGTAAAGATACAGAATGGCTGATTGAATGCACTACTCGCAAAAGGGCCAAGGAGGGAGAGAGAGGAGTGTGCAGTGTATGTAAATTAAAGGGAGACCAGGTATGTAGTATGATAAACGACATGGTAAACATGTGTAAGACAGAGAAAGAGCATCAATGAGGATGTGGAAACGCCCAGGTACAGGGGATAGATTGTGTCAGTAATAATAGTGGGAAACATCCCATTAGAAATTCAGGCCTGCGGGAATTCTGGTATTGAGAAGAAATATCCAGAAGACTTTGCGTTTGCAAAGTAACCTGAATTTATCTCCCCCTCTGACCGGACAGATGACTCTCTCGATGCCCTGTATGTGTAGGCTCGAGGTGTCTGAAGTGTGTTCGGTTCCAATGTCGGGCCACGTTCGCATTGTGGTCTGTCTCTATATTATAGAGATGGTCTCTAAGTCTGTTTGTTTTTTTTGATTTAAGCCTTTTTTTATTTAAAACAAAATAATAATACATGTACCAATGATACAACTGAGCATACAATACATACTATCATGCACTGCTTTGCCTTGGTCATCATCAACCGTACATCCCTGCCCTATTTATACCCTCCCTCCACCTGGTTATCTGGGAGAAACAACGGCACTACCCAAGACACTATATATATATAAAAAAAAAAAAAAAAAAAAGGGAAATGGGAAAGAGGGAAAAAAAAAAAAAAAAGAACCCCCCGTCCCTGCCACTCCCTGTTATCCTCCCTCTGTACCCACCCAACTCTATGATAATTATCCTTACATCTCTGCCCTGGAGTCCAAAAAGGATTTCCAGGAAGACCATGTTTTTAGGTATCTTTCTTGTTGATGTCGTGCTGTCAGTACCAATTCTTCTAGCTTACTGATTTCCTTCACTTTACTTATCCACATCTCTATAGTTGGTGGCATCGCCGTGTCAATCACAGCTGCTTTGCCTCCTGGGAGATGTCCTCTCTCTCCTATGTATTATTACGGAGCTGCCTGGCTGGGTGTGTTTTGGACGGTGACGCTGTAACACGGTCCCGCCCCCCTAGACTGTCTCTCTCTCTCCTGTGTATTATTACAGAGCTGCCTGGCTGGGTGTGTTTTGGGCGGTGACGCTGTAACACGGTCCCGCCCCCCTTGACTGGCTCATGTATATAGAATCTGTGTTCAGCCAATCACACGGTCTAGGGGGGCGGGACCGTGTTACAGCATCACCGCCCAAAACACACCCAGCCAGGCAGCTCAGTCAGATTTAGCAGTGATGCCGCCCTATATGCCTAATAGGAGGCCGGATCCAGCAGGGGCTGCAAATAGAAGAAATTACCTTTCTATATTCCTCTATACAGGCGCTGATCACTTGCAGAACCTGTATGGAGGGATATGGAAAGCTCATTTCCTCTATATGCAGCCACCCTGCTTCTCCTATGCAGTTCTCCTTGAAGCCCCCCCAGTGTTCTCCTCCCCCACCACACTCTCCAGCCCCCCCGCAGTGTTCTCCAGCCCCCCCCCCCCCGCAGTGTTCTCCTCCCCCACCACACTCTCCAGCCCCCCCAGTGTTCTCCCCCACCACACTCTCCAGTCCCCCCCCCATGCTCTCCACCCTTGACCACCCTGTTCTCCCCCAGTGGTCTCCACCCCTGATCCCCCTGTCCTGTGCTCATTATGAGGGGTTCCCACCATCCCTGTGCTGCGTTCAATATGAGGGGTTGCCCACCATCCCTGTGCTGTGCTCATTATGTCGGGGTTCCCACCATCCCTGTGCTCCGCTCATGATGTTGGGGTTCCCACCATCCATGTGCTGCGCTCATGATGTTGGGGTTCCCACCATCCCTGTGCTGCGCTCATGATGTTGGGGTTCCCACCATCCCTGTGCTGCGCTCATGATGTTGGGGTTCCCACCATCCCTGTGCTGCGCTCATGATGTTGGGGTTACCACCATCCCTGTGCTGCGCTCATGATGTTGGGGTTACCACCATCCCTGTGCTGCGCTCATGATGTTGGGGTTCCCACCATCCCTGTGCTGCGCTCATGATGTTGGGGTTCCCACCATCCCTGTGCTGTGCTCAATATGAGGGGTTCCCACCATCCCTGGGCTGCGCTCAATATGAGGGGTTCTTACCATCCCTGTGCTGCGCTCAATATGAGGGGTTCCCACCATCCCTGTGCTGTGCTCATTTTGGGGTTCCCACCATCCCTGTGCTGCGTTCATTATGTTGGGGTTCCCACCATCCCTGTACTGTGCTGACTTACTGGGTTTTTACACAGCAGAAGTACAAACCCAGGAACTCAGCACAGCACAGGGATGGTGGGAACCCCTCATAATGAGCACAGCACAGGGATGGTGGGAACCCCTCATAATGAGCACAGCACAGGGATGGTGGGAACCCCTCATAATGAGCACAGCACAGGGATGGTGGGAACCCCTCATAATGAGCACAGCACAGGACTGGTGGGAACCCCTCATAATGAGCACAGCACAGGACTGGTGGGAACCCCTCATAATGAGCACAGGGATGGTGGGAACCCCTCATAATGAGCACAGGGATGGTGGGAACCCCTCATAATGAGCACAGAGATGGTGGGAACCCCTCATAATGAGCACAGAGATGGTGGGAACCCCTCATAATGAGCACAGCACAGGGATGGTGGGAACCCCCTCATAATGAGCACAGGGATGGTGGGAACCCCTCATAATGAGCACAGGGATGGTGGGAACCCCTCATAATGAGCACAGGGATGGTGGGAACCCCTCATGAGCACAGAGATGGTGGGAACCCCTCATGAGCACAGAGATGGTGGGAACCCCTCATGAGCACAGAGATGGTGGGAACCCCTCATAATGAGCACAGCACAGGGATGGTGGGAACCCCCTCATAATGAGCACAGGGATGGTGGGAACCCCTCATGAGCACAGCAGATACTATTAGTCCTCTAAGTGTCCAGATTTTTTAATTCATCACAACGGATGTTGGTAATTGTTATGAAATGTGAACGAAGCTAACGAAAATTCGTACGAATCCGAATTGAGTTTCGGGCACAAAATACGAAATAACGGCTAATGCAAAACTTAACTAAACAAAATGTATTTATTGAAATAGAAGGTGATGAGCGCAAAAACTAAAACTAAACTAAAGGCGCCCCTAAAAGCAAAGAGTGTAAATGATACAAACAACCACTATACGTGAACAATAAATAAATAAACCAATGTCCAGTGATAGTAATAAATCACAACTGCATGGTGATGGACGCAGAAACCAGTCCAAAAAAGTGAATATTGACAATGCTTGTGTCAAACAATTCAATAGCTTCTATCCCTTTAAGCAATCGGAAAAATCCAAAGACGTCTTCAAAGATAACTGTGCTCACAGAGCGCTTACCTCCCAACAGAGAGAAAGGGGCCTCAACTCAATCCTCGAAAATGTTGTTGAATTCCGTCTTGGATAGATAATGCTGTCCGCATCCAGGCGTAGTCAGGGTCCGCTCACCGTGGATTATGTGCATAGAATGGAAAAAATTAAGCTCTCATCGTGAATTATGTAAAAACTGTAACCAGTTTAATGGGTAAATTCACTTACAAACAATAAAAACGGGTAAAACGCCAACAACGGCACTTCCGGTCGGACGGTCAGGGTGTCACGTCACTTCCGGTTGACCTTACGCGTTGCGTCACGTCACATGACTTCATCAGAGGTGATGATGAAGTCACGTGACGCGTAAGGTCAACCGGAAGCGACACCCTGACCGTCCGACCGGAAGTGCCGTTGTTGGCGTTTTACCCGTTTTTATTGTTTGTAAGTGAATTTACCCATTAAACTGGTTACAGTTTTTACATAATTCACAATGAGAGCTTCATTTTTTCCATTCTATGCACATGCTTAATCCACGGTGAGCGGACCCTGACTAAGCCTGGATGCGGACAGCATTATCTATCCAAGACGGAATTCAACAACATTTTCGAGGATTGAGTTGAGGCCCCTTTCTCTCTGTTGGGAGGTAAGCGCTTTGTGAGCACAGTTATCTTTGAAGACGTCTTTGGATTTTTCCCATTGCTTAAAGGGATAGAAGCTATTGAATTGTTTGACACAAGCATTGTCAATATTCACTTTTTTGGACTGGTTTCTGCGTCCATCACCATGCAGTTGTGATTTATTACTATCACTGGACATTGGTTTATTTATTTATTGTTCACGTATAGTGGTTGTTTGTATCATTTACACTCTTTGCTTTTAGGGGCGCCTTTAGTTTAGTTTTAGCGCTCATCACCTTCTATTTCACTTTTATTTTTTGTTGTTAGCACATACCAGATTTGAGCTGCATTTTATTTAGTTTAAGATTCTCACTGTGTACGTTCATTCACTGTTGGTCAGCGCTGTAGCTTTCCTCTTATAAAATGTATTTATTGACAATGCACATGTCTAGTATATGTATACACACTACATATACACACACACACACACATATATTATCTTGTTATGCAGATATATCTGCACAGAAACAAATTATTTTGTATATTTACTGGTTCCTGGAAGGAGGAGGGAAGGAGAGGAGAGATTTGCATAGATAAGGGGCGGCAACTTCCTTTGACACTCCCGTTATGGAAACCTGATCTGAAACCTATTACATTGCTTGTGCAGCACTGAGCATGTGCAAGATCTGCAAAGCTGAAATCCAGGAAGTCATACAGTCTGGCTTCATGGATTCCCACACTTAAGATGGCCCCGGTCAATTCCTGTTTTATAAAGTATCTAAATGCTGTAACAACCTAACAAAACGGACCTTAGTTTACAGACTAACTTTACTACAATACATTAAGCTTGTGTATTACAGGGGTATTTATATTAAGTGATATTGTGGCTGGAACTCCGCTTTAACCTTTGAGAGTGCCCTATTGATGGTTTTGGCCGGGTAACCCCTTGCTTTGAATCTGTGGGCCATATCAGAAGATTCAAAAGTGAAGTCCTCCGTGTTGCTACATATGCGTTTAAGTCGCAAAATTCTGGCCAAGAGGAATACCTCTAAGGCCGCGTACCCACGATCGAATAATGTCCGCTGAAACTGGTCCGCCGACCAGTTTCAGCGGACATATCCGATCGTGTGTACGACCTAGCGGACAGGTTTTTCCAGCGGACAAATTTCAAAGCATACTTTGAAATTTGTCTGCTGGAAACCTGTCCGTCGGACATGTCCGCTGGTTAGTACGCCTAACCAGCGGACATAAATCTGCCGCATGCGTCGAATCCATTCGACGCATGCGTGGAAGTATTTTACTTCCTGAATTGGTGACGTGGCGGTGTTAACGTCACCGCGTTATCGGTCCGAGGGGATTTTGGTCTGATGGCGTGTACACGCCATTAGACCAAATATCCAAGGAGACATGTCCGCTGGAAACGGTCCGGCAGACATGTCTCCTCGTCTGTACGCGGCCTTATAGTGCGAGATGGATGGGATGAGTCTGCACGTAAAAGGGCATTCCCTGCCGTGCTCTTTCTTCCTAAAACAGAATAGTTTTGTGGTGCCTGCTTATGTTTTTTCAATAAAGACAACTCAAGATTTTTCCGGTGTGCGGCCGTCCATCCGTTCTATGTTATTTCCAACAACTGTTCTTTAACCACTTAAGCCCCGAGCCTGTTTTTCAGATTCGGTGTTTACGAGACTAAAACATTTTTTTTTTTGCTATAAAATTACTTAAAACCCTCAAACATTATATATATATTTTTTCTAACACCCTAGAGAATAAAATGGCAGTCATTGCAATACTTTTTGTCACACCGTATTTGCGCAGCGGTCTTACAAGCGCTCTTTTTTTGGAAAAAAATTCACTTTTTTGAATTTAAAAATAAGACAATAAATTTGGCCCAATTTTTTACATATTGTGAAAGATAATGTTACGCCGAGTAAAATGATACCCAACATGTCACGCTTAAAAATTGCGCCCGCTCGTGGCATGGCATCAAATTTTTACCCTTAAAAATATCGTTAGGCGACGTTTAAAAAATTCTATAGGTTGAATTTTTTGAGTTACAGGAGGAGGTCTAGGGCTAGAATTATTGCTCTCGCTCTAACGATCGCGGCGATACCTCACTTGTGTGGTTTGAACACCGTTTACATATGCGGGCGCTTCTCACGTATGCGTTTGCTTCTGCGCGCAAGCTCGTCGGGACGGGGCGATTTAAAAAATTTTTTTTTTGTTTTCGTATTTATTTTTATTTTATAATTATTAACACTGAAATAAAATAAAAAATTATCACTTTTATTCCTAGTACAAGGAATGTAAACATCCCTTAATAGAAAAAAGCATGACAGGTCCTCTTAAATATGAGATCTGGGGTCAAAAAGACCTCAGATCTCATATTTAGGCTTAAATAAAAAAAATAAAAAAAATTTTGTCTTTTGAAAAAAGGTAAACAAAAAAATTGTCTCTTTAAGACGCTGGGCGGGACTGACGTTTTGACGTCACTTCCGCCCAGCAGAGCTATGGGGATGGGTGGGTGCCATGTTGGCCTCACTCGCATCCCCACACAGCAGCCGAGCGGACCCGATCGCCTCCGCCACTACGGTAAGCTGCAGAGGGCGCGGGAGAGCGATTCCGCCGCGGAGACCGCTGTTATCGTAGACAGGCCCGCCCACTGAATAGATGGATATCTCGGTTGTGGCAGCAGCTGCCGTTACCGAGATATCCATCTTTAAAAATAGGACGTATGTATACAGTGGGCCGGCGTTAAGCGGTTACATTTTCTATAATAACGAGGTGTGAACCCATCAGGTCCAGGGCTTTTCCCCATTGGCACTTATTTTAACGCAATGTTAATCTCCTCTTCTGATATGCGTTTCTCAAACCCCTTCAATTTTCTTCTGTTATTTTGGGTAGATTGGGCCCGTTAAAATATTTCCTCATCTTCTCCCATCTAATTTTTTCCCTTTCTGGCGTCATCGTTTGGGTTATGGAGTATAATGTACTGTAAAATTTTTGAAAGACTTACGCCATTTTTGGAGTCGAGAATACCATTTTTTATTTTATTTTTTTCTCTATAAAGTTTCTTGCTTTTTCCCCCCTCTTTCTTAGTATTCCCGCTAGTTGTTTTCTGGTTTTATTCCCCCATTGATGTCCCTCTTTAGCTCTTATTATATACTAGTCTCAGGTCTTGTTCCATTAGCTCTTTTAGTAGGGCTCTCGTTACTACCAGTGCGTACCTTAATATCAGCTTTTTGTTCAAGCTCCTAAATTTCTATAAAAATGTCCCTTTCCTTGCGCGCCAATAGCAATCAAGTTACCCCTTATATAGGCCTTATGGGTCTCCCATAGGGTCGCTTCCGATACCTCATTTGATTCATTTGCAATAAGCCTTGTTTATTCTCCATACATTCCTCTTTTTTTTAATTCCTGGTATCCTCAATTTCATTAAAACTGGGGAATGATCTGAGCTTTATGTTCTCAATATTCAATCTTTTTACTTCAAACCTGGATCCCTGCGGTATCCTGACATTGACACCACGTGTCCTCAGAAAGTCCAACACCAGGGTTAGGAGCTTTGTGAAGCCGCGGGGGCTGTGGCCATCCTGAAGGGCAACGCCACAAAATGAACATGACGATTTTTTACTGCAATCACAGAAACCTTTGATGAGTCTAGAAAACCTGGCACATGAAGATATGCGTCGTTGACTATAGACACCCAAAACATAGCATTTACTGATTGGACCAACGTTTAGAAAATTTGTCTAGTGCCTTGACATCCAAGATAGGCCCCATTTGGTCTGGGGGCCACTATGGCCAAGAGCTTTACAATGAGCTCAGAACTTCTGCTCCAAAAGCAAATGCAAGGCCAAAGGCTGATAACTCTGCGGCAAACCCAGGAGGTCCCAAAGAGGCATACTTAACCTACCAGGGTCAACCCGAGACTGCCCTAGCATCCTGCGCTACCTGTCTCTTAAATAAGCAAGGGTGGGGACACCAGTGACTTGGACGGGCGACCCCACCCCACTCTGACAGGAGTTTCCGGCGGTTTGCCCATAGCGTCACGGATGACCACCCCCCCTCTGACGCAACGGTGGCTTCCCATGTCGCGTCAGAGGGGGGCGGGGTCGCCCATCCAATTCACGGGTGGCCCCGCCCTCGGCTATTTAAGAGCTGTCAGATGGATCATAGAGGCTGTATCATTCGTGGCGGCGGTCATAGGATTACAGTGCTGGAATTTTTTTTTATTAAAAGACTTGTCCCAAGCTGTATTTTTTTACCTTTTTGTGTGAAATGGTAGGGGTACAATGTACCCTGTTACCAATTCACATAGGGGGCCGGGGTTCCGCTTAGAATCCATACCAGACCCAAAGGGCCTGGTAATGGACTGGGGGGGAATCCATGTCGTTTTTTTTTTTTCAATGACTTATCTGTATTGCCGGGATCCGACAATTCATTATAGCCGCAAGCAGTTTTAAATGACTTTTTCCCCCCTTTAGAAAGGTCATTTTGTGCAGGGACTTTTCGAAGCACTTTTGTTTCACTTTAAGCATTATTAAAATCACTGCTACTGAAGTAACAACAGTTTTTAAAACTTTTTTTTGCATCGATACATGTCCCCTGAGGCAGGATCCAGGTCCCCAAACACTTTATACTTTATGACAATAAATTGCATATTAACCTTTAAAATTAGCACTTTTGATTTCTCATATAGACTTTTAAAAGGGTGTTCCTTGATTTACGAATTTGCTGCGAACACCCCAAATTGTTCGCTATTCAGCGAACAGCCACTGTTCGAGTCGAACTCATGTTTGACCCAAAAATAAAGCTCATCCTTAGTTGTGAGGCTAGGTAGCATAGTCTAACATTGGGACAATCAACTCTCTAGAGTCCTTCTGGTACTGCATGGACAGTGCACTGAGCTGTATGTGTGCTGAACGGAATTTCTTGATGTGCATTCTGTATGCAGGCCAACTAATCGATTATTAAAACAGTTGACAAAAACTTTTATAAATCGATTAGATGTTTCAGTCCTATATACAATTACAAGGCAGAAAATAAAAGCAAAACAACTTTAATCTAGTCTGTCTAATTTATGGACATCAGTCCTATAGGTAAACACTTACCTCTAAGAAGAGAAGAAATCTTTACAGGGGATACAGACAGTAAAGATTTGCTGGGAGAAGAATAGTAATCACATATTCCTCTAGCAAATTTTTCAGCATCATCTCTGGAATGGAAGGCCTTAAAACGTGACCCCTTTAGCATTTTCACAACCTGAAGTACTTCCTTCTTGTTCGTATAAATGTGCATATTTTCTTTATTAAAAACAAAAAAATAAAAAAGGTTACTTTTTTTAAAATAAGGAAAAAAAGCCAATTTTTGACTACCTGTAAGCTGCATATCTTGGAGTACATTACAGGACAAAAAGTATTCATAGATGCTGGGTTATAGGCTCAGCAATTTGACACCGACAAAGCTTGCAAAGACAATGCAGAGTAACCACAGAATGAAAAGGAGGGTGGCCCGTGTCATTTACTATACTCCAAGATATGCAATTTACAGGCAAGTCAAAATTCCTAAACCACACAGTACAGGACACAGGCAAAGTATTCAAAGACCCAGTATGAAAAAGGGTGGACAACTAGGCAAACAGAACTAAGTGCTACTGCAAGAAACTTGCATCTGAAAGCACTGCACTTCCACTTGCTAACATTTTTTGGAAAAATAATAATAATAATAATAATAATATATATATATATATATATATATATATATATATATATATATATATATATATATATATATAAAGGAGGCAGGCTTATAAACCTGGGCGACAGAGCCTGGTGCAAGAAAGCCTAGAAATCTCCAACTGATCTAATGGGCTGGATGCATAAAAGCACAGGAGATTTGTCTTAAAGAGTGAAAGCTCCATCAATTAGATTTCTCAGACTCCTATCTCCTAATTATTAATCTGTTACTCTGCACCAAAACAAAAAAAAAAAAATACAACCAAAAAATAAAACCATGCCCCAGGAAGCATCCCATCTGTGGAACGCATGCCACTTCTGACAATCCTCACCTCCACATGCGGTATACACCTAATGCAGGTTTATGTAGACACCAAAAACAAAGGAGTGCAATATTTATGTACCCTTTTACCCCCAATAAAATAAACGGTCTTGTGCAATGAATGTTTGTCCTTGAAATGGTTTTCCCTGAGTGGTGCTGCATAATTAGGAGGAGGACTCAGCTTTAAGATATCAGGCGCGGTGTAGATGGACAAGTACACGGGCCTTCCCCAAACGCTCAGCATGACCAATCTAGCAATAGTGGGTCAAGATATTGTGGCGAGTGTCTGTCCATGTTGGAACACTTTAGGCACTTTTGGGAAGTAGAGCAGGTGTTGCACTAGCCTATAGGCGCACCGGCACGCTTTTGCAACTCAAAATGTAGCACATAAAAGGTCCCATGCACACGAGACGCTGGTAAACTCGAGTCAGAGGCATTTGGACAGTTTTTTCAACTGCCCCTGAACACATTCAATGTTATCCTATGTGTCCATGCACACAATCTCGTTTATTGCCGTTTTTAGGCAGTTGCGTTTATCCTCGTTTTTCCAGAAGCAAACGAATGGGTTCAAACGCAAAAGGCCGTGTTTTGCCGTAAATCCGTTTATAGGCGTTTTTAAAAGTGACCTATTTTTTTACATTAGAAAACCCAAAAATTATGGCAAATGATGAAAAAACATTTAAAAAACATAAACAACTGTAATTGCTTGCATTGCATTGTGGGACAATCCACAACTTGTGGCAGGTGCCGTGGCCAGGTGACGTGAACAGGTGACGCGGCAGGTGACATGGCAAGTGGACAATCCGCAACTTGTAGCAGGTGACGTGGCCATATGACATGGCAGGTGACGTGGCCAGGTGATGTTGCCAGTGGACAATCCACAACTTGTGGCAGGTGGCATGGCCAGGTGACGTGGCAGATGACGTGGCAAGTGGACAATTCACAACTTGTGGCAAGTGACATGGCAAGTGGACAATCCACAGCTTGTGGCAGGTGATGTGGCAAGTGACACGCTAAATACAAGTGTACTGCTGCTCTTTCAGCTGCTACTCACTTTGGTCTCACAAAATGGCTGAAATGGTTAAATAATATTGTTTTTTGAGCATAGGGAGGGTCTTATGATGTTTCTTAACTAAACCCTTATAAACGCAAACGCGGTAAAACGCAGCGAAATTCGTGGCAAAAACGGGCATTTTAAACTTTGAAAACACGTGTTTAGGTGTGTTTGCATTTGCGTCTCGTGTGCATGGGGCCCAACAGGACTTCATTGTTTGTGTGTTTTTTTTCTCAGATTTTACAAATGAGGACTGAGTATTGTGTGTATGGCATGATATAATTTATCACAGTTTCACCATTGCAGTAGAGAGTTTTATTCCAAGATCACTCCTATATCCTAGGCTTTAAACAGCAATGCAGTTAAAGATGGAACAGAAGTCCTAAAGACAACAGGTCTGGCATGTTGGGAAGAGGCCACGGGTCATCCGTGTACTATATTCTTCTGGGCCAAGCTGCTACAATGAGGGGGGGGGGGGGGGGGAAGCATAAACTAGCCTGAATTGAGTCCAGAGATTTATCAGGGCATTTGAAGCCGTTGCCATTGATCCTTGGGTCTGGGTGAAGAGCCCATTCCCCTTAATCCAGACAGTGGCAACTGAGGTAGTGCACTTTCCAGGTATTCACCAACGAGATGTGGACTGCAGATTGCTCAATAGTAAGTTTGTCTGTGATTAACCAACTTCCTTCCTTCAAGGCTGCATGACTCGTGGTGCCCTCTTGATGGCTGATGTAGGCCACAGCTGTGGCATTGTCTGCCTGCACCCCAATTGCGTGTCCTGGCAGAAGGCAGGCCCAGTGTTCAAGCCATTCATATGGGACTGGAACACTCTTCCCCCAGCTGGAAAGACTGGCACCCAATAATCACTTTTCAGTGATAAGGAGGGATAGACTTCCCTACCGTCTAAGTGGTTGTAAAGGCTACAGGGATTAAATGGAATACGTATGTATACAGGGATATTGTGGCCAGGGAGCAGTGGGTGGGGCCAAACCGCAGTGTTAATAAAATAGGGCACTCTGGATAATAAGGAGAGAGACTTTAACCACCTCAATACAGAGTACTTTCACCCCCTATCTACCCAGGCCATTTTCAGCTTTCCGTGCTGTCACATTTTGAATGACAATTGTGCAGTCATGCAACACTGTACCCAAAAAAAAAAAAAATATTCATCACATAATTAGAGCTTTATTTTGGTAGTATCTAATCACCACTGGGATTTTTTTTGTTTTTTTTTGTAAAAAAAAAAAAAGAATTTTATTTTTTCAAAAGTTTTATTTACAAATATTTACTGACAGAAACCAAGTAATTTTTCCCCCCTTCACTGATAAGGCGGCACCAATATGCCGCACTGATGAGCAGCACTAGTGTGCACATTATGGTGGCACCAATGGGGCTTTCCTGTCATCAGGGCACTGATGATCAGTGCCCCGATCACTTGCCCAGGTCTCCCCTGCGAGGAGATGCCACCGATAGACAATCCTTGCCACACACACTGTCAGTGTCAGTAGAGGAGAGCCGATTCATGGCACTTCCGTATTTACATGTGACCAGCTGGACTGAAATTGGACACAGCCGATCACATGGTTAAAAAGCCACGGTGCAACACGACACCTGCCCCTGTGACAGCAGCCATTCTGGGGCTCCGGCAGCAAGTCGTTAACAGTACATGATGTGAATGGATCTTGAAATATGATTAATGCACCACAGCAGCACTTCAGAAGAGGGAAGCACACTGTAATGGTCACCACCGTTTACGACCTTCCATCCAACCACGACAAGCTTATCTGACACACTGCGACAATCCTGCATACACGATCCATATCATTTCCCATAATCAAGACGAGACTCAAGCTCTGCACTTGGTTTCAAAGATATGAACGCTTTAATGGTATTTTCTCAGCTTCTTATACAGTTTCAAGCATGTGGCAGTAATCACAGGACAATACAATCTCCACGCCCCTTCACACCATGGGGCGGCTTCAATCACATTCTAAAAAGGCATTCAGGTAAGCTAATTATGTAGACATGTCGGCACCGCATCATCAATAGAGTTAACTCAGAGAGCATGACATTCCTGTAGACAATGACATGCTAATTCAGTACATCTGAATGGAGAATTTAACACATTGTTTTAGACACAATGAATCACACAATCAAAAGGTCGTTCAGGCCCTGATGCAATTAACACCTTTCAAAAGCATGTGTGCCTATATTGAATAGGTAGCAGCTTGTGATATCTCAAGACATCAACTTTGTAATATTCCTGTCCTGCAATATGAATTATTATTATTATTAATGTCCCATCTCATGTAATATATGAATTATGATTCTTTGTCACCCTATGGCCCTAGTGGACATAAGGTGACCCTAGACATAGGAGTATCTCAGTCTGTCACGGGTCATTCCATTACATCTCTCCCCTTTCGGTGGGAGACACAGTTGGGAACCCCAAACGGGTTGACTCCGAAGTCCGTCAGTAGTTCTAGTCCTCCAATGCTGGTATCCATACTGTACCCCAAATAAATGTCTCCTTTTAGCCGCTGGAGAGAAGGCAGGGTGGCTGGGCTCAGTCCATCATGCTGTTGGGGGTCTGGGCCAACTGCCCCCCCTTCCTGGGGTATACCAGTGGAGACTGAAGTCCCATCCACTGGTGCTAGGTGAAAACCCCCCGGTGCTTGCAAAGCAGACATCCTCCTGTCCCAGTCCTGTACCATTTTCTGGGGTTGTGTCAGTGGAGACTGAAGTCCCATCCACTACCTCAGGAACCCTCTCTTCTGATAGTTGGGAGCAGAGGCCTATGACCCTCTGTTCTGTTGCCAGCTCTTCCACTGGGTTGCTGGGAGTGGAGACCACAGTCCCATCCACTACCACAGGGTCCCCCTCTTCTGGTAGTTGGGAGCAGAGGCCTGGGGCACCCTGCTCTGTTGCCAGTGATTCAGCTGGGGGTAAAAGCTTTACCACCTCAGCTTGTTGCTGGAGAGAGGGGCCAACCGCCCCAGCTCTCTGGAACTCCACACCATCCGCTTCGGCTTTAGGGATAAAAATCTCCATATTTTCCACTGCCGATTCATCAGCCAGGACTTCACAGCTGTCATCTGAGCTTTCCTCATAGTCGCAGGCAACAGGAGCCCCACCCTGCTGCTGAGCCGAGTCTAGCAGCTGTCTGTAGGCGACCTCCAGCTCCCATTCTTGAATGGCCAGAAATTCTAAATCTTCCTGTGACCAGTGGCCTCTCGAGATATTTAATTTTTCCTCTCTGTGCTCCATTATGTCCTCCAAGCGCCACTCCCGATCATCCCCAAAGTCGGGATCACTGGACATCCTCCAATACAACAATCCCAAGCCAGCATAGTCATTGCCTTCTGTGGGGCTGTCATCCGCTGACCACGGGCACTCTTGGGCTACATACCACCGGAGGGCTCTGTAGCTCTCGTCCAGCTGCATCTCTGCCCGGATCAGCCTGCTTAACTCCGCTATCCACTCCTGCTCCGGTTGTTCCCCCAACAACAGCATTCGTACGTCATACTGCGGCCAGTACCTTGCATAGATGGAGGGCAGGACCTTTCCTTGGTGTTGCTGCTCCAGAGCTAGCGCTTCCTTCCAGAGTTGACACCGAATCACATCCGACCATCCCAGCAGGACCTCCTCTGATACGGGTCCTCTATGCTGTATCCGCATCTCTTGTAACCTTCTTTGGAATTCCTCTTCCATGGAAACTTATCTGCACCTCTCCTCTCTCTTTAGTTGGTGCTGCTGTGACTTCAGCTGCTGCAGCACTTCTTTGCTGTCGCAAGGTGGCATCTACAGCCGCTATAACCCGGTCTATGATCTCCGGTGGAGGATCAGGACCATATTGTGCCAGTCCATGTTTAACAGCCCGATCAAAAAATTCTTCCTCGGGTGTCCTGTCTGTTACGCTGGGCCTCTTAGCTCTAGTCATTTCGACAAGTTCTGCGATAATGTCCCTTTTCTTACGGTTGCTGGCCGGTCTGCCCCGGCTCTCCAGTAAGTCCATGAGGGAAGAGAGCTTCATCCGTTCATACAGCGTCTCCATTGTCATGTGTCCTTGTAGCCGTCCTTCTAAAGATGGAATCATCCCACTGCTGCCACCAAATGTAACGGTCACCACTGTTTACAACCTTCCATCCAACCACGACAAGCTTATCTGACATACTGCGACAATCCTGCATACACGATCCATATGATTTCCCATAATCAAGACGAGACTCTGCTCTGCACTTGGTTTCAAAGATATGAACGCTTTAATGGTATTTTCTCAGCTTCTTATACAGTTTCAAGCATGTGGCAGTAATCACAGGACAATACAATCCCCACTCCCCTTCACACCATGGGGCAGCTTCAATCACATTCTAAAAGGCATTCAGGTAAGCTAATTATGTAGACACGTCGGCACCGCATCATCAATAGAGTTAACTCAGAGAGCATGACATTCCTGTAGACAATGACATGCTAATTCAGTACATCTGAATGCAGAATTTAACACATTGTTTTAGACACAATGAATCACACAATCAAAAGGTCTTTTAGGCTCTGATGCAATTAACACCTTTCAAAAGCATGTGTGCCCATAATGAATAGGCAACAGCTTGTGATAGCTCAAGACATCCACTTTGTAATATTCCAGTCCTGCAATATGAATTATTATTAATGTCCCATCTCATGTAATATATGAATTATGATTCTTTGTCACCCTATGGCCCTAGTGGACATAAGGTAACCCTAGACATAGGAGTATCTCAGTCTGTCACGGGTCATGCCGTCACACACACTGTATAGGAAAAACAAAGAGAAGACGGTGCTACTAGTGCAGTAATAAAACACTGACAAGGAAGGGTTAAATACACTTACAAAGATGAATAACAGGCATAACGTGGTTTGAATAAGGAGCAACTGGGCACGCCCCGAACACTCTGACATCACTTACGGATGGTTGCCTGGTTTCCATGCTGGCCCTGACAGGACCGTTTTTCAATTCCATCTTGTACGTATTTTTAACCCTTGTCATTAAAGTGCTTTATTACTGCACTTAGAAGTGCCTTCTTCTCTGCTTTAAAAAAAAAAAAAAAAACAGAGGCTGGATTCACACCGCAGGATGGAGCGGCTCACAGCAGGGGTCCGATGCATCTCCATTCACTGTTTCAGGTCTGATTTCAGCCCAAATTTTTGCCTGAATTTGGACCTGAAAACAGACGAGAAGACACACAGGACTTCTGTGCAATTCGCACCTGAGCCGCTCTGGAGATGCGAGAGCCGGTCACAATCGCCAAAATGCGAATTAGATGCGGGGGAACCCATCCTTAAACCTGCCGTCTTACGATAGTACTGGCAAAACTACTCAATGGGGACAGGAGATTGTTCCAGGCATTCTGCCTATCTGACTGTCATCAGGACATTTTTGCTTGATTTCTGAGAAGAAAAAAAGGCGACGAGGGTAGAGTTTTGAATTTTATTTGTACCCCTTTGAAACAAATTGATTGCCATTACAGCTATAGGTAAGGGAATTGCCCAATAGGGTACTCTTGGAGTAATGTGCAGAATATATGCAAGACAGTAATTAAGGTTTAAACCGCTAACAAACCCTTGTGGCAAAAGGGTGGGCGGAAGCACTGGAGTACCTTATGGGTCCTAGGTGATAAGTTGTGGTAAAGTATGACTAGTGGTGTGATGCAACACCTAGTCATCCACATAAAACTAAAACGCCAAGTGGTTCAATTTTAGCACAAGCTTGAAAAAGTTTAAACCATAAAATACATTCCAAACATAGCCCCCATTTTTACAGTAACTGAAAGACACATGGCTGCTTTACCCGTCCATAAAGCTGGACTGTATATTAAGTGCAGGTTTCACCCATCATGGTGGGCATACTCCAAAAGTGGTCATCAGGGTCCAAGTTCCATAGCAATGGACCATTGTCCTGGACCTGTAAAGCACCCTGTAGCTGACTAGAGCACTTTACAAGGTGAACACCCTGTGGCATGGGGTCCAAGTGCAGCTGAAAAGGTTTTACAGAGGTTTCATTGCTTTTCTGATATGTGAAGGCGATGATTGAAGAGTTGAAGAATCAAAAAAGGCCATCAACTTAGGATTCAAGATTTTTTTTTTTAAACTGAGGACTTAGAGTGGGGTAGGGTTATAGGAGAGGTGCCCAGGGGGCCGCAACGCTGTATCCGGGCCTAGGCCAACAAGGCCCAGGCCTAGGGCAGCACTTTGCAGGGGGGTAGCACAGAAAGAGTCCCTGCCAGCTTGTGCTACACTGTTAGTGTAATGCAAGCTGCTTCCAATTTTGACTGTCCTATCAGCGTGGACCACAGACCTTCCTCATTGTGCTATATGTTTTCTGCTGTACAATTGGCATGGTTATATCTTCTTAGTTCTCTCCATAAAATGATCATAAATTTGTGCTTAAAGTAGTAGAACTCTATCTAAAATGAAAAAAAAATGATTGCAGGTGTTGCCTAGAGTAAGGGAGGGTTATAGCCCCTGTTAGTTTATTTTTTACCCTCCCTTTCCCATTGGAGAGATTTCCCTTTGCTTCCTGCCCCATAGCCAAACAAGAAGTGAGGAAATCTATGCAAATTAAGGGAATCCATTGCCCCCCCCCCCCCATGCCCTAAGAACTAGTGTCCCACTCGAAAATTTCAGGGTGGGTCTTAAACAGAAAATGGTGTGGCCTTGACAGGAAGGGTGTGTCATATTTAAATTAGGAGGTGCAAGAGTTAAGTCAGGCCTAGGGCAGCACAAAACCTAAATACACACCTGCCAGGGGGCGTGTCTTCAAACACTCTGACAGTAAACAATCACCTAAAAAAGTACAAGTCTATAATACAGGGTCTATGAATACTTTTTGCCTAATCACCTAAAAAAGTACAAGTCTATAATACAGGGTCTATGAATACTTTTTGCCTGGGTCTTGTAGTATTAAGAAAACAAAGACCCCACATACATAAGTAAAACGCAAGCATAAGATTTGGCTAAATAGTTAAAATGCTGTGCATGACAGAGTGAGAGCAACAATTCTAGGGTCATTTTTCAGCAATAACTCTAAACTGATAAACCTGTAAAAGGCTTTTAAAGCATGAGTTATTGACAATTTTGGGGACTGAAGGTTGTTGTAATTTTAAGGCCCTTTCACACGGGCAGACTCTGCCAACGTATCATCCTGCCAAGCGGGGGAGCTGTACGCTGATCCTGGCTCAGCAGGATCATGTCCATGTCTGCTCCACTTATGCAGAGCAAAACACAGCCCCCTTTCCTTTATAGGCGGTCTGACCTGATCTGCCAGATAATTAACTGATCCCCATCTGTTTGTTTTTAGCAGACAGGATCGGATGTCGGCATGTGTAAACAGACATGTCTGTTTACATCCGGTGTGCGCCATAGAGGGTAGTGTATAGTCCAATTGGGTCCACCTGTGTGAAAGGGGCCTTACAAGTGCGTGCAATTTTAGGGCCCGACGTTTGGCATTACCTGATGCAAACTTACCGTATATACTCGAGTATAATAAAAAAGTTTTTTAGCACTATTTTTTGTGCTAGAAATCCTCTTCTCGGCTTATACTCGAGTCTGTCTGCAGCCGAATCCCCTGGCGCTGTGATACATTTAGTGTCATCTGCGGGTGCTCAGTTTAACCAAGCGCCGCCTCCTCCTAGTCAGACTGAACACCAACTCACACCGGCAATCATTGACGTTCTATTTCCCCGTCTCACTGCTCCCCCTCTCCTCTGTGCGCCGCGGTCAGTCAAGTGTGAAGCTAACATTTTCTGCGGAGCACACATGGAGGGGGAGGGGGAGCAGCGAGATCAGCTATATGTCCTCCCTCTTATCCCATGCGAGAGAGGACAGACGGGGAAATAGAACGTCAATGATTGCAGGTGTCTCTGTGCTACTGTTCCATGACGGACAGGATCTCGGCTCAGAGCCGTGCTGTCCTGAAAAGACAGACAGCACTGATGGATATTAAAAGTATTCACTGATGGACAGAGAAGGCACTGTTGGGAGACACAGAAGCTGTAATTGGGCATTCTCCTTTCCACTTACAGTAGCTGCTGCATCCTCACCCTAGGCTTATACTCTAGTCAAGAAATGTTCCAATTTTTTTGTGGTAAAAGTAGGTGCCTCGGTTTATACTCGAGTATATACAGTATGCTATATAAAAAAATGGGTAATACACTACATTGCGTTGGTATGCCCCAAAAATTGCTTTAGCAAATTTACTAAAAATATTTTAAATCAAAACTGTTGCACTAATATCTTTTGTCAAAAAAAACAACTACCAATTTATTCGCCAACGTCCCTGCTTTCAGAAAATATATAATGTTTGAGGTTTTCACAAATCTACAGGTCTAAAAAATGTGCATTTTAAAAACACAAAAAAAATTGTTTTGTTAGCGAAATGGTAAATTTAAAAATAATGTACCGCGTTTCCCCAGAAATAAGACCTAGCCCGATTTTCGGCAAGGTCTGCAATATAAGCCCTAGTTTAAAGTGGTTGTAAACTGCTAGAATCCTCACTACTGTGGTGATATATAGTGTGGAAGGTGTGCGTTTTCTGTGGACCGATTAATTCAGGCGCCTTCTTATAGCGCCACTATATGGATTTCCAGCTACTCTCAGCTTCTCTTCTGGCTGTCAATGGGGGGGGGGGGGGGGGGGGGAGAGAATCTAGACCCCCCCCTCCCTTTCCAGTGCTCGGAGAGATAGCAATGGAAGCACCGCTCAGCTGATGTCTGCTGCCCTCCCCTTCTGTCAGTAGGCGATATTGACCCCCCCCCCCCGCATTGTTTAGAGCAGGCCATGGAATCAGTGATAATTTTGGCAGCAAACTTCGATTTAGTTTTAATTTTAAGACTAAAATGGCATTTTAGTTTTAGTCCCATTTTAGTCTTCTGCAATTGTTTTAGTCATATTTAGTTGACTAAATCTCCAGTATATTTTAGTAGACTAAATCTCATTTTAGTCGTCTACAATCTAATGGGTGTACTTAAATTGTAATCCATTTGTTAAATTTCTTTACAATTTCCAAACTCATATTGCTGGAGTGAAAAATCCAGTATGTTATCAATTATGGCATTGAGGTATGAACATGCAGACCAGTGTTCATTTTGAAGTCAAATTTCAATTTAGTTTTAGTCTTTTGACTAAAATGCTATTTTAGTGTTAGTCGCATTTTAGTCATCTCAATTGTTTTAGTCGACTAAAATAGTATTCATTTCATCTACTAACATTTTTTAGTCAATGAAATTAACACTGCATGGAAGCACCACTCAGCTGATCTTCACTGCTCTCCCCTTCTCTTGGCTGTCAGCAGGGGGTTTTCGGCCCCCTTCTGCAGTGCTCGGTGCAAGGCTGTAACGGCAAGGATTCTGGCAGTTTACAAGCACTTTCGCTATTATTCACACTGCATGGCAAGCCCTACCCCGAAAATAAGTCCTACTGTGTTTTTGGTGGGAAAAATTGATATAAGACCCAGGCTTATTTCTGTGGAAACACGGTAATAGGAGATTATGATAGATTATACAGAAAAAAAAAGCTTACCGTTTTTCATCAGATTGTCTTCATGCAAAGGACAAACAGCATAAAACATAGGGGAGTCATTGGCATGTGTTTGGTTGGTGATACATGCTTCATCCAATAGGTGGTTAACAGGAGCTGCAGAATGATGTAGTGATGCATCTTCAACAGGGGGGTTTAGGCCAACATTATACCCAAATTCCCGGTCTTCAGAGCATTTGTTCACCTGGAAACTCTGTGCGTTTTGGGTACAGTCAGCTGTGTGTACAGCCTCATTTGAATTTACAGTCTCTAAATTGACACCTTGTTGTTCCAGTAACGTTCGAGCTAGCTTCCGCTCAAATGTTGATCGAGTGGTTGAAGTAATAGGCCCACATTTCAAACCAGATTTAAGTATCTCCTCCCTCAGTTCATCTGGGTCCAACAACTTCAGATTAGTCAGAATCTCTTCCATACTCTGCTTGCCTAAAAAGTAAGAACAGTGTTCCAGTCGTCAGCAACTGCGCTGTTTAAACTGATACAGAAAACTAGACACATGTGAAATAGTTTATCAGCTTCTTTTCTTTTCTCATACAGTTTATATTCCTCAATACAAAAAATATATAAATCTCAATGGGGGGGGGGGGGGGGGATGAAATTCCTTCTGAATAGGGCAGTGTACTTGTCAGGAATTCCCACTGGAAAACCACCATGGGGGTTATTTACGAAAGGCAAATCCACTTTGCACTACAAGTGCACTTGCTGTAAATCTGAAATGAGGGGAAGCTCTGCTGATTTTATTATCCAATCATGTGCAAGCTAAAATGCCATTTTCCTTGCACGTCTACCTCGGATCTACAGTGACTGCACTTCCAAGTGCACTTTGCACTTGTAGTGCAAAGTGAATTTGTCTTTAGTAAATAACCCCCCCATGTGCTTCCAGGTATGTTATTGTGCTAAGCATCCCCCCTATAACTACAGCTTCATTTTCCATCTGCCTGGAGGATCGGATAAGACCAGATCAGGTGAAAACAGACAAGCAGTCTGTTTTTATCCCGATTTCCCCAAAGAAGAGAGCAGGACTCTGTCCGTCTCTGCTCTGCACAGTGAGTGAAGACAGACCTGTCATTTGCCTACTCAGCGGCGCGATCCCCCGCTCAGCAAAGCTGACCGCCCGTATGAAAAAGGGCCCATATTGTGCTTAAAAGGAAGCATTCCTGAGCACACTTATGTCTCTGCCAGCCAAACCACAGTGATTCGTGCTTTCTGGGCTCATTGAGTTCTGTGATCACACCAGGTTTTTCACTCATGCTGAAGTAAACTGCTCCAGACTACCTCTTCAAAGCAGTCCTGAACATGGTTCAGAGCACTCATGCAACACAAATGAACCAGACTAAGGGGGTAAAATGTGCCCAGGTACAGTTAAACCTTTCAGCGCGAGTACACCCTTAACTTCTTGCCAACTGGCGACATACCGGTACGTCACTGGATTGGAAAGGGGATATCTCAGGGTTTTTTGCAGCAATGATAGAGATCATTGTTTTTTTTTTTAGGGCTTGCAATTCCTTTAATGGCCCAGAAGCAGCTGAATTACTTTTACAGGTGGAGGAAGGGGGTCTGTGCGATTAGGGAGCCCATTAACATGTGGAGACATCCGATCCTGGTACACAGTAAAGAGGAGCAATTTGTCACTTCTGGTTTTGGTCTCATGAAAACATGTCGATACTGGCTTGAACAAGCACCTGATCAAACTGATCTTACATTAAAAAAAATATATATATATATTTTTTTTAAAGCGCCCTTGTCCCCCCCCCCTTGCTTGCGCACAAAGACAATTGCATACGTAGGTCATGCACGCATATGTAAGCAGTGTTTGTACCACGTATGATCTGTATTGCTGCAAACTTTATAATAAAGGCAATAATTCTAGCACCAAACCGCCTACAATAGTAACCTGCAAATGCTAATAAACCATGAATTATTAGTGACATAACTGTTCAGTTAATCCAGCAAAGAATCTGGGCCTGGAAGGAAGACTGGAACAAGATTGCAGCACTGACCCCACAGTGCGGTTAGGGAAATTGATTGGCAAGTCAGCCATAACATGCCAATATGCTGTGATAACTAGCACATTATAGCATAAACGCTCCTATTGCATTTTTTTTTCTTTTTGTCAGTGGTTTCATTCTGCTTTCAAGCTCATTAAAATGGGTAATTAACCACTTCAGACCAGCGGTATTGACAAAATACGTCAACAGCGCGGACCTGAGGCACCAAGTAGACGTCTTTGG
The DNA here is from genome assembly GCA_029574335.1 of Rana kukunoris. Lineage (NCBI taxonomy): Eukaryota > Metazoa > Chordata > Amphibia > Anura > Ranidae > Rana > Rana kukunoris. Next base: position 215,278,257 of record CM056049.1, on the reverse strand, counting down.
ACGTGATTTCTAGTGCATTACCCACGCGCGCCACTGGGTGGCGCGCTGCGGGTAAACACTGTCCCGCCGCATCGCTGAAGAGCCGATGCATGTACCTGGCGGCCGCGATGTCCGTCGGGAACATGCGATCGGCAGGAAAACAAGTAGATGACAGCAGGGACGTGGAGCTCTGTGTGTAAACATTTTTGACAATTGTGTCAAAAGTGTCCGATATGTCCGCCGCAATTAAAATCGCAGATCGCCGCCATTACTAGTAAAAAAAAAAAAAAAAAATCATAATTCTGTTCCCCATTTTGTAGGCGCTATAACTTTTGTGCAAACCAGTCGCTTATTGCGTTTTTTTTTTTTTTTTTTTTTTTACAAAAATACGTCGAAAAATACGTATCGGCCTTAACTGTGAAAAAAAAATTGTTTAAAAAGAAAAATTGGGATATTTATTATAGCAACAAGCTTTTTTTTTTGTTTATAGCGCAAAAAATAACCGCAGAGGTGATCAAATACCACCAAAATAAAGCTCTATTTGTGGGGAAAAAAAGGACATCAATTTTGTTTGGGAGCCACGTCGCACGACCGCGCAAATGTCAGTTAAAGCGACGCAGTGCCGGAAGCTGAAATTTCGCCTGGGAACGAAGGGGGTTTATGTGCCCAGTAAGCAAGTGGATAAGCCCATTCTCTATGAAGAGCCAATAGCCGATGCCGGTGCATCCACCACATAGCTGTGTGCAGGCAGCACATAGAAGGGGAAACACACTCAGCGCCAACAACTGCATACAAGGGCTTGTTCACACACACACACACACGACACGTCAATACCTTGTGTTTATACAGCACTTATTCAACATTTTTAAAGCTTACCCACCCTTCCACACCTGCCAGAAATGTTATAATAATAGCACCACACAGTGCTGTTCACACAGGAGAGGTAGCATTGTGTAGCAAGGAACATAAAATTCCACATCAATAATTGGGTTACCAAAATTAGCGTGTGCTGTAAATTGGTGACAGCATTGTTCCGGTTTCTTCTTGCTGAAGGCCAGAGCCCAAGAACAGCAGTTAGTCAAAGCAGAACTAAACTCATCAATTTAACAGTTTAAAAAAAAACAAAAAAAAAAAACAACACACCTTACATTCCTGGAATGCCAGGTTTGCCAAGAGCCTTTCACGCTGACAGAGAGGGGGTGTTTGGCAGTAAAGCAACGTTAGTTTTAGCGCCACTTTAAAGTCATTTTAGAGGCACTTTTCAGGCCACAAGAGGGGTGCTTTTAACCCCCGCTAGCGGCCTAATAAAAGGATTAAAAGCGCCTGCCCATTTCAATTTGACGTCCTGCCAGCGCAGTGCCCCAGTGGGAAAGCACTCAGGCTTTCACACTGGGATTGCAGACAAGGCATTTTTCAGGCGCTTACAGTGTAAAAGGGGTCCAACGGTCACATTTGAGCGTGTCCTCAAACTGTGAACCCATTAAATGGCTGACAGTGGCGGCTGGTGCTCCAAATTTTTGGGGGGGCGCAAACTGAAAAAAAACCCCATCAATTGCAGCCACTGTGCCCATTAATTGCCTCCACTGTGCCATCAAACACAGCCACTGTGCCCATCAAACACAGCCACTGTGCCCATAAAATGCCTCCACTGTGCCCATCAAACGCAGCCACTGTCACTGTGGAGAAAGTGAAAGTACAAAGCTGCCCAGTGCCCACACATTGCTGGCTTCATTATCTCACCTCTCTATAACACACACTGCACTTTGTTCCCGATCCCTTACTCTCACTGTCCTCTATGTAGACGGGCAGAGGTTGACAGTTCTGCATTCACACAAACTTACTGTGATCCGTGACCTCGCTGCTGCTGGCTGCTCGTGGGGAATTCAGTCCCATGTTGTGAAGGGTCAGCGATCCCCAGGGTGGGATAAGCTCCAGTCCAGTCCACTCCACGGGTCCCTTACTGTCCACAATCCATAGCACACTAGCGCAGTGAGCTGGGAAACCGGAAGAGAGAGAATCGAAAAGCACCGCCCACCATTCTCCGGTCCCTGCCAATAGGAATGATGCACTAGAGAACGGAGACAAATCATTGTAGAGTGGGGAGTGTTTAGGGCGCATCGAGTGCGCCCTGCACACGGGCAAATCAGCTTTCCAGCCTGCAATCAGATGATTGCAGGCTGGAAAGCTTCTCATAGACTGCCGCATGTCCGGCGCCTGGTCACTCAAAGTTTTTACAAAAACATTTTTTTCTAAAAAAAAATATTTTACAGCTGGGGGGGCGGCGCCCCCTATGGACGGGCCGCCACTGTGGCTGGTGTCATAACTGATCACATGTGCAGCACCATGGCAATTGCGGATCTAACAGAAGCAGCTTCCTTGGCTGTAAAGGATAGGATAAGAAAGTTTGAAACAATTAGTTTCAAAGGCTGTCAGCAGATCAGCCTCTACAACCTAGGCAGTGCCTAAAAATGGAGAGCCACTGGGCATGTGCAGAGCAGGGTGAACCAGTGGGGTTTATTTACTAAAGGCAAATGCACTTAACTTTATGTTTTACAGTGCCTTGAAAAAGTATTCATACCCCTTAAAATTTTCCACATCTTGTCATGTTGCAACTAAAAACAAATGTATATTATTGGGATTTTATGTGAGAGACCAACACAAAATAGCACATAATTGTGAAGTGAAAGGAAAATTATAAAATTGTTTACAAATTTTTTTAACAAATCAATTTGAAGTGTGGCCTGCATTTGTATTCAGCCCCCTTTTATATATATATATATATATATATATAAAAAAAAAATGGACAGTGATGTCACCTGAAAGCAACTGAGGGGAGGGCCAACAACGGTATAATTGAACAAAAAAATATGGCTTTATTGATAAAATACAAAATATAATAAAGTCCAGCCAAATTGGTACAATGGCCATTCATGTGGACCACGTTCCTCCAAAGTACCCAGTAACTAGTAAAAAATACTGTAGTAATTAACAACATTGTCAAAACCCTGCTACACCAAGCCCCCGCTACCACCACCAGGCAAAGTCTTTGTATCCGCAATGTAAATGGAAAAGGATTCTACCAATTAGTATTGTTCTGCTCCATTCAATAATGCCACATTGATGGATCCATCCTTTGACTGTTTAGTCGGTCATTTAGACAATATCTGATGTTTGTATAGAGGGCTTGTACAAATGCTGCAACAAGGGGTTGTATAATGGGGAAAATAAAACAAACAATTTAGATAATATCATCCGTGCCTCTTGTTTCGGCTAGAGACCGATTCTGTTATTCCCCTCGGTAGTTCACAGCTTTCAGCAGTAATGAGCGGTGTTTTAGTCATTAGTCTTACCATAAGCAGCAGTATCATTCTTACACTAATTAGAAGTTCACTGTATTGGTCTGTGTAGAGGGCTGCAGTTGACAATGGAGGGCTATATAAAAAGCGTTCATCACAGGTCAGAGTTAACCGAAATGACACCCTGGAGGGAAGAAGCATAAGGTTCTCCCTTAACAGGCACTTACCGCTCCTGTACTTGGATGATCGTGCCGAGATCTGGTACCACTCAGTGTGTCCAGGAATAAGGTGTCCAGGAATAAGGTGACCATATGAGGCGACAGTGGAACCACTTACTTTAGGTTAGCTATACTGAAAAGCTGTGTTTAATCCAGGAGATTTCCGCTCAAGGCTTCCAGGTTCAACATCCGGAATTCCAGCTATGGTGGCCAAGATGGTCTGCTTAGGAATGCGGAAGTGGACTTGTCCGGAATCTATTCCATGGATGTCAATCATAAGGAATTGGCTTACTTTCATGGATTAGGGGCCATAGTGGAGTGCGGGGGTCTAGCGTCAGCTACATCAACGCATTTCGAGTAAACTTCATCTGGACGTTATGCATAAGTGATAGTCATCTGTATATAAAAGGAACAGCGTCCAATCAAATTCGTACGTAATTTTTTCTATTGACTGCCATCTTGTGGTGACACAACAAACTACAGTTGATAAAAACAGACAGGTGTAATGTCTATGACAGGAGTCTCCAAACTATGGCCCTCCAGGTGTTCAGGAACTACAATTCCCATCATGCCTAGTCATGTCTATGAATGTCAGAGTTTTACAATGACTCATGGGAAGTGTAGTTCCACAGCATCTGGAGGGCCGTAGTTTGGAGATCCCTGGTCTATGAGGTGAATTAAATCAATTTAATGGAAATTAGTTAAAGCATTACATTTTTTTTTTTTTTTTAAACATCAGTCATATCTGAAATAGTCATATTTTAAAAATCTACCATCACACACCGAAATCCCCCCCCCCCCCATAAAGCACCACGTGGGAATGGCACGTTGTCAAGATTATAGCTTAGTTTAAATTCATTCAAGCATTACAGCAGAATGATATTTGGCCCACGGGTTGTTAAAGAAAGGGGGAAAGGGGAGGGATGGGGCAGGAGGAGGTAGAGAGGGAGATGTTTGTGTTGGGGTGGTTAGTGAAATAGAAATTTAGGGTTCCTTGACTCCATATCCCCATATCCTGGGATTACATACACTATGTGTTGAGAAAATATGGTTTTGTGTCTAATCTTTTAGCTACTTTGCAGACACTATATAACGCACCTACGGCTAGACTGATAAAGGGGTATAGTTCACATAATATCGATATACACAGAGGGACACGACAAGGCTGCCCTTTATCCCCCATTCTATTTATTTTGGCCCTGGAACCATTGGCAATTAAATTAAGATGTCATCCGGATATAAAAGGCATATACTGTGGAGATAGAGAGCACAAATGTGCTCTTTTTGTCGATGATATTTTGATGCTTCTCTCATCCCCAGTAATATCACTACTCAACCTTTACCAAACCCTGCACCGTTTCTACAGCTATCTCAGGTCTCACGATCAATCATTCAAAATCAGTAGCATTAAACCTGACGCTTGAGGCAGACACTGTTAACTTAATCCAGAATTTGTTCAAGTGGCAAAGAGAGACACTCCCGTATCTGGAATAATCTCTAACTCCCTTTCTACATACTTTGTACCAGGCCAACTACCACCCTTTGTATAGGAAACTGACAGCTGACCTTATATGCTGGGCTAATAATCCACCGTCGTGGTTCGATAGACTGTACTCCATAAAGATGAATCTCCTTCCAAGGTTATTATATTTGTTTAGAGCGCTTCCTATTGCTATCCGTATGCCTGATCTTTGAGTGTTGCAGAGCAAGATCATGAAATGTATCTGGGGGGAGAAAAGACCCAGGGTGAATAAACGTACCCTTTACACTCCCAGATCGAAAGGTGGCCTGGGAGTTCCAGATTTGGCTAAATATTTTGAAGCAGCGCAATTAGCGCAACTAATTCGCTTCCACTCCTTGCAGGCCCAACCATCCTGGATGAAAAATTGAATCGTCCCTCCATCCCACCAAACCAATAAGTCACATGATGTGGCTTCGTATGAGAGATAGACCAACTGTAATGTGCCCCATGCTATCTTTTTCACTAAGCTTATGGGACAGATTGATGAAGCCTTATGCATTCAGATCTTCTCACGCACCCCTAGCTCCATTAACTGGTAATCCTGACTTCACCCCGGGTCTTAATCCACAAGAGTTCGCTTGGTGGACCAACAAGGGCTTGATGCGTATTGCTGACATGTACGACCATAAAAAAGGTATCTTGTCGAAAACAAACCCTAATAGAAAAATTTCAACTCCCTAACACAGAAGTGTATCATCTCTTCCAGATGCATTATCTGAAGACTCTACAGTGTACCCATGATTTAACGGCTTCCACCCCTTTGGAATATCTGTGCGGATGCTTCAAGAAGCATACCGGTCACATCTCAAAAATATACAGCATCTTGTCCTCTAAGTCGGAAAAACTTTTATATGAACAAATGGGAACAGGATATAGAAGCAACGCTTGACTTAGATAAATGGGTTAAAATGGCACAACTTGCCTCTAAATCATTCATCAACATCTTTTTAAATGAGGCGAATTATAAAGTTTTAATGCGATGGTGCATGGTACCAGCGAGGGTGGCGACATATGTTCCAAACACTTCCTCCCTATGTTTCAGGGGATGTGGTATGGAGGGCACGGTATACCATATATGGTGGGTATGCCCCAAAGTCAGGCGATTTTGGATTTGCATCTACAACTTTATCTATTCATTAACCCAGGTGAATTTGACCAAATCACCACAGCAGGCGCTATTAGGAAGCCCGCTGGAGGGAGTGCTGGCCCATACAAGGAAACATTTTATTTTTACGGCATCCAGGGTGGCGATAGCTAGATCCTGGAGGGTGCCCATGATCCCCTTCGACTTAGCAAAGGCTAAGTTGTCGTAGATCATGATCAATGAACGCCTTTCGGCGATACTACTGGACAAACAGCCCTTCTTTGACAAAGTCTGGGAACCATGGATAAAATACTTGTCTGAGGGATAATGATATATATTAGTACGGTTTAGGGGGGAACAAGAGGCCGTAGAGTTTCTATTTGTTGTTTCTTTTTATGTACTCACAATAGGTTTCTCATGTAGTTTGCTGAATTGCAGTTTAAGGAGAGGAGTTATAATGGGAGCCCTTGTTAACATAAGTTGTATTTCTCTTGTCTTTTTTTTTTTTTTTGACATTTAATACATGGAAATGATTACCCCATGTAAACAATATTTTGCTTTGTAAACTTCATATGAATAATTTTCAATAAAAACTATTGGAAAATAAATTTAGGGTTCCAAAAAGATCCTCAAGCTCAATTCATTATTCAAGCCATTAGGCTGAAGAGTATAGAGCTTGAAGATCCAGGATATTTCCTTCCTCAGGAGTACTGTATCAAAGTCTCCCCTTCGGTCAGATAGATGTAAAAAGAGAAGAAGAAGCACTTTACTTTGATTCCCAGTGTTTTTCATTGAATTTAAAAACGCAGAGCTGCCGCTCTGTTTTCCCAACCTATACATTTCTTTCAGAGACATTCCAAAGTGTACAGGACCCTTAGTTGTGGCGAATCTTATAAAAGATCTTATCTCAAATTCTTGTTTTGCTCCCGAATCATTGAACACTTCGGAAAAAAACAACGTATTTACAAGTACCACAATGTCGACACGGAAACATGCAAGTGATTTTAGGCATGCCGGTGATCCAATTACGGCTTTGGGGACATACAAATTTAGACTGCACCAAAGTGTCATCCAGGTTTCTGGCTCTCTTGGCAACCATCAGGGGTCTATCACCAACCATTATCCTCAGATCCTCTGAACAATTTAAAAACGTGCCAGTGATCGGAAAGAATAGATTTAATCTGATGTCACTTGGTGCCGAATGGAGCGATAAGTCTCACTGGACCATCGGTCTCATTTTGAGTTTTGTCGCGGGGCTAAAGTAGATTAACTTTCGCTTTTTGCCCAGCGTTTTTTTTGGCCCTTTTCAGTATCCTATGCGAGTACCCACGATCTCCAAACTGACGGTATAGCTTTTCCAACTACCCTTCTAGCGGAACCAATTGTTTTCATAAGTCACCCAATTAGTAAATAGAGTCCACCTGTGTGTAATTTAATCTCAGTATAAATACAGCTGTTCTGTGAAGCCCTCAGAGGTTAGTGAACAAACAGCATCATGAAGGCCAAGAAACACACCAGACAGGTCAGGGATAAAAGTTGTGGAAAAGTTTAAAGCGGGGTTAGGTTATAAAAATATTAATAAATAATATCCCAAGCTTTTAACATCAGCTCAGGTAGGAGAAACTATCCACAGGACTGGACTACTATTAATCGTCACTCCATAAATCTGGTCTTTAACCACTTAAGACCCGGACCATAATGCTGCTAAATGCCCAGAGGTGTTTTTACAATTTGGCACTGCGCTGCTTTAACTGGTAATTGCGCGGTCATGCAATGTTGTACCGAAACAAAATTTGCGTCCTTTACTTCCCAAAAATAGAGCTTTCTTTTGATGGTATTTGATTGCCTCTGCGATTTATATTTTTTTGCAATATAAAAAACGGAAGAAGACCGTAAATTTAAAAAAAAAAAAATGATTTTTCTTATAACAAAATGTAAAAAATATCGAACTACATTTTAGTCAAACATTTGGGCGAAATGTATTCAGCCACATGTCTTTAGTAAAAAAAATAAATAAAAAAAAAAACACACAATAAGCGTATATTTATTGGTTTTCGCAAAAGTTATAGCGTCTACAAACTAAGGTACATTTTCTGCTTTTATTCTATGACTGCCTATCTCATTTCTTGAGGTGCTAAAATAGCAGGGCAGTACAAAACCCCCCAAATGACCTCATTTTGGAAAGTAGACACCCCAATGAAACGGCTGAGAGGCATGTTGAGTCCATTGATTGTCCCAGTGATTGATTCAATTACAAAAAGTTGTCACTAAATGATATATTGCTTACACATGCCATGGTTATATGTGGAATTACACCCCAAAATACATTCTGTTTGGGACTTTTTGGGAGCCTAGCCGCGTACGGGACCCCGAAAACCAAGCACCGCCTTCAAGATTTGTGTGAGTGAAATCAAAAATGTATGTCCTTGGAAATCTTGAAGAGGTGGTGATTGGCTTTCATGGTCCCGTACGCGGCTAAGCTCCCAAAAAGTCCCACACATGTGGTATCCCCGTACTCGGGAGAAGCAGCAGAATGTATTTTGGGGTGCAATTTCACATATAACCATGGCATGTGTGAGAAATATATCATTTAGCGACAACATTTTGTCAATTTTTTTTTTTTTTGGTCATTTTTTAATCACTTGGGGCAAAAAAAAAAAAATATTCCATGGACTCAACATGCCTCTCAGCAAATAGCTTGGGGTGTCTTCTTTCCAAAATGGGGTCATTTGGGGGGGTTGTGTGCCATCTTGGCATTTTATGGCCTTCAAAACTGTCATAGGTCGTGAGGAGTGAAATAAAAAATGTATGCCCTTAGAAATCTTGAAGGCGGTGCTTGGTTTTTGGGGGCCCCGTACATGGCTAGGCTCCCAAAAAGTCCCACACATGCGGTATCCCCGTACTCAGGAAAAGCAGCAGAATGTATTTTGGGGTGCAATTCCACATATAACAATGGCATGTGTGAGAAATATATCATTTAGTGACAACTTTGTGCAAAAAAAATCAGTTTGTCATATTTCCGGGTTAACTCTAGGGGCAATCAGGGGTTAAAACCTTTATTAGAAAATGTATGGGGGTACCTAATAAAGGTTTTAACCCCTGATTGCCCCTAGAGTTAACCCTTTCATCCTTTATTGCCAGCGTCACTAAGCGAACGTTTTTCTGATTGCTGTATTAGTGTCGCTGGTGCCGCTAGGTAGCTAGTTATTTTTTGAGTTTCGCCACCATGTTTTTATAGCGTTAGGTACCCCCATAAATTTTCTAACACTATAAAAACATGGCAGCGAACCTCAAAAATTAACTAGCTACCTAGCGGCACCAGCGACACTAATACAGCGATCAGAAAAACGATGGCTTAGTGACGCTGGTAAAAGGGGGTGAAAGGGTTAACTAGGGGGTGATCAAGGGATTAAAACCTTTATTGGGGGGGTAGGGGGCTACCCTGGACCTAACACTAACTGCCTGTCACACTCACACTAAATGCAGTGATCAGTAAATAAATGATCACTGCAATTAGTGACACTGTGACAGGGGGCTGGGGGGGGGGGGAATTTGTGTGCCTATGTGTACATAGTGTCAGTGTAGTGTTCGGTGCTACTCACTGTTGTGATGTCTCTCTCCTCCGCTGGACGAAAATACCGGCGGGAGGAGATTACATCAGTTCCTCTCTGACTGTGTTTAAAGTGCAGGCAGAGGAGGGCGGAGGAGGAAGCCGATTGGCTGGGAGCGATCGTGAGGGGGCGGACAAAAACGAACAGCCGCCCCCACATCCCGGATCTCTCCCAGAGCCACGGGGACCGCAAGTACCAGGGGGGGGGCCCCGATCGGTCAGAGTTGATTGGAAGATGGAGCCAAACACAGGGTCATCTTAGAATACCTGGGAGAGTCTGCAAAATACTTGACTGGGGAAGAGGTTCACCTTCCAGCAGGACAACGACCCTAAACATACAGCCAGAGCTACAATGGAAGCGTTTAGATCAAAGCATATTCATATGATAATTAGCCACTCTAAGTCCAGCCCGAAATCCAATTGATAATCTGTGGCAAGACTTGAAATTTGCTTTTCACAGATCTCCATCCAATCTAACAGAGCTTGAGCTATTTTGCAAAGAATGGGCATACATTTCATTCTCTAGATGTGCAAAGCTGGTAGAGACCCAAAAAGACTGTAGTTGCAGCTGTAATTGCATTGAAAGGTGGTTCTACAAAGTATTGACTCAGGGGGCTGAATAAAAATGTATGCCACACTTTTCACATATTTGTGAAAACAAATCAAAAGCCATATCATCTTCCTTTCACTTCACAATCGTGTGCCACTTTGTGTTGGTCTATCACATAAAATACTAGGGTTGTCCCGATACCACTTTTTTAGGACCGAGTACAAGTACCGATACTTTTTTTCAAGTAGTCGCCGATACCGAATACCGATACTTTTTTTTTTTAAATGTGTCCACAAATGCAGCCATGTCCCCCCACAAATGCAGCCATGTCTCCCCACATATTGCAGCCATGTCCCCACACATATGCAGCCATGTCACCCCCATATATGCAGCCATGTCACCCCCATATATGCAGCCATGTCACCCCCATATATGCAGCTATGTCACCCCCATATATGCAGCCATGTCAGCCCCATATATGCAGCCATGTCAGCCCCATATATGCAGCCATGTCAGCCCCATATATGCAGCCATGTCAGCCCCATATATGCAGCCATGTCAGCCCCATATATCCAGCCATGTCAGCCCCATATATCCAGCCATGTCAGCCCCATATATCCAGCTATGTCAGCCCCATATATCCAGCTATGTCAGCCCCATATATCCAGCCATGTCAGCCCCATATATCCAGCTATGTCAGCCCCATATATGCAGCCAGTTCCCACATACCTGCATCCTGCATCGCCGCTGCCGCCGCTTAGTTAATACAGGTGGGGAAGATAACAGCTTTCATTTGAATAGCTGTATCGTTTCCCGCGGCTCCGCACATAGACACTCCACCTTGCTCGTGATTGGACAGATCGCGAGCAAGGGGGAGTGTCTATGTGCGGCGCCGTGGGAAACGATACAGCTATTCAAATGAAAGCTGTTATCTTCCCTGCCTGTATTAACTAAGCGGCGGTGATGCGGCGATGTTGCGCGGCGGTTAGCAGGAGCGGCGGTGATGGCGGCGGCGGCGGCAGCGGCGGGGGGGCGAGTATTCTATTCTGGTATCGGGGGTATTTGTGGGAGTACAAGTACTCCCGCAAATACTCGGTATCGGTCCCGATACCGATATTGGTATCGGTATCGGGACAACCCTATAAAATACATTTACGTTTTTGGTTGCAACATGACAAAATGTGGAAAATTTCAAGGGGTATGAATACTGTACATAGCTATACCTACTAAATGGCCAGCCTGAAGTGATCTAGCAGAATTAAAGCATTATAAACAGCTTAGTGCATCTGCAATGTCCTTTGTCCCATTATATGCTGTAAAATACCTGGTAGTTCCTGCCTATTGCTGTGCTGACCACAGTAACCATGGCTGCTGCTCCAAGATACTGTGGTCAGTTTACATGCCTCCGTCATCTCACTTTGTTCAGCGTCCCCACCTCCCTGTCAGGTGTAGGGGTGTGTGTGTGTGTGTGTGTGTGTGTCAAACTCCCTGCCCCCATTGAGTGTGGCTGTAAAGTCACTGAGCACAATTAATTGTATCCCCACTGTTGTAGCAAGATATACAGTACAGTGTGTTTTCTTTTAGATATGAAGCCAAATACCTTCTTTACAGTGTTGCTATGTGATCACATCACCTCCCAACTGACAGAGGGGAAAAATCACAGCTCCTCTCACTGTAGCCCTTAGATTTGGGAAGGAGAGGTGTGGGTGGTCACGTGACCGCTCAGCTGCGCTGTGAAAAAATAAAAAAAACACACACACCATTTTAAATCAGAGTTCCACCCAAAAATGGAACTTCCGCTTAATCCACTCCTCACCCCCTTACATGCCACATTTGGCATGTCATTTTTTTTGGGGGGGGGGTGGCCGGCTTAGAAGGAGTGGGACTTCCTGTCCCACTTCCTCCTCCCGCCGAGGGGCTGGTAAGGCGATTAAGCTTAATCACCTTATTGTAGTCCCTCCCCTAGGCGATCGCCTAGGACACTGACAGGTCCTAGACGATCGCCTGTCCAATCAGCGGCGTGCCGCGCGCGCATGCGCAGTGTGTGCCCGGCCGTGAAGCCGAAGGCTGTCACGGCCGGGTGTCCACAGTTAGAATGAAGACACCGGCCGGGGAGGGGGGGGATGGAGGGTGGAGAGGAAGAGGAGCAGAGCCCCAGCCGGCGCGCCGCTGGAACAGGCAAGTGAATGTTTATTAAAAGTCAGCAGCTACACTTTTTGTAGCTGCTGACTTTTAATAAACATAACTTTTGGCTGAAACACCCCTTTAAGCAGCATGTGGCTTTCATGAGGCAGCATCGACGCTGGTTAGCTGCCTCCACTTGTTTCAATGGTAATGCTCTATAACTACACCTTAAAGGTGGTAAAGCAGGGGTCGACAATATCCGGGCTCCAGGTCGCAATTGCGACAAGAAATTGTGACCTGGCGCACGCCGGTAACTGAGGCCGCAAAGCCGTGGCCTCAATTACCGGCCGCGGCGGGGGAGGACGGAGGCACAGGATCCTGTGTTTCCGTGCGCCCACACCTCCCGCGCCGCGCGACTGCGGCGGGCCGGTAATTGAGGCCGCGGCTTTGCGGCCTTGTGAAGTCCCAAGCTCTCCCTTCTGTGAGCTAGCGCCATCTAGTGGTGGCCATTGGCAATACACGTTAAACAGCGATTCTGTGTCATTTTCACTGCCATCTCCTTCCCTCACATTAGAACTCCCAAACATTATATATATTTTTGATTCTAAAACCCTAGAGCAGGGGTGTCAAACTGGCGGCCCTCCAGCTGTTCCGAAACTACAAGTCCCATCATGCCTCTGCCTGTGGGAGTCATGCTTGTAACTGTTAGCCTTGCAATGCCTCATGGGACTTGTAGTTTTGCAACAGCTGGAGGGCCGCCAGTTTGACACCCCTGCCCTAGAGAATAAAATGGCGATTGTTGCAATACTTTGTCACGCCGTATTTGTGCAGCGGTCTTACAAGCACATTTTTTTGGGGGAAAATACACTTTTTTAAATAAAATAAAAAAATAAGACAATAGTAAAGTTATCCCAATTTTTTTTTTATATTGTGAAAGATAAAGTTACGCAGAGTAAATTGATACCCAACATGTCACGCTTCAAAATTGCGTCCGCTCGTGGAATGCCGACAAACTTTTACCCTTTAAAATCTCCATAGGCAACGTTTAAAACAAAATCTACAGAAGATGATCTGGACTGCTCTGTGCAAATCCACTGCAACAGAGCAGGCAAGCATAACATGTAAAACAAAAAAAAAAAACACACACACTTTACAATCACTTTAAGAGCGCCTATAGCATTTATGACATGTTGGTGAAGCATTTATAAAATGTTACCAGGGCATAAGGGGAGAGAGAGACAAGGATGGTTCCGGTATTCCAAAATGCACTGGGAAATGGAGACATGGGATAGAGCAGCTCCAGTTACTTCCCGGTTGTACAGAACAGCTGTGTAGTAACTCCATTTCTTTGGTCAGACAAAAGCATCAACCAGCCAGTAATACTTACAGTGCCAGGCAGAAACACAGGCATTAACCATTATTGTGACAAAGTATATATATGGTGTATTTAAACAATGTGGTTTAAATTCCAAACATATATAAACAGCGCTAATATGTGGATGATCCAAAGAGGTGAACAAAATAAAATGAATATAAATGACAATTAAAAATTAAGAATGGATATGAACCCGTGAGTGAATACAGAGTTTCAAACAAAAAAGTTCATAGGTGTTTGAGAACAGAACAGAAATTTCCTCAAATCTATAATCTTCAAAGTAATCTTCCACCGCACCCGATGTGTAAAAGTGAATCCTCCACCAGTTCAGTTGGCCACTCACCAAAACGAGTTGCCCAACACTCACGTGTTTTGGCACAACAGCATGAAATATGTTTCTCAACCCATCAGGTAGAATTCCAATTCCAGCATTGTGGTAGATGAGATCCAAAATAAAGAAAGCATATAATAGTGCGATAATGTAAGGGTCCTTTCACAGGTCCGTTCCGTTCGTCCGTTTTTTGGACGTCCGGTAACGGACCTCAATGCTTCCCTATGGGAGCGGATCTATTAGCGGATGATGCATCCGCTAACGTCCGCTAGATCCGCATCCGTTTTTGCGGACGGAAGAATGTCCTATTTTTCTTCCGTCCGCCCAAACGGATCGGATGCAAACGGACAGACGGTCCGTTTCCATCCGACTCCCCATAGGGGAGAGCGGAGGAGAGACAGGGCGGTCCCTGCACAGTGTGCGGGGACCGCCCCATCCGCCGACAGCTGAGCGGAGACCCCTCCGCTGAGCTGACGGACACACGGAGCGGACCGAAAAACGGTCCGCTCCGTGTGAAAGGACCCTAAAAAACAGTTTAATAACACACCACATAAAATCTGCAAAAGTTACACTCACAAGAGTTAATAAATCAAAGCCGTGAATCAAAACAGAGCAGAACTTCCTCAATATTCATGTAGCTGATGAACTACGGTCGCGGCGGACCTGTGCAAACAAGCAGATGCTTCTCACCACTTCACCTGCGCTGTACTTGTAACCCCGGTTAGTAGAAAAACTCACGATCGCTGGTCACCAGCGTGATGTGACATACAAAGCAGCCTCCTCACGTTGTGATTCTGTTGTGCCAAAACACGTGCGTGTTAGGCAACTCGTTTTGGTGAGTGGCCAACTTAACTGGTGGAGGATTCACTTTACACATCGGGTGCGGTGGAAGATTACTTTGAAGATTATAGATTTGAGGACATTTTTGTTCTGTTCTCAAACAACTATGAACTTTTTTGTTTGAAACTCTGTATTCACTCACGGGTTCATATCAATTCTTTATTTTTCATTGTCATTTATATTCATTTTATTTTGTTCACCTATGTGGGTCATCCACATATTAGCGCTGTTTATATATGTTTGGAATTTAAACCACATTGTTTAAATACACTATATACGCTTTGTCACATTTACCTTTTTTCGGTCCGCTCCGTGTGTGTCCGTCGGCTCAGCGGGGATCCCCGCACACTGTGCAGGGACCGCCCTGTCTCTCCTCCGCTCTCCCCTATGGGGAATCAGATGAAGACGGACCGTCTGTCCGTCTTCATCCGATCCTTCAGACGGAAGAAAAATTGGATTTTCTTCCGTCCGAAAAACGGATCCAGACGGACGCGGACGTTAGCGGATGCATCATCCGCTAACGGACGCGATCCCATAGGGCCCCATTCTAAGTCCGTTTACGGAATTAGAAAAAGCGGACCGTTCGTCCGCACGTGTGAAAGGGCCCTTAAGCATTTCTGATTAGAAATGCAACAACTTCTCTGGGCACTTATTAAGCATTCTTGAAACGTTTTTAATGCTTCATAAACACATTAAATACATCATAAACACAGTGTGGGCTCAAAAAAAAAACCTCAAAGTTGGGCGTACCAAGCGTTGTTAGTGCGGCAATCTCCTCAAGACAGAGAATGCACCTCAGCCCTGCCCCCCCCTCACTGGCTACGATTGACAGCAGAGGGAGCCAATGGCTCTCAGCCAAAGAGAAGGGAGAACCACTGCTCTCGTGCACATCACTGGATCAAGATCAGGCTTTGTATTGAGGGAAAGCTATACACTGAAGGCTTTTAACCGCTTCAATACCAGGCTTTTATACCACCTCCATACCGGGCCTATTCTGACACTTCTCTCCTACATGTAATAATCATCATTCTTTTGCTAGAAAATTACACAGTACCCCCAAACATTATATATGTTTTTTTTAGCAGACACCCTAGGGAACAAAATGGCGGTCATTCCAAAGTTTTATCTTGCACGGTATTTACGCAATTATTTTTCAAACGCCTTTTTTTAGTAAAAAAATTTTTTAGGAATTAAAAAAATAACAAAACAGTAAAGTTAGCCCAATTTTTTTGTATTATGTGAAAGATTATGTTACACCGAGTAAATAGATACCCAACATGTCACGCTTTAATTATGCGCACACTGATGGAATGGCGCCAAACTTCGGTACTTAAAAATCTCCATAGGCAACGCTTTATTTTTTACTGGTTACAGTTTAGAGTTTAGATTTACAGAGGAGATCTAGTGCTAGATTCGTTGCTGGCACTCTAACGCACGCGGCGATACCTCACTTATGTGGTTTAAACGGCGTTTACATATGTCGGCGGGACTTGCGTGTGCGTTCGCTTCTGCACGCGAGCTATCGGGGACAGGGGCGTTTTAATTTTTTTTTTATCTTTTATTTATTTTTTTGACTTATTTTTTATTTATTTTTACACTTTTTTTCATTTTTTCCACTTTTATTCCTATTACAAGGAATGTAAACATCCCTTGTAATAGGAAATGTGTGTGACAGGTCCTCTTTATGGAGAGATGTGGGGTCAATAAGACCTCACATCTCTCCTCCAGGCTGGAAACCATGAGATCGGTGAAAAAAAATTCACCGATCTCATGAATGGGGGCTTACAGCCGCAATTGCGGCTTTGTTTACTTACGGGGACCCGGGCGTGACGTCATCAGATCGCGCCCGGGTGCTCCGACGGTCATAGAGATGACTGGTGACCATGTGTTGCAGGAAAGAAAATGCCCTTGATTCCCTCCCATTAACACAGACAGTGTTGACAGGGGAATCCCTCCTGCCAAGTCATCATATCCCTCTGGCAGGGGAGGCTGGGAGAAGAGAGCGATTTTTTCTACCAGTCATAGCAACTGCTAATCGCATGCAAGATCTGGCAGGCTGGAGAATCGATCAACTTGGTACATTCAGCCTGCCCATAAACGGTTTAAATCCCAGCTGGTTCCTGCTGCACCGGCTGAGATATGAACCATCTATGGCTGGCCTTAGAACGGTACCAATCACCAAATGAAAAATAAATGGACACTACCCTTAGATCCCTTTCACACTGAGGCGCTTTTCAGGCTCTAGAGGGCTAAATAGCGCCTGAAAAATTCTCCCCTGCACCCCAAAGCGGTGCGCTTGCAGAGCGTTAGAAAAAGTCCTGCAAGCAGCATATTTGGAGTGGTTTAGGAATGGTGTATACGGCGCCCCTGCTCATTGAAATGAATGGGCACCATTGCCAAAGCCAGGGTTTGACAAATTTGCTTGGAATCTAGGAGCCAGCAAAAAAAAAAGTTAGGAGCCAGAAAACGCACGCCACACCACCATGCTCGTGGCCTTTTCCCAAGATCGCGGTGAGCAGGATGTTTTTAGGCGAGGCCGCAGCATAGTTTGGGAATTTAATGTAATTATTAATGTTTTGAGGTGTACTCATGATAGGTATTTTAATTGTGTCCTGGGCACAGTTCACCCCCTTAGTTCAGCTGGTTTGTGTAGTGCAAGTACTCCAAACTGGGCGTACTGCGCTTGAGACCACTAGGAAGAGATCGCGGCGAGCTGCGGGCAGGGCTTTTTAGGCTTCGGCCTAGTCAGTTGCGATCCTGGGAAAAGGCCGCAGCCTCGCCTAAAACATCCTGCCCGCAGCCTTTTCCTAGCATCGCGGCGAGCAGGATGTTTTTAGGCGAGGCGTCGGCCTAGTCCGCAGTGCGCCGGTCCTATGGAACAAAAATAAATACATACATCAGTGGCTGCTGCGCTGCTCACTTACTGCTCCGACACCGCTAACCGCATTCCAAAATGACAGTACGGGCAGTACTATGTCTGGAAAGCCTACGAGACCTGGACCATGTCCACCTTTCCAGCCAAGAGCCCACTCGCCAGGACACTATTTCTAGTTGCCATGGCGAGCCCTGGCCAAAGTGCTTCAGCAGCAGCACTTTTAACCCTTACTTCAACCGCTAGGGAGGGGTTAAAAGTTCAGCTAAAACGACGGTAAAGCACTGCTAAAACTAATGGGACTTTACTGCCAATGGGGAGCGGTGTCAGTGTGAAAGGGGTCCAATTGCCAGTTCCTGCCATAGAAGCACAGTCCGGATGCGTACCACATGCTTTTGATGGGTTTCAGTGAGCTGTTGATGCAATCGAGTTCCGTCTCCCCCCCCCCCTTCCTCTTTTTCATAACCGTAGGGCCCCTTTCACACGGGGCGGATCAGTAATGATCCGCCTCCGTATGCTCAGCGGGGATCGTTCCATTGATCCCCGCTGAGCCGGTGGATGACAGGGCAGTCCCCGCACACTGTGTCTTTTCTCCGGATGCGTACCTGAAACAGTGGCACTTTACCACCACCGCACCTCCCGCCCCATTGTGAAAGGGGCTATATAAGGATGTGTGTGTTCCAGTGTGTTTTTGGTGCACTCCAGAAAAAAAAAAAAAATGCAGCACATTCTATTTTTTTTTCCCCCCCTGGAACTGGAATGTACTGGTGTGAACTATACCATTGAAAAACCATATAACCTACTTTCCATGCATTTTTGACTGCATATGGTGTGAACTGGCCCCAAGGAAAACAAATGCAGCCACAGCATTTCGGAAAATAAGCTGCATCATCTTTTTTTTGGGGGGGGGGGGGGATTATTAGGAGTTTAATGATGTCTTGGTAGTGTAAATGTGTTTCCTTCTCAGTAGACATGCAGAGGACACTGTATAGCAACCATTACTGGATGAGTCATAGGACTTTAGAAAGTAGCAGCGAAACATCTGCTCACCTAGCCGCACCTCCCAGCCAGGCTGCGGGTTGTAGTGTGGAGGATTGGAACACTTCTGTTTCCAGAATCTCTTCTCAGCCAGACGGAGCAGCCACCCCACCACCGCCACCAATACACAGGCCAACACGGCCGAGTAGCCCACGGCGGGGTCCCAACCAAACAGCATGTCATAAATAGGCTTCATTCCTCTCTTTACCCGAACTCTCCGGGACTTCTCTAGTCTGGCTAGACGTCACTCCTTCTACAGGCCGCGTCCCCTGCCTTTCCCGCCGCCTCCCCCTACACCGCTGATAGGACAATGGGACTCAAGTTGGCTTCCTGCTCCCTTCTTGACACTCTGCTCCCTTCAGCGGCTTCACCGTCCTCTTATGACACTAGCCCGCCTAGCTCGGTGGGGTGTACAATGCCTTAGCTGGGCTCCTCAGCACTGTTCTGTCCTCCCTGGCCTGGTCTCTTCTCCTCACACACTTCGTTCTCAGCGCTCGCTCCAACAGCTCTCCGCCCTTCCTTACAGGCACAACCTCCCTCACACTTGTACCGGTTCCAAAACTCAGACCCGCCCTACCTCCTCCGCCTTATGTACGATCCACCCGGGACCAATGCACGGCCTGCTGCGACACTTCCGCTCCGGCCTGACAGGACCCCTCCGTCTCACGGCAACGGGGCTGTCCTTGGCGCGCCAGACACACCGGCGAGGTGGAGCTTAGTTGTCGCGCCACAGTACGAGTGTGCTGAGAGGAGCACAGCTGGTGACATGCTGTTTTCTGTTGGGGCTAGTCAAATCAGTAGAACATAAAAAAACATAAACATTAAAAAAAAAAAAAAATTGGACTATATACAGACGCCACTTTGTTATGTACACCTTGCTAGTACCGGGTTGGACCCCCTTTTCCTTCAGAACTGCTTTAAGCAGTCACTGTATGGCACCTTTACCAGTCA
Source organism: Rana kukunoris (assembly GCA_029574335.1). Taxonomy (NCBI): domain Eukaryota; kingdom Metazoa; phylum Chordata; class Amphibia; order Anura; family Ranidae; genus Rana; species Rana kukunoris. The sequence continues at coordinate 215,258,467 of CM056049.1, read as the reverse complement.
CTGTATGGAACCTTAACCAGTCATATTATGACACCTTAACCAATCATTGTATGGCACCTTAACCATTCATTGTATGGCACCTTAACCAGTCATATTATGGCACCTTAAGCACCTTAAGACCCGGACCAAAATGCAGGTAAATGACCAGGCCCCTTTTTGCGATTCGGCACTGCGTGGCTTTAACTGAAAATTGCGCGGTCGTGCGACGTGGCTCCCAAACAAAATTTGCGTCCTTTTCTTCCCACAAATAGAGCTTTCTCTATGTGTCTGTGTGTCAGTGTAGTGTTGTGCAGACTTACTGTGCGATGTGATCTCTCCTCAGCGGTCGTTGAAAAAAACGCTGAGGGAGAGATCACATCACTTCCTCCTTCCTGTGTTTACACAGGAGGAGGAAGTGACACTGCAGGGGAGCGCACGGATTGGCTGAGAGCGATCCGGAGGGGGCGGACAAAAACGAACAGCCGCCCCCTCTGCACGGATCGCTCGGCCAGGTAACCAGACCGCCGCATGTACGGGGGGGGGGGTCCGATCGGACCCCCGAACCCCCTCAAGGCACCAACGTATATATACATTGATGTGCCTGTCGGTGCCATTCTGCCGACGTAAATGTACATGCGGCGGTCCATAAGGGGTTAACCAGTCATTTTATGGCACCGTAACCAGTGATTGTATGGCACCTTAAAGTAGGGTGACCAGACATCCCCGGTTTCAGGGGACAGTCCCCGGATTGAGGACACTGTCCCCAGACCAAGTCTGTCCCCGGTTTTGTCCCCGGATTGGATTTGAACAGAGGCTGGGGCAATTTCAAGACAGTGCAGAATAAAAAAATAATAATTCTGAATGACCCCCCCCCCGCCACTCCTGCTAGCTTAGCGGGTGTATTTTTTATTTTTTTTTCAATTTTCTGTGCCCCTTTCTGATGATGTGCTGGTCGGAGTAAAGGGAATATTTCTTCAGTTTCGGGCGCATGACCATTCAGCTCTTCTCGAATGTTCTTCTGCTTTGGCTCAAGTCCCGGCCATCCCCCTGCCTGTTTATCTCCTTGCCTTCCCTGGTAAAGTGATCTTCCTCCGCTCCCCACCCAGTAGTAGCCGGGGCCCGGAGAGTAAAGCCCCATACACACTATCAGTTTTCCTGACAGTTTTCTCATCAGGTTTACCAAAACCATGTAGTGCAAGGGCCTTGAGGTTTGACCTCATATTAGATGGTTTTGGTAAACCTGAAGAGAAAACCGTCAGGAAAACTGATAGTGTGTATGGGGCTTTACTTGACAGGTTGTGAGGTGGGCGGCAGCGACGTCGCTGATTGCCACCATTACTAGTTAAAAAAAAAAAAAAAATATCCCTGGATTTCATTTTAAAAATCTGGTCACCTTACCTTAAAGCGGAGTTCCACTCAAAAATTGAACTTCCGCTTAACCCACTCCCCACCCCCTTACATGCCACATTTGGCATGTAATTTTTTTGGGGGTGGAGTGGGGGCTTCAGGAGGAGTGGGACTTCCTGTCCCACTTCCTCCTTTCGCCGAGGGGCTGGTTAGGCTGGTTCAGCCCCTCCCTGTAGGCGATCGCCTAGGACACGTCACAGGTCCTAGGCGATCGCCTGTCCAGTTGAACAGCGCAGCGCCACGCCGTTCGTGCATGCGAAGTGCTGCTAGCGCATGCGCAGTGGGTGCCCGGCCGTGAAGCCGAAAGCTGTCACGGCCGAGTGCCCACACTTACAATGAAGACGCCGGCCGGGGAGGGGGGGGAGAGGAGCGGAGCCCCGGCCTGCGCGTCGCTGGAACCCTGGAGCAGGTAAGTGTATGTTTATTAAAAGCCAGCAGCTACACTTTTTGTAGCTGCTGACTTTTAATAAACATAAAAATGGGCTGGAACACCCCTTTAACCACTTAACGACCGCCGCATGTATATATACGTCGGCAGAATGGCACGGACAGGCAAATGTACGTGCCTGCCTTCCCGCGGGTCGGCGGTCCAATCGGGACCCCCCCCCCGGTACATGCGGCGGTCGGTAAACCTCTGGGAGCGATCCGGGATTAGGGGGCAGCTGTTCGTTTCTGGCCACCCCCTCGCGATCGCTCCCAGCCAATCCCCTTCCGCCGAGTGACTTCCTCTGCCTGTGCAATGTAAACACAGGCAGAGGAAGTGATGTCATTTCTCCTCTCGGCGGTATTTTCGTCTGGTGAGAGGAGAGAAGACATCACAAGTGAGTTGCACCAACAGACCACTGAAACCAGTGACACATAGGCACACTTAACCCCCTCAGTCACTCCCCCCAGCCCCCAGTCACAGTGTTACTGATTGCAGTGATCATTTATTTTCTGATCACTGCATTTAGTATCAGTGTGACAGTTAAAAGTTACAAGGCAGTTAGTCTTAGGTCCAGGGTAGCCCCCTACCCTCATTAATTAAGGTTTAACCCCTTGATCACCACCCAGTTAACCCTTTCACACCCCCTATTGCCAGCGTCACTAAGCGATCGTTTTTCTGATCGCTGTATTAGTGACGCTGGTGCAGCTAGGTAGCTAGTTAGTTTTTGAGGTTCACCGCAAGGTTTTAACCCCTTATTGCCCCTAGAGTTAACCCTTTCCCCAGTGATCACCGTATAAGTGTTAGGGTTGACGCTGGTTAGTTAGTTTGCTGTTTATAGCATCAGGGAACCCACCGGCGGGTGATATCAATTACATTTTAGCGTCAGTTAGGGTCTGCGTCGCCCTGCGCCGCCCCCAGGTTAGTGCCAGTAACGCTTACACCCACGCACAAAGCATACACCCCCCTTAGTGGTATAGCATCTGAACGGATCGATACCTGATCTGATCAGATCTATACTAGCCATACTAGGGGCCCCCCGGGCAATATAAGATTATGGGGCCCCCAGCACAGTGGCAGTACAGAGGTAGGGTGGGGCACTAAAATCCAAAAATGTAGGTTTTGGACATTGTTAAATAACTGTCCCTGGGGGCCCCCTAATCAGCCAGATACTCGCTAGCACCTGCGTTTTGCCCCTCCGCCCAACCTAGTCCAACCCACCCAAGTGCAGTATCGATCGATCACTGTCACTTTAACAAAACACAACACACATAACTGCAGCGTTCGCAGAGACAGGCCTGATCCCTGCGATCGCTAACAGTTTTTTTTTGGAAGCGTTTTCTAGGTAAAAAATAAAAACACAAAAAAATGTAAAAAAATAAATAAAATAGTTGTCGTTTTATTGTTCTCTCCCTCTCTATTCTCTCTCTATTGTTCTGCTCTTTATCACTGTATTCTATTCTGCAAAGTTTTATTGTTAATATATTTTTTCATGCTTTCTTTTCAGGTATGTAATTTACTTTACTGTTTTCAGGTACGCCATTCAGCTGTTGCGCGGACTTATTTATCTTGAAATCAACAGCGTTTGCTCCCACGATATATAAAGCCGTGACTCCAGTGCTGTAGGAGCATGGGGGAATTAGGGGCGGAGGATCGATTTTGCTCCTAATGCCGTGTACATACGGTTGACATTCCTACAGAGGTTTTCCCGTGGAAAAGTCTGACCGTGTGTATGCGGCATAACTTTTTTGCGGAAAGATGCCCCCATGCTTCGGCATATATAAATGGTGCATGTATGCCCATCATTAGAAGTGGGTGGATGAAGGGAGGTATTCTAATGGTGGGCTTACCCACCGATCAATCTTTTTTTTTGTTCAGCCAACGGGCTGCATGAAAAAAAAAATTACAATACATGTCCAACAAGTACCATCAACGTACTGGTATGTTGCTGGACTTTGAATGGTTATACCAAAATGATGCCTGCGGGTTTAGGTATCATCTTGGTATCAATATTTTCAGCCAGCGGCCGGCTTTCATGCAAAAGTAGTCCTAGTCCTAATTAGCCTCTAGCCCCCCCCCCCCCGAATATAAACAGCGCCATTGGGAAATTGGGAAAGCATTTTATCATACCGATCTTGGTGTGGTTAGATGCTTTGAGGGCAGAGGAAAGATCTAGGGTCTAATAGACCCTATTTTTTTTTAAAAACTAACTATTGCTATCATAAGGCATATTTACATTCACTGAGATAACAATAAAAATGGTAAAAAATAAATCAAATGGAAGGAACAGTTTACAAATAAAATAAAAAAAAAGCTAAATAAATATATAAAAAGAAGCACCCCTGCTCTTGCGCAAAGGCGAACGCAAGCGTTGGTCTGGAGTCATATGTAAACAGCAATTGTACCATGCAAGTGAGGTATCACCGCGTAGGGCAGATCGAGGGCAGTAATTTTAGCAGTAGACCTACTCTGTAAATCTAATGTGGAAACGTATAAAGGCTTTTAAAGGCTTTTAAAAATGTATGTAGTTTGTCACCACTGCGCGTTTGTGCGCAATTTTAAAGTATGTCTGGTATTCATGTACTCAGCCTAAGATCATCTTTTTTATTTTATAAATAATGTGGGCAATATAGTGTGTTTAAGTGCTTTAAAATAAAAAAAAGTGTATTTTTCCCCCAAAAAAATGCTTTTGAAAAATCGCTGCGCAAATACTGTGTGGAAAAAAAATGAAACACCCACCATTTTAATCTGTAGGGCCTTTGCTTTAAAAAATATATACTGTTTGGGGGTTCAACTTAAAGCGGAGTTCCACCCAGGAAAACAACATTTGCCCATATAGCCTAAAAAAATTAATAAAAAAAACTTGAAAAAAAAAAATACTCACCCGAAATACCTGTTGCTATGCGGAAGTCTGTAATCTGCCTCTTCCGCAACCGCTGCTTTCTGGGAACTGTGTGTGTTCTCAGAGAGCAGCCGCCCATTCACAAGCCAGCGTGAGACTCACGCAGGCGCAGTCGCAGTCGCAGTAGGAAATGGGCAGTGAAGCCGTACGGCTTCACTGCCTGTTTCCCCTAGTTTCCCCTAGGAGAATGGCGGTGCGGGACCTGGATCGATCGTGGGACCGGCATCGAGGGGGCCATCAGCGCGGGCAAGTAGGTAAGTGTCCTTATTAAAAGTCAGCAGCTACACTGTTAGTAGCTGCTGACTTTAAAAAAAAAATTAAAAATTGCGGGTGGAATCCCTCTTTAACTTTCTTGCAAACAATTTTTTTTATGTAAACAAACAGTGTCAGAAAGGGCTTTTTCCTGACAGACTCCATGGCAGCCTACGTGTGGTTAATCCCGCCTCCTCTCCAATGCTATAGGACCCCATACCCATAAAGCTTTGCTCACCTTCAGTACTGGTGTTCCTTTTTTGTCCTCCTCCATGGATTTCAAGGATACGCGTTCATTCAGGACGTCCACTCAAGCTGAATGGATGGCACACCTTAGCGGTGCAGCTCGGATCCCAGCCATGGGCAGGTGGAGAGCTTTACAGCATGTGCACTTGTTGTGTCTGGCTGTGTGTGCTGAAGACCCTGGATACCTCGGCTGGCAAGGTCTGTCCACCTCCATGGCAGCCGCATCTGTGTTGTTTGTCTATCAAGTTTATTTCTTTCTTTCTTTCCCCTTGCTGCTGGGTTTAGTTTATGGCAGCTCCGTTCCGCTTACTTCCGGGTCGCGAACCATCGTAGGGCGCGCGTGCGCAGTGGCCGCCTCCAGACCGAGGCTTGGCTCGCGCATGCGCAGTTCAGTTTTCTCGCGGCTGCCGCGCCGTTGAGCTCTCTACCACGCAGGCGCGCGAGGTGGTGACGCGTGACGTCACCGGCGTGGATTTCAAAACAGCTGCTCGCCCCATACCTGTTGGAATCCGTTTCCTGAGTAGGCGAGCAGCTGATAGCTATACCCGGCTTCAGGTCAGTAAGGAGTGCTAGGCAGGCTCCCTGTGTGTTTTGTGTGTTTTTCATTGCAGTGACGTTGTTATATATATATGTATGTGTTTTTCTAAAGGTGCAGTGCTTTACCTGACTTTATTTTCAGCTCTTAGGATGCTCACATTGCGCTTACCTTTATAAGGCAAAAATATAGCCTTTCAGTGTGTGTTGCTCTGGCTCCCCAGCAGGTGTCACTCCGTCCTTTCAGTAAGGTGGTGTGATGATGTTATACAGATCCTATGAACCCGGAAACCGGAAGTTAGACGCGGAACTCGATCGTACCTGTTTGTTTTTACTTTGATGTAAGTCTCTCTTATTATTTTTATTAAACGTACATACGTACTTCACCATGGCACCATTCCTCTTTATTTGAGTGACACTGGAAACCCCCCCCCCCCCTCGTCCAACCTTGGAACATAGGATCTGTATAACATCATCACACCACCTTACTGAAAGGACGGAGTGACACCTGCTGGGGAGCCAGAGCAACACACACTGAAAGGCTATATTTTTGCCTTATAAAGGTAAGCGCAATGTGAGCATATTTCCTGAAGAAAAGTCACCCATATCATAGGATCTGCTACACCACCACGGATGGGACAGTTTACTTTATTTTATGCATTTGCACTTTTTCTGCATAGATTGTGATTCACTATATGGACTTTTTACATTGAATTATTTATGCGCTGGGACATTTATTTTTATGCATTTGCACTTTTGCACAGATCACTATTTATTATCCAGATTCTCAGTGTTGAATGAATTATGCGCTAATCAATTTTATTCCACAAAAGAAGAACAGCTTGTGGCGACCAGTCATAGACTTAACCTACCTGAACAGGTTTATAAAACACAGGAGGTTCAAGATGGAAACCCTGTCCACTATCCAACTAGCCATTCAACCAGGGGATTGGATGATCTCAATATTTCCATGTGCCAGTGGCAGTAGAGCTCCAGAAATACCTCAGGTTCCATGTGGGGCAGGAGCACCTCCAATTCATTTGTCTACCCTTCGGGTTGACAACCTCCCCACGAGTCTTTACGAAGACCCTGCTGGCTCTATCACTATCTAGACGACCTCCTTGTCTTATCTCAGGACAGAGCTCATCTTCTGACACAGAGGGATCAAGTGATCTTGACCCTGACCGAGTTCGGTTGGCTCCTGAATCTGGAGAAGAGCCTCCTGGAACCAACACAACGCTTAATATACCTGGGAGCCCAGTTCGACACAGCAGAGAAAACTATCTCTCTCCCATTGGAGAAGATCCCCGTAGTTCAGGAGAGGATTGCCAGGGCCCTAGATGTTCGTCATCTGAAAGCTTCTCAATGTCTGAAGATTATAGGCACAATGGTTTTGACATCTCTCATGGTGAAGTGGGTATTGTGGAGGCTACGTCCTTTCCAGTTCAGCTTTCTCAAGCAATGGAAGTCCGGGAACAAGAACCAACGGATCCTCATCTCATCGTCCATGAGGAACAGCCTCTTTTGGTGGTTTCAACGGAAGAATCTACTAAATTGTCATTCCATTGCTCCAGTATCCTGGGTTTCGGTGACGACAGATGCCAGTGGCTCCGGCTGGGGGGCCCTGTGCGGCACAGAAATCGCACAAGGCAAGTGGGATGCCCACCTTCGCAACCCAGGCTCGAATATCTTGGAGATCAGAGCAGCCTGGTGTGCCCTACAATCCTTCTTACAGCTCTTGAAGGGGGACTCGGTATTGCTGAAGATGGACAACACCACGGCAGTGTCCTATGTTAAGAGGCAAGGAGGGACAAGAAGCTCAGCTTTTTTACGGGAGATCGAACCTATTTTGGGTTGGGCCCAGAAGAATCTGGCCAACCTGTCCGCAGTCTATATCCCCGGAAAGCAGAATTCCCAGGCTGATTTCCTGTCACGCACTCAGATAGATGTCAACGAGTGGTCTCTCCACAAAGAATCCTTTCAGTGGATTATGTCCCTGGGGACCAATCCCCAGGTGGATCTCTTCGCCTCTCTGTACAACCACAAGCTGAGGAAGTTTTATACAAGGGGTCACTGCAGTCAAGCAACGGGGACGGATGCCTTGACAGACAGGTGGAGATTCAAGAGGGCATATGCCTTTCCCCCGTTTTCAGTGATCCTCAAACTCCTACGGAGACTCCAGTCAGAGGCAGTACAAATAACATTAGTGGCGCCCTACTGACCAAACAGGCCGTGGTTCCCTCTTCTGGTCCAACTGAGTTACCGGGACCCAGTACCTCTACCAGTCAGACCGGATCTTCTTTCCCAGGGGTCACTCCTACACCCCGCTCTGGCTATGTTGAAACTAGCGGTCTGGTTCTTGAGAGGAAGAGGTTAGAAGCCCTTGGTTGCGCTCCTAAAGTGATCTCAACACTGATGAGCTCAAGAAGTTTAAGCACGAATAAAGTCTATGGAAGAATTTGGGCAAAGTTTGTAGAATTTTCTTTAACATCAGGCTCATCGTTTACGAGTCCAGGAGTACAGGACATCTTGAAGTTCCTCCAAACGGGGTTAGATCTTCCCTTATCCGTAAGTTCCTTAAGAGTTCAGATATCAGCATTGTCTGCCTTCTCCGGAATCTCATGGGCAGCGCATCCGCTAGTCAAGCAGTTCTTCCGTGGAGCTTCAAGGCTAAGGCCTCAAAGAAAGCCAAGATTCCCCAAGTGGGATCTCCCCTTGGTTCTGGACTTTCTGAGCGAACTTAATACAACAGGACCTTCTCTGTCCTCACTGAAGGATTTCTGGGCTAAAGTTGCCTTTCTGGTCGCCATAACTTCGGCTAAAAGAGTCTCGGAAATCGGGTCCCTGGGTCACAAAGAGCCGTTCCTAACGTTCTTTCCAAATAGAGTGGTTCTGATTCCCATGCTGGGTTCTAATCCGAAGGTGACGTCAGTTTTCCATGTCAACCAGGAAATTGTTCTCCCTACTTTCAGAGATTCGGAGTCAGAGAGAATTCACCCTCTGGACTTAGGGAAAACCCTTACTGAGTACATCCAAGTAACTTCTAATTTCAGACGTTCTGATCATTTGTTCGTCCTGCACTCAGGTATCAACAAAGGGAAGAAGGCCTCTTCAAGAACCATTGCGGCTTGGATCATCCACACGATTCAACAGGCATATAAAGTGAAGGGCTTGGCTCCTCCGCAGGCGGTGACTGCGCATTCTACCAGAGGGATGGCAGCTTCTTGGGCGGCAGCCCATCACGTGGCCCCGGATGTCATCTGTAAAGCGGCTTCCCGGTCTTCTATAAATACCTTTATGTCCCATTATTGTGTTGAACCTGCATCCCTTTCCTCTGTAAATTTTGGCCTTTCAATCCTGTCGGCCGACAGAACAAATTAAACTATTTTTTGTTCAGCATACCCACCCATGTGGTTTGGCTAGTTATTTCCCACACGTAGGCTGCTATGGAGTCTGTCAGGAAAAGGGAAAATTTATTATCAAATACTTACCGTAATTTTCCTTTCCTGATGGACTCCATGGCAGACGGAGTACCCACCCTGTAAGCATGGAGTCGGCTAGTTACGGAACACCAGTACTGAAGGTGAGCAAAGCTTTATGGGTATGGGGCCCTATAGCATTGGAGAGGAGGCGGGATTAACCACACGTAGGCTGCCATTGAGTCCATCAGGAAAGGAAAATTACGGTAAGTATTTGATAATAAATTTTCCCTTGTCTTCAAGTGGTTAGAAGAGTGGGTGATGTGCGACATAAGCTGCTAAATGTTGTGCAAAAATGCCAGGACAATTCAAAATCCCCCCAAATGACTCCATTTTGGAAAGTAGATACCCCAAGCTATTTGCTGAGAGGCATGTCGAGTCCATGGAATATTTTAAATTTTGACACAAGTTGCGGGAAAAATAAATATTTATTTTTTCTTTTTTTTTGCGCAAAGTTGTCAATAAATGATATATTGCTCAAACATGCCATGGGCATATGTGAAATGACACCCCAAAATACATTCTGCTGCTTCTCCTGAGTACGGGGATATCACATGTGTGAGAATTTTTGGGAGCCTAGCCGCGTATGGGACCCCGAAAACCAATCACCGCCTTCAGGCTTTCTAAGGGTGTACATTTTTGATTTTACTCTTCACTACCTATCACAGTTTCGGAGGCCATGGAATGCCCAGATGGTACAAACCCCCCCAAATGACCCCCCAGGTAGACACCCCAGGCTATTTGCTGAGAGGTATGGTGAGTATTTTGCAGATCTCGCTTTTTGTCACAAAGTTTTGAGAAAAAAAAAATGTCTTCCTTAATTTTCAGAAACAAATGAGAGCTGTAAAATACTCACTATGCCTCTCAGCAAATAGCTTGGGGTGTCTACTTTCCAAAATGGGGTCATTTGGGGGGGGGGGGGGTTTATGCTATTTTGGCATTTTATGGCCTTCGAAACTGTGATAAGTAGTGAGGAGTGAAATCAAAAATGTATGCCCTTAGAAATCTTGAAGGCAGTGCTTGGTTTTCGGGGTCCCATACGCAGCTAGGCTCCCAAAAAGTCCCACACACGTGGTATCCCCGTACTCAGGAGAAGCAGCAGAATGTATTTTGGGGTGCAATTCCACATATAACCATGGCATGTGTGAGCAATATATCATTTAGTGACAACTTTATTTTTTATTTTTTTGTCATTACTCAATCACTTGGGACAAAAAAAAAATATTCAATGGACTTAACATGCCTCTCAGCAGTTTCCTTGGGGTGTCTACTTTCCAAAATGGGGTCATTTGGGGGCTTTTGTACTGCCCTGCCATTTTAGGACCTCAAGAATGAGGCAGTCATAAATTAAAAGCTGTGTAAACTCCAGAAAATGTACCCTAGTTTGTAGACGCTATAACTTTTGCAAAAAACAATAAATATACGCTTATTGTGATTTTTTTTTTTTTTTTTTACTAGAAATGGCGGCGATCTGCGATTTTTATTGGTACTGCGACGTTATAGCGGACACATCGGACACTTTTGACACATTTTTGGCGCCATTCACATTTATTCTGCGATCAGTGCTATAAATATGCACTAATTACAGTATAAATGTGACTGGCATTGAAGGGGTTAACACTAGGGGGTGAGGAAGGGGTTAAATGTGTATGCTAGGTGTGTTCTAACTGTAGGGGGAGGGGGGGGTGACTGGGGGGGTGACCGATCTGTGTCCCTATGTAGGAAGGAACACAGATCGGGCTCCTCCCTTCCAGAGACAGGACATTGTCTCTGTGTGAGCCGGCAATGAGAGATGATCTATGAGAGATCATCTCTCATTGGCCCACAGATCGCATCACAAACGGCCGCTCTGATTGGCCGTTTGCCGCGATCTGTGATTGGCCGTGTCCAACGGACACGGACAACACAGGGCTTCCCCGCAGCGCGCTGTACAGCGCGCGCTGGGAAAGCCAGAATGACATGCCGTCAAATGACGGCATGTTGGATTTTCAGGCCCGCGCTGTTGCCGTCATCCGACGGTAGCGCGGGCCTCAAGTGGTTAACCAGTCATTTTATGGCACCTTAACCAGTCATTTTATGGCACCTTAACTGGTCATTGTATGGCATCTTAACCAGTCATTGTATGTCACCTTAACCAGTCACTGTATGGCACGTTTTCTTTATGTGTAATAATCTGTGTTTTTTTTTTTTTTATGCTTAAAAAATTAAAACCCCTGAACATTATATTTATTTTTTTAAAGCAGAGAAATTTCAGTTTTAATGCAAAAAAATAATAAAATAACCCAATTTTTTTGTAAACTATAAAAGATGATATCAAACATGTCACGTTGCTGGTAATAACAGAGCTGCTTGGCTGCATTGGTTGTTATTACACGAGAGCTGACCATTGGCTTTAAACAATTTTACTGGGGTGATGCCTGCAGCTGGTATCACTCCTAAACAACCACTGACTTACAGGTACGCCATTTGGGGGGCAAGTGGTTAAAAGAGAAGTATGAAATTGGGCTTTCTTTTAGATTCATACTTAACTAGGTGAACACAGCATGGGTCTGATGCTGCATCTGTCCTCTGATGCCTCTACATTGAGAACATCGACGAATATCTTCATAAATTTAGGCCAAAATGTATTCTGTTACATGTCTTTGGTTAAAACAATTCAATTAGATGTATATTGATTGGTTTGTGTAAAAGCTATAGCATCTACAAACTACAGTATACATAAAGGAATTTATATTGTTATAAATCGATAAATGCTTGAATAGGTTTCGGGTAGCAGAAAAGGCTGCTTTTCTTATCCAATCATCTGCTCCTACAGGCTCTTTCAATGCTGCTAGACTGACCCTATGGACTTTTCCCCCTATGCTCCAGTGGTTGCGGTCTTCTGATGGCATCAAGTAAAATGAGGGAGCAGGGATAAGGTAAGCAGAACTGCTTTTTTGTCCCCTAAACCGAAAAGGGCATTTATCCTTGTGATTTAAGGGCATGTATAACTATAGGGGGAATTTTGACAATTTTTTGTCAATTTCCTAGAGATGGCCTTTAAACTTTTTGGGTATTTTGACTTCTTTGCATTAGTATTTATAATAACCAATGTAATGATTATGGGGGAGCATCTAAACAACCCTGGCAGTCTATTCCAAAAAATTTCCCTGCTGAAGGTTTAGAGCAGGGATCCTCAAACTACGGCCCTCCAGCTGTTGTGGAACTACACATCCCATGAGGCATTGTAAAACTCTGACATTCACAGACATGACTAGGCATGATGGGAATTGTAGTTCCTGAACAACTGGAGGGCCATAGTTTGAAGACCCATGGTTTAGAGCATGGGTCTTCAAACTACGGCCCTCCAGTTGTTCAGGAACTACAATTCCCATCATGCCTAGTCATGTTTGTGAATGTCAGAGTTTTGCAATGCCTCATGGGATGTGTAGTTCTGCAACAGCTGGAGGGCCGTAGTTTGAGGATCCCTGGTTTAGAGGTAAGAAAATCCAGAGCTTGGATTATAGGCTTCAATGGCAGAACCATAGCACAACTGTTATATTTTAAGAAGCTCTTCTTGACACGTTTGACCCAGTATTGTGTAATTTGCCCGCTAATTGCAGAAAGTTAAAGGGGTTGTAAAGGTTCTTTACAACCCCTTTAAATCAGAAAAGTTATTGAAAATGGAAAATTGTTATCAATACTTACTGTCATTTTCCTTTCCTTGCCAGTCTTCCAGTACCACCTTAATTTAGCTGAAAAATAGGGGGCCCCTCCTCCCTTGCCCTTGTTCCACTTAACCACTAAAGGACCGCCTCCTGCACATATACGTTGGCAGAATGCCAACCTGCAACTGTCATTTTCACAGTAAACAATGCAATTTAAATGCATTTTTTACTGTGAAAATGACAATTGTCCCAAAAATGTGTCAAAATAGTCCGAAGTGTCCACCATAATGTCGCAGTCACGAAATCGCTGATCGCCGCTATTAGTAGTAAAAAAAAATAACTAATAAAAATGCAATAGAAATATCCCTTATTATGTAAACGCTATAAATTTTGTAAAAACTAACCGTTAAACGCTTATTGCGATTTTTTTTACCAAAAATAGGTAGAAGAATACGTATCGGTATATATATATTTTTTGGGGGATATTTATTATAGCAAAAAGTAAAAAATATTGCATTTTTTTTAAAATTGTCGCTCTATTTTTGTTTATAGCGCAAAAAATAAAAACCGCAGAGGTGATCAAATACCACCAAAAGAAAGCTCTATTTGTGGGGAAAAAAGGACGACAATTTTGTTTGGGAGCCACGTCGCACGACCGCGTAATTGTCAGTTAAAACGACGCAGTGCCGAATCGCAAAAAGGGGCAAGGTCCTTTACCTGCACTGCATTTTGGTCCGAGTCTTAAGTAGTTAACTGGTGGATGACAGGCTTATAGGGAGGGAAAAGAGCTGTGCTGACATGAGGACAGGCCGGGAAAGGAAAATTACAGTAAGTATTGATAACAATTTTCCATTTTCCTGCCCAGCCTCACGTCACCACACAATGGGATCTAATTTAGCTGATATAGGGTGGGAAAAAATGCCATAAGACTTGAACAACAACAACTGAGAATGCTGCTTTAGTGAATATTTTATTTTGCTTGCAAATGTGCCGACACCACTGCGTTCCCAAAATACGATGCACTAGCGGCTGTGACATCTAAACTGTAGTGTTTAGCGAAGGTTTCGCAGGAGCTCCAACTAGTGGTCCTGCATATGTCTTCAATCAGTATCTTAGCCAAAGCTGCCCACGAGACTGCCACCACTCTTGTAGAATAAGCTCTAATAACTTGTGGAGGCGTCAGCCCCTGTTTCTCATACGTAAGGCTTATCATCTTGGTGATCCAGGTAGCTACGATTTTTGCTGACGCCGCTTGTCCTCTTCTAGGCCCTGATAGGAGGATAAAGAGGGTATCAGTCTTGGGCAACTGTAGAGAGTGGTGTAGATAAATTGAGAATAAGTTGACCAAGTCCAGTGGCCTGAGATCTAGCTCTTTCGTTTGTCTCAGCGGTTGTGTGAAGCTAGGTTGAACCGCCTCACAATTCACATGGAACTTGAAGACCACCTTATAGGTTATGGTCGGTGAGGGCCTCAGGATCACTCTGTCCGGGAGGATGATGCAATATGGATCTTTGCAAGATAGGGCTGCCAGTTCTGAAACTCTCCTTGCTAAAGTTATGGCTGTAAGGAAGACAAGCTTGACTGTCAATAACCAAAGCATGTCTCCGCAGGCACAAATGTAGGGTGTAGGAGGAAAGCTTTTAGTACTCTTCCTAGGTCCCAGGCTGGAAACAGGGATTTTCTTGATGGTTTCAACTTTATGGCTGCTCTGAGAAATTGTCTTATTAGTGGTTCGTCTGCCCACTTGTGACTGTGACTAAGCTATGATTAAGCACTGAAGTTCAGTGTAAAATGCATCAGCTTGTACCCAGTTTGCTGTGGCATACATCCTGTGTTTTTCATTTTACAATAAAAGCAACAAGTTTTAGAGTACGGCTGTCCAGAAATCCTTTCTTCATTTTGCATTATCCTATGCATTGCCAGCACCCGTGGCTTCGGATTTGGTAAGGAGATTCCTAATTAATATCCTTGAGCGGTGATCCTTCCTCTCTGTGACCTGTGAAGCACGCTAAGGCTGACACTTGGACCTTTATGGTATCATCTAAGCCAACTTTTAGGACTGACTGTAAAAAGTCCATCACTTGTGCAATATTGGGGACAATGGGGCAAAGTTTTGTTGCAAAGCAAACGCTGTAAACTTCTTCCAAATTCTGTTGTAAATGACATTGGTTGTGGCTTTTCTAGATTTTAGAAGTGTCGAAATTACTTCTTCTGAGATGCCTTGCGACTGCAGTCTGGCTGATTCAGCATCCAAGCAATCAGTTGCAACCGGCCCGGGTTGGTATGATACCACTGGCCCTGCTGAAGGTCTCTCTTCTACGGCAGTCGTATTGGGGGAACTGCCGCCATCTGCAGGAGCAGAGGGAACCATGGCTCTCAGTGGCCAGAAGGGCAGGATTATAATTGTATGGAGGTTCTCCCTCGCAATTTTCAACATGGTTTTCATTATCAGAGGTACCGGTGGAAAAAGGAAGACTAGGGGAAAAGCCCACGGAATTGAGAAGGCATCTTGTGGTTAGCGCTTCGTTGTAGCAGAACCTTGACACGAACCAGGGTATTTTCGCATTCCATGGGGTCACCCTTAGGTTCACTGAGGGTGTCCCCCAGCTTTAAAAGATTGTCTCCAGGACTTCTGTGTTCAGTGCCCACTCGTTCTTGTTGGGGAAACCCCGACTTAGACGGTCTGCTATGCAATTTTGACTGCCCGGAATGTAGGCTGCCATCAACTCTTCCAAATGCGCTTCGGCCCAGATGAATATCATGGTTGCCAACTGCAGCAGCGGCAAGCTCTTGGTTCCGCCCTGTTTGGTTATATAAGCAACCGCCATTTGGTTGTCCAAGATCGCTTGACCCGAGCTCCGTGAACCTCGTTCTCGAATGCCCGCAGGGCTAGGTATGCTGCTTGTAACTCCAAAAGGTTGGAGTGTCTGGTCTCCATCCTGCTTAAATAGACTTGAACCCATCTGCCGAGGCAGTGAGTGCCCCAGCCCCGGAGACTGGCATCCAAGGTTATCTGGATCCAAGCTCCGGGGGTGAGAGGCACGCCCCGTGACAGATTTCTTGGTGCTATCAACCACGCCAAGCCCTTGCGGATCCGTCTTGGTATGAGGATCTTTTGGTGGAGTGATGTGCCATCCTACTGGTTCAGAAAGGATGTCTAAAATGCCCTTGTATGAAATCGTGCGCAGGGGACAGCTGGGATCGCTGCGGTGAACATTCCCAGAAGCATCATACAGTCCCTTGCCGACAGCGATGAGGACTCCATCAAGCTGTTTACACAGGCTGCTAACTCGGCTGTTTTGCATCTTAGTAGTGACACATGGCCGTTTGCTTGTATCAAAAAAAAAGCCCTAGGTATTCTATCTCCTGAAAGGGAATCAACTGGCTCTTTTGCTTGTTGACAATCCAGCCGAAATCGGATAGAATCTTCAGCACCAACCTTGCATTGTGCCATCCACTCTTTGCTTGCATGGGCCACTACCAAGACGTCGTCTAGGTAGTGGAAGATCTTTATGCCCCTCAAAAGTATAACGGCGATGATAGCTGGCAAGATCTTGGAGAAGACTCGAGGTGCTGTGCTGATCCCGAAGGGTAGACATTTGAATCTTCCCGTACCATGAAACACCAGACTCCATGCAATGGGGTAAATTATCTTGGAGGTCTGCAGTTGGGAATGAATGAATGAAAGACTTGTATAGCGCAACGCATGCGAACTGAATCGCCTCTGGGCGCTTTTTCCAGCCAGTGTCTGCTTGGCTGGTGCGGTCATTTTTACCCCGTTGGATCTTGACACGCTAGGGACACACAGTCATACACACATATATACATGTATACTGGGCCAATTTGGACGAGAACCAATTTACCTACCCACATGTCTTGAAGTGTGGGAGGAAACCGGAGTACCCGGAGGAAACCCACGCAGACACAGGGAGAACATGCAAACTCCAGGCAGATGGTGTCGTGGTCGGGATTCGAACCAGCGACCCTTTTGCTGCCAGGCGAAAGTGCTACTCACTGCACCACTGTGCTGCCCAAAGGCTTCTCTCCCTCTGCAGTCCTGCTAAGTAAAGGAGATTGGCACATGCGTATATACCAGCATGATAGAAGATGCCTTGTCAAGCTCAGGGTGCATTTTGGGCCTGCATGCAGTCTGCAGTGGCAGAGAAATTAATTTACAGAGGTTGCCTCACAAGTATGTGGTTGTGCAAAGTTCAAAGACCTATTAAGGCCACTCTAGCAGAAAGTATGCTGCAAAATATCCACGCAACAAGCAACACCCCTAACGATCAAGCGTAAATGGCTCGTTCATGAAGGATGGGCTTTTCCCATAATGGCAGAGCGTAAATCGCTCGTTTATGAAGGGTGGTCCTTTCCCATAATGGCAGAGCGTAAAAACGGTCGTTCATGAAGGATGGTCCCTTTCCATAATGGCAGAGCGTAAATCGCTTGTGGATGAAGGATGACCGAGACCTCATCAGAAGACCAATTTACAGCAACAAGTTCTCTGAACTTTATCCAAATAGGATGGTTGATGTATGTTTATGCATTGCATTTCCAGGGTGGATGCTGCCCTCTAGTGTCTGGGACAGCAAGTACTGTATCTTTGCCTTTTTTATAACTTGGTTGTCTCCAGAGATCCTATGGATGAAAAAATGGACTTGTTCACACCAGATGCAGTCCAGTGCGTTTTTTGTTCTGCATCAAGAAACACAGACAGTGGCAAACTTTATGTTCACCAAATCTCCAGAAGAGAAAAAAAAAAGTTTGCAAGATTTTCATACTGCTACAAGGCCATCAAGATTTTCATACTGCTACAAGGCCATCATGACAGTGATGCCGGAAACATAGAATCATCTGTGGATCTGCGCATCAGAGTTTTCCAGGGGCAGATGGCGCTTAACATGCCCAGCAGAGGCCCTCATCAGGACAGCCTCTTGTCGTGTTTGGTTCTGCCGCCATCGCACTCTAATCAGCTTTACAGCCTAGACTGGTCATTGATTGGGATCTATGTCCTGTGCGTGACCCAGACACATGCAGAGATTTTGAACGGTGGCGGGACTTTTTCTTCTGCAAATGTCTTGTTTTAGGGCTTCTGCTCCTATAAAGACAAAACACCTCCTGGTGTCGCACTCTTTTGTTTTGTGGCCCCCATAGACCCCTCCTAAATTTTTTATTTATTTTTTCTTCTTTTTTTTTCCCCCCGATGATCTTTGTGCATTTTGGAGCTGTGGTGAGCTCATGCTGTATTGATGAAAGGCAGGATACAGCCAATAATCTCTTATTTTATTTTTTGAGTAATTTTACCTTGCATTGGTAAAGTAATCTCTTGGGGTGGCAGTGGAGTTGTGAGAATATCTGAGAAGGTGTGAACAAATAAGAGTAATCATTTAGTGGAGACAGCCTAGTGCACACTGACACAGCCCAGCCACCCTTCCCTCTCTGTGAAGGAGACTGATCAGAAAAACTCTTCTCACTAGCTGTGGCAAACAGCACTGAATCCACTGGGTGTCTAAGTTTTATATTCAGGCTATACCCGACGGCCGGCCAACAGAAAAACACAGGGAAGGCAGCCAGCGCTCTCCTAAAGCGCGGCTATTTAGAGAGCATGATAATACAGCAGCACCACAGCCCAGGAAATGGTAAACTCTTTAAGCCTTAATCTGCCCACAAAGCTCCCGCACATAGAGCGCCCAGTGTAAGAAAAAGGTACTACCTTTATTGTTCTGGATCTTCCAGTCCCAGGAGAGGCTTAAACCTGGGTGGGTTGGTTCGGCAGGGTTTTTTTTCTTGTCTGCAGCTTCTTTCTTTCAACTAGTCTGTTGGCCTGGCATCAGACCAAAAAAAAAGGAACAAGGGCAAGGGAGGAGGGGCCCCCCTATTTATCAGCTAAATTAAGGTGGTACTGGAAGACCAGGAGGAAGGGGTTAACCCATTGTGTGCCGTGAGGCTGGCCAGGAAAGTAATTTCAATGGCTCCTCAAGGTTGAGAAAGGCTGATGTAGATTGTTATACCAAAGCAAGAAGGTTGATATTTCATTGAAGATGAAAGACAGAGGGATTTGATTCAAAAAGTGGCACAGTCCCTCGAATTGAGCTACTATGCATTTTGTTTGATTATAGAGGTATAGAAATGAAGGAGATCTTGGAGTACAGTACATAAATACAAAAAAAAAACATTTAATCAGTAATCTGAAAAAAAAATCTAACAATTACAGGAACAAGACTGTACATAAAAGACAAGAACCTGTCTCTGGTACTTTATGTATACATTGATTAACAAGTATTACTTTTGTATTTATATATTTGTATTTTTTATATTGCTATAGTGCAATTTTTGAGTTGGTTCACAGTTTCTTTATTTTATTGCGGGTGGTTTTGAGTATATGCAGTTTACGATATTCCTTTTTTTTTTTTGCATTTTTGAAATAGAAACAAGTATACAGCTTTTTACTTCATAAATTGCAAACATATGGATGTATCAAGCAAATCATTTTTTTTTGAAGGAGCATAACATTTTGCAGAATAAAGAACATAATAAAGTCAAAAGGTAATCGGGACACTAGATACAAATTACTGTGGAAATCCCACTTAAATAATGTTGGAAGTGGTGTGAAGAGGGGGGAAAAACAGTGCTTGTGAGCAGGGCTGCTGATGGGGGGGACCACCAGTCCTCCTGTAGGGGGCCCAGGCACACAAGTGGGCCCGAACAGCAGCGAGGCAATAACAGAAGGATGCCCAGTGTGGCGCTCTGCAGCAGCTGAAAGCCGGTTTCTCTCCCTCCCGCCGGCTTTCAGCTCCTGCAGAGAGACACAGGGCATTGTTCCAGTATTTGCTCCCCTGCACCAAACTCCCTCTCTGTTCTGCCTGCTTCTGACCCCCCCCCCCCCAATATGCCCCCTGTCACTGCGCTCCCCCCCTGTGGTGCTGCCAGGCTTCACTATCCTGTAAACATTTTTTTATTAAACATTGTAATAAATAATTTCTAGAAATTGTAAAATAAAATAATTTAACCACTAGCCGACCAGCCGCTGTGGTTCTACGGCGGCAGGTCAGCTCTCCTGGGCGAGAGCCCGTAGCTCTACGTCAGGACATTCGCGGCCACTAGGGGGCGCGTGCACGCCGGCGGCGGCCCGCGCGCGCCCCCGAGTCCCACGCACATGCCCGGCGGGCGCGATCGCCGCCGGGCACGCGCGCTCGTTCGTTACAGAGCGGGGAACGGGAGGTATGTGTGTAAACACATTCCTCTCGTTCCTGTCAGCGGGGAAAACGCTGATCCTCCATTCATACAAAGTATGAACGGAAGATCAGTGATTCCCCCTAGTGAGTCCACCCCCCCCCATACAGTTAGAACACAAATAGGAACACACTTAACCCCTTCACTGCCAATGGCATTTTTATAGTAATCCAATGCATTTTTATAGCATTGATCGCTATAAAAATGCCAATGGTCCCAAAAATGTGTCAAAAGTGTCCGATGTGTCCGCCACAATATCGCAGTACCGAAAAAAACGCTGATCGCCGCCATTACTAGTAAAAAAAAAATATTAATAAAAATGCCATAAAACTACCCCCTTTTTTGTAAACGCTATAAATTTTGCGCAAACCAATCAATAAACGCTAATTGCGATTTTTTTTTACAAAAAATATGTAGAAGAATACGTATCAGCCTAAACTGAGAAAAAAAAATGTTTTTTTATATCTTTTTTTGGGATATTTATTATAGCAAAATGTAAAAAATATTGCATTTTTTTTCAAAATAGTCGCTCTATTTTTGTTTATAGCGCAAAAAATAAAAACCGCAGAGATGATCAAATACCACCAAAAGAAAGCTCTATTTGTGGGAAAAAAAGGACGCCAATTTTTTTTTTTTTTTTTTAAAGTGTATTTTTTGTGCGTGAACTCGAGAGAGAGGAGCCGGACTGCAGGAGTTGGGAGTAGGCAGACCCTCCCCCCGGAGGCATTCGCCATCCTTCTCCATGCCCCTGGTGGCAATGGCGGGTGTGAAGGGGGGCCTCCCACTCACCCCACCCTACCTGCTCCTCTTGGGAGCCCAACTGGGGCCCAACGGGACCCCAATGGGGCAGAGGGACTCCCCCTATGAGGGAGTGAGGGGGCCTAGCCCACCCAGCCAGCCCCGTAGGTCCTTTGCCTCTCTTTATTTTAGGAGACCGCATGGCCAAAGTGCGTGTGTTTTAAACCAATTTTGTGTGCGTGCAAGTGTGGTGGTTTTTGTGGGGGGGGGGGTGGGCGTACTAAGCACAGGCGTACCCTGCATAGCACACCCACCGGGAGCCGGGCTGAGACCACCAAACTCAATTCACATGTAGCCGAGACCGGGATCCGAACCCTTGGCTGCAGAGGTGAATGGCTTGTCAAAGCAGTGCCAATCACGTTGAGCCACCACGCCAATTTTGTTTGGGAGCCACGTCGCACGACCGCGCAATTGTCAGTTAAAGCGACGCAGTGCCGAATCACAAAAAGTGCTCTGGTCTTTGGACAGCAATATGGTCCGGGGCTAAAGTGGTTAAAAAAGTCAACTGTTTTAAAAATTATACTTTTTTTTTTAAATGTAAAAAACAATAAAACAGGTTCTCTATTATGTTTGTGCCCACTAATAATAATTATAGTGTATTTTTAGTGAAAATATTGTTTTGATATATTGGGGGGGGGGGGGGGCTGCAAGGTAGGCTGTACAACCAACAAGATGGAAAGTAAATTTAAATCCATATTTGGTGTGACCACCCTTTGCCTTCAAAATAGTGTCAATTCTTTTAGGTATAAAGGTTTATATACTGTTCCCTTTAGCTAAAAAAAAAAAAGTCAGACACACCATTGTATTTTTGGTTTTGTGCATACTGGTACTTTAGTGTTACGTGCACATCGTTTAGGAAGCTGTGAGGCACCAGTCATTATTACATTTTCTTTCTTGATAAGTTGGTATATTGAGATTTATTTTCATCACAAAGTTCTGCACATTTTGTTTATATTGTTTAATTGTGGTAAAAAGTAATACACAATAATGTTAGCAGCTTTGTAAGCTTTAAGTTTTATTCACGCAGTGATTGATTTAATAGTTGGTTTAAAAGGCAGCACAGGAATAATACATAGATTGTTTGGATTCTTCTAGGGCTAGGTAGTACTTGAGGGAACTAGGAAGATACTGTAGTTTGTTCAAAACATCTTGTAGAACCAACCACAGATCTTCTGTGGATGTAGGCTGTCTCAAATCCTCCTGTCACTTCATGAAATCCCAGACCGACTTGATGATGTTGAGATCAGGGCTCTGTGGGGGGAGGGGCAAACCCTCATCAGCCAAGACTCCTTGTTCTTTATTGCACTGAAGATAGCGGTTAATGACATTGGCTGTATGTTTGGGGTTGTTGTCCTGCTGCACTATACATTTGAGACCAATCTCATGTCTCCCTGGTGGTACGGCTTCGAATCAAAATTCAGACAGCATTTTTGTTATTCGGAGATTTGAGTGTATCTGAATTTCTGACTATCAATAGTAAAAAATTTCAACAAATCCAAAATAAATTATAACCAAACAAATGATCCGAATTGGAATTTGAAAATTAATTTGAATTTAAAATGGAAACATATTACAAAAAACACAGTTTTAAGGTATATAAGTGAAATAAGATGAGGATTCCTACTTAGCGTGCTGAGTAAAACAGAATAGAAAATAATTTGAATTAAATAGAATAGAAAATAAAATAATGAAATAAAACCGAATAGAAAATAAAGAATTAGAATAGGATAGAATAAATAGTCGTCTTCCAAAATTCAAAGGTAAAAAATATATGAAACAAATCGAATATACAAAACGAATTCCAAAACTCAAACTCCATTTGCATAAATGCAGCCCCAAACTTGCAAGGAACCTTCACCACACTTCACTGTTGCCTGCAGACACTCATTATTGTACCGCTCTCCAGTAGGGATGAGCCAAACACTCCTCGGTTCGTTTTGTGGCAGAGCATGCGAACGGACCGAACATCGTTAAAGTCTATGGGACCCGAACGCGAGAAATCAAAAGTGACAATTTTAAAGGCCAATATTCAAGTTATTGCCATAACAAGTGTTTGGGGACCTAGGTCCTGCATCAATTCAAAAAAAAAGTTTTAAAAACTGCCTTTTTTTCGGAAGCAATGATTTTAATAATACTTAAAGTAAAAAAATAAAAGTGAAATATTCCTTTAAATATCGTACCTGGGGGGGGGGGGGGGGGGGGTTGGGTCTATAGTATGCCTGTAAAGTGGCACATTTTTCCTGTGTTTATAACAGTCCCTGCACAAAATTAAATTTCTAAATTTCTAAAGGAATAAAAGTCATTTAAAACTGCTTGCGGCTTTAATGTAATGTTGGGTCCCAGCAATATAGATGAAAATCATTGAGGAAAAAGGCATGGGTACCCCCCCAGTGTGTTGTATTGATATTAAGAGGAACCCTGCACCCAAATTAAAAAAAGAAAAGGTGTGGGGCCCCCAAGCCCTATATACTCTCAACAGCAGTATACAGGCGGTCCCTGGGTTACAAATAAGATAGGCACTGTAGGTTTGTTCTTTTTTTTTATTTTTTTTATTCTGTTTATTGAACATTTTGTGAGAAGACAGACAATCATTGAGAACAAACAACTATGGGTGATACACGGTACACTCCATGTCACCTGCGACCAACATGGTCTAATTGCCAGCAACTAACATAGAATACTGACTAACAACATACTCTTACCCCACCCCCCCCCTCCCCCCAACACCACCCAGAAAAAACTCAGTCCACCACACCGAGCAGCAGTATCATTACACAGGAAAAGGAGTGAGAATCAAACACACGTCAGCTGAATCAGATCGGGATGATCAGATTAAACCTCCAATGCCGTAGCAAGACCAATCCCCAGCAGTTCTTCCCCCTCCCAAAACCCAGGGAACCAACACCATATGAGCCAACAAACCCCCCTTCCGCTACACCCAGTATAGGCCCACCATTCGGATATGTATTCTTAGCAATCCATATATCCTAGCCCACCCCCCAGTCTAGCCCGCAGTAGCATCAGAATTGTACCAGGCCCTCCAGACTTTATCAAACTTGTGTACACATCCCCTTGAGAGGTAGGTTGCCTTGTAGAATGGCATCATAGAATTTATCAGGCCCTTCCAAAAGGTCAGACCCGGCGGGGCAGGCGACCTCCATTTGAGCAGAATGGCCTTCCTCCCATAAAATAGTAGTATGTTCAGCAATGTTCTGAGGGCCCTGGAAGGAACCACCTCCTCCACCAGGCCCAGAAGACACACTTGTACCGACAGGGGGACAGGCACTTGTAGCATATCACCCAGACATGAAACCACCCCTTCCCAAAAAAACTTAATCTGCAGGCATTCACAAAAAATATGCTTTGCATCCGCCGGTGAAAAGGAGCACCTCCAGCATTCCGAGGTAACCGACGGATACAAAACAGCGAGCCTCGCTGGGGTATAGTAGATTTTATGTAAAAATTTTAAGTGTATCAATCTGTCTCTTGCCGAGACCAAGTGCTGAAAGGGACAATCCCACATGTCACTCCAGTCCTCACCATCTATACCAGGGACCTCCCTCTCCCACCTCTCCCTGCATTTAACCAAAGCCGTCGGCCGTTTCTTGAAAATTTCTTTGTACGTAACAGACAAAGTTTTAGGAAGGTCCTCTACCATGAGCATGTCCTCAAGGGTCGGCTGAAAAGACTCAATCGTCCTCTCTTGAAACTGCGCCTGGAAAGCAGGTCAGATGCCACCCCCCTATGTACAGCCAATCGAAGAGTCTCGTAAGACCCCAGGTGAGCCGCCTCCAGCACCGTGGCAGAATCCCCCTCATCAGAGGTCAGCCACCTGCGAACAAAAACAAGTTGACCCGCAAGGTAATATTTCCTCCAGTCAGGCAGGGCTAGCCCCCTCTGACCCTAGGGTTCTTGGAGCACCTTGAGTCCTATACAAGGCATTTTGGGGGCCCAAAGAAAAGAACTGGTAATACTATCCAGCTGTCTAAAAAAGGATTTAGGGACTCTCACCGGGCTTGTCTTAAAAAGTACAAAATTACCGGAAGGATTTTCATTTTTAACAAACTTATCCTTCCCATAAGTGAGAGTGGAAGCTTCTGCCACACCTGAGCCTTCTGTTTAAAAAAGGATAATAGGGGCACCAGATTGAGCATCAAGTAGTCAGCACTCCTTGCTGTGACCCTGACTCCCAGGTAGGTAAAGGAGGAGACCCATTGCAGAGGCAAGCCTGAGTCCGCCCCCCCCCGGCTCCTTCATCCAAGGGCAATATGGATGACTTACCCCAGTTCACCTTTAAACCAGAAAAAATTGTAAAATCATCCAAGATCTTCAGGGCCGCTCGGAGCGAGGAACCAGGGTCCTCAAGGAACAATAGCATGTCGTCGGCATATAATGCCAGACATTCTTTTATACTGCCTACTCTGATAGCCCAGACCTCATTAGATTCCCTAAGAGCCACCGCCAGGGGTTCTATCGTGAGGGCAAAAAGATAAGGGGACAGTGGGCACCCCTACCTAGTACCCTGCCCCACCGGAAAAAAGGGAGACACCGTCTTGCCCAACCTAACCGCTGCCCTAGGAGCACTGTAGAGTAACGTTATCCACCGCCGAAAGACCGGCCCAAACCCCATCCTTTCAAGTACACGATGCATATACCCCCAGTCTATAGAATCGAAAGCCTTTTCTATGTCTATTGACACTATGATTCTAGTGCCCCCATCCGGCCCAGGGAGTTGTAGGTGTGTGAACAACTTCCTTAGATTAGTATCCGTGGACTTCCCGGGCATGACCCCAGTCTGATCAATGTTTACCAGAGATGGGATCACCCCGACAAGCCTGCCCGCCAGGACCTTCGTCAAAATTTTTAAATCTGCATTTAAAAGGGCAATAGGCCTGTAAGCCGAGCAGTCCAGAGGGTCCTTGCCAGGCTTAGGCAACAACACCATGTAAGTATCCAGCATAGATGCAGGGAGACCGCCCGCCTCTAGACAGTAAGCAAAAAGGGCATTTAGCCTAGGGGCTAACTCTTCAGCAAAGCATCTATAGAAATCCGCAGGGAAACCGTCCAGTCCCGGCGCCTTGTCTGGGGGGAAGGCATACATGGCTGCCACCATCTCTTTGTTAGTGATAGGTGCATCCAAGGATGTCCTGTCGCCATCAGACAACTCCGGGAGGGCCAAGCCCCCCAGGAGAGCGTCCAACACGTAGGTTTGTTCTTAAGTTGAATCTGTAATTTGGAACAGGTACATTTTGTAAGTGTAGCTCTGGCCAAAACATTTATTTTTAAGCTTTTTAGATAACATAGGGAAGGGCGTGGCCTCCTCAAATGGTGACAGGACAGTGCATGCATCCTTAATCAGTAGCCACTGGCGTGGGAAAACAAAAGCCAAGCTCCCCTGACCCTGTCCTGGTGCCATACTCACACAGGTACTCATTGATGGCCCTCTGTTGCGTGTGCAGCTACTGTAGCATTGCCAACTTGAGTTTCACCTGGTGGGCATGTCACAAATGAGGCGGTTCTTGGGCAGGTTGTGTTCCTTTTGAAGGTCAGCCAGCCGAGCACTGGCATTATATGACCGGTGGAAATGAAATGACCATAGACTTTCCTGGCCTGCCTCAGGAGATCCTGTAAGCCCGGGTACCTGCACAAGAACCGCTGTACCACCAAATTTAGGACATGAGCCAAACAGGGAACATGGGTCAAGTGTCCCTGTCGGAGAGGAGGTTGTGCCATTGTCACATATAACCATTCCTGACAGAATCTCTGCCCCAGTGTGGCTCCTGCCCCCTAAGCAGACCAACTTAAGCATTGCATGGCATCTTTTTGCGCTTGCGTTGCCCCTTGAACGCCTATGGAGCACCGCTGGTTCCGAGGACAAATCTGCAGAGGAAGAGGCCATAGAGAAAGAAGAGGAGGGGGTGGAGGAGAGCGCTGTGGCAGAATCACCACTACTAGCATTTTGGAAGCGTGGAGGCAGAACAAGCTCCAACACTACTGCACCCTGTCCTGCATCCTTACCAGCTGCCAGCAGAGTTACCCAGTGCACCGTGAAAGAAAATTAATGTCCCTGGCCATGCCTGCTGGACCATGAGACCATGCGCCTTAACGCTTACCGCCCTGTCCAACGAGGCCAAGACATTGCCTTCCACATGTCGGTAGAGAGCCGGAATGGCCTTCCATAAAAAAAATTGGTTTGGGAACCTGCCACTGAGGTACCGCACATTCCACAAATTCACGAAAAGGGGGCAGTTGGAGCGCTAGCAATTTAGCCAAGCTAGCATTCAGACACTGAGCATATGGATGACTGGGACCAAACTTCTTTCGATGGTTTAGCAACTGGGGTATGGAAATTTACCTGCTACAATGGGATTTAGGTGTACCACTAGCAGATTGGAAAACCTAATTCTACACCTTAATTCCTCCCAGTGCAGGTTTCTGAGAGGACTGAAGATATAGTGGGGTTAGAGATCCCAGCTGATGAGGAGCAAGGAGAGGTCCGCCTTGTTCTTTGGTGTGGGTCTTTTAAGTATTGTTGCTAACGGACTGCATGGAAGCTCGACATATGTCTGGTCAAGCATGTGGTGCCCAAGCAGCTGCTGTTTTGGCTATGATTGATACGCATCAGACATATGTTGCAAACAGCAATGGTGCGATCTGCTGCACATGTGTCAAAAAAGGCCCACACCAAAGAACTTTTCAAAATATGTGGGGAGTCAGCAGCTCCCTGCACATGCGTAGCTCTGCAGTGTGATGCAGTCGGGTGGCTGCCCTCAAGCTCATTGGAGAAAATAAACAATGTTGACTATACACAGGACATTTTTCTAGCAAATTCAACCTCTTGAAAGAAAGTGTGGAACAACAATTGTCAAGAATACAGAAAAAATTGACTTTATAGGAACCAATTATAGAAATATAGATACATGTATTAACATATAACCCATGAAGGTTTGTTAAAAAACAAAAAACAAAAAAAAAAAAACAATAAGTAGATAAAAAAAAAGGGGAGAACTGCAGTAGCAACTGCAGAGACCATATATTGATCCAATAAAAGGTCCATAAAGAATCAACACATCTCACACCGGACGTGAATAACTGTAATGCGTGATACAACAACTGTTAGCTCGACGTTAGTTGCGGATACTGCTTCTTCAGGAGCTAGTATTATCTCTAAAGAAAAACAGACTTTTATTGGTTTTTGGATTTACATGACATTATAAAAACATTGTTAGGATGCAACATAACATTGAAGATTACAAAATATCAACAAAAGTTAGTGTACCCTGTGCATTACAGCATCATTAGAATCAGTCAGAACATGCAAACAGAACAGGGGGGTACCAAAGAGTCGTCACCAAAAGGGCCGCATGCAGAAACACCGCAGAGAGATGTGGGGACACACCCGATAAAATAAGGTGAAAAAAGTAGATATTGTGTCAATATACAGAGAAACTGTGGATATTAAATGATTGAAAGATCAATACAATAAAATACAATATCCACAGAGTAACAAAGAGTGCAGAGGGAGGGAAGAAGTAAGCAAATGGAGAGGTACGCTGAAACAAGTAGTACTAGACACCAGAGAAATGTACACCAGGGGTGAAGAGAAGAATAGCGCGTATATTATGCATATACATACCATATAAAAGTACACAATGTGTTTGAAAAATATTGATACACATTGTGTACTTTTATATGGTATGTATATGCATAATATACACGCTATTCTTAGTTCACCCCTGGTGTACATTTCTATGGTGTCTGGTACTACTTGTGCGGGTAAAGGTGATGGACTGGCCAAGCATGTCTCCAGACCTAAACCCTATTGAGCATCTGTGGGGCATCCTCAAATGGAAGGTGGAGAGGCGCAAGGTCTCCAATCACCACCAGCTGTGATGTCATTATGGAGAAAGGGAAGAGGACTCCAGAGGCAACCTGTGAAGCTCTAGTGAACGCCATGCCCAAGAGGGTTAAGGCAGTGCTGAGGCTATGGTGGCAATACAAAATATTGACACTTAATAAAATATTTACAAAAATGTGAGGGGTGTACTCACTTTTGTGACATACTGTGTATATGTATGTATATACAGTAATACCTCGGATTGGGAGAAATACGGTAAACAAGCGTTTCGCAATACGTAGTATTACTAAAAAATCCTGACTCGGTTTGCGAGTGTTGTCTCGCGAAATAAGCACGATTCAAGCCTGTGCAGTACCGCATTTGGCCAGAGGTGCGGGGGTGGTGGCGACACTCGGAGTCGTTCAGATGCACTCGGAAACACTGCTTTCCCGAGGGCATCCGGGCCTCGCTGGCGCCCCCCCCCCCACCTCTGGCCAAATGCGTTACTGCATACGATAGAAATCAATGTGGAACGAATTATCTTTGTTTCCATTGACTTTTATGGGGAAACTTTGATATGCGAGTGCTTTGAATTACAAGCATTCTTCTGGAATGGATTATGCTCGTAATCCAAAGTTCCACTGTGATTATATATAAAAATATAAAAAGATATTTAGGATTTTAATAAAAAAAAAAAAAAACCTGACATACCACTTTATTTCTTCCTAAAACAGAG
Source organism: Rana kukunoris (assembly GCA_029574335.1). Taxonomy (NCBI): domain Eukaryota; kingdom Metazoa; phylum Chordata; class Amphibia; order Anura; family Ranidae; genus Rana; species Rana kukunoris. Next base: position 215,228,993 of record CM056049.1, on the reverse strand, counting down.
AGGGTGCAAGTGATTTTTACAGCATATATGACTTAAGCACTTTAACCTCCCTGGCAGTATTCCTGAGTCTGGCTTGGGGTGAAATTTCAGTACCAGTAACCCCGAGCCACACTTGGGATCGCATCGCAGTATCCAGGCAGGGAGTAACTTGCCTTGTCCCTGAATCCTGCGATGCCTCCACGCTGTGTGAGCGAGCTGTCTCCTCGCTCTATTCACACAGTGCCCAAGTGCCGCAGAGCTCCGTTCCCTGCGACGTTACAACGCACGGGGGCGGAGATCAGCGCCAATTTAAAAAAAAAAACGGGCACATACAGTATACTGTAATCTTACAGATTACAATACTGTATAAAATAATTACACACCCTCCTTGTCCCTAGTGGTCTGTCTAGTGACCTGCATGCACTTTTATATTATAAATACTGTTTCTGCGTGGAAACTGGAGATTGTTAATAGCAACCAAAATGTCTCCCTTTATGTCAAAAGTGGTTTTAGAGCAGCTAGAAAACAGCAATAAAAAATTTGGATCACAGAATTGAGCGATAGCGATTTGTGGGGAAATTCGTCATCAAACACTGAAAGTAATGACAGCGACAATTCTGCAATTCTTTTTTTTTTTAGATTTGATTACATTATTAAATAATTTTTATTATTATTATATTATTTATAGTTATTATATTATAATTAATTATTTTGTGTTTCAAAACTTTATCATACCCGGGATGTCTCCTAGACTCTTGTTTGGACATATTTAAGCAAATTATTCCTAAGAATTACAGGCCTACAATATAAAACGGAAAATTTCAATGCAAAACAAGTGTACCGCTTTCAGCATCAAAAGCCTGACATAATCATACCGCCAGGGAGGTTAAATATGCAAAAATCAGCAAATATGATTTTTACCAAGACAAGAAAACAACATATTAACAAAAATAGTTTATTTCACAAAAAACAGAAAGAAAGACTCCTTATGCACATATAGATCCACATGCTTTACACTGCATTATATGTACAGTTTTAACAGTTTAAAAGCTGTAACCTTATATTATATAGGAATATACCACATGTAATAATAATAATAATAATAAATGTCCTTAAGATACATCTTTCTTTCTATAAATTAAAGCACAAACGTCAATGAAAACAATTCATTGACTATACAACGAATTTTCAAGCTACCCACCAGATTGTTTCACAACTTGCCACAGACTGACAGAACAGAAGCCATCAACCCAAAAAGATTCTGTTACAGTTTTACAATTGTTATAACTTGTTAAAAAAACAGTGCAACAATGTCTACTTTTAACAGTCTACTGCAAAAAAATACTGTATTTGCTGGTGTATAAGGCGACCGGGCGTATAAGACGACCCCCTAATTTTACAGTTTAAGATTCTTTGCCTGTACTTTCCGTATAAAACGACCCCCCTTTTCGAGGCTTCGGACGCTTCATATTTCTTCCTTCTGGAGCCATATTCTTCTTCATCCTTGCTGGAGCTGGAGCCAATCACGGCGAGCGATGTATTCTATTAATGAATACAAAGCCTGCTTGGATTGGCAGAGGTTGTAACATCATCAGCCCACGCCCCTCTGACTCTCAAAGCCAATCCAAGTTGGCTACTTTATGTAGCCTGCTCGGATTGGCGGAGGTTGTTACTCTAATCCAAGCAGGTTCTGTATTCATTTGAATACATCACTCACTGGGGTTGGCTAAGCGTTATATATTATATGTAGCCAAAGCTACATACAGTATTACCGCTCATCCAGCAGGCATCCGAGCAGCTGACCCGGCGTATAAGACGACCCTTGCTTTTTGGCAATTTTTTTTAAGTGTAAAAGGTAGTCTTATACGCCAGCAAATACAGTAAATAAAAATAAATGATGTTGACTATACACAGAACATTTTTCTAGAAAATTCAACCTCTTGATAGCAAGGGGGGGGGGGGGGAAACACCACCTCTATACAGATCAGGTCAACCTGCCACCATATGTATGTTTATATAACAAAGATATTGGAAGCCTCCCTTAATTGGTTCCATTGTTTGAGATTAAAAGACAGTTGAAAGTGTCTAAAAAAGATGCCTGTAGTAAATCGCAAGCTCAAAAGTTTACCCAAAACCTTTACTACTAATAAATGCTGGTGGGTATAATGACCCATTTGATGCTTATATCTCTCTCTCTCTCTCTTTAGTCCTGGCAGTGAGCATTTTCTACTTGAATGTCTAGTTCCACCCCCTGGACCTTTCCCCAACACAGATTTAGACCATGCAAAGCAATCCATTTCTGCTGGTTGACATCTCCTATTAATTCAGGTGGAGCCCCAGAGATCTAAGCAAAAAAGATCCACTGACTGCTATCCAGTACATACCATCAGACTTTAATTATTGATATGCAGTATGTATTACCGTTTTTACAAAAGTGACAAATACAAAGCTTTGTTAATGCTGAAATCTGGGCTAGAAAATATTGTTTATATACAGGAGCCATGTGTATTTCCATTTGAATTTTTGTGTACCTTCTGTGCATTAATCAAACATAAAACTCCTCCTACACTTTACAATATAAAAAAATAAAACTAAATAGCTGTTCAACCGGATAGCCATCCGAAGTAGGAAAAAGCCATGCACTGGCTAACGTGTCTCCATACTCTGACACAGATAAAAAGCTGCATCCACACCTGTGCTTTATTAAAAAAATAAGTTTTCTACCAGTTTTTTTTAGCATCTTGCAGCAATCACATGACTCCAGGCTCTCTGCTCTCCCCACCCAGAGAGCAGGGCTGAGGGCCAAGATTCCCTCACTAACATCAGCCGGGGAGGGGAGCCTGGAGTCAGTGGATCAATGGGAGAAGCTGGTAAAACAGATAGAAATCTGCTTTTTTTTTTCTTTGTATAAAGCACAGGTACTAGGATACATTTTTATCTGACAGAGTGGATGATATAAAAAGGTCAGATAGTTTTGAAGCAGCAGGAAGAGGAGCAGAGCAGCACTAGTAAGAATTGACAGGCAGGGAGAGGAGGGGGGAGGAGGACAGAGGGAGATACAAAAGAGCAGCAGATGGCAACGG